>JAWZYV010011610.1:0-600000 GCA_038373885.1 Cheiracanthium punctorium
ATAAATTATCACAGAATAAGCCAATTATACCAAAGCAGAATGCGGATATGAATAAAAATCAAACGTTGATGTAGCAATTAATGCATGTTACCAAATTCAATTCAAATTTTACTTTATAATAAATGCACAAAACTATAAATAAGGCCACTATAAAATTAATTAACTTTGAAATCAACGGGACTTGTGGCCCACATTGTCATGAGAGAAAACGGACATAAACAAGTAGGGTCAAACTTCAATTTTCCCCCTTTGTCCTACAATAACTGTTGCGATTTTCATGTTTTTTAAATTATTTCGGTAACAAACTTGGAATGAGATTGAACAGTAATAATGATTTTAGGGTTAAAACCCATTTTTTACACTTTTTAACTACTAATTAAAATAGTTTTTAAATACTATAGGCTACTTTTTTTCGTGTATATATCGTTATATATATAATATATATATATATTATATATATATATATATATAATATATATATTATTATATATATACATATATGTGCGGATTCATAATTTAGTTTTGCTGTGGCAAACACACACTGAATCGAACTATAACTTTCAACTCCGCCAGTTGTTCCCCGACAAAGAACACTCTTCAGGACAAGAGAGAACGAGACTGCGCGCCGGACGGTTCGAAGTTAAAAGAGCAGAATAGCATAGCTCTCTCATGTGATATTTTTATTTTTATTTCTACACTTCTCAATGTTTATAACATGTTTAGTGTCGACGTTGTATTTAAAGACTTCGTCTCCATTAAATCGTTTAAAACAGGACTTAACGTACTATTTAATTAGGGAGCGCTAGCCTCCATCTCTACACTAGGCCGTGCTCGCCTGTTCGAATCCGCCACATCCCTAGATACAGTACCGGAACTTAAACAACAAGTGGAACGACATTTCTCTTGTAATATTTATTAGTTACTGATGATTTTATATGTCAAGACGGAAATTAAAAGTGATGTAGCTACAGAGGTGATATCATATTCTAATGCGAAATGCCGAAACACGAACAGACGAAACACTAAACTGCTAAGTACATTCTAATCATATTTAATTATTAGATGCCATACGTTGATGCTTGTTACAAGGAAAAATGATCGAATGATAAATGAAAATACTCATCTCATTCAAAGATAAAGAAAATGAGGAAAAATTTCAACGTTATTTTGATGCAAGGAATTTCTAAATAGATGCGACCAAAATAACAATCGAAGCTCCAAATTCCTAATATACAACAAATAAAACAATTCAAACACAAATCAATCAAACAAATAATAAAATCTTAAAAAAAATCATAATTATTAAAATAATCATTAACAAATCAATAAATACAAAATAAATATTGAAAGACATATCCAATTAAAAAGACCTAAAAATACTCACACGCCTCTAATACACACAATAGAAAACCGCCTCTCAGAGAAGTATAAGATATACACGCATTATAAACCTTTCTATTTTAATCCTCTCGCACAGCCTTCACTCCCTCCCTTCCGCACGCACAATCTCTATAAACTATTAATGAGATTAAAGAGCCTAATGTGAGAAAATGTTAGATAAGAAATTCTATTTTAAATACCCGACCGTTGTTTGAGTTCTTGATCTTGGTTTTGATATCTGTTGTACAGTAACCTTTTGAATATAAATAATCATGTCTACTTTCAGTGATTACCCCCAATATGCAAAATTGATAAAAATTGGTAAGAGAGTCAAATAAAGGGCTTTACTATCGCTACTATTTTGGTACTGACGGCGTAGACAAAAATCGCGCGAGATTACCAAATTTTCAGTATTCCCTCAGCCATTAGAGTTAGAAGAAAAGAAAACAAAAGTATTTAAAGCGTTTCTCCACTATAAAGAACTTAATCTCTTATTTGCAATTTACTTCATTTATAGAATTTCCAACTGACCAGATAAGTTGTGCAAACCAATTCTTCCGAGTCTATGTCGCGCGCTCGACGCGCTCTCTCGCGTCTCTTGCTCGCTCGCTTTCCGATGTGTTCGGATAGCGATAGTCAATGATTTCACATCCGTTGAAAGTTCATCTCAAACAAATAACGTGCGTGGGTGAAAATAGTACTCCCTCCCCATCCCCACCCCATCCCCGGACGCAAAAGAAGGAATATTCAGGATTAAGCAACAGACACAGAGTCCATTTAGTGACTCATGCTCAGAATTTATTGCCTTCAGTCGAAACCTACGAGTTCCTCTTTCCAATTATTTAGTTCAATAGACGTTAGTTATTATAAATAACTTTATCGTCTCGCGATTAAATTATAGCATTTGGAAATTTCATATCGACGTTTGGAAGAAATTTCACCTCTCCTCTTTGTACCAAATAACAAACCCAATTCACCAAAATTACTTTTGTCTAGAGGGATGATGTTTGACTGGTCCCGCTCAAACTTTAATACCCTAGGTCTATTCGTGGGCCAATCCACAAATTGGGGAAAAATTGAAGCCCATTGCTAGAGGAATTTCGACAAAATTAACAGCATTCAGTTACATCAATCTAATGGAATCATCGACGTATGAAAACGTTTGGAAAACCTACAAAGATATTTTCTTAGCTATGCGAGATTTGGCACACTAAGGATCTCTTGAATGATCCTCCATGATTGAATTGTTATAAAATGGAATCTGATTCATCACACAATAAATATTTTCCTTTACGGTTGTAAATCCATCCCAGAATTCCAAGGAAATATTAAAGATTTATGAAAAAACTCTTTAACAGTTCTCAACATTTCAGACAAAATAATCAGAAAAAAATTCGATGATACCAACCTTAATGGTGATAACTCGGACAATTAAACGTAACCAAATAACACCGTATGTTATTACTTGTGGTTGAAGGGTATAAAAGACAACAAATGTTTGGAATAAGTACATGGTAAACAATGCTATGGAATGTAAACATTAAAACCATTACACACGGCTCCTTCGGTTTCTAGTCGCCACAAATTGTCAAAGTTTCGAAAATTCGTAAACCAAACCTTGAATTCCGAAAAAACTATCGAATAAAATGAAATCGTGCTATTCCTCAAACTTCATCGAAAAACCATGATGTTGACATTCAATGCAGAGGAATTATTTGACCAGCATTGTGACACTGGGGCCACATAGTATTATTAATGAGGGACAACACAAGCTCGCTCTCACGCACTCGCAAATTGGGATTCCAAACATTCTTTTCGGAATGCCGACCTGAGCAATCGAAGTTCATAGTCGTGGTTTTCCAAGATTTCATCGAAAGCTCAAAAGATTCTTTACCTGTAAAAAACAGTTCTAAAAGATGACTTGCTCGCTTTTAAATTGATTATTCGGAAAGCGATTTTTTTGCAGCAAAACCAATTTCAACTGATAAAGACGGTTATTATTTAGAACCCCCGGTGTATTGGAAGATAACATTTTCGTTTAAACCTGCTATATTTTATTGCACCCAAACTTTTCCATTGGATCTCTTCAACACTATTTGAATTCTGAAATTCGTGAGACTAGTTCAAATATCGTTACTTCTTACAAACCAAACGTTTAAAGACAGGAACTTCGAGTGAATTTTTATTACAAGATGAAATACCCGTAGCACAACGCTCCGAAGAATCCTTTTGTGAACAGAAATTGTGGAAAAACAAATAGATTGGTTAAATGATGGAACTAATAAAAAAAGTTGCTTGATTTAATGCGCCCGGATTGTTTCTATGTAAGAAAAAAATGGGAGATTACATGAACTCAGTGTTTGATTACGCAGGTTCAATAGAAAAATGAAAAAAGTAAATTTTCCTTACATCATAGAAGAAGTTAGATACAACTTGGAAATTAGGGTTTCACTACATTGACTTAAAAAATGGTTTTTTCATGACTATGGACATATAAGAAATAACAGGCACTAAATATATTCTTTCGACTCTACATCCACAACTAGACACACAAAAGAAGCACAAAACCACTGGTCAGAATTATTCTAACCATCGAGTTCCATTTGGATTATCAAGTATGTTTTTATTCGTAGTGTTTATACAGTTTTTTAGAGATCTCATCGCCCCAAAAACAAAACAACGATAAATTCTATTGTTTTCTGGACGATCTTTCTTACCTTCTATTGACGACCCCAAGCGGAAGGCATAAAAATTGCGCTAGATCTCCAAACAGCGAGCCGATTATGGGCGAATGTGAACTTAAATAAAAAAAAAGTGCAATTTTACAAGGAAAGATAGACATTCTTGGTTATATTATTCGAAAAAGGAGTAGTTAAACCGTCATACCAAGACACAGGCCAGTACAAAAATTCCAAACCACAAAAAACCTATAAACAAGTTCAAAGTTTTCTTGGACTAACAAATTTACCTTAGAAAGTTTATTCCATCCATCGCCACTCGCCAGTGATTGCTAGACATAAGTGACACTTAGACCTTGGGAAATGTAGAATATAAATTTGGACCTAGAACAAATAGCAGCTTTTAAAACGAAAAAAATTATTTTCAAAACAGTTTTCATGTTTTTCTAACAAGATACCCTTAGAAACTCCACATGATAGAAAGATATCCGCTTTTGGCGACTTGTGCTCTTACAAAAATAGAAGAGGGCCATTTTCATCCTAATATTATTTTAGCTTTAAAAAAGTTAAAAGAAAAAATCTCAGTTACGAATCGGACTGTCCGCGTAGATGAGGCCGCTAAAGAAATTTCGCACTATTGCTAGAACAAAATTTAAAATTAAGAAAGATTGCGCATGCTTCTAAAAAACCGATGCACCTCTATCACTCGATCTACAGCAAAAAAATTGCTCGATGGGCATTGTGTATAGGGTTTTGCTTAGAAGTTGTATCCGACTCGGTAGACAGATAAAAATTGAAGACGCTTAAGTGAAACCCATTCTTGTTCATAACAAAATTAAACTCACAAAAGGTGAAAAAATGCAAGATCACAGATGAATTTTAAAAAAATTCAACTCTATGTCGATCTACACCTACGCTGTGTGTGTGTGTTTAGGTTTAACTGTTGTGTGTGTTATCTCTTTATTAAACTTTCACTAAGGATACGAACTTTTAGTAGTCCCACAAAGTATGCAGAAAGAAAATCGTGCTAAACGCTTTCACAAGGTCATTTTGTCACAAAAAACGAATAATTGTTTTCGTGAAATTTTTACTACACTAAACCAACTATCATCGAAATCACTCAGTCGTACTCCACCCATGAAACATTATCTCCACCACATGTATTCCTTGCTTATCCTGCGGAAACAGGAAAACAAGAAGGAAATGCGTACCAATTCCAAAAGGTGATAGACCTCGTGAATGTTACCATTGCGCCTTTTTAGGATTTATCGAAAAAAAAAAGTTATAAATATAGAGAGATATAACGTAATTGTGCCCTTTTTACGAAATTTATATGGATCTATCCGTGAAGAAACTTCGAAAGATGTGGACCCAAATCCACTCCTCTGCAAAACAAACAAATTGGCATACCTCTTCAAAAATCCAGACAAAGGAGCGCATTACATCTTCAGAATTTCAAAGCTATACTGCCAGGAACAGTATATTGAAAAATTCAATTAGACAGTGTACCACGTGGGCGCGAAGGTCAGAGTTGAAGCATTCAAGGCACAATTATCCTCGTTTTAAATAAGTTAGCTATTAGATGGAACTGAAAATGATTTAAAACGGTCCGCGATTTCAACGTCTCTTAAATAGACACCCCCAGCTCGTACAAAATTACCACTTCGAACTTTTATTGGAGTCTCAAAGAAACAACAGGAAGGACCTCCAGATTAAAACAACTTCTTGACCGGAGTGAACAACAGCAAACGAAATTATTGAGAACAAGAACGTTGGGGCGTACGAAGCTAATCGAAACAATCCTACGTTTACAGGAAGGAAAATTTTACGAACAGTATAACAAACGACGCGAAACCAGCCTGTAAAAAGCGAATTGCGAGACAAAGGGAGGCAATACAAACGCCCCCCCCCAAATAGTTTGGAACTGGACTATAGCTGCGACAAGTTCTACTGACCTATTATGAAAAACCAATACCCACCCCAACCCTGATCACAAAAATCAACCAACGATCGTTACGAAGTTCGGAGTTATGACATCATGAAGGTCCCACCAAAACTTAACATCGGGCTAGATAAAAATGAAACAGTGTGCAACAATGAAAACCAACCGCCCCCTTCAATATGCTTTTGTTTTTAATTTTTTTTTTTCCCTTTTTTGGCATGTTTTTTTTTTAAGATTTTTTGTTTTCAACCCAGGCGGAACCACGCGACGCGCTCTCTCACATGCGGGCCGTGTGGATAATATCATATAGTTTTGCTGTGGCACAACTAGACGAATATACTTCAACTCGAGGTTTTTCCCGCCCAAAGAACATCTAGACCCGGAGAACGAGAGGGGTCAGACGTTCGAAGTTAAAACGCAGCCCATCCCGACACCCCTAGCCCCCTACCCTCTCTCGCCATGTTACTTTTTATTTTTATTTTACTTCCATTACTAAGTTGTATAAGCAACTTATATGTTTCACCCGCTCCCCCCGCCGACAGCTCCACGCCCTCCCCCCCCCCCGCGCCCACTTCCACCTGCACAAGTTTGGTTCATCTAAAGAAGACGATATATCAGATTAACGTTATTTAATTTGGAGCGCTTAGCTCCATCTACATTATAAAAAACGGGGTTCCTATATTGCGCCTCGCGCTCGCAAGAGAGATAAAAAAAAAATAATCCTAAACATTATTTTTTATTTTTTTCATTATTAACTAGGACTTAATTTTGTCACATAGTGTGTGTGTGTTATAAAATTGTAATAATAAAATCAATATATTTTTAAACAATATGTTTATATAATTTTTGCACTACTATTTAATTTAATTCAATAATTTTAATTTTATTATTATTCATATTATATTTATTAAATATATATTGGTATTCTTAAAAATTTACATTCATTTTTCACACATCCTCTCTCTGCTCATTTTGGCAACTCTTTATTCTCTTCTCCTCACTTTTAATTTTATTAGGGAAATCCATTTTTATTTACACAATTCTTCGCCATTGGCAACACTTATCAATTGATCAAAGATAATTTCCATGTGCTCAGGGTCCCAAGATGCATGGTATGTCAAATTATTATTCTATTTTAATTTTTCAGTAATTTTTTGATTGTTTTTCCTTTATATTGTAGGGACAGGGCAGATTTGCTGGAGTTAATAACCCCTATTCAGATATGCCACTACAACCGAAAACCTATATTGGAATTGCTGTAAAATAATAATCACGTTAGTTGGTCTGCAGATGGTGAAGAGGTTAAAATATGTTCATTATTTCTCACCCAAATACATGCACATTTCTATGGCTTCACACATTGGTCTACATATCTTGCACCAAAGCTGTTAAATTTTTATGCAGAGTATGTCTTATTTGTAGTATGTTTTGTGATTTAACATGTTAGTTATTATACCTCACTACCCAATACCCCCCCCCCCTCACCCCCAATATATACAATTGACTATAACTTCAACTCCCGCCAGTTGTTCCCCCGCCAAAGAACACTCTAGACGGAGAACGAGACTGGGCAGACGTGCGATGTTAAAAGAGCAGAATAGCTCTCTTGATGTTATTTTTATTTTTATTTCTACCTCTCAATGTTTTTAAATGTTAGTGTCGTCGTTGTATTAAAGTTTCGTCTCATTAAATGTTTAAAAAGATTAACGTCTATTTAATTTGGAGCGCTAGCTCCATCCTACATTTATAAGGTTGATCAGTTTTATTATAAAAAATCGGCTTAAGCTTTAATATCAACTTCAGTTTTAATATATAAATAAATGTGAAATAGTAAAAATTTACACTTTTTCTGAATACTGATCAGTTATCCAGATGACATTGTATTCACTTTTAATTCTCCTTTGGTTAACATTAAGAAATCGAGGTTTTTCTCCAAAAGCCAGCAAAGCTTATCACAAAGCTAGTTTGGGAGATTTATTAGTTTATTTATTTTTTTATTTTTATTTTTATTTGCTCTAAATTTGGCAGTCTTTCGTCAAAAATTCTAAAACTTAACGACCATTCAGAACCATAAACGTTGGTCTTTTTTTTAAGGGGGTAGAAGGGGTTGGCAATATGAATTTCAAATATAGCAGGGAAGCCTTTCTTAAATTTTGAAACAAACGTTTTAAAGCAACTATTTTGCGAGAAAGTTAGGGGCTATGCTATGGCTGCCAAAACGCTATGTCTATGCTTTGAGCTTTTTTTCTTGTTTCCCATAGACATGCATGTATCCAGAAATTTCGGGTATCAAAGACATTTCGGGAGAGCGCAAAGCTTGAATACCAATTCATAATTCCACGAAATCATGTCATAATTATCAAGAACCCCCTTTCATGTAGTGTAAATAGTTATTTCTCTTGAGAAGGCAGATCCTCAGGCTTTGAGTCTTTCCCTCGGATCAACCGTAGCGCCTTCTCGGGTTTACCTGTCTGGGGAAAATGTAAAATATAGCCCCTTTTTTCCTAGTAAAAAAAAGTTTATTTTAAAATTAAACTCACGCACACACACAAAATGCCACCCCAGCCAATACGAATTGTAAATTTGTAGACCATCTATTTACTATTATTCAAAATTGTAATTTTAATTAAAATAATATTCCTTTATGGTAATTTAATTAATATACGTGTATTTTAACACTGTCAAATAATTTTACACTACTCTTTCTGGCAACAATTTTATAATATTAATTCTACTATAAGAAATTCGAATTCTGGCAACACTGGTGTTTCACCTCTTGATTTTTGCCACATCTTTACAACAAAATTTGTCTCATGCCAAGTGATTTGCATTGTTCTTGTTGGGTATGTCTGTTTTGCCATGTTTTTCGATTATTTTGCTTTCAAAATAATTATTTATTTATTTTCTTGTTTTTGTATAGTAGGATAGGGCCTAAAGAGTGGGGTGTGGCTCCACACCCTAAAGATAGGGTGTGGAGAGAATATCTCTTTTGATATGCCACACAACCGAAATCCTACTATTTTGCTGTCTTTAATAATAATCTTCTGGGTACGGGCCCTGATTAGTCCCAGAGGTTATAATTTCCATTCCATTAATTTTTGTATAATTTATGGTTCATTGTTTTTCGATCTTAATACTGCTTGGCCCTCTGATTCTGCTGATATATGCAGGGTGCCAAGTGCTAACGGTGCGCAATGGCTATTTCCTAAACCGTTAGTCAGAGATACATAGTTCCAGTTGCAAAAATGCACTAAATTGTATAATCTATTGTCCTATGGAGATGTACGGTGGAAGGTGGTGATCGTAAAAAGACGATGAATTATTTTGTAAAGATTATAACTGGTACGACTTTGTAGTGAGAGCGACATAGTTTTAAGAAGACGATCGTATAGTGGGTCACATTTTAAATTCACACTCGCAACGATGTCGAAAGGAGAATTATTCCCCTTAGGTAGGACGTGCTTTCTTTCACACGGAACACGATGGCATACACAATGTCGTAGGGGTGAACATGCTTTTCTTCCCCACTGAACGAAATCACGCATGCACCAGAAATCCCACATCAGAGCGACGAGGAAGGACAGACTCCAAGACCAAGAATGAAATTCGCTTTTGATGGCGCATGTCGTTTTTCTTCTGAAACATGATCACACAAACACTTTGAACACTGAGCTAACACATTTTACTTCAGGAGAAAAAAACACATTTTGAAGACCACATTCTCTTTAAATAAGGAGCCTCACTCAACACTTTTAAACTTGAAACATATTGCTTTATTTTCACACTGGAACAGTCACTAATTTCCAAAACGCAGGATTATACATTTAAAACTCTACAATACATTGCATTCAAAAGTAAACCTGGGGAAGCGTGTTGACAAAAACATCACGGCGTTCATATTAAAGCGGCCTGGTACCTCGGTGGGTGAACGCCTCCGTCACCATAAAGGGATCGGCATAGATGCTAATCCGTGCAACGCGTCGTGGTGGGCAAAGCCTCCTCACATGAAGTGAGTGGCTTGCCCCACCAAAAGTTACTCTCCAACTGCTAAAGAAAAAACCGTTAAAAACATGGGTCTATAGAAAGAGCCCGAACTTTCTGGAACAATTTTAGCAGGTGTTTTTCGAGCAATATGCTTCTTGCATATCAGGGCAAAACCGCAAGAGAGACACATCTGTTTCAGCGGAGCAGAGAAATATGCGAGCGAAGGGATGTTATGATTATTCTTTTAGTAGGATAGAAAACTGGCGACAACTGTTATTTTATTTCAAAGCAGCTGATAAGAGGGAAATGCTTTAGAAGTACGTTAATGCGCTGTAATTGAGAAGGCCAAGAGGAAAATTAAAAGCTTTAAAAGATAGTTATTATTAAAAATTTTTAAATTAAATTTAGAATTTATTATTAGTTTAAATTTAGACAATATTAATTAGGATTTGTATTAATAATTTTTCATTAAAAAAATATGCACGTTGTGTCAACGTGACATCTATTATATCACAAACGATCAAATTCAATAAATCAATTCCTAAAAAAATTACGAAATTTAGATTTTTATACGGTCACCAGGTCCTATCAGTTATGTTTAGAAAATTTTTCTTTATACAGTTTCATGCACAATAAAAAAAAGATTCGCCCTTCTACTACCAAAATTCGCCAAGTATTGAAGCACCAAACAGTTTGACTTAAGTCACTTTTCCACGTTTAATAATGTCCCATTTCGATGGACCATTAAGGGACCATATAAATATTGAAATTTTAAATTATAGATTATAATTTCATTTTCTATCATAAGACGGAGTAAGAATCAAAACTAATTTTAGAATACTAATTGTTAAGCAAAGGTTTATAGTCAGGCTCTATAAAAATCTATCCGGGATCAGACTTACTAAATCGTACATGTGTCGCATGCAGATGTGTAACACCAAGTGTGCTACGCAAAGTACAGGAAGTTTTCTGCACAGGTGCATATTTGCATTGCAGTCGAAGGGAGCTATACTTTGAACAAATGCTACGCTAACAGGATTTGTAATATTATTTTAAGTTTCTAAAATGCATATATACGCACTTTAAACTGTTTCATTTTCTAATTTAATGTTTAATAAAGTGTTTTATTCTCTTGTTTTTGTATTTTTGTTGTTTAACACCAATTCATTTAAAAACCTCTTTCAGTATAACCTATGTTTTTATGTTAATTTATTGGATACACATAGTTAAACGTCAATCTTTTTTATTGCAATCTACAATCGTAAGATAGTGGATGAAACTACTAATAAATATTATAAGGCTCAGAACCATGTACATTAATTTTTCTCAAATTCAGTTTGTATTCATTTTGTAAGTGCTCTCACTTTAAGCAGTTGTAACTCGGTGAATATTGATCATAGAAGGACGATTTTTTTTTTTAATTGTGCGTGAAATTTTATAAGGAAATTTTTTCTAAATTGAACTGATAGGAGCGGATGGCGGTAAAAAAATTTAAATTTCGTAATTTTTATAGGAATTGATACAACTTGCACATGGGGGCTTAAACTGGAAGAATTCTTGTTTTGAGCTAGCACTAGATTGTTATTTTTATTTATTTATTTATTTACTTATTTTTCAACTTAGGCATTAAAAAGAAGTTTTTAATTCTTTAATAGATGCTCAATATTTTTATTTCGATCTTCGCGATACTCTTTTGTTCTTTTTTTACATTCACGATGACTTTGCAAACGTTTTTCCTTGAGATATGATTACTCATTTTCAGTATGTTTTCTTCTCGGAATGATATAACCCTTTCTTTTTAAAATGAAACAAACCGACAGAATCGACATTTTTTTAAAGTTTAAATGTTGTTGTTGTTGTCGAGTCCATGGATAGACGACACTATCCATGGAAAGAGGGCTGCCAGTGCCCCCGAGGGGGTTTGACTGCTACTTGTTGGTCCCTAATTTTGAACCGATTCCAGATGAGGTACCAACCACCACGTGAAATCGGCACCCCCAGAGGTATCGTTTAACCCTTTAATGCGCAGTGTTCCCGCTCTGGGAACACCAAACTCTGACGTTTAGACTGTTGCCAGTCACGAAGAATAGATTTGATTTCTATAAAAATAGTTGCGGGTGACATAGCTCCACGAGAATCCTTTACTTTTTAGCACGTCATTTCCCGTGTAAAAAAAAACTGTCACGATTATTTTTAACAGCACTGACATCTGCTGAAAAATGGAAGAATGGAGAACAGCTGGATAGATTGTCCAATGCTGAAAAAAGGGCATCCGTTGCTATCGCTCGACTTAACTACCAGCAAGATGGCGGACGATCGAAACGTTCATCGCGTTCCACAGATCTAGAGACCCTTTTTTGACGACAGCTGGCTGTGCTCGGGCATAGATTTGATTCGCGGCCGATGGCAACGGCTGCCCTTTTTTCAGCATTGGGAAAGGGTTGCGCCTCAAAGGGTTAACAACTTGGAGGACATTGGAGCCACGACGGATTTTACGTGCATCAGCTCCCATTAGCGTACACGGTTCCACAACAGTCGAGCCGAGAGGGGGAAGTCCCTCCCAAGCACTGGCCAAGCCGGATGCTGCTTCACTTGCCGTGTTCTTATGGGAACGGAGTTTAGCGCCCAGACCACTGCGGGACTTAAGTTTAAATGATGTGATGATATGAAATATTTTTTTTTTCTAATGGCTGGGTCAGCCGCCTACTGTAGGCTTGAGTGCTACGAAGGCTGCATATGTTGGTCATTTCATTATGGGGGCGCCTATATGACAGACCAACGTTGCACACTATGAGTAGTTTCCTAATTTTCAGCCAATTCCAAATGAGCACCTGGATCGGCACTCCCAGAGATATCATTTGACCATGGAGGGCATTGGAGCCACGACATTCTTTTTATCCACGACTGTCACCTTCCCTGTGGTCTTGTCACACTACATTATGGGCACGGAGCTTAGCGACTAGGCCACTACGATACACGATAGGAACATAAAAACCTGAAATTAAAGTACATATTCTACAGAATTCAAAAAATAAAATTACACAATTTAAAAAAGATTGAGCATTTTCAAAACATATTTTGAAACACGAAGAGTGAAATTTGAAGTTATTTTGAATTTAAAAATTTCTGAAAGAACAAGCACCTTTCATTTAAAAAAAAATCTGACGATACTAATATTCTTCAAAAATTTAAGTTCATTTCCTTGCATATTTAACAAATATGCCAGCCGTAAAAATGTTTGGGAATTTCTTTCTAGATAAAATGATAAGTGAATTGATGATGATATAAACGAAAATTAAAATGAAATTTCCTGAACAAGCTGAAATGGCGATAAAATTGAGAATAAATATTAGCTCTAATTGTTTCAGCTTCGCAATTACATATAAATTTGTGTTCTAAAGTCTTAAGGAAAAACTGAATTTTCCTGTGTTTTCTAAAAATGTGGGGTCTTCCTCTCGTTATGAACTCGACAATTTTCATTGATGAGATTATTCAATAGTACAAATTTTCCCATATAAGGTCTTTCAGAAATTTTTCAGCAATAAATGCAAAATTCACTACTTTGCATTTGCTTCTGCTACACAGAGTGTCTCAAAAACGATGACCTCGGATTTTATTCGTTGAATATTAATCACTGACATAAGAAAGTTTCGACGATAAAGGTAAAAAATTCTATGAAACCGATTAAAGTTTTCATTGGATTAAGTTTGAGTGAATACACAATTTAAGTTTTGTACAGTCCCCGTATAAAAAGAAAAGTACCACGTAAATATGTTCCTCAAATAATAATGAACTGATGTGCAATTGAACTGATGTGTATTTCACTAGTTTATCCCAAAAAGGGTCAGGAATATGAGAACAAATACCTACAATATGAGAACAAATATATACAAACTCCTTTTCAGAGGATCTCGAAGGGAGGGAATATCATGTCAGGGTTCACACAGGAATTACGACAGAAAATAATTATTCACACTCTAGCGATAAACCTTTACATTTAAATTCATGTATAGCCCCTGACCAACTTCTTTTAAGCTCTGAGACCTTTTATAGTGAAAGTCTGAATTTTGTACATCACCTAATTTATCCATGAAGCACGTTCTACTAACCGATTTTTTTTTTTTTGTCTACTCGGGAAGTATAAAATTTAAATTTTGTATAAACTCAAATGTAATACCCTGAAAATTTTAATTTGTTTCATAAAATTCTTTACCCTTTTTTTATGCAGCTTTTTAATTTATTATGCGTGTCTGTGGTCAATATTCAAGAAATAAAAGCTGAGGTCAATGTTTTTGGCACATCTTGTATAAAACAGAATCGATGAAGTAAGGATGATTTAAAATTATTTGTCTTGATGTGTTTTTACAGTAATTCAGTTGCCTTTATAACATTTATCTTTTTTTTATTCAACATTTGCAATTGAAGTAATTTTAAAATATCCCTAAAATGTGTATGATCAGTCGCGTAGCTAAGGGTGAAGGGGATATCGGAATATATCCCACACACGCAAAAAGCTCTGATTAATTACCATAAGCTTAATATCACGCGGGATTATCTGTTTATTTGCATGATGAGTTATTTCATATCCCCCTTGAATGCTACATAGTAAGTAAAAGGTTTATAGTAAAAGTAAAATGTTTTGTAGTTAAAAATAAACATTTGAATTACTTTATTCGTCTCTTATTGTTTAATGTATAACATAATTTTATTAATCAGAATCAGGTCGGGTAATTACGACCAGTGCAGTTCGGGGATATAAAAATTATTTGGCGTAAAAGAAAAACTTTTTAGGCAAACAAATTTAATTAAGATGTATATTGATAATGTATTAGGTTGTAACGAAAGTTTCCCGCCACTGCAAACATCGTCAGCACACAGTTCTCGTTGGCGTATTTGCTCATATTTTGTCAAACGATTTTTACCATTTGAAAGAAAGATAACACTGTGTTGTGAAATCTGTAAAAAATATAGTTATCATTAAGTATAAGGTGTCTCAAATGGAACTATCACTCTAGAGGATTAGAACCATCATTTACTTCCAGTTGTGTTGCAAAATGTCAGCTACATAATATCAACGAATTATGAGTACAGCTTTAAGTACTATTGTTGTATCATGTGACACTGTGCAGGTTTGGTACCGAAAGTTCAAAAATAGTTATCTAAGGAGTAAGAAGTTAGTTTTTCAGGCAGATATGGCGGAAAACTTTCGTTACAACCTGATATTTAAGCTTCCGACACGCTTTCATTTTTTCTGGCATAATTAAACACTTTTAAATTCGTGGTCATAATTATCACACAGTTTTTTTAATTGAGGTAATTACGAACAGTTATGGAAACATAGTAGAAAAAATTATTTTGACCTCGGAAAGCACACGCTTCTCCTATATCACTTAAACACATTAAGGAAAAAATAATTTTAAATATTTTATTTATTTGTAATAGTTAAATATAAATTATAAAATAAAAATTTTGCTGTTGATTATTTTTTAAATTTTCACTTGCGAGTCCACCTACTGTCCTCACTTAATGTCCACTTACTGTCCTCGTTTATGAACAGAGCCAGAAGTAATAAATTCCAAGAAATTATACCAGATAAGAGTTTGTAATGAAAATAAAGGAGACACATAAATACAAAACATTCATTTAGAAGATGTACATTTCTTTTAATCAAAGTTTCTTTTTCTAAGTCTAATAATCATACAAACGGATGGCATATCAAGAACAATAACATTTCTTCTGACTTTTCATTTTATTTCTTTATCTTGACTTTATTTTGTTTTAAAAAGATTTTTAAAAATACTTTCTAGCGAATCTTTCAATTTTTTCAACAATTCTTACAGTCAACATTTTATTCTTTTATAAAAAGAGTAACTTTCAGTAAGGGGGGTAGCCAGAAATTTTTCATTGGGGGGGGGGGGGGTTACGACTACTGCAACTCACATATATGCATACATGTGTGTGATAAAGGAGTGAAGAATATACATTTTGTATGGCAAAAAATTCCTCATTGGAGGGGGGGGGGGTTTATGACCTCCTAGGCTACGCCCCTGTTCAGTATATATAGACAACAAGAGTCCATTTTGATTTAATGAGTAGAAATTATTACTCAATTTGTATCAATTATTTCCGCACCAAGGTAACTTTAATCACAAACAAAAACAAGAATAGTACCCTCAGTTGCTCCAACAAAAGTTTAACCATAAGTATCAAAAGAAATCACCTGGTCATAATTACCCCAATGGTAGACGCAGCTACTCTTTTTGTGATTTTGTTTGGGTAATTATGACACCAATAATTCCGACACCAATTTTAAAAATAATTGATAATTTTTAATGAAAATTATCTGCAAAAAAATCAAAGGATTCTGTTCGAAGCTTGGAAAATGGACTAACGCTTGTATATTTTTTGCGACCAACTTGCAAAATGTCAGAGTTTTGTGAGCTCTCAGCAAGAACACAGCAGCGGGAGAGCTAAAGGGTTAACTAAAGTGCTCAAATCAACTCATCAGTTAATAAAACATTAGTTGATGGTGCTATTAACTAATATGCTCAAATAGTATATCTGAGTTGCTTTCTGCACTGAAAATTGAGAAGCATTGCTGAAATTCAGAGAACGCTAGATCTTCAGAATTTTAATGCTGCCTACGGCCTCCTCCCCTGTACCATTTTACATGTATGTGCAAAATTTCAAGCCGATCGGCCAAGCGGTGTAAACTTGTATACCAGACAAAGAAATGAAGAAACTTTCATATATATATACATTAAATTTGAATTCAGTTTTATTGCGTTTAAAAGAAAAGAGATGCCTTGCTGTAAACATATGCAAATAATATGCTTTTTGGTCACGAAGTTAAAAGTTGGTGAGGAGGGAGTAAGGGGGATGAATAAGAAGCATATAGATATGACTATAAAAAGAGTTTTTATCTTTCATATTTATATTCTAAAAGAGCTTTCCTTTTTAACATTTATCCCCCCCCCAACTATTTTAGAGTATGCTTTATAACCGATGATACTTCAATTTATATCGTCCATTGTTATACTTTATCTGTCTACTTAGGTATTTTATATTCCGAATGGGGTACATTTTAATATTTGAGAGGTTTTGGAGGGTGAGGGAACGGACATTAGCATAAAACTACATTTGGATTCAGAAGTGTGTGCGGCAGTATTTCCACTTTAAATATCTAGTCTTTCTCATGACAGGAGGTTTATATTTTGAATATGCAATGGGGGTTTACGGCCTTGATAAAGTAACATAGATATTTTCCCTGTACAATACGGTGGAATGAATCCAGGCTGAAATTAAACAGAAATAACTTCCTCAGAGGAAAATCTTCTCGCTTAATTGCCTTGGCCGCATGTGATTTTCGAGAAAGCATTTCCCTCTAAACCGAAGTAACAATGCGTAATAAATAAATATGTTTAAAAAAAACATACACATTTCGTCGAATAATTTTCCTCGATCGAGTTAATCTGACTCGAAAATGAATTTGATTTAACTCTTTCATGGGCAAGTTTATGTGCGGAGAGTCGAGAGTTCTTGAGAATATTTTGGTCCGTTTTTTAGGATTACTTCTTATATTTTTCCTCTGCTTTAATAACCTACGTGAAAACTAAAGAAACAAGTGTTACACAAACATAAATTTTGCACGAGAATAAAGAAGTTATTCACAAAATCAAAGTCAGAAAGCTAACTGCAGTTTGCACACCCAGTAAAACGCAAAAATATATAATTAAAAGCGATGATTCTTTTGTGCTCATTTTTCAGATAATTATGACTTTTTTTAATACTAATCAAAGAAATATTCATAAGCCAAATGTAATTTATAATCTACTAGCTGAAGTACCCGTTCTTCGCACGGGAATGAATGGACTTTTTGATATTACGATTTGTTGTGATTACTATTTATTGTAATAAAGAGATATAGCAAAATGGATATCGCGTTATAATGTGTTCAATAATCATGCATACCGAATTTCAACGCAATCGTTTATAAGGCGCAGAAGGCGATGCGGCGTAGCGCAATCTAGTGGCGAGTTTTAGCAGAACGGATACGGCGAAAATATTCTTCGCATTCAGATATCGATGTATACGAATTCTCATGACGATCGGCTGGACAGTCCTGAAGTTCATGTGCTGACGCGACATCTAGTGGCAAGTTATAGGAAAATGCATAGCGCCAAACTCTTCCCCGTGTTCAAATATCTATGTATACCTATTTTCATAGCGATCAGTTGCACAGTCAAGAAGTGATACACTGCAGCGCCATCTAGTGGTTAATTAAAGTAATGATTTGTTAAAGCGCCGTCAAGTGGCGAATTATAGTAAAATGGATAACGCCAAAATATTCTCATTGTTCAAATAGCATATATATATACATTAAATTTGTATACTGATTTTCATAGGACCGTCTGAATGGTCTAGAATTTGGCCTGCTGCAGCGTCATCTAGTGGCGAGTTAAAATAATAATGCATTGCAGTGCCATCTAGTGATGAGTAACATCAAAAGGAACACAGAATATATTCTTCTGCTCAAATGTGCAAGTATAAAAAATTTTAAGCCAATCGGTCGAACGGTACAGAAGTTGATGCGTTGCAGAGCTATTTAGCTGCAAGTTACAGCAAAATGGATAGTGAAAAATATTCTCCGTGTTCTAATATCCGCGTGTACCAAATTTCATCGAAATCGGTTGGACGATATTTGCATAGCAAACGGCTAAACGGAATAGAATTCGACGTTCTGCTGCGCCACCTAGTAGCAAGTTAGAGGAAAAAAGATAGCATAAAAACCTTCTCCATGATAAAAGACTTAGGTGAACCAAATTTCATGGTGATTGGTCAAACGGTGCTGGAGTTTTTCAACCTCATACACACGTACCAACATTCATTTTTATCTATAACCAGTGTCACAGTGTCATTATATATACCAGTCTCAAATAAAATCCAGTTTCAAATCTAAGCCTCGCCAAAGTGCCAACATACGCCATTTTGCAAGAGTTTTTTTCAGGGAATCATTCGAAGTATTGACTTAGCAGCAATCAATATGGGAAATGGTTCGACCGCCAAAAAGTAAAGCACGCATTTATTTGAAAAGTGGAATCTCTTAATACAGCCGAATTTTTTAAAATTATCAACTATAACGTGTTTTATTCATCGTTACTCCGATGTACTAAATGAGAAGATTTCAATTTTCTGAAATTTGGCGGAATTCCCCCAACTTAAATCAATGTACTCAATTGGCGAGAATTCTGAAGATAGGTCGCTTGAAATCCCTTAATAACTGCATTATTTCTTCACGGATCATTAAAATTTAACGCTGTAACATTTGCAAAGGTTCTAATAAAACATTTGCACTTGTTTTCAAAAATCTATTTCCTTAAGCTCTCAATAAATTGCGCCAAGCCGAAAACTGTGCAAACCGCTAGAACTCACTTTCTGGGCATTTGAGCCATTTTATTTTTTCGCCAAACTAAAAAATTTTACATATTAGCCTCGGAAATCTTCAATTCTTATTGTTTTGCGTATAAAACATTTCATTCCTGCTCCGATTTCCCTTGCACACGATATTATAATAAAAAAATAATAATCTTACAAATGTAAACTAACAAAAAAATCATTATTATACTTTTATTTTTACTTTGAGAATTTAAAACATTTTATTCGGCAAAATCGCCACACATGGCAGCCACGATGCTTATTTCAGACTTTTTTGACTACAGGGGTTATAATTACGGAAAGCTTTTTGCGTGGAGAGCATAAAAAAATCTCTTAAATTCCGGGAACGGGTGGACTTTCAAAGCTTTAAAGTGGACTATGATTTATTCTATATTATTTTACATATCTGTGCAAAATTTCAGGCTGATAGGTCCATTTTGGGGGATTTGTATACGAATCAAATCCACAAACAAACAAACAAACAGAATTTCATTTTTATTTATAAGGATATATACAGAGATCTCTCGCTTGTACGCGTTTTAAAGGGACCGATTTAAAATCGCGTATAACTGAGAGCCGCGTATAACTTATTTTATAACTCTTCATCTAAATTATGCGAGACAAAATATTAGAAAAAAAAATATGCTTAATAGTAGTTTTTCAGTTGAAAAGAGTAATATTATATTTTAAAATATTTAACTATACAATTTAGTTTCCCTTTTAATTCAAAAATAGAATGAACGTGAGGTCCGATAAAATTCAGCAAACGCCGTGTGACAAGAGAAATTACTTTAACATTGTGCTTAAACGAGGCCTCTGGAGCTGCCGATTTCAAGTGCTAGGTCTCTCATTTGGAATTGGTTCAAAATTAGGAGACCCCGAGCTAAGTCGGTCTTCCTCCTACTGGGGTTCATTTAAATAGAAGCCGTTCCCTTTCGCTCATCGCCGTCCTATAGGGAGGATCTGGTACCGCTCCGCGGTTGGCAGAGGGTATGCGTAACAACAGCAACTTACACGTTGTGTTTTGAAATCTTTGCGAGTGCGTTTGTTCTTTGTATTCCGATTTGCTAGGAATACGCCAACCCTTCTGAATCCGGAATCTTAAATGACTTGCAAAAAGTGTAAAATGCAATAGAAAAGGGGGGCTTTCTGTTTTGCGTTTGCGGAAACATATCATTATCGAAATCCGGAAAGCGCAAATACAGACTGCCTTTTTCATTACATTTGCACTCTTTCCGAGTGCATTTCAATTATCGGATTAAGATTTGCTGGAAATACCACAGCCTCAAGATATCGATAGAATTCCCCTAATTCTCTGATTTCGTGGAGGTATCTACTGTCACTAACACTGGGGGGGGGGGGGGGAAAGAATGCTTCAAAAGATAAAGAAGAGGAGTAACAGTCATAAATAAGATAGATTCAAACTCTCACCCTGAACGATCGCAAGTGACTAGAGGAATGCTAATTATTTGACAACCAGAGCTCGAAAAATATTCGTTGAAAGCTCGTTAAAATATATATTTCCTATTAATGATGAATAATTGCTTTTCTTTTATGAAATATCTTGCATTCGCAGCACAGTAACTGATGTATCATAACCTATTGCGTCGTAGAAAGTAGAAAACACACATAGCCCAAACAGCACATTTGATTATTTTATGTCTATTTCATGACAAACTCGTCCAAAGCATATCCATGTCTACACCAAGATATCTCTTCGACATCACTTTAGTGGCATCTTTGGGAAAATTAAAATATGCTATAACATGATACTGAATAGATATGCAAACACCTCAATCATATGTCTATACGGACATAAACGGAAAAATCCAAAATATGGTTCATGACATCACATGAAATGGACATGTAAGTGTCCCAATTATGCCTCTACATTAGGGTGGTCACAAGTTACATGGGGGAAAAATTTGTTAATGTTATTTTTTGGGGCACCCCCCTAAAAGTTGCCAATTGACTAGAAAATGAGATTGGCAAAGTTTTAGCTCAATTGCATAATATTAACCCGTGCCGCATCGAGGTTGAATTCTTGAAAAACAATTTTTTCAAAAAATATCGTTTTTCCTTCCTTTAGTATAAACTATTTGCTCTACAGACCTGGTTCTTGTTTTATTTCATAAAAAAATGTTGCTTTGAGATTTTACTCTCAACAAAACCAATATTTAATGGCATTCAGTGTTTTTTAGGTCAGTTTGCGAATCGTACCACCAAAATCTGCATTTTTGTAAAATTAGTTAAAAAAAGACAAATTAAGAACTTTAAGTAATTTTGGCAGTCTTTTGTATTATTCGCATCAAAAACAAAAAATAAATCAAGAATTTTCCAAACAAACTACAATTCGTGAAATATTTTTATTCATTTGATATGCATTTCTGTGCTTCAGAAGAAAGATCTTTATTTGTATTTCAGTTGAAGCACATCTAAGACAAACCTCTCAAATTTTCTTTATTACAATGCTATTTTTGTTGTCTGTTATTATTTACTTTTAGAATGGACATGGGTGCCCTAGGAAGGGCTATGCCTCTCCTAGCTCAAATATTATCGTTATGATTTACATACTGGTATAACGTAAAAGTGGTTCAACACTAACACATAGTAGGGAGTTTGTGCATACCGTTTCTTCCTACGCTAACGCTAACCGCTATACGGAGTACTTTGACCAACCATGTTTCGCATTTTATGCGTGCGCATGCGTTTATTGTCCAATGTCATTTAACGTTAGCGTTACCGTGAGTGAAACCGGACCTGCATAACTCCCTAATATCTTTCCGGTGCAGGACCCTTGACGTGCAATAGGACTCCGAAGACAAGAATCTCGAAAACAAAGAATTGGTCTCATCAAAAGCAGATTTTAAAATTCTGATTTAGCGGGTGTTGTTCTTCACTGGGATGGAAAAATGCTTCCTCATATTTTGAATAAAGAAAATGTAGAGAAAATAGCGATTTTAATTAGCTGTGGCGACGAAGAACAGTTAATAGGAGTTTCTCAGCTTGAAAATAATATGAGAATAACTCTTAGGCAAAAGCTGTATTTAAAGCAGTTGAAGAATGGGAGGCAGTTGGTAAAATTCAGGCAATGTGTTTTGATGCCATTTGTTGCCTTAGGGGAACGTTCAAAACACTTCATTTTAAAAGTAGTTCTCAAACTTTTTTGAGAGAGGGTTCCCGAATGAACAAGGGATTAATTAATATGAATGATGCATATTAATTAATAGATCGATATTTTATTAAATGCATTAATTGCCAATCATAATTAATTAATAATAACACCATACCTCCCCATACTCGAAAAGTTAACACATCCTATTATTAATCGGTTACACAATAACCGCCCCCCCTTCTCTTGAGACGGGCGGGCCCCTACCCTCCCAATCCGTGCCTGATAAGAGTTGTTTATACAACCCTATGAACGAACTATCGGATCTACAAGCACTTAACTATACAGGTCATGTGATCGTTACCTAGAACATACATACCCAATTTGCACTCAATCGAATGTACCATTTAGACGCTAGCGCACTTTCAAAAATTTCCGTCCATAAACAGTAAAAAACAGCTCTTTTTTTACAGGGCTGCAAACAAGAGCTAAGTCCTATACACATCAAAATCAATACCGGTCGTGCGACGGTGGTCTATAATAGACATAGCAAATTTGAGCTCAATCGAATGCACCGTTTAGGAGCTATCGTGTTCACTCATATATATACATGCATCCTAACTAATATTATAAATGCGAAAGTGAGTCTGTTTGTTTTTTTGTTTGTTTATGACGCTTTCACGCCTAAACCGCTGAATCGATTAGGATGCATTTTGGTTTAGATATAGAGGGGACCCTGGAGTTGGTTATAGGCTAATTAGAATTTTAGATTTTTAATTACTTTTTTAATTATTAATTAAAAACCGTTTTTACATTGCCATGGTTGGCGAGTTTCGCCCGTATCAAATGATTCATGTTTTGAGCTAACAAGAATGCTATTACTTCAATAAATAAGCGCGCGTGCATCTGAAAAACATTAAATACCACGGAAATTAAGCCAGTTTTATGCCAAATCTATCTATCTGTAGTAATACAAATGAATATTCTCCAGACAAATCTACAGAAAGCAGGGCTTTGAAAATTTGAA
Source organism: Cheiracanthium punctorium (assembly GCA_038373885.1). Taxonomy (NCBI): domain Eukaryota; kingdom Metazoa; phylum Arthropoda; class Arachnida; order Araneae; family Cheiracanthiidae; genus Cheiracanthium; species Cheiracanthium punctorium. The sequence goes on from JAWZYV010011610.1 coordinate 23,559, forward strand.
CATGATTGAGTCCATAACTTCGGTAAAGTGCACCTGAGGCTCAAAATTTTGAAATTTTAACTGCTTTTCAAACTATTAATTAAAAGCCGTTTTATCGCCCGCAAAAAACATTTATGCTTTTCAAATAAAGCAGAAATTCTATTTGCAAAATCACATGCATTTGAAAAACATGGAAATTATGTTGATTTTACGCCAAATTAAAAAGCATAAGTAAAGAAAAGGGTACTTACGTATTATCCCGGCGGTCCGCCAAGACAAGCGATTTTTTGCCGCAATAAATGCCGGGCACATGAAATTATTAATGGTTTTTAATACGATTGGCAACAGTTTGGCAACCCATTTGACGATAAAACAGTTTGGCGGGAATGACCGCTGGGATAATACGTAAGTACCAAGAAAAATCCAGATGTGTTTCTTAAAGTTCATAAATTTCCAAATCCTACCAATAATATAAATGTGTACGTTTGTGTGTTTGGATGTTTTTGACTGAATCACACAAAAATGGTTGAACGGATTTGAAAAAATTTGTAATGAAAATAGCTTATGCCCTGGATTAACATACAGGCAGCCTTTCAAACATATAGCATAAATAATTCTTTTACAAAGACGCTCAAAATAATTCTAATGCATTGCGCTCTATGGAAATTTTGTAGCTACTAAACCGATTGTAAAACTTTTTTCACTGATTAAAGGTTACATTATTCCTGAGTATCATTGTTTGTTTTTGGATTAAGACCGATTGACTGCACTAGGGTCCTAGGCCTATATGGAAAATTCCTCTGTGGGGGATTTTCTAAGGGATCCTAGCCCGTATTTATGCGAGGTTTTTTAGAAAACCACGGAAAACTGGGAGCGGCTAGGTCGACAGGCGCGACCGGGGTTTGAATCTGGCACCTCCCCCTTGCAGTTTTGAGAGCAGAACTTCTTAAACACTGGTGGCATCCTAAGTGTTATAGGCTCCATTTAATGCATATATCACAGATAGTTCTTTTACAGGGATGCTAATAAGAATTACATTACGCTCTATGTGCATCTCTAAGTACTGAACCGATTCCTAAACTTTTTTACTGATAGTAAGCTACACTATTCTTGAGTATTATAGGCTAAAATTCATGCATGTAGCATAAATAGTTCCTTTACAGGAACACTCAAAATAATTCTAATACATTACGCTCTCTGGGTATCTCTGTAACTACAGAACCGATTCTCAAACTTTTTCACTAATAGAAAGCTGCTCTATTCCTGATTAACGTAGACTAAAATTCATGCATATAGCATAAATATTTCTTTTACAAAACAGTTCGCAAATACTGTCATAACTGTCTCTATTCGCCAAATGCCTGAAAAAAATCTAAATTTAGTAACTCTGTGCATATTCTCTTATTTTAAATGAAGTAAACATGCATTATACTTCATTTGAAACAAGTAAAAAGCAAATAATATTTAAATGCAGTTCCTTTTGTCGCAACAATATTTGTTATTCACACATGCTACATTTCTGTCGGGACCCAATTCTAAAGCCGACGCGGACGAAGTCGCGGGGTCGCAGCTAGTACATACATACATTTCGAAAAAATAGCATATATGAATTCATTCAGAAGACCTCAAAACGTGTCAATACATCAAAGTTGATTTTTTTCATGATTGCAATACTATCCTTACATGGTACATGTTCGGAAAATAAAAATGCTCTAAATAAGATAGGAAAAAAAAAAATCTTTTTTTTCTTTTTCCTCAGGAAAAATTCCTCTTATTAATTTTCAGAAAGTGACACATTTTAAATTTGTGTGCGGCGCTGCACAGTTGGCTTTGTCAAAAAAGGACTAACTCTGTAGCACAAAATGGGCGATTCGGTCGACCGCCATGTTGCTGGTAGTTAACACGATAGTTGGCAACGGGTGTATTTTATGGGGCTTTGGCATCATTTAAACCTATTTTTGCGATTATCACCACTTGTCAAAGGGCAACATAATTTCGAAAATAACTAATCGTAACATTTCGAAGATACCATAGTGTAACTGACTGACATATATAAGAAATAGTCAAAGTTTCTATTTTTCTTTTAGCTAGTGGAACCACAGGGTTCGTAAGAATACTGAACTAGGGATATCTAATACAATTTTTAAACTGTCAAAAACTATCTTATCTATGCGATCAGAAACACTAATAAGAAATATTAAAAAATTGAAATCATATTGAAACCTAGTTCTTAAAAATTATTATAATACGCAGTGGTTTATGTTTCGATAAGCTAACGTGAATCCGAGTGCAATGGCTGTATTCAAATTCGCATATATACGCAATTAAAATGGCTTTCAATTCGAATTTTCATTTAAAAGCAGTTTGAATCTGTTTAAGAGATGCAGAGAAATTTGCAATCTACGCTGTGCGGCACTGCTTCCGCAAATTTCATTATACCGGGAGATTCAAAATAGATGTTAAGGCGATTATTTTTTAAACCGTAAGTGATCGAAACATACTTCCAATTAGATAAGTTCGTCCAGTTAAGAGTAGCTTTCAGATATGGCATTTTTTTTTAACTGTGGGGCTTGTATACATATTGAAATACGAAATTTAATTTTTATACAGTCCCTCCTTTCCTACCCTTTATATTTAGTAAGAATGTTGAACTTTGCCAAAGAAAATTAACAAAGCAAATCCCATATTTCTACGTGGAACAGTTTCCGAGATATATCAATTTGAAAATTTTAGCATTTGTCGCCAAGCAATACGGGAATGCCTCTAAAGTGAGAAAAATGCAATTACTTTTCAAATGAAGTTAATTTATGTTATTAACCATTCTATAGACAGGGTTGACTTCTGAAATCCTAATTTAGCTATAATTTTCCTATAACGCACGTTTGGCAGTTTATAGTGAAAGTTACTACACTATAGTAACCCACATCATTATTTTGCCATTCTCTTTTACACTTTAAAATTCCTTCTCTAGAAGCGTGACGTAATTACTGGATGAACCCCCTAAAAGACTAAATTATCGCTAATTTCATAACGTTGTACCCAGGGGTCACGCCGGCTTTTTTTAATGTTTTGCCAATCCATTCACCAAATTAGATTTTGCCGGACATCATTAAGAAATGCAATTGCCAATATTTTCGTCAAATCTTATTTTCTTTCGCCAAACTAATTTTATTATCGCAATTTGCGACGTTGGTAGTCGACAGCGCGACTCCTGAAGTTGTACCTATCCATTCAGGTAAAACTGCACTTGTTAATTTCATACGTTTGAGCGCGTTTAATTCTCTGTCTCAATGACAGCTGGCTGTGCGGCACAACCAGCTGCGTCAAAAAAAGGTCTCTAGATCTGTAGCACGCGATGAACGTTTCGATCGCCCGCCATCTTGCTGGTAGTTAAGTCGAGTGATGGCAACGACTGCCCTTTTTTCAGCATAGGAAAATCTATCCAGCTGTTCTCGCATTCTTCCATTTTTCAGCAGATGTCAGTGCTGTTAAAAATAATCGTGACCTTTATTTTACGGGAAATGACGAGCTAAAAAAGTAAAGGATTCTCGTGGAGCTATGTCACCCGCAACTATTTTTATAGAAATCAAATCTATTCTTCGTGACTGGCAACAGTCAAAACGTCAGAGTTTGGTGTTCCCAGAGAGGGAACACTGCGCGTTAAAGGGTTATAGGGCGAAGCTGAAAAACTGATAATCCTGAACGCTAGTCGTAATGAGTAAATGTCTCGAAAACGGGTCTGAAAAATCTAAGCCAAGTGGAGGAAATTTTCTCTAACATTGTAATTTTTGTGAAGAGTAAAATATCATAAGCTAGACTCGGCATATGTAATTAAATTACTCCTGCAAGGCTAAATATGCACAAGTTCCCTGATAAAATTAAGAGCAGGCCCGAGTACGGCTACATGGGCCCCGGAACTTCAGATATTTCGGGGCCCACTCTAGAAAATGCAGAGATAAATTAACAAAGTTTTCCAAGTTCATGCCTCTTAATGAGTGGAAGAAAAAGGCTGGAGACCTTAAGTCACCAAAAGAATCTTTCTTTTCATGATCTCCCTCGCCTAACCTCCTACAACAGATAATTCATATGCATTGGCTCAGTGATAGGTACCTTATTTTTCAGTCAGTCAGCCACCTTCAATACATATCATTCATTCCATGTAAAGTTTAACACAAGTCCGTTCGCTTGATATTACGCAAGTATAATGAATTTACTCACTTTCATCCAAATCGCCCCAGATCCAAGAAAAGTTACAAAATTCTCCGACGCTATTGTAACATATCGAGATGTTGACATGACGTCATTTTTAACCCTTTCGCGCCGAGTGTCACGTATACGTGCCAGTAAGAAACGCACTCAGTTCCCGGCAGACACGCTGGCGTGCCAGAGCGTTTCCTCGTTCACCCCCTGCCGTCACACAGTTGTGCCAGTGTCCTGGAACGTTTTAAAAACTATGACATGGCACAAGATGGCATTGTATGTCCATGCGGTTACAGATACATGTAGATTTGACCTTCTACTCAGAATGGGAGTAGCATGACTCACATACACGTGGTTTTTGATAATACAAACGTAAGTTGAAAGGAATGTTTCTGAATGGTATACTTTATGACGGCTCTATAAATTCGTACGTGGTATTTCTTTATAGTAAGCAGGGAGTTTTATTTTCGCTACAGCGTTGGGTATTACGGTTTGCAGTCCAGTTTTTAGTGCATAATTAGATCTAGTAGACGTGGATTTTTTCTCATTTTACAGTTAGAATGTCGAAGCTTCGAAAGTATTAGAGCTTGAAATAGCAGAAATGGCGCAAATTATTTGAAAGTATGAGATATTGATTCTGAAGCAGATTCAGATAGTAGTGATAGTGACACTATAATATATTCTGATTGTTCTGTTCATGGATTTAGGCTTAATCGCGAAAAACTCTCCGGCCCTGGACAGACACTTGCGAAAGACACTGCCGGCCTCAGCGATAAGCGCGCGTTTGCGCTTCCCATCGCGAAAGCGTTAATTCATGAAGTCTGAATACAGTCAAACGTACTCCAGTGATTTTTACAAATATTAAGCGCAAATTGGGAAGTATAAGGGAAAAAAGCATTTTAGTAAACAATTTAAAACTTGATTATATGACCATGATTTATAAAATAGTGACCATGATTTATAAAATAGTTTAAAATTCGACCCAATTCTCTATGTATATTTTATTCAAACTGTTAGCACAGTAAAGCGGTATTTTATAAAAAAAATTTGGAGGCCGCGGGAGCATACCCCAATTGCCCATGCAGTAAAAAGGGCCCTGGTCAAGAGGAAGGAAAATTTTAACTGGTAGCAATACCAACCCATAAGAAAAAATCCTGCGAAAAGCAATCATTCCGGTAGTTTCGATAAGCAGAGTCTGTCATTGTCTACGAACTTTAAAAACAGTCGTAAAACTTATAAATCATTAGTCTTTTCAGATGCTTTTAACCCTTTGAGGCGCAACCCTTCCCAATGCTGAAAAAAGGGCAGCCATTGTCAACGCTCGACTTAACTACCAGCAAGATGGCGGAGGATCGAAACGTTCATCGCGTGCCATAGATCTAGAGACCTTTTTTTGACGCAGCTGGCTATTCTATCATGAAGGCATCGAACGATTGGTGGAACGATCCAACAAATGTCTGCAGCGACTGGAAGATTATGTATAGAAATAGTGTGCTTTATGTAATGCTTGTGCACAGCCAGCTGCGTCAAAAAAGGGTCTCTAGATCTGACACGCGATGAACGTTTCGATCGTCCGCCATCTTGCTGGTAGTTAAGTCGAGCGATGGCAACGGCTGCCCTTTTTTCAGCATTGGGCAATCTATCCAGCTGTTCTCTCATTCTTCCATTTTTCAACACATGTCAGTGCTGTTAAAAATAATCGTGACAGTTTTTACGTGAAAGGACGTGCTAAAGAGTAAAGGATTCTCGTGGAGCTATGTCACCCACAACTCTTAATAGAAGTCCAATCTATTCTTCGTGACTGGCAACAGTCAAAACGTCACAGTTTGGTGTTCCCAGAGTGGGAATACTGCGCGTTAAAGGGTTAAATGCTACTTGTCCATAAATGGACCACATAACACTCGTTTCAAAATCTGTCCAAGAAGGCGATGAAATAGACTTGCCAATCAATGATTTTGTGGATACATCCTAGTTTGAATTTCAGTATTTTACACAGTAGAGCAAGAATATAGTGACAACATCCATTCAATTCAAACAGACTTTATTACAGCAGAATCAAGTGAAACAGTACATGTTCTTGAATAGGCGTAACATTAAGACTTTCAAGAATACAAAAAGTTCCTAAAATAAAATATTTGTCATACAAGTTTCTTGAACTCATTTTCTACAAAGAGATTTTCATGCTTCATAGAAACAAAAGCTAACCGAAGCCTCAACTCTGGTATTTAAATCTATATAAACCTTAAAATAACAAACTTACAATATAAGATTCCATTGTATGCTGCTCGAGGGCCACCCGGCTAGGGAGGGATACCTTGGACAGAGGACTTTGGGGATTCTAACGAATATTCATGTTACATCTGGAGAACCCCCGCCCCCCTCTCCAGACAGATGGCAGCGCGATAGGCTTGAACTCTGAACCTTCACAATTCGGCCGTCTACCATGTTCAGTATCCACCAAAGGGAGACTCCAATAGATAGCAACATACCTTCAAAAGGAATTTGACAAAAATACTTTTTCATTGATAGGAGGGAGGCACATTCAAAATGCGACAACCTAAAACAATTTAATTTGAAAATATTAGTGTATTCATTCTAGCTTTTAAAATGTTACAAAAGTTCTGGTTACACTAAAATTTTAAGAGTAATCACCGATTTCATGAATGGTATAATTTTATATTTATGGTGGAAATCTAGAAAATTATTACATTCAAATGGAATTTTGAAAAATGAATTCATGCATATTAAATACACATTTAAGTATCCGAACAGTAGTTTACTTGTTAAGACTACGCAAGGAAAATGAGAATATTAAAAGTTTTATGTACGCGATTTATATTGTATACAAGATATTCAGTTTTATATCCACATTCATAGTTTTACAGAATTCTAAAACTACAATACTGAAACCTGAATTTTAGAACAGTCCAACTGGATACATAGCCAGAGCTTATAAAAAGACTAATTTTTAATGAAATTCTAAAAAACATTTTTGTTCAAAGTTTTGTGAACTATGAATAAGCAATTGTGATAAACTAATCTGCAAACAGAACAGCTAGACGGAAATCGAATTTGACTTAACCCTTATTTTGCAAAAAAAGATTTTACAAAAGGAAAGGCAACATTAAAGATTTACCGTTTAATTTAATATTAAATATCTCGAGGACGACTAAGCCAAATAGAGGCACAAGCCTGAATACGCCTCGTTAGAATAGTCTCTCGAGAATCTTATCTTCTAACAAAATCAGTTAATTCTCAAAAGTTCATGAAGTAAGAAAGCACATTATCAATATTTCTAATAAAAAATGCATGTCACTCTGCATAACAAGGCAAAAACAATGTTGACAATACTCGACAAAAACTTGGGCTATATATTTTTGAAAATAATGAATTCTCGTATTACTCATAAATTTGTGACTACACTCCTCTTCTAGGTAAAAGAAAAAGCAGTATTCTAAAGTATTCTAGCAAATATAGCAAGTCTTTGTCAGGGACGAATTCATAGTGAATGACTAATCTAAACAAAAGCGAAGATATGTGCATGCAGTATCATAATCTTATTTTTCAGGGACTAGGAACTTCAAGCATGAAAATTTGTACACCAAGTTTTCGATTGCAGAAAAAAAATTCCAGTAACTTTAAGCAAAATTTCATTTAACAAAATGTTATTCCAAAATTTGTGACTTAGTAACTAAGATCAGAAAGAACAACTGAACTGTTCAATAATTTATAAAAAGCGAGCATTTGAAAAACTAGATAATTCACATATTTGACACCAATGGACTTTTGCATAAATTAACACCTTTCTTATATTAAAAAAAATCTCTAGAAAAGCAAAGAACCTAATAAATAAGTTAAGCTGGTTAAGGTTTATGATTCTCGATCACAGAATCTTATGATATGCTTGAATTTAAGTATCCAAGCAATAGTCGACTTTCTTGTTCAGACTACACAAGGGATATCGTAGCATTAGGTACAAATTTAATCAATTCGTTTTGCAGAAGTATATATGACAGTGCAAATTATGCATTTTTAACACTAACTACTGTCACTGTATTTCAAATTCTTTATAGCAACCACTCTCTTGCTATATTTAAAAAAAAAAAAAAAAAAAATAAGCACCTCTACCGTACAACTTAGTCTATAATAGTTACTTTTGAAGTAGACTTAAGTATTTAGTTCGTGCTGTAAAACTATTATGAAGTATGCTACAAGATCCCGGCAGTTTGGTTTAACAATTTCAGACTTTAATAAACAATTTGACTAGAAAACAAAGATTTTAAAAATAAATCCCGATTATATTCTTGAGAAATATAAGCACAAATTCGGACTTCCATCCCGTACAACATTATAGGCAAGTTTTTGTCCTCAACTGTACACGCCGTTTGCAAAGATTAGATAGATGTAATCATCAAGCAAAGCTGTATGAATACGCATCAGTAAAGAAAAATACTTAAGTTTTACACTTTAATTATGAGCATATTATTAATTTTTCATTTCACAAAACAATTTGTTTTGTCTTGATAACTAATTTGAGTTATCTTGATAACGAATAGCAAGTAGTAGAACGATGAGTTGTCTCACGACTATTAAATGCAAAAAGCTTCCATTTTCAATTCAAGAATTCAAAAAGTACTAATGCTAACGAGGCTTACTTCACGTTCACTTTGAACGTACAGAATATAGGTTGACTTTCGGATAATAATATCAGTTATCCGGTAAAGTTAAGATTGACTGAAGTTACTCAGGCAAGCAATTTTAAATGAGGGTTACAGGATTATAGCATGGGTTAATACCCATTTCAAATCTCAATTATCTTTTTTGTTTAAAAACATAATTTTGAGTAACTTTAGGGAACGGTTATTTATAACACTTCTATAATATTAAAAATTTAACGCTTTTGAATTAAAAAGTTCTTAAAAATAATTTCAAGAAAAAAGTACTTATACCGAGTACTGCCAAGAACTGCAGTATATGGACTTAGATTTCCATGAAGTTTATATTTAACAACACCAAGCCCAATTCCTTACTCAAAATTATGCAGCACTTTTATCATACCTAGTTCTAATACATTATAATCGGTTCTAATACATTACAATCTAGCTTTAAAGCATTACAAATTGACACATACTAATACTTTGAATTGTCATAATGCAAGAGAATGGCAATTCGAAGAGTTCAAAATGCTCGTAGTAACAAACTTGAGCCCTACTAGCTTAGAAGCTTAAAGACTTAAGTACGCGTAGCTGATCACCCATGCTCTAAATAGCCATATATAGTTAACTATTGTTACGGGGATGTGGGGCGAAATTTAAGCTCCATCACTATCGCAAAAGCGCCGACATTCTACAAGAGATATCTTACGTTTAGAAAACAATTCCACAGCAAACTAGTTAACTTAGCATCTTCCCTGGGTTTTTTATTTTATAGTTAAACTTCAAGGTAATTTAAAATTGCTAGTATTCAAAATTTGATTTTATAATCATTTTGATTTTTGAAATAAAAATTAAGTTTTGAATAAGCTTAAAATTATCCGATGATTTATTATAATGAAATATATATCAAAGGATGGAACCTGTACAAATATTTTTATAGGGCCCAATACAGGCCCCATGCTTTGTAAATATTTCATTATATTTATTTAATAATAATAATTTCTACTTTTTGCAATGAAGATATACACTAGAGAGTTAAAACCTAGTGCCCGTAAAATAGAACGAACGCGTTAGAAATCCATAATTTTGTCCATCCCTCTGAAATTGCCGTCCTGTATTAGTGACACCCACTTTTACCGTTTTCTAATTAAAGTCCTGTTATTTTCCGCATAAATTTATTGTAATCGTGCCCGTTACAATATTTAGAAGTTTTAGGTAATGATTACTTTAAATTCAAAAAAATTGACTGAACTCCCTATTGCAAAACCGATCTCATTTGGACATTAACTGCTGCAAAACGAAAGTAAGTAATCAAACCCGGCATTAAACATTTACTACCATTAGATTTTAATGTATTAGAACTATGCGTATACTTACAGTTTTGCTTAAACTTCGCGGACAGTTTTTTTTACTGAAACTTCACGGCATCGAAGTCCATTTATTACGGTTTCAGCTCAGGCACGTAGAGTTATCTATTAAAAATTTTCCCTCTTAAATAAAAATTCTACATTTCAAAAAGGCAACTGATAGATAAAGATAATCTCATGTTATTCTGCAAGCGTAAAACAAGGCTTTTGCATAGAATTTCAGAATATTTTTAAAGATCTGTAGAAGTAGGCTGAATTTTTTATTTTAACTTGCCATACCGAAGTCCAGCAACAAATCTACAAATCCTTAAGAATTGTGGATAAAAATAAATTACAACCACTACTAACATAATTTGGGCAAGTAGGAATGACAGTTTGTAAAGTAAATCTTCTCCCTCACGACAAATCTGATTCAGTACTACACTACAAAGCCTGTACAGCAAACTGAAACTTTATTTCATTACAAATAACAATAATAAATTGGTTTTAAAATTTCCTCACTTCCACCAAATCAGAATCCGACTTTCTTAGAAATGAGGAAATTGGCAAATTTCTGCTTTGAGAAAAATGAAATAACTTCGGCACATGGTAGGCTTTTTGAAGTAATTTTCGCAAAAAAATTCTAAAGTCAAATAAATGAAAGCTTCATTTAAAAATTTCAATGGCGCTGGGAAATTCAGTTTTAATGTAAATTCTAGAACGTTTAAAATTTTTAGTTTTCCCACTTCGTTTGAAAACGATTAAGGTGCAATTTTAACTCAAAGATAATTTGTTGAAGTAATAAGCTAACAGACTAATTTCAGACTTATTAAATTGGTGACGAAAAGTTTAATTTCAATGTTTATTGAAGATCGGCAAAAACTTACTGGGAATGCGATGGGAAGAGAGTGGTCACTTTTATTGAAGCAGTTAAATGACTTCTTTTTTCAGCTATAGTATAAACTTATCCTTTAACATTACTATCTATCAATGCCACTTAGTTTAACCTCCAGCAGAACTGCACTTTAGCCTAATTAAATTCATTTCGTTTTTAATTTAATTTTCGAGATTCACGAAATAATCATTTCGGAAAATACGAAAACCTTTCAAATGTTACGATAATTTGTGAAGTTTTAAAAATTCAAATTTAACAGAATGGGAGCTTTAAGATTACTGTTAATTAATATTAGCCAAGCCTCCTAATTTTCAGTACTAGAAATTAAGGGCTTTGACCTTTTTAATAATGAATGTCCTCAAAGCCGGACATTTCATTTTAGTAGTTAATTTTCGTATAGTATTTTCATTTAAAAAGTGTTTTAAGTATTCCTAGTTTTACAAAAGAGACTGCAAAACGTTTGACTTTGAACTGCTCAGCTCATCTTTTCTCTTAAGTATATAGCTACTGCTGAACAGAATGCATGCAACTAATGTAATTCGGAGCATTCAATGCTGTCATTTTTTTTAGCGCTAACATTCAATAAACATTCAGGTGTCCAAATTCGGAAAACCTTAAAATGGATGAGTTACCTCAACTTTCCACAATCGCAATATGAATGCATCTATAAAACTTGCCATCAGCTTACACCCTTTAAAATTCAAAATTTGCAAGTGGCCTGCATTTAAAACATCTAGGTTTAACATTCATTTATCCTTAGTTTTTTGTAAAAAAAAAATTAGAACTGAGCAAGTTAATACATCCTCATTTTAAGATTTTGTCCGAGCAATTGCCTCATAAATGCCAAGGCTAAACCTTTGAGCGTGAGGATAATTTTGAGCGGGTCCAGTTGTCTTTGGATTTGTCACTTTGAACACAAAGCATGCCGAATTTAAAATAGCCTGCGGACGAGATTCTGCTTCAGAGGAAAATTGTTAGAGTAGAACAAGAGTAAAACAAAAAGAAGCAAGACAGAAAAGAAACTCCATGACAGGACAGAAAACTAGATCTGTCACAGAACACCCTCCCGCAAGCACAGTTTCGTATTCTGCAGCTGCACGAAACGTTAATCCCTATATACGCAATTTTCGATTTTAACGTGTCTGGACTGGTACTCAATGCCATCCTCTTTCACTCTTACGGCACTAAAAGTTGCTTTAGTTTGGCGCATTGGCGGAAACTGGCATGTCACAAACTAGATGTTTTAAATGCCGGCTACTTGCAAGTTTTGAATTTTAAAGGGTATACGGTGAGCTGACGGCAAGTTTTATAGATTCATTCTTTTTGCGATTTGTGGAAAGTTGAAGCAACTCATCCATTTTAAGGTTTTCCGAATTTGGACACCTGAATGTTATTGCATGTTTGTTTTCCCAAATGTAATTTTTTAGAGCCAAGTTTATTCTATTATCTAAAATAACATTTTCAAAAACGTATCGAAATTTTAGGGGGAAGAGAGATTGCCCTTCTTGCCCTTAGTTACTCCCATGGGTTTATGCATGTGAATTTCTAAATTGCCACCTACGAACGGCAATAAAAACTTACCAAGAACAGTTTTGCTGGGCGGCTTGAAGCGTAATTTTGTTCTACTTTAACACATGAATGTACTTTCAATTCTTACAGTCATGTACAAAAGTTTTAAGACAAGTAAAAATTCTTTGTACTTTGCCCAAGATTTGCAGCATCGTAAGATTATTCTTTCATGAAATGACTTAGTCAAAGTTATTTGCAATATGATTAAAAACTTAAAAATTAACAGTAAAATTTGCTATCCTGTTGCCCCATATTAAAATAACTGGCAAACAAAATTCATTCCTAAGATACCGTCGAACTATCGTGGTCCTAAAAGCTTTAGTCATTTTACGGCCAAGACAAAACATCCTAACTCTACCTAACACACTAACTCTACCTAAAGTTTGAGTAGCTACCTTCCGGCTGGCATGGCTTTGCCTTGACTACAAGTTCGTCTACAAGTATACCCTTGACGTTAAGATTTCGAGAACATCAATTTGCTACTCTCCCGTACATAGTCCATATCCTCAAAAATTCAATTCTTAACCCCGTTGACGCGCAACCATTTACCAATGCTGAAAAATGGGAAGCCGTTGCCATCGATCGATTTATCTACCAGTGAGATGGTGGTCGATCTTGCTGGTAGTTAAACCGAGCAATGGCAGCGGCTGCCCTTTTTTCAGCACTGGGCAGTCTATCCTGTTCTATATCAGTGTATTTCCAACTTATTCTCCAGTTTTCAACAGGTGCCAGTGATGCTAAAAATCCTGACAATTTTTCCAAAAATAGACAATTTACGGGAAATTATGTGCTAAATAAGAAAGTATTCTCGTGCAATTATGTCCTCCTTAAGTATTTATTGAAATCAAATGTATTCATCGTGAATCAAAGCAGTCAAAATGTCAGTAGTTATGTCCTCACGTCGAGGACAAAGCACGTTAAAGGGTCAAAGTGAACAGGAGGATGTAAAAAATTTTCTACCAGCCCGACACTTGATTTTTCAAAGCTAATACTTAGCCTGTTGGCAAGCAAGACAATTTGCAAGATCTACGCTTTTAAAAGTTGACTATCATTCAAATTGGCGTCTTCACCCTTGAAGACAAATAGAACTCAGAATTCCCACTTAATGACTTTCGAGTAAATGACTCATCGAGGAGAGGATTAAACAGAGCCGTAACCTTCGAGTAAAGAAATAACCGCACAGGAAATTCACTGCTCAAAACTACACAACTTATGCAGAAAAACAAATTTCCTCCACACTTTGATTGCAAAACCCGTATCACAAATCCAAAAGTAACTAAAAGGCTACATACCAATTCAAACACTATTTTTGTTGCCTTGCTATTTGTAAAGCAACAGAAGAACTCTGTAAGAACTCTGCTCTTGTGCCGAACCATGCAATTGCCGTCTTCAAGTTAAAACACAATCGCATTAACCCAGCGAAGCCTTCAAAATTTAACCAAGTTTGGAGCAAAAGTACGAAAAATACCAGCCAAGGCCCAAAACACGTCCAATTATTAAAGTTTAAGCTCCGAATTGCACGCTTTCCATCGAAAATCGTGGAAGCCGAGTTTGTCGAGTTGGGCCTCCAAGGGAAATTTTGTAAAGCTCTTTTTGTAAAGTTTCCCTTCCCCTTTGATAAAGCTTAAAATTTCCGAAAAGCTGGAGGGGAGGGTAGTTTCAGATACAAAATAATCCTATTAATTCACGTTCGAAGTTTAAAAATATTCAAGTGGTAGAATTAACATTTCTGAATCTAAACCATTCTAGAAAATTTCGTACTCTATTTTTTAAGTTTTTCAATTTCAGATATATAAATGAACTTAACACATTCTGAAAAATTCACGGGCGCACTTTAGACGAGCACCAAGGACGTACCCAGAAAAAAAATCCGGGGGGGGGGGGGGGGGGGGTTCAAATGGTGAAAAAGGCAGAATTTTTCACAAAAAGACTTCATCATTCCTATTTTGTTAACAAAAACTGAAATTTCGGGGGGTCCGGACCCCCTGGGTACGTCCTTGCCGAGCACTAGCTCTTTCAAGCTCGCACGGGCCCAGTGACTGACCACCCTTTCTTGTAGGGCCTGTTGGCGTGTACAAAACAATGACATCTGGTCTAATCAAGATAAATAGCCATAGGTTCTTGAACCTCCAATAATTACGGGAAAGCAATCATTCAAAATTTAACTGCTAGAATCGCTTAGCTATACTGTTACCTCAACCCTTTCAGACCAAAAGTCCACATTTGAGGACAAAAATAACCTATATTATCATACAAGATGGATGTCCTAATTTGTGCACATAAAGAAAAACTAATTTTGCTTGAAAATTTGACGAGTTAATTTTTTTCTTCAATCAAATTTAAAGAAATTAAATTCAAAAGAATTTTATCAGGTCCGAGAGGGTTAGGATAATAGTACTGCGAGATATTTCAGATATATCAAACGGATAAAGGACTATCCACAGGGGACATAACAAAATATAACATTGACCAATGCTACAGTAACTGTAACGCATTAGCTCTCATTTTTAGTTAGGCTATCTAACTCGAGCTGTCAGTAGCTTTTTCAATCTAGTGTTACGAGTAGAGCCTGATTATGACTAACTGGGACCCCAGGCATTGATGAATTTGAGGGCCCCCAATCTATGAAATTTTTATTTTTCATAAAATTGATAAGAAATTTCAAAATATTTGATATTGGGGCCTTTTCGAGCCGGGGTCGATTTGCCCATGCGACAATAAGGCTCTGGTTACGAGCAGGCCAAATTATCGCACAGGCACTTTTATAAGAGCCCTGGGCACATACACAAATAAGCAAAATATGGAATTTAGTTTTGATCAAAGGGCACAAAAGTTAAGACAGCTACACATAAGGGCACGGAACGTCCTTGGCAGAAAAATGACAGTCTCCGATTACGATACTTGAAAGAATATGGGAGAGTCTTCCTTTCTCTTGCAGAGTCTAAACTGCAGTACGTTGAGTCCTTTCAATCTTCCTGTAGACTGATTCTGATCAGCTCTCCTTGGACCCTCTCATCCTCGGTTATTTCAAGGAGTGGTACAGGAGTACTGCATTACCTGAAACGGAAGAGGGAAAATTCTTATAGCAAGCTGTCATTTACATGCCTAAGTACTTTATACAAGGCCAGAAAATTAAGAGCAGAAATTTTTCCCCCACCCCCATATTTAACCCTTTAACGAGCAGTGTTCCCGCTCTGGAAACACCAAACTGACGTTTTGACCGTTGCCAGTCACGAAGAATAGATTTGATTTCTATAAAAATAGTTGCGGGTGGCATAGCTCCACGAGAATCCTTTACTTTTTAGCACGTCATTCTCCCGTAAAATAAGGGTCACGATTATTTTTAACAGCACTGACATCTGCTGAAAAATAGAAGAATGCGAGAACATCTGGATAGATTGTCCAATGCTGAAAAAAGGGCAGCCGTTGCCATCGCTCGACTTAACTACCAGCAAGATGGCGGACGATCGAAACGTTCATCGCGTGCTAGGCCCGTGACAGCTGGCTGTGCGCGGGCACAGCCAGCTGTCGTCGGAAAAGGGTCTCTGGTCTGTGGCACGCGATGAAAGTTTCGATCGTCCGCCATCTTGCTAGTAGTTATGTCGAGGGATGGCAGCGGCTGCCCTTTCTTCAGTATTGGAAAAGGGTTAAATCTGAAGGAAACTCATCGTTATGTGCGAGGTCAAACAAAAGGGGAAGGCAATGTCTATTCCATGAGAATTCTTTGAAAAATGCTTAGATTTCTTCTATTATTCTTTAGGGGGAAAACTAACGTTCGCTACGCTTTCCGGATTTCGAAAAAACACGTCAAACTAAAATTTAGATTCATCCAAATGTTGTGGTGCTCTTGAGTCCTACATTTATCAGTTTGAAAATACTGACTGAGAACTAATGCTCAGGTGAATTTAAGTTTAAAAATAAATTCTAAATATTACAGAAACTGAAGCAGCTAAATCTCACATTAACAGTGGGCACATCAAATGGAGGTATGATGAAAAGTCCTGCTATGTGCATAAGTAATATCGGCAGAGCAAAAACAAACCGATACGATTAAATTTATCACGCTGTATTAAAATAGTGACACTGCAAAAGCTTGCAGAATGTAATAGAAAATCCCGAAACTTGTCATTCTAGCAACTCTCCAAACAAACCATTTGTACTGTGGATTACATACGTTAAATGTAAAATTGTCAGATTTCAAAAATCGTATTTTAAAACTTAAATTAACTTTGAATATGTTTTAGACAAGATTTCAGCAACACAACTGACCATGTGTTGTCTGCAGTGGAAGAAAAGTTTCCAAGCTTCATATTTGAGCATATTGAGATAGCTATGTCATCAAGACTGAAAGACCATCATGCATATATTAACCGATAGTACAAATAGACATCTAAGCTTTACTTACATAGTTAATTGTTTTGAAAATCGTTCGAAATTTCCATTTTCCGTTCTAATCCCTTCCCCATTCCGTAGAAAGATTGTTCGAGGCATTAAACATTCAAAAACTTTCAGCACTGCGGGATTTTTATAAGTACTAGCTGCGTGCCCGTTCTCCGCACGGTAGGCAACGAAACTTTTTCTTACATGTATAGTTTGAATTGATTCCAGAGATTTGGAATCTAAAAATAAGCAAAATGATTCGACTCTTCGCGTAAAGTTACTTAATACTTATTCGTAAAGTTAGTATAAGTACTGACCTGTGACCATTGTTAATATTATGACGCAAAAAACTATGTCGGTGTCATCAGAAAAGAAAAACGTGACGGTTTTCGGTGAAAATTCCTGATTTTCAAAATGTCTCATTTCTGCATCATACTCTTTTTTAGATTTAAGTTATGCCATTAATACCTTAGATACTACATGATGTGGAGAACCGTTTTATTTTATAATTAAACAGTTGTGTACCGCTCTTTGCAAGGCAAGAGAAGAACATTTTCCTGAAATGTGATCATAACTACTTGTGACAAAACAGAATCTCCAAGAAAAAAGAAAGTTCCGTTACAGTCTTTTCTGTTGAAACTACCGCGTGATATATCAACGCGACGTAGAATTACTTAATGTTTTGTTAGCTGTGATGTAATGCGGCTGTTAAAAAATGAATAGAAGACATAGTTTCACAAAATATTTATTAATGCGGTATATTGTGGTTTGATCAATATTGCCTTATCATATCCACTTACTATTAATTATACTATCTTTTACTGATACCAATACAATATACTGTCGTTTTGCAACCGTTAATGCTAAATTAGAGAAACGGTTTAGATATTTGTCACGAATGTAGGCTTTTACTCTTTGGTGAATTTTGCAATTTATGCATTAGTATAAACGATAATCATTTCACTTTATGGTTGCCACTAAATCAGCTCTCCATAAATTTTTACGCATAGTTCTTGTCAGATTGGTGTATTTAGCACTAGGGCCTTATTATCGCACGGGCAAATCGGGACTTTCCCAGGGGCCTCCGGCTCGAAATGGCCCCCAATTTCAAATGTTGTTCTTTTTTTACAAAAAAAAATTATGAAAAATAAAACAAATTTCATACATGGGGGGGGGGCAAAATTCATCAATGCCCGGGGGCACCCTGTTGGTCATAATCAGGCCCTGTTTAATACCGCAATATATTTCCTGCTATTCGAAAACGTGACCCGTTTAAAATCTCAATCGAAAATAATGCTGGATAATTCACTGGTGAAAAACAGCATTCAATTATTTATCTGGCAACGTAAAGTAAAATATAGAATTACTTCATGCGTGGCGTATGTTTTGCGTGTGAGTCCGTTATTCTGATTGAGTTTCGAAAGAGGTTTTAAACTTATGACATCAAAATAACACACTTTTCGCATGCGAAAACTTTGTTATTTTAAATTAATTTTAATTTATTGTTTTCAACTGGCAATTTTAATAATTGTTACTGTCTCCAACACAACCAAAACGCAAGGTATCATACCGAAAATTTAAGCTGCTGCTATTGAAATGAAAATAATTCTTTACTTAAAAATTCGTAAAAATCTTCTAATTTATATTTTCCTCCGATTTTTCTTTTAAAAGCGGGCGAAATGTATGCTCCGTCATTTGACAAAATATAAAAAAAATATGACGGATAGAATTCAAGATGCAGCAGTTTTAAAAATATTTTACGAAAGTCAGCGTCAAATTTAATTTTATTTGAAAAATTCCCAAAAATCTGAAAATTATGTTACACAGTCCGAACAAACAATTTTTAAAAGGAAATTTTCTCCTCTATCCGATGATGTAAATTTCGTTTTCTTGCGAGTGTAATTACCGGCGTTATTACGTATTAAGCGAGAAAAATCGCTAAAAATCGGACAAAACATAAAATAAAACATTTTCTAATTTGAATTTCGAAAAAATCGCTCCGAGGCGTGTTAGGATCTGTCCTAGTGAAGCCATATGCAAAATTCGGTCTGCGACAAACCGTCTTGGCGCAATGCGATCCAGAGACGCGCGCAAAAAGATCGGTGGTCACAAACTTACCTACCTACACACATAGCTACATACAATGTTTACTCTCGGATTTTATTATATACTAGCTGCGTACCCGTTCTCCGCACGGTAGGGAACGGAACTTTTTCTTACATGTACAGTTCCAATTGATTCCAGTGATTTGGGATCTAAAAATAAGCAAAATGATTTGACTCTTGGCGTAAAGTTACTCATTAGTTATTTGTAAAGTTAGTATAAGTACTGACCTGAGACCATTGTTAATATTATGACGCAAAAAACTATGTCGGTGTCATTCGCAATTAGAAAAGAAAAGCGTGACGGTTCGCAGTGAAAATTCTTAATATTCAAAATGTCTCATTTCTGCATCATACTCTTTTTTAAATTTAAGTTATGCCATTAATACCTTAGATACTACATGATGTGGAGAACCCTTTTATTTTATAATTAAATAGTGCATCCGCTCTTCGCAAGGCAAGAAGAGAACATTTTCCTAAAATGCGATCATAACTACTTGTGACAAAAAAAATCTCCAAGAAAAAAGTTGTGTGACAGTCTTTTCTGTTGAAACAACCGCGGGATATATTAACGCGACGTAGAATTACTTAATGTTTTGTTAGCTGTGATGTAATACGGCTGTTGAAAAATGAATAGAAGACTTAGTTTCACGAAATATTTATTAATGCGGTATATTGTGCTTTGATCAATATTGCCCCAGCATATCTACTAACTATTACTTATATATCTTTTACTGATACCAATACAATATATTTTCGTTTTTCAGCCGTTAATACTTAATTTAAAGAAACGGCTTAGATATTTGTCACGAATGTAGTCTTTTAGTCTTTGGTGAATTTTGCAATTTATGCATTAGTATAAACGATAATCATTTCACTTTATGGTTGCCACTAAAACAGCTCTCCATACATTTGTATGCTTAATTATTGTCAGATTGGCGTATTTAGCACCAGGGCCCTAGTATCTCACGGGCAAATCGGGACTTTGCCCAGTGCCTCCGGCTCGAAATGGCCCCCAATTTCAAATGTTGTTCTGAAATATTCTTTTTTATAAACATATATTTTATGAAAAATAAAACAAATTTCATAGATGGAGGCCCCCAAATTCATTAATGTCCGGGGTCCCTGTTTGCCATAATCAGGCCCTGTTTAGCACCGCAAAATCTTTCTTGCGATTCGAAAACGTGTCCCGTTTAAAATCTCTATTGAAAATAATGCTGGATAATTAATTCACTGGTGAAAAAACAGCATTCAATTATTTTTCTGGCAACGTAAAGTAAAATATAGAATTATCTCACATGCGCGGCGTATGTTTTGCTTGTGAGTCCGTTATTCTGATTGAGTTTCAAAAGGGGTTTTACACTCGTGACGTCAAAGTGGCGCACATTTCACATGTGAAAACTAATTATTTTTAAATAATTTTATTTTTTCAACTGGCAATTTTAATCATTGTTACTGTCTCCAAGACAACCAAACCGCAGGATATCATACCGAAAATTTAAGCTGCTGCGATTGAAATGAAAATCCTTCTTTACTTAAAAATTCGTAAAAAATCTCCTAATTTATATTTTCCTCTGGTTTTTCTTTAAAAAGAGGGCGAAATGTATGCTCCGTCATTTGACAAAATATAAAAAAGTTATGACGGATAGAATTTAAGATGCAGCAGTTTTAAAAATATTTTACGAAAGTCAGCGTCAAATTTAATTTTATTTGAAAAATTCCCAAAAATCTGCAAATTATGTTACACAGTCCGAACAAACAGTTTTTAAAAGGAAATTTTCTCCTCTATCCGATGATGTAAATTTCGCTTTCTTGCGAGTGCAATTACCGACGTTATTACGTATTAAGCGAGAAAAACCGCTAAAAATCGGACAAAACATAAAATAAAACATTTTCTAATTCGAATTTCGAAAAAATCGCTCCGAGGCGTGTTAGGATCTGTCCTAGTGAAGCCGTATGCAAAACTGGGTAGGTCTGTGACCAACCGTCTCGGCGCAATGCGATCGAGAGACGCGCGCAAGAAGATCGGAGGTCACAAACCTACCTACATAGCTACCTACTATGTTTAATCTCGGATTTTATTATATATACTAGCTGCGTACCCGTTCTCCGCACGGTAGGGAACGAAACTTTTTCTTACATGTATAGTTCGAATTGATTCCAGTGATATGGGATCTAAAAATTAGCAAAATGATTTGACTCTTGCCGTAAGGTTACTCTTTAGTTATTTGTAAAGTTAGTATAAGTACTGACCTGAGACTATTGTTAATATTATGACGCAAAAAACTATGTCCGTGTCATTCACGATCAGTAAAGAAAAGCTTGACGGTTCGCAGTGAAAATTCCCAATATTCAAAATGTCTCATTTCTGCATCATACTTTAGATTTAAGTTAGATTTAAGTTATGCCAATACTACCATGCTTTTTTAGATTTAAGTTATGCCATTACTACTTTAGATACTACATGAAGTGGAGAACCGTTTTATTTTATAATTAAATAGTTGTGTACCCGCTCTTTGCAAGGCAAGAAAAGAACATTTTCCTAAAAAATGTGATCATAAATACTTGTGAGAAAACAGAATCTCCAAGAAAAAAGAAAGTTCTGTTGAAACTACCGCGGGATATATTAACGCGACGTAGAATTACTTAATGTTTTGTTAGCTGTGATGTAATACGGCTGTTAAAAAATGAATAGAAGACATACAAAAAATCTATACACAAAATATTTATAGTGTACACAAAATATTTATTAATGCGGTATATTGTGGTTTGATCAATATTGCCTTATCATATCTACTTACTATTAATTATACTATCTTTTACTGATACCAATACAATATATTTTCGTTTTGCAACCGTTAATGCTTAATTTTAAAAAAACGGTTTAGATATTTGCCACGAATGTAGCCTTTTACACTTTGGTGATTCTTTGCAATTTACGCATTAGCATAAACGATAATCATTTCACTTTATGGTTGCCACTAAAATAGCTCTCCATACATTTGTATGCTTAATTATTGTCAGATTGGCGTATTTAGCACCAGGGCCCTAATATCTCAGGGGCAAATCGGGACTTTGCCCAGTGCCTCCGGCTCGAAATGGCCCCCAATTTCAAATGTTGTTCTGAAATATTCTTTTTCATAAACATATTTTATGAAAAAACAAATTTCATAGATGGAGGCCAAATTCATTAATGCCCGGGGTCCCTGTTTGCCATAATCAGGCCCTGTTTAATACCTCATATTTCCTGCTATTCGAAAACGTGACCCGTTTAAAATCTCAATCGAAAATAATGCTGGATAATTAATTCACTGGTGAAAAAAACAGCATTCAATTATTTATCTGGCAACGTAAAGTAAAATATAGAATTATTTCATGCGTGGCGTATGTTTTGCTTGTGAGTCCGTTATTCTGATTGAGTTTCGAAAGAGGTTTTAAACTTATGACATCAAAATCACGCACTTTTCACATGCGAAAACTCAGTTATTTTAAAGTAATTTTTTTTCAACTGGCAATTTTAATAATTGTTACTTTCTCCAAGACAACCAAAACGCAAGATATCACACCGAAAATTTTAAGCTGCGGCAATTGAAATGAAAATTGTTCTTTACTTAAAAATTCGTAAAAAAAACTCCTAATTTATATTTTTCCTCCGTTCTTTTAAAAGCGGGCGAATTGTATGCTCCGTCATTTGACAAAATATAAAAAAGTTGTGACGGATAGAATTCAAGATGCAGCAATTTTAAAAATATTTTACGAAAGTCAGCGTCAAATTTAATTTTATTTGAAAAATTCCCAAAAATCTGCCAATTATGTTACACAGTCCGAACAAACAATTTTTAAAAGAAAAATTTCTCCTCTATCCGATGATGTAAATTTCGTTTTCTTGCGAGTGTAATTGCCGGCGTTATTACGTATTAAGCGAGAATAATCGCTAAAAATCGCACAAAACATAAAATAAAACATTTTCTAATTCGAATTTCGAAGAAATCGCTCCGAGGCGTGTTAGGATCTGTCCCAGTGAAGCCGTATGCAAAATTCGGTAAGTCTGCGACAAACCGTCTCGGCGCAATGCGATCCAGAGACGCGCGCAAAAAGATCGGTGGTCACAAACTTGCCTACAAACCTACATACAATGTTTACTCTCGGATTTTATTATATAAGAAGACTAGCTGCGTACCCGTTCTCCGCACGGTGGGAAACGCATATTTTCCTTACACATATAATTCGCATTAAGCCCAGTAATGCGGAATCTCAAAACGTGAAAAAATACTTGAATCGTGACTAAAAGTTGACGCCATGAGTGCAAATTTTAGACGATTGCAACATGACACAAAAACTACGTCAATGTGACTGGCGATCAAAAAAAGAAAGAACTTTATGTTATGCAGACAAAACTTTTCTCTTTCGAAAAATGCCCGATTTCTACATCATAATTCTCTTTGTGAGGTTTAATTTATAGCATTAATATATAGTATATACCACATAAATAACATTACATGATGTTGACAACAATTTTATCTTGCATTTTTCAAAGCGTGGACAATGCATTAGCGCAGTTATGTTACACACGACTTTATTAAATTTTACCCAAGTTAAAAAACCTAAATGAAACAACGGATGCATCATTTACGTTTAAAAGCCAAAAATGTACCCTGCTCCAGTGAAAATCATGTCGCTTTTGTAAGTGAAAACGTTCGTGATGTAACTTCTGGGAAAAAGCTTATTACCCTTATTGAACTCTTAATGCAGTCTCACACCTGTTACATAAAAGTGACGTTTATCTCACTGTCAATTCGTACTAAATAAATAATTTCATTTTTCATTTTTTACGGATTACAGTTGACCCCTTTATAACATGGGTCTACAAAAAGAATTCTTAGAACATGACGAAAACATTGCGATCGTTTTCGTGCAACACGTTAAAAGAGACTCTTACAGTACGGTGAAATGAGACATATGTTCTGATATTATGAAGCCTTAGCTCCTGTAATTAACATTCCTTTTGAATGGCAACACCAAACATCATTGGATTTTTACGGAGCGCGAATAAGTTTTGCCGCGATTATACCGCGCAGTTCGCACTCCAGGTGGAGTATAGAGTAGGGCCCGTACAACACGGATTCCTATAACACGGAACGTATCTACCGTGTTAGGGAATCTACTGTAGTTGCATAGTGTCAAATTCAATACTTAAGAAAATTCTGGGTTGCCGTATTTAGTAATATTTCATCTCACCTTGGTGGCCGAAATGTATTAAAACCAAATATCCGAACTGTATCAAAAGTAAAATTTACTAAAAGAAAATTTTTTAATTTTGTATAACCCTCAGAACAACTTCGGAGTTTGCCATCTACGACGGTTTTTCGTGACGTGACAACTTATGCTTGCGTACAGTGGCGTAGCCAAGGAGGGGATAGGGGGTCACAACCCCCAAGCGGAGTTTTTTGCCATACAAAATGTATATTCTTCACTCCCTTATCGCACACACGTGTACATATATGCGAGTTGCAGTAGTCGTAACATTCCCATGAAAAATTTCTGGCTATTCCTGCTTACTCAATATACTTCAAGATCGCAATCTCCGCGGTAAAAAAAATGGTCTAAAAAATGTGACACCAGAAAATTCTGATTAACGCAATGGGGTTACACAAATACGCGCCGGACATACGCTCTTGCTTCCGGAAGAGTAAATACATTAGAGGGTATGTGCTGCTCCGGATAATCTGCCAGCAAAACAGCAAAAATGACATCCACACTCGAAGGAAATAAAATTAAAGGTATGTAGAATTGCATAAAAACATCGATTATTTTTAAGGTGCAAGTCTGTTACAATTCTATTTGTTTCACAATTGATGCGTTTTCACTTTTTCGATTCTTAAAAGCTGTAGAAATGAGTGGTTTCACATAATTGTAAAATTTAACAACTTAAGTGGCAACAATGGATTCCGTTGCTACGGAAACTACAGCAATGTTAAAAATAGAACATGAAATGAATTATTCATGTTTACTCTGCTAGAACTGCCATATTGGCGAAATTAACACCGCCAGTCGATGGCAAATAGCTCAAATCACAAATTTAACTTGACACTAAAGGCAATACGCAATACTCTGTTTGGCGGAATTAAAAAAAAAAAATATCTATGCATACGCTAGTGACATAGGCTCATCTCAGTTGTGGAATGGAATCAATAATATGTACAGAGTTGCACTACATTTGAATATTTTTCGCCAACTTTGCTAAGAAATGTACTAAAGTAGGAATCAACAAACATTTCAATTCGTAAAACAAAAAATATATTAGACAGTATTAATTACGCCTTTCTAACAGCTTCTAGTAAAAGAAACTTCCGTAGCGCTGCTTTAACAAATAAGAATCAATTATTTATTACACAGTACTTCGATCGCCAAAATCCCAATATACACCATTTTGCGAGATTTTTTGTTTTCAGAAATCATTCGAAGCATTGATTTGACAGCAATCAAAATGGGGAATAGTTATCTGTCATTTATATGGTTCGATCGCCAATATTTAATGCAGGCATATTATTGATAAGCAGCAGTTATTTAAATTATTAACTATAGCGGGTTTTAATCACCGTTAAGTACCATGTGCAAAATGCGAGAATTTCAATTTTCTAAAATTTGGCGGAATTCCTCTAACTTAAATCAGTTTACTTAATTTGGTGAAAATTCTATAGATCGTTTAAAATCGCCTTAATAACTGCATTATTTCTGTATGAAAAATCGAAGTATAGCTCCGTAAAATGTATACTTGTTATTAAAAATACTATTTTGTTAAGCTCTTGGTAATTTGCGCCAAGCCCAAAACTGTACAAATCGGTAGGACCTATTACTTTCTCAAAATCGCCAAATGAGCCATTTTTTTTTCGACCAAACTAAAAAATATACATATTAGTCTCGGAAATCTCTCAATCCCTTATTCTTTTACACATAAAAAACATTGAATTCCAGCTCTGATTTAACATGAACGCAATATTTTAATTAAAAAATAACTTTGTAAATAATCTAAACAGAAAAAAATCATTATTCTTTTATTTTTACTGCAGGAGTCTAATTTAATAAAATAGCCAAACATGGCAACCTCGATGCTTATTTCTCACTATTTTGACTACAGGGGTTACAATCACGGAATTGAGGAGAGCAAAAATTAGCGTTTTTTGATGGGGGTTTTATTAATATCTCCTAAACTAATTCGAATTTCGAAATTTAAATTAGCGGAGGTTCTTTCTCGAAATTTTCTGAATTCGTGGATACCTCGTTCGAAAGTCAACTCCCAGCCGTTTAAGAGGAGATGATGTTATACACACACACACACACACACACACAGAGAGATTTTAATAGTATAGAAGATAATGAATCGTATTTTAAAAAGGTGGCCTCTACACTTGACATGTCTAGATTAAATACATGACTTCTATGTTTGGTATTTAAACCAGACTGCTGCCAATCCAACTACGCCACAAAAAAAGCAAATTTCCCGCACGAGACTGACTTTTGCTTTTTCTTCCCTCTCACCCTCCCTCCAATGTTCGAACTTCTTTTAAAGTCAACCAATTCAAATATGAATCTAAATAACTTATGCAACAAAGCACACAATTTAAAATTATAAGATTACTAACCGAAAGCTTGATGAAGACGGACATTAACTCAAACAGCGTAACATCGCATAATAGCGGCCGCCAACAAAAGAACGTCCTTTAAGATACGTCTGCAATCCTTTGATGATCCTCCTCCATCCACTTTTCAAACTGGCTGGAAACATTGATTTGGCCTGAAATGCAAACAAGACCAAATATTAAAACCTGACAAGTTTCATTCTTTGTGAAAAAATTTTTCCTTCCAACCCTCCAGGGGCAGAGACTGAAAATTTCGTTCGCAGACCTCCAGCGACATTTAGTTAAGCAAATTTTACAGGGGAATAAATTCACACTAGTCTGAAAACCAACTGCTGCTTGGGTTTCGTGCTTTTTTTTTTTTTTTAATATTTAGGAGACTTTCCTTTGAAAATACCAGTCAAAGGCATTTACAAGCCAACTATAATTAAGAATCTATTTGAAAAATATTACTTATCCATTATCACTATACAACACTAGAAGTTAACCAGAGATTAGCGATTTGTGTAGTCAAATTAGGTGGTATGTTTCACAGCGCAGTTTAGAGGATTTTAAAAGGTATCTTGTTACGTTTTTATAGAAACACTAAAAGAAACCTAGACATAGACCGCAATATTATACAATATTCCCGTTGGATTACATTTCCAATTGAATGTGAACAAAATTTTATTAAAGTACTTTTTAAAATGGCATCTGATTTTTTTACTTGCCTGCTCGTGTATTACCTCAGTAAAGTTTAACTCTTGCAAAAGTTTTTACTCTGAAAGGCTGCATCGAGTCTTAACGTTTGCTTGAAAAGGGGGTTTAAAATTAACTAGTGATCTGACCGACACAGTATGCACGCTCTGCACACCATACCTACTAGGTACGGCCCTGGTAATACGTATTGGACTTCAGGTGACAGAATTCTAAGCAAGTTTAATGGAATGATGCAACGCGCATAGCTAACGCTTACCAAATATTTCAAAGCGAAATCGGGTTTTTTTTAGTTACATATATGCCTGTTGCAAACTACCGCACTCTTTAAAGGAAACTGCTTAAGACAACGTCAAAGGTTTTTGACAATGCGATGTCTGCCAATCATTTGAACAATTATAGAATGCGAATCTATATGTTGTGAAGAACATTTAATAGAGGAAAACATTCTACACTTAAAATTCAACATTTTATCACAGTTTTGTATACTTAAATTGGATCATTGTCTAAACAGCACCATTCATTTATAAGCGACTAAACAACGGATCTTAAGGATTAAGAAGTATACAACTATTCTACGCTTTTGTGTTTCGCAATTTAAGATTAAAATTGTAATTTAGCGACTTTTTTTTCAGAACAAGAATTTAAGCACATTGCAACGCTTTAGTTTTGATTTTTAGAATTTTGAAAATTTTCAAAAATGCTCATGTTAATCTAAGGTCCTATAGTTCCACAGACCATGAAAAGAATTTTCTGAAGGGGGGAGGGGGAATAAATACCGAAAAAAATCAATTTTCATTGGAAATTAACTTATGGTAATGGCTTAAGTTCTACAATTGAAAATAAGATTCAGTCACAAGTAGATTGCCTTTACAGCCTTATTGCCTAGCTTCTTTCCTCCAACAGTTTATCAAAGATACTGACAAGTTGAGACATACTTAATGAAATAAGCCACTCACGACAAATACAATTTTAGCAGTGTCTGAATAACGTAAACAGAAATACAGTCCCCCCCCCCCAATATTCTTCCCAACTACAGTAGTGGTTATTTACCATTATCGCTTATTCAATTTTCCGGCAAGATTCTGGTTACCATACTCTGGTAATCTACGATTTTTTGAAATGAGAGAACCAAATTGCGTTAGCACACGTGCCACCCGATTGCAATCACCGGAATAAGTGACACATCAAATTGCAATGATTTCCAGATTAAGCGCCACAATCAGAATTTTGTCCATAGAAATTTAACAAATTTTCAATTTAAAATAAAACTGCACTCTCTGTCGTCCCCATATAGGACAATGCTCCCAAACCATTTCAAAGAAACAAACTTACATCTGATAAATTAGCTGCAGTGCTTCCATTACTTGGGGCGACCATAACTTTTCATAAGCATATGCTTAATACAAGAAAAAATGAAGTCTTATATCAAAGAACTTTACTTCACTAAAACATACAAGAGCTCGTATCATAATGCAAGTGAAGTAATATATCAAGTTCTCTCGTTGCATTATATACTCACAGGCACGGAGGTTGAGAAATGTGTTTAGCTGTCTCGAATAAATCTTTGTGCCTTCGATTCTAGAGGTTTCGTATCAGTGGTGGCTTACGAGAAATTCGTCAGAGTGTCGTAGCTTTTGATTGAACCCTTTGAAACGCAATGATTGATGTTGTTGTAACTGGAACATGTATTCTCGATGAATTTGTGTGCTTGGTTTTAAGAAACCGCTTACAAATCCTCGTCAGAGGACGTGGACAACACAATAGGCGAGGTGCCCCTGTTGGGGTCTTTCTAAGGGGTCCTAACCCGTATTCATGCTAAGTTTCGGAGAAAACCACGGAAAACTCCGAACGGCTGAGTCAGCGGACGGGGCCTGGAGATCTATTCTGCCACGTTCGTTTAAGCGAACGTTCGGATGTGGGACATCAAATTGACGTCATTCGCAACCTGTTAACGTATGCTGGTATTCCGCAAGGTATGGTAGAGCTTTAGGTGCAGATTCGCCCTACCGAATATTTACATTCTAGCATACGTTTTGAAATACGTCACACATCCGAACATTCGCTTAACCCATTTGTGCCTGGATATTTTTGCAACTTTTCTTCGATTTTTACTGCCAACAGAAATAATAGATAAATTTCTGATGTCAACTTCTTGACTGACACAAGGGATGATTGAACAAGGGATGATTTCTTTTAAAATCATTAAGCATAAAAATCGAAATATCAACATCCTACTTGGTCATGTTAAAATATTTTGTAGAGTTGAGGCTCAATACTCATGAATAAAGGCTAGGGAAAATAAATAACGTTTTCGACTAATAGCGAAAATGCCGTCCCAAAAAAGGGACACTAGGCATAAATGGGTTAAACGAACGTGGCAGAATAGAACCTCTGATTTTGAACCACGCACCGTACGTTTCTCAGCTCAGAGCGCTGTGCGCTCGGCCACTGGTGGGGCTGCGCAGCCACTTCCCAATGCCGATAAAGAGCATCTGTTGCCCCTGCTTGATTTAACTACCAGCAACATGTCGGTAGATCGAATCGACCTTCGCGTGCCACAGAGCTTAAGAACATGTTTGCTCTGTGGTACGTGAAGGGCGATTCGATCGACAGCCATGTTGCTGACAGTCAAATCCAGCGATGGCAACGGATGCACTTTTTTGACATCGGGCAGTCTATCTAGTCTAGTCCGAAATTAATTTCCTGAAATTCCAAACTTTTGAAAAATTGCCATAACGTCCTACTATTTAAGATACGCGAGAGGACTTCTTTCCGTATTTTATAAAAAGACTACTTTTAAAACATCAGACCATTTGAGGACAATATTTAGAAAGTTCGGAATTTTAGCCAAATCTAGGATCCGTACAAACCCTAGTCATGATGACTCTCTCCAACCTTTGCTGATGACAGAAGTAATAGATAAATTTCTGACATCCACTACATGACAAAGAGATGATTTCTTTCCTCATTCTCTGCTGATAACGAGCCGGTGCGATGCTGTCACGAATGTAAGCTAAATGTCTTATATCGCTTTTTTGTGAATAACTACTGCGAAATGCTGCAAAAGTGCCCCTCCAATCTTCAAAGAAAATCGCGATCTATAGAGAATTTCCACGTGACGTCACTGAATGTTTTTTTTTTTTTTTTTTTTTTTTTTTTTTTTGTCAACTCGGATATTTAGGTATACAAAGCCACATTTTCGGCCAATGACCATTCTCAAATGAACGAATGTTTGTCAAAAAAAAAAGTTGGCTGGTAAGATGTGACATAGTGATAATGAACTAGGTCAGTGGCGTAGGCAAGGGGGGTTAGGGAGGTAACAACCCTCCATGAGGAATTTTTTGCCATAGAAATTGTATATTCTTCAATCCCTTATCACACACACGTACACATATACTATGTGAGTTGCAGTAGTCAGGGATTTCCGCCTCATGAAAAATTTCTGACTACGCCACTGACATCAGTGAAACAGCTCTATGGGGGTGGATAAATAGTAAAAATCGGAAAACTATACCGTTTAAGTGAAGCTGGATTGATAGTGTCCGTCCTATACCAGTAAGACGCCGCGATGACGTCCCTCAGCGGACAGCATTGTTCTGACGTCACACATCGCTGGCATATGGCTGGCGTGATTCCATTGGTGCATTGACTCCTGCACCGAAAGCTCACGAAAGGGCAGCCAAATATGCGTTTCACACTTGCGTCGTTCGCGCCGGTTTGACGACGCTCGCGCCAGTTGGGTCTTTCGCTCGCGCCAGTTGTGTTCACACTTGAAACGATTTGTCCTGGGTTACTAGATTTTAGTGGGTTGCTCGATTTGGCTTGCTATCTCTTTTGGCTGATAAGAAAGATATTATTAAATAATTCACTTCAGTTCAAGAACACTTTGCATATTTATCTTAATAGAAATCAAATTTTTAAGAATATAAAAAACATATTAAAAATTTTCCCTTATTTAATTTTTTGTTTCATGAATGGTTTCTAATTATTTTAATTGTGAAAAAAATATTTTTAGAATCAGATAAAAGTATTTTGTAATTTCAGACCATGTTCAGATTGCTTGACTCTTGCTTGAAAATAAACATCAATTTTGTCTATACTGTGTGGATTACGATTTACTGCATTTTTTTCTTTCTTTTTTCAAGGAAAAATAATATAATACTCAAAAGGAGTTTTATTGGGAGGATAAATATTAAAATCTACTCTTTTGTTTCTAAGAGATAAAATTATTCATTATAATATCTAGATAGCTTTATAATATTAAATGAAGTTCATTAATCATTACCATTTGAATAGTTATTAATCATTTATCCTTACTCTTTAATTTTAGATAACTGCACTCATTTGGTAATTCACTTAAAAATTAAAATGTGGAATGCTATAAGCAATATTCTAAGAAGTATCACCACCTTCCCCCCATTTTCTCTTTCAACAATTATGATTCCAGTGGCGTATGCAAGAGGGGGGTTGGGGGTTCAACCCCGCCCCGCTTGTCAAAAATTTTTTAACAAAATGTCCATAAATTTTCATTTTTAGCTTAAATACTATGCATTTTAACGCAAAGCTATGTCTATAACCCCCCCTTGAAGGAAGTCTGCATACGCCACTGTAAAATTCTATTTACTCTGAAGATTTCTGTGACTATTTCTGGTTATAAGATTTAAATGAGACTAATGTTTTAGTCGTTAAAAATCTTTACTACATCATTTGTATTTTGAACGAACAGTGAAAATGTGCTTTAGCCTACCACTTGGCGATTGTCAACAAACTGGTGAGTTGGCACTTTTCTGTGGAACGTTTATAGGATTGCAACCTCTTCTGCTCTGCTGGGTTCATAATCTCTGGGTTCCATTATTTTGGCTTTTCTCGTTTGGCAACACGTATGGGACACTAAAGGCTGTGAGATTCAGTTACAGAGGAAGCACGCTTGATTTTTGTGATTATTTTCCCAAGATGCAGAAACATAAACAAAATGGTGATTTAGGAAAACGAAATATTTTTTTTTAATGGAACAACTATTTAAATAAAAAATAACAAACTATTAAAAACAAAAGAGGAAGGGCCCCCTCGAAAATATGCTAATGCTGGTCATTTGCGAGACACAAAAAAACATCACTTCGGGTCCGGCTATCACTTTAGGGGCCCCCTGGAATATAAGCTAACACTTGCCCTTTGCGATACCCAAAAAAACATCAGTGGGTCCGGCCATCACTTTAGGGGCCATCTGGAAAATAAGCTAACACTTGCTCTTTGCGAGACCCAAGACATCAGTCAAATGGTGTGAAAAACAACTGGATATGAATCATAATACAGTTGTAGATTGGAACAACTACTTGAGAGAAGTTTGTGTATCAGTATTAACATAAATATGAGTAAAAAAAAAATCAGTGGTCTTGAAAAAATAGTTGAGATAGATGAGAGCTTATTTACAGAACGAAAGAACAATGTCGCAATTAGAGGCATACAAACAATATAAAACATCATTTACAGTTTATCAAAATTCCATGCAATTCGCTTCAGTAATTATATTTTTACAGTATCATGTAATCAAAAATTAACGTAAATTAAGATCA
Organism: Cheiracanthium punctorium; assembly: GCA_038373885.1. Classification (NCBI taxonomy): domain Eukaryota; kingdom Metazoa; phylum Arthropoda; class Arachnida; order Araneae; family Cheiracanthiidae; genus Cheiracanthium; species Cheiracanthium punctorium. Next base: position 56,594 of record JAWZYV010011610.1, read on the forward strand.
CAAATTAAACAATCCATTAAGACGGTTTGGAAAACAAACCATTATTTATTCAATGAAATTATCACATGATGTGCTCAATATGCGATCCACCTGATGTAACCACATGCTGAAAATGTAAAACAGCATGGTCCACCGTCACATTTAAAATCTTTGGTGTAACACACCTCACGTCTCGTTCTGCTAGATTTCAATTGAGCAAAAGAGGCATGTCGTTCTCTATAAACCATATCTTTCAAATGTCCCCACAAATAAAAATCACAAGGATTAAGTTCCGGTGAATGTGGGGGCCAAAAGTTGTCGAAACATCTGCTTATGACTCTGTCCGCACCAAAGGTATCATGTAACAATTTTTTAACAATGTTAGCAATGTGAGGGTGTGCTTCATCCTGCATACATACCGTGGTTTCTAAACAATGTCTCTCTTGCAATGCTGGAATCAATTGTTCTCTCAACATCGCACCGTAGCTAGTCCCTGTAACACTACAGCGTTTGGGACCACTTGGAGTTGGGTTTTTTCACGTTTAGCGTATTGGTTGCTCGTTCCCCATATCCTGCAATTATAAACATTTATACAACCTGATAGTGTAAAACTCGACACTCTAATCAAGCACAAAAGAGACACTGTTAATGGGAATTGAACAATGTTTGCCTCTACCATCCAAAAATTTTTAAGTTCACTATAACCGAAGTCATAGTTCACTAAAACCAAAAAATGCTATGTACATTTCTAATGTATGTGAATCAGGACTAAGGAAATGTGTTCACTGTATTTGAAAGTTAACTATATGCAGAGTTGACTGTGTATACCAAATTTCAGCTCAATCGAATGCACCATTTAGGAGCTATTGTGTTCACTCGCATACACGCACACATAAACCTCATAAAAATAGTATAAATGAATTCAGTAGACCACAAAACGCATAGCTGCCAACCTTCCAGGAAAAGATTAAGGAACATAACACGTGGTCATAAAATCAGAAATAAGGAACACGTGGATCCACACGTGTGTGGTTCTGATAAGGACACACAGAAATATGCGTGGTCATTAAATGTATGATTAAATATACCATTAAAAATCTTACATTAACAGAATTAAATTATCATGTGTAGAGAGATGATGTGCCTATATAATCATTAATTTATAAAAATAAATTATTCTTAACTTATTTCTACAAAACTTAAATGCTTAATGTAATAAATACTTGAAAGAATAAGATAAATATCATTCAATTAAATTTATTGCCTTATTTACAAGGATAAATGATTTACCAGAAGCTAAAAATGTACATGTTCTTCCTTTTTTCTTTTCATTTTTAAAAATCCTTACACAGAAGCTGAAAAATGGAACATTTTGGCTTAAAAACGTATTTACGGAATAAAGCTCAAAAAACGGAACGAATCCGTATAAACGGAACACTTGGTAGCTATGACAAAATGTGTAAATATTTAAAAACCTCTAAGTTGAATTTTTTCATGATTACAATACTTTCCTTACATGATACATGTTCGTACAGTAATAACTGAACTGTAAAGAAAGTGAATTAATAAAAACATGATAAAATGAGAGGAAAGCTCATCTTTCAAAAAGTTTAATCTAAATTTAGTGATAGTTTCATACCTGCCTACATTATTGGGGAAAATCGAGTAGATTTCCTTGGCGTGCCAACATTTTGAATTTTTAGAAATTTATAATAGGAAAATACAGGGATTTTTCTTGTAAACAATTATGAAAGAAATAAAAAAAATGTACTTATATATTATCCCAGCAGTCTACCAAGATGAATGATTTTTTGCCAAGATAAATGTCAGACACATGAAATAATTTTTTGTTTGGAATATCACTGGCAATAGTTTGCCAGCACATTTGACGAAAAAATAGTTTGGCAGGAATGACTGCCAGGGTAATACGCAAGAACCTAAAAATTTTTTTAAATTAACCTTGCTGACAGGGGCTTAGACAGAAATTTTCATGGGGGGGGGGGGTTAGACTCCCCTAGGCTACACCCCAGATAATCTCATAAAAATAGTATTTATGTATATTATCATATGATCTATATATAGGGTTATCAACACCAGTAACTGAGATTCGTGTAATTGTTTAAAACATTACTGGGGCATAATCGCACAGATTGGGAAGAAAAAATTATGGACAATTGGATGATGACAATATATTATATAAATACCTTAGTAATTACACATTTACTATAATCTTATATTTACTATACGCATTTACTATATTCTACTTTTCCAAAGTAATCCTTAAATTAAAAAAAAATAATTTAAGGATTACTTTGGAAAGATTCTTGCCATAATTAAAGTATTTTTTTATCAATTTTGATCAATAATATGAAAATTATTATAACAAATTTTGCCATTATAAATCCGAGAAATAGTATACTATGATCTACATTAGTTATTGCTAGTAAATACTTCAAACATTTCTCATCCAGATCTTTCAAATAAATTTGACTTTAAAAATCTATTCAAACTAGTAAGAAATAAATATAAAATATAAGGTCAAGATTTAATCTAATGGCATTAGAACGTTAAATAAAGGAATGAAAAAAAAATTAAAGGTCAATAATTAAAAAAAAAACTAATAAAATAAAATATTAAACCATACCTTAGATACACAAACTTTTTAAGATAATGAATCCGCAGCTCGGTATTTACTTACAAGAAAAGATGCTCCTATTCTAGACAGTTGAATTACACTTTTACCAGTGAGACTTAAGACATGAAGCAGTATTATTTAATTTTCTGCTCCAATGTCTCAAATCTTACTAGTTTAACTTCATTGTGGATGTGCAATATTTCATCTGACAGAAACAGATATAAAAAAGAAACCATTAGTAGTTAACAATGTAAAATTATGTTTAAAAAGAGGCAAGAGTTAAATACTTTTTATTTTTTAAATTTATTACACATTTTCATAACAAAAACACTGCAATATAAGTAAAAATTATTTTATTAAACAGACTTACATTAACGATATTACGATTATCTAAAATAAAACATAAATATATCCATAATTGATGGATGAAAATTTTGTTTTTAAAATCCCAAAAATATACATAATTTAAAGTTAATAAATGGAATGAATCTGCATGACATTAAGTAGTAAGAATTCAACTATACTCATACATCAATTTCTAAAGACAGCAAGCAAAAAAAATTCGCGCAAAGAATATTTTTGCGATAAACATTATCCACATATAAATAACTCAACTACAATAAAAGAAAGTGGATAATGTGTCTGTGAGAAATCTGTATTTTTCAAATGCAAACAGAGTATCATTTTAACTAATAAAAAATGAAACATTTTAAATAAATACTAATATAAGATCACATTAAATGATAAATTTTTTAAGACAGACAGACATGACGAGTGTGAAGTAAATAAATTTTAAGAAATTATAAGGATTTTAAAATATCCGAAGCATGGGCTGAAAATCGGAAGTAAACAAAAACAAGCAGCCAACATCAACAACAATCACCTGGCGACTTTTAAAGGCTCGCCAAGTAGCCAGTAGATTATCGCACAGAATTCTGGGATGGCTAAGTCGATTTGAGCGTCGTCAAACCACTTCCCAAAGTAATTCGAGCGATCCGTAGCGAAACCGGTGTCACATTGCTTTCACACTAGGCAAAACTGACGCGAGCGTCGTCAAACCGACGCGAACGACGCAAGTGTGAAACGCATAAAAGTTTCAAAACGGAAAAGAACGGTGGGGCAGCGAGAAGTCTAGGCGGAACGGAAAGGCCAGTATGAATTCACCTTAAGGGGCCGTTTACTCGGTATTTTAACCTTTTATAAGGTGAGTTTATGTGCAGAGAGTCGAAAGTACATGGGATTTTTCTGGCCCATTTTTTAGGATTAATTCATATATTTTCCCTCTATTGTAATATCCCACGTGCAGGGGCGTAGCCAGAAATTTTTCATGGGGGGGGTGTTACTACTGCAACTCATATATATGTGTACGTGTGTGTGATAATATAGTGAAGAATATACATTTTGTATGGCAAAAATTTCTCAGGGGGGGGGGTGTTATGACCCCCTAACCCCCCCCCCTTTGGCTACGCCCCTGCCCACGTGAAAATTGGAGAAACAAGTATTAAACAAGCATAAAAATTTTGCAGGAGAATACATTAATTATTCACAAAATTATCGGAAAACTACCTTCTGCTTGTACACGGAATTAAACGCAAAAATATATAACTAAAATCGGTGATTCTTATGCTCAATTTTCGAGTCATTATTCGAGCATTCTTTAAAATTACGAATTAAAGAAAAGTTCATAAGCCAAATATAATTTAGAATCTAGATGTATGGAAAAAAATATACATCCAATATAACTGAACAAAAATCAGAAAATTCACTAATGATAATTGATTTCTGTATTTAATAGATCATAGGTGGTAAGTCTTCCTAGCACGGCCTTATAAAGGGTTAAGAGCCCGAGAAAAGCAGGGGGATGGGGTTCGATTTTGCTGTATTTTACGGTAATTTCCTGTTGAATTCCAAAATGTTTTTTACAGTACTTTAATAATTGCAGCGACCTCCTTTACGCACTAAACCAGCGTTTCTCAACCTGTGGGGCGCAGAGCGTTTTCAGGAAGGCGCGAGAAAAAGAAAAAGCAAGTAGTGATGCATGTTTTTAAAAAAACCATATTCTCATTTTTACTCAAAAATGTATCCATTTTCGCTAAAAATGTTCATTCAATCTTTACTGATAACATTATTTTGTAGAAAATTAGACTAAATGTTCAATGTTACAGATGAAAAAACTGAATGTATGCTGAAAAATATGACGGGAGAGGGGGGAAGCGCCACCGTAAGTTAGCCTTTGTTGGGGGGGGGGGGGGTCGTCGTTAAAAAGTTTGAGAACCGCTGCACTAAACCCTTCTTATTTCATCATCTCGAAAAAGGGACGCTAGGCACAAATTGGTAAACCTTTTGAAGCGCAACCATTTCCCAATGCCGAAAAAGTTCAACCGTTGCCATCGCTCGATTTAACTACCAGCTTACATGGTGTTCGATCGAATCGCCTATTGCGTGCTGCAGAGCTCAGGATCATTGTCAAAACCATGTCAAAAAATGTTCAAGAACATTGTCCAAATTGTGTCAAAAAAAATTTCGGTCGACCGCCTTGTTGCTGGTAGTTAAATAGAGCAATGGCAACGGCTGAACTTTTTTCACATTGGGCAGTCCATCTAGTTTTTCTTTTATATCGCTGTATATTTTCATCCCATTCTCCAGTTCTCAGCAGAAACCGGTACTGATGAAAATAATTCTGACATCCATTTTGCAGATAATAGATCATTTTTTGTTGTAAATGATGTTCTCAGTAGAAAAGGATTCACGTGTGACTATGTCCTCCTGAGGCATTTTTTGGAAACAAATTGATTCTTCGTGAATCAAAACAGTCAAGATGTCAAGGTTGTGTCCTCACGGTGGGGGTACCAAGCTTTAACCCTTTAACGCGCAGTGTTCCCGCTCTGGGAACACCAAACTCAGACGTTTTAACTGTTGCCAGTTACGAAGAATAGATTTGATTTCTATAAAAATAGTTGCGGGTGACATAGCTCCACGGGAATCCTTTACTAAAAATGCACGTCATTTCCCGTAAAAAAATTGTCACGATTATTTTTAACAGCACTGACATCTGCTGAAAAATGGAAGAATGCGAGAACAGCTGGATAGATTGCCCAATGCTGAAAAAAGGGCAGCCGTTGCCATCGCTCGACTTAGCTACCAGCAAGATGGCGAACGATCGAAACGTTCATCGCACAGCCAACTGTCGTCAAAAAAGGGTCTCTAGATCTGTGGCACGCGATGGAAGTTTCGATCGTCCGCAATCTTGCTGGTAGTTAAGTCGAACGATGGCAACGACTGCCCTTTTTTCAGCATTGGGAAAGGGTTGCGCCTCAAAGGGTTGAAGGGTTTTAAATGTTTGGGATTACCTTTATTCTCGGACTGTGTGTTGTTATGTCCTGCTCTGTTGTGGGATTAAGGCCAATTATCTACACGAGGGATCTAGGCCTGTGGGTGGGATGCCCTCCGTGGGGGGTCTTAACCCATATTCTCCTAAGTTTCGGAGAAAACCAAGGAAAACTCCGAATGGTTAAGTTGACAGACGCGACCTGGTTTCGAGCCAGGCATCTTCCGTCTCCCAGTTCAGTGCGCAATGCACTATGCCTCCGGTGGGGCCGGACTACGTGGATCTATTTATACAGATAATAAAAATCTCATTTCTATAAAGCATTATTAAAAAATAAACACAAAAAGAGAAACTATTGCATCTGGTAAAAAAAATTGTTATTATTCTTAAATCAGTTTCATTTAAATTGAATCTTCTCTAGTATCTGCACTGATAAACTGGCGTCATGTTTGTGCGTGTTTGCTAAAAATATATCTATGTATATATAAATAAGCTAAGCAAAACCTTAGTGTCCCTTTTGCAGCGCACTGCACGAACGAATGACCGCGAAATTCGGCACAGTTAAGTTCGTATGGAGTTGTTTGTGCGAATGTTAAAATTTTTGTGCAGTATGCTAATGCACCGTTAAAAATTAGAGAAGTAATTTGGCACGCAGTACTTCGCGCCAAGTCGGGCGATGGTTCCATTGTTGCATCAACTTTGAAATAGCATCACTTAGTTTCAGCAGTACTATAGGATTATAGTATTAACAACAAAATTTGCAAAAAATGGAATTATTCCCCAGTTTGGTGATACGACAATGACTAAAATGTGCTTTAGCAAGGTGCTTGGCGACTTTTTTTAGATGGCAATAAGTGCGCGAAGGGTTGTAAATTCCATGTTTAAAGTTGTAGAAAAACCTTGGAGGAGAGAATTCTATTTACTGTTCGTTCCGGGCAGGTCGCAATCCAAGAGACGCTACACGCGAGAATTCGACAATTTCTTCATAACCTACCGCCAGGCAGTATGCTAAAGCAAATTTTCTCCAAAAATATTACTGAATAAATATCTAATTAATTAAAAGGGAATGAAAGTAATATTATTAATGAAGTGCATGGAAATATTTCCTAAGACATACTCTCAAATAACATATTGAAGTTAGTTATAATAGAACCTAAAAATGATGATTGAACTTTTATTAATGGTGGCATAATCGAATATCTAATGAATAGAGAATATATCACCGTAGCTACGATAAAATAATTTGCTATGATGAGAGTGAAAGTTTAATTCTTTGTGAGTGGATTTTTTTTTTTTTTTTTTTTTTTTTTCGGTTAGCCGGAAGCAAGTGAAAAATTACCAAATAATTGTGATCTGCGCAAAATTCTTACAAACCTAAAGTGATTTCCTGTACATAGTTGTTTATCCCTTTCCATATATTAGAAGCTTAATTTAATTTCGAATTTTTATTCAACTAGGGGCCAAGGCCCATAGACTCACTACGCTCACTTTTCGTATGAGGCATTCGGCCCATAATAAAGCTTATTCGTAAAAAAGGCATAATTTCAACAAACAAACCCAAAGGTTGGATCAGAGAGAATGTTACCGAGCTACACATTGCTTGGTTCTTGCATGTTCCTTGGAACATAAAATTTAAAGTTCGCACTATTTTTAATTATGTGAAACCCATGGAACACCTTGCGTATTTGTCATGTAAGGCAGTCATAATTTAGCGACTTGCGTATATGTATAGTTAATAATTAGCTCTAAGAAAACAGTACTTCATATGTTTTCTTTGATAAAAACTACGGAACAGCTAGGATAGCTTGCCACCAATGGTGACTTTTCATTATTCGGCGATTTACGCATGCTCACATCCTATAATTACTGCTCATGTAAGGCTTCCGGAAAACCGTTATCCATATTTTCATATACATAATCCTTTGCATATTGGCATATTTAGCACCACGAATCAGGGGCGTAGCCAAGGGGGGGGGGGATATCGGGATATATCCCCCCCCCCCCAAAACTTTTGGATTAGTGATGAAATTCCGTCTATTTATACACATATAAGTTCATATCCCCCCCCCCCCCGCGAAAAATTTTCCTGGCTACGTGCCTGCCACGAATTATCTCATCTCGCCGCGCTGGCAAATATCCAAAGTGTTACTATAACTCATATAATGGCATAGTTAACACCACCAAATATTACTACTGGTAGCAAATACTACAGCTGGACCAAACCGACTTTAAAATAATCTGCATTTTAATTATTTTTCATTTTCAAGATATTGGGTTCTAACATTTTTGAACTCGTGGTTTAGATTCATCCTGCTTGGAAAGATACCATTTTGCCAGATCGTACCTAATGGCAAGATGGCGCTTTTAAAATCCATTATAATTAGTTATTCTGTTTTGGAAAAACGAAAAATCGCTCATTCTAAACTCCTGTTGTCCAAGCAATCTTACTATTTGAAAATTGTCAGCTTTGTGTAACACACTTTGAGTTATTATTTGCATATAATTTTTAAGTTGGTGTAAAATGGCAGTCATTCTACTTCATGTATGTCAATTTCACAAGATTCTACATACTTGGAATTGCTTTGTTGCAACGGAATGAATGATTTTATGCCAAATCTGGCAACCATTATGTGTATTTTGACAGTTTTTTATTAATATTTTCAAAAATAATTCGATTTTCGAAATTTAAGTCAGCTTATCAGGCTCCTCGGAATTTTCAGAATCCGTGGACACCTTATTCGAAACTCAAATCCGCATGGTTTAGGAGGAGATAGTCGAACAAGCTCTTGACAGCGGCACAAAAACAGCGGACGTTACTTTTTTTAGAATAGAGAGATTCCACACGTTTTCAAAAATTCCCCATTATGTAACCCATAAGCATACAAATTTCTTTTTAGTATATTGATATTTTTGTATTTATTTAATTCTGTATCTAAATACAATTTTGTATACGGATTAAAATTTCTGCCTTTTGGGGGGGAAAAAGACAGTGTTTCAGAAGTAGTCTTTGAACATTTTCCAGAAAAAAACAGTTGGCGGGATTTGCACCTGGCTAACAAAAAAAATAACACAGTTCCCTACCACATAAGCTATTAAATTGCATCGTTATACTAATAAGAAAGTTAAATAGAAAGGAAGCATTAGTCAATGGAACAGGAATGCGCATCAAGTTTATACATCGTAATGCTATTGATTGCGAAGTTTGAACTTTAACCGCAGGCAATAAAAGAATTTTAATTCCACTTATAAAATATTCTGATACTATTTTACCATATCCACTCAAAAAATTCTATTTCTAAATATACCTGCATTTGTCCTCGAGATTTATTTACTGTCATCGCAATCATCCGAAAAAAAGGGCAAATTTATTGAGGCAGCAAGGTTTCATACATGGTCAGTGGTGCGCCTCAGCATGTACAATTGAATCATTCGACTTTTTAAGATACACCACAAGTAATGGGCCTTTAGCGGAGGATAGGTCAGGGCTCAATTTTCAGAGGGGGCCACTAGACGTTTTAGGTTAACCTAAATTGTTCAAAATGCAAACTGAATGTGTGAAATCCAAGGTCGGTAGAGAGAAATGACCCTATGACCCATTCGCTGGAGCTGCCTTTGCATTTAGTAAAATATGATAGAAATTTTACAAAAACACCGTCTTCACAGAAAGGAGTGGTGGTTGTAAAGTGAAATTGTACAAAAGTGGTCACTAAAAACGGATAGTCTCTTAGTCAAGGTGGTCACTTTAGTAGGTTCCAGTGTATATAGAATGATGAGACATATTCTTTGACAGAAGAACCTTATTCACACTCAAATTTAAAAAAATGCTTTATTCGTCGAATTTCGACCACTGGCAGACAACTAGTTTACATAAAAGGTGCAATATATTATCACCTTTGTATATGCAACACTGAGTAGTATTAACAGATTTATCAAAACTAGTTATTTGCCAATGGTTGAAATTCGACCATAAAGCATTTTTTTAAATTTGAGTGTGAATAAAGTTCTTCTGTCAAAGAATATGTCTCACCATTCCATATAACACTGGAACCTGGAAGTGACCACCTTGGCCAAGACTAAGAGACTATCTGTTTTTAGTGACCACTTTTGTACAATTTCACTTTACAACCACCACACTTTTCTGTGAAGACTGTGTTTTTGTAAAAACTATCATATTTTACTAAATGTAATCACAGCTCCAGCGAATGGACCATAGGGTCATCTCCCTCTACCGACCTTGGATTTCACACATTCAGTTTGCATTTTGAACAATTTAAGCTAATCTAAAAAGTCTAGTGACCCTCTCTGAAAATTGAGCCTGGACCTATCCTCGGCTAGGGAATGCAATCCCCCACTGTTTCTCGTCTTGCGGGATTTCGGTATTGAGATTTACTAATCCCACAGGATCCCGCAATCCCGTGGGATTGACATTTCATTTAGCTAGGACTTCATTTCAACAGAGAAAAATAGAAAAAGTAAGATTTTAAGCACTATGAAGTTTAACTTTAATAATAATAATTAATCTTATGAGATAATTTATACAATAACTTACAGAAATATGAAAATTATAATCATGATTTTCCGAAAGATATACTAAGTTATGTCTCAATATATTAGTATTAGTTATGTTAGTAGCTAAAAATCAGCAATTTACGGAAAAATACAATTTATAAAAACTTACATTCACACACTTACGTTATTTTCTTAGTTGCTGAAAAAAAGAACGTACAAAATCGAACAAATCCAATGAATCATTTCCTGGTCTAGATTTAATTTTAGTAAAATAATTAAATGTGTGAATTAAAAAAAATTAAAACTGAAATTAAAACTTTTTATAATTAACTTGTGACTATTCGCTTAGAGATATATTAGTATGAAATACTTCAGTTCATTTGGGATTGGAAGTTTGCAAAAAATTTAGATTTAGATGTTTGATCCACACTCCTATTGTAAGAAATATAAAAAAAGTAAAATTTTAAATTAAAATTAGTAATTATTGATTCATTTATTGTTAGATAGCAGACATGAATATTCAAAAATTTTCGTTCATTTATTGAGAAAGTGGCATGAAATTGTAATAAAAAACAATTATTTCTCAGTATCAATCCCGCAGGATTAGGATCGTAATCCCGCGGGACTAGTCCCGCAAATATTTGTGCGGGATCCCATTCCCATGGGATCAGGATTGCATTCCCTATCCTCGGCTAAAGGCCCATTATGTGTGGGGTATCTTAAAAAGTCGAATGATTCAATTGTACTTGCTGAGGCGCACAACTGACCATATATGAAACCTTGCTGCCTCAATAAATTTGCCCTTGAGATTTATTTACTGTCATCGCAAATGCAGGTATATTTGGAAGATTTTTTTAAAGGATATATTAAAATAGTACCAGAATATTTTATAAGTGGAATTAAAATTCTTTTATTTCCAGTTCAAACTTCGCAATCAATAGCATTACGATGTATAAACTTGATGCGCATTCCTGTTCCATTGACTAATGCTTCCTTTCTATTTAATTTTCTTATTAGTATAACGATGCAATTACTAACTTTTGTGGTGGCAAACTATGGTATTTTTCTGTTAGCCAGGTGAAAATCCCGCCAACTGTTTTTTCTGGGAAACCTTTAAAGACTACTTCTGAAACACTGTCTTTTCCCTCCTCAAAAAGGCAGAAATTTTAATCCGTATACAAAATAGTATTTAGATACTTTCTCTATTGTATAAATAGAATTCTGTAATAGAGAAAGCAAATTTTATTTTTTATTTCCCGATTTACTCTATGAAATAGGTTTTGACAGAGAGAGCAGAACTGAATAAATGTTTCACAGAAAAAAGCTTCTTTGAATATAGGCAAGATTTTGCATGTATTTCAAAGCTTGATGATCTTGGAAAGTTTTGCTGTGTGTGCATTACTTATTTTATTAAATAATCCAACTCGATAGATTATTGGAGAAAAATTTATAAAACTCAGCAGAAATGTTTTTCTTAAGCATTTGTATTTACATAAAGTTTTTATCTTTATCCAATTCTGTATCCAAATCCATGACATGGTACCGGTTGTTATGTATTGTTCTCAAATAAAATATGTTTGTAAATTTCTAATCGTTAGATCATTTCTAACTGATTAACTAACATTAGATAAATGCAAACTTGTGATAAAAATATACTACTTATAGTTATTGTGAATTTATGAAAAATATTATTTTCGATGCCTAAAATGCTGTTGCAGATTTACAGAAAAGTTTTGCTTCTGGGAGACTGAGTACAATGCAATTTTTCATATGTATTATGATTAAGACAAAATTTTAATTAAGAATAATAGTACAAATTTCTCAAAAAAAAAAAAAAAAAAAAAAAGTTTTAAAAGTAATATGCCAAGAAGCACTGAATAAAATTAAAGCACCAAGTCAAACCTATTTTAACCAAAAAGGATATAGGCTATTATTTCAGCAATTCTCAATAGTATTCTGCATTTTCCAAATAAACATAAAAAACAAATTAGAAGCTGTATTAGTTAACATGCATATTATCACTGTAAAAACTAACTGCTCTTCTCTTCCCTTATGATACAGTGACAAAGGTCATTTTAATAAGATCAATTAATAAAACTAGTTAATTTTTCTTTAAAAAAATATTTCAGGTGTACTTGTGCAGCTAATTAATAGTGCTGATTAACAAACATGGACATTTTTTACCATCATGTTACAAAGGACCACTTTTGTTACAGAAATACATAAATAAAGGCACATATGACAGAGTATGACAGTGTAAATTTTATTGGTACATGTTAAGAATAAATAAATTAAACATAAAATACAAGGCATAGTTCTTTTGACACATCCTAATTTACATAGGGCAAAAAATATGAATCATCTATTTTCTTCCTGGTAAAACCTTGCAGAAGAAATGTCATTGGCATATTTAAAACAATAAGTAAATCAGGCTGCAGCCAGTGAACTATAATAGCTGTCATTTCACATCAAAGTACATCTTTCAGTTCCTGTTACTTCAGTTATTTCTTCTCCATTTTGGGCAGCTTTTACAACTTCAACAACCTGATAAAACAACAAAATTAAGATTAACAAATAAGATTCCCCAATTAGTCCTTGAATACTTTTAAGACCAAAAGTAATGAAAGCAAAACTGGGCACGGATGGGGAATCTGTTTTTGTATCTTTGAAAGAAAGACAGTAAATCGATTTAATACTTAATTCCCCAAGGAAATGCAATATTTCCCAGAGGCAAAAAAACGATTCAATGCACAGGAATTCTTCATATATTAGTTGCATACCCATTCTTTGCATGGAAGGGATGAAATGTTTTTCTTACTTATATGAGTGAAATTAAGTCCATCTTTACGAAATTTCAAAATGTAAGAAATTCTTTGACTCATGACATAAATTTTCCCTTACAGATACTTACTTGAGATGCAAAATGATAACACATAAACTATGTTATTTGAGATCAAAAAAGAATGTAAAAAGTGTTTTGTAAACAAATCTGCTCACTTTGAAAGTGCTTCTGCAAGATAAACTTTCGTCTTTCTGGTTTAAGTTCTAAACTAACATCACATGTTGTGGACCACTGTTTTATTTTGTCTTCTAGTTCCTAAAGTGTGAACATTGTGTAATCTAAGTCATTCTGCAGAACACCTTGGTAAAACTTTACCAGATAAAAAGTCTTACGGCTTTATTCACCAAGCACTTGACATGCAGATTAATCCAAAACACATGCAAAATCATCGGTAAAATTATCAATGACTTTTAACATGTGAGTTTGGATTAATTCACATGTTAAGGGTTTAGTGAATAAAGACATTAAAATATTGTTGGTATCATAGATATAGAAATATCTACATCAACCTTTCATTGTTTTGTGAACTTTTGGCTATCATGACAGTCATAAAAGTAAGCCTTAGTAAAGAAATTACCATAACTAATTTTTTATGCACTTTGAATACGATTAGAATTTAAAATAAAAAAACTAATATACTTATCATTATTGTTACCACAGTAATAGAATCCATTACCAAGAACATATTTAAGGGGATAGGTTCCAGTCACTCTCCCTCTTCCAAAAATTTCAATTTTTGTTAACAAAATAAAGTCTTTTTGTGAAAAATTATGCATTTTCCATCTTTCAGACCCTTTCCAAAGATTTTTTTTATGAGTACAGTCCTGTGCATTACTGCCAATTAAGCTGCCAAATTCAGCAATGAAATGAAAATACATATGAGACAAACAGACATTATTTTACAGGAATTTTAAAAATTCTCAGATTCTTAATGCTATTGCAGCTATTTTGCAGTCTGGCAACAGACTTTTCAATTTACCTGCAGCTGCAAATGAGTACTATCTCTTATTCATATCAGATGCAACGAACTTTTAGCCTCCTACATGATACGTGTCCTTTAATTTTAATTTGTGTTTTCTTTGCAAAATCATTCAATCCTTTTTTTTTTTTTTTTTTTTTTTTTTGTTAAGAGAACGTAGAACAAAAAAACTTTTGCAATATCATCAAAAACTTCACAAATCAGCTGATTAAATTCAAAGTAATGTGTTACTTTACAATTTGAAAAAAGTCTGCCAATTAATATTTCTTTGTCCTTTAAATTTGAATGAAGGCCTAAATGTACATTTTATTATTTAAAAAACAAAAACAAAAAAATTTGACTAACAGATTTCAGGATGCGAAAGTGGAAATTCAAAAATGATACGTAACCTGAAATTTTAATCAATGGTTACTCCCAAGTTAATTGGAAATATAAGAATATACAGAATTACTTTATATGGTGTACTTTCTGCTTAAAGGAGTCTTATTCTGATTGAGTTTTGAAGGGGATTTTAAACTTATTGCATGAAAATGACGCAGATCATCTCATTTATGAAAACTCTGAATCATGTTTAAAAATAGTTTTATTATTGTTTTTCAATGCACAACATCAATGCTATTGTCTTGTTCCAGCCACACTCTGCTCAACAAGGTATTATCGCTAAATTATCCATAACCCTTTGTCATGTGAACTGTGTGAACGGGTAACACATGACATGGTGTGAATAAAGTTGATAGTACTATGTTGAGTAGATTGCGACAGAAACTGGATTATAGCATTGTATGCAGTATGACCAAGGGTTCATACATAGAATGCCTGTAAGACATCTAAATAAAACTTGAATTGTTTCGGTAGTCTTTTATATGTACTTTTTTGCTATATTAGTCTTAGTTTTTTTGCTATAGTACTTTGAAATTCTGGACAGAAATTTGAATAACCCTATATAAATAAACGTGTGAATAGACAGCAGATAACTTAAAAAAAGAATATGGAAGAAAATGTGACATAAACAAAACATTAAAATCATGGTATGTGTTTTTTTATAGCAGCATATACTTAGCTGCAATGGTATAACTATCAGTAGCTATATATATATATATATATATATATATAACATAAAATTAAACATCCTCTCAAAATTCAAAATTTCTATTTGCTTGCTTCAAAATTCTTTAGGGCATAGAAACTTTTGTTTTAAACAAAGGATTTGTATCAGGATCTAAATCTAATTCAAACACAATTAATATATCTCCCCTCTTTCTCATGGTCTTCTGGCACTACACCTAGCAAGAATTTCCTAGGGCTAGCAGACCCAGGCAGTTTAACAAGCAATAAATGCACCTCTTTTGGAGCATGTGATACTTTATAGAACATGTGATCTGAGGTTATATATTTTGAAACACAGCTCGGAGAGCGGCTTTTTCGTGACTTCAGTCGCCATATAAAACTATGTGAAAACTAAAAATATGGAATCGTAAACCCACAAGATCTCCTTTTGCTTGGCCTGACTACGAGTACTAGCCCCGGGCAGCAGGGGAAGGCTCTACACGGGTCCCACCAAGCCTCTCCTCCTCGCCTCCAGTATAACGACGATGTTAAGAACCAATGCCGAGTATGGGTCTCAGTGAAGCCTCACCTCCTCCGGTACACGAACAACAATATTATGCCGTGCCAACTATTATGTCCTCGTTTTCTTACGCATATACATAAATAATAGCACATATCCATACCAAACATATATTAACTGACAAACAATACTTGCCTCATCCATGTTGGGAAACTTGCCCATTTTTAGCTTTGAAAAAACTTCAATATCATTGACCGTGACTTCAAATGAAGCTGTGAAAAAAAAAAAAATTAGTTATAAATAATAAAATTTTCAAAAGTGCAAAATATATTAAGAAAACAACCATATAGACAGGAACAATACAGACAGTGAAGACACAAAATATAATTTCAATCAGAGACGTATCCAGAAAAAGATTTTGGGATGGGTCCAAACAGTGGAAAAGGTAAAGTTTTGCACAAAAAAACTTTTATTACGACATGAGATGTTGACTGATGAAGAAGGCTGAGTATTTTTTCAGCTGAAACGATCATTCAAAGTGATAAGTATACACTTTTATGTATGTTAAGTTTTATCTATCTCAAATTTTTAACACCAGTTTCTTTTTAAGTGGTTTTTGTTACATACATACATAAATTATGATACCAAATTTAACCCTTTGAGTTCAGTACAGGGATTAATTTGCATAGGAACTCACCAGAGCTCAGCTCCTGTTCTTCTTATTTCAGAGTGAATTTTTACATATTAGGCAAAACCATGCAGAGCTCCTTAATAGAGAACTCTGGAACCCAAACGTACATTAACTTGAAAATTTACTCCTTCTCACAAACAAACCAATTTTAGTGGACAGACACATCATGACTCATTTTGCCTTTAACCTATCTGAGAGTCCTGAGGCAAGCAAATTTTGAGCCTTCTGTACAGTGCATTGTAATTGTAAGCATTTTTTCATGCTCC
This sequence comes from Cheiracanthium punctorium, assembly GCA_038373885.1. NCBI lineage: Eukaryota > Metazoa > Arthropoda > Arachnida > Araneae > Cheiracanthiidae > Cheiracanthium > Cheiracanthium punctorium. The sequence continues at coordinate 73,390 of JAWZYV010011610.1, forward strand.
TTTCAAACTATTTCATTTCATTTCCCTGTTCTGTGAAATAATGAAAATAGGTTCAAATACTATTCCATGGAAAGATCTTTGTATGATCATTATTTTAATAGAATGTACTAGAGATTTCTGTATTGCAAGGTTTGCGAGGGGTTACAGTATGTCAATGAGTACAAACATCAGCTCTAGAAAAGCAGCTCCTAACCAGGGGGGCGTGCAATCTTGGGAGGTGTAGAGCACTTACAGGGGGAGCGAAAAAAACGGGCGAAGAGCAAATGATAATGCATGTTTCAAAAAATCATCCTATTTATTCTTATTTTTACTCCAAAACATTTCTATTTGCACTTTAAATGTTTATTCAAACTTATTGATCACATTATTTTGGAGAAAAGGCAACTCAATGTTCACTGTTGAAGAATAAAAACTGTAGGTATGCTGGAAGGGGGGGGGGGGCCTTGAAAGTTATCCTTTGTTGGGGGGTGCATAATGTTAGGAGGTTAGGAACTGCTGCTCTACAGAGTATTAGGACTCCGGCACTTTTTTTTGCTAGAAATTAAGTGCTGGTCCAGTATTTACTAAACACGGTGAATCTCATATCACTTGTATATATGAATGCCTGAAATAATGTCTCTTCCCCTTAACAATGTTTTCTTTTTTCCCCCCCAATGAACATTAGAAGAGTGCGCCTATTAATACAACCACAATCTGCATTCCCAGTTGCTTTCTCAGGTGTAATTTTCTATATATTGACTAGTTTCTGCAAACAGGAATAAACTTCAGAGACAAAAGGTGTATTTAATAAGTTCATTGAGTTATCTGTATTTATTTCATGCAATTTGATTATACGTTGTTAATATTCTAAAGTTCAATGTATGATATTTCAGTTCAACATAGACAAGCTTAAAAGTTTTTTTTTTTTTTTTTTTTTTTTTTTTTTTTTGATTAACAAACATTTAAAACTAATCCTTCAGTGATAATTTTTATTCTCTTCTTGATCTCCAAGCGGAAATTCATTATAACAAAGAGCTATTCTTCAAACTTTACAAAGACATGAAAAACATGAGAACAAATTGCTTATTAACTGTATAAAAGAAAAAGCCAAAATTTCTAAGGGGTGGGGGTGAAATTTTGGGCAAGTCCCTGGGACAAGTTTAAAACATTTTGCTACTGAACATTTTTTACAGTATCTCATAATCAAATAAAAAAATAAGCTATCTGTACACATAATCCAAAACTATCAGCAAATTTGCCCATAATGACATAATATGTAGTGCATTAAATGAACATTTGTATAAGTATACATACAGAAAATTACATAACATGCTTGCACAATACTGACTTAAAAACATTTCTTCTAGGTAACTATATATGTATCATTATTTGATAAAAATATTACCACGACCTCCGGAGATATATATTTCAGCTGCCCATCATCACAGTCTGTCGTTCCCGTGGGGATGATGTTCTTCCCCTCCTCCTCTTCTTTCGTGCCGTTCTTATTGCGCATGATGTCACTCCATGCTTCATCCACGGTAGCGTGCGTCATGTCGTTGATGCTGCCCTCTGTTGTTAATATTTCTAATGATTCTCGTAAATAAGCGCATGTGTGGTTATTGAAATTGGCTATTTTTTTTTTTTTGCTTGGAAATCTATTGTAATAGGGGTGTTTAGTGCGAGGCGGGATAAGGCTGTTGATTCTCTATTGAATTTAATGTCGTTAATATGTTCTGTTTGACGATCTTTAATTTTTCCTTTTAGTGACCCCAATGTAGCAGCCGGTAGTTTTGTTTTCATTATTTTTTATGTTAATTTTATAAATACCTGCAGTGTCTGTGGGTTTTATTTGGTCTTTTTCGGATCTGATACGTTGAAAAATGTTTTGATTTGATTCGATTCCCGAAATTGGTGACCCCATTGGGACACCCCGTGTCCCAAAGGAGGACACATGGGGTCACCAATTTCGGGAATTGTGGCTGACTGGAAAATGCGCCTTCTTGAAAATAAAATTCACACAAATTTTACCAATCATTTCGTTTGTGGGTACGGTACGTTGACAACATTTTTGCCATAGTAAATGAAGACAAACTCTTAGATAAATTAAACAGCCTAGACCCTAATATAAAATTCACCTATGAAACTGAAACTAATAACTCTATAAACTACCTCGATGTTAGAATTATGAAAAATAAAAATCTCAAACTGCAAACCACAGTATATCGTAAACCCCTAAGTAACACAGCAATAGTTAATTTCAAATCAAACACACCTTTTAATTATAAAATAGCCGCCATCAGATCCTACATAGATCACGCATTAACAGTTTGATTGAATGAAACCCTTTTACAAGAAGAACTACAAATTATTAATAAACAATGTCAGGAAGCAAATTACCCGCAACATATTTTTAATAAATTGATCAAAGAAAGACAAAAGAAACTCAATACAATTAGCAATAGACAGAAACCTAAACTAAAATTCACTACCGCTATACCTTTTTGCAGCGGAGCTGCTAATAAAATATCACACTCAGCTCTTAAGAAAAATATTAGAATTCCAATCAAATTAAATCAAAACATTTTTCAACGTATCAGATCTGAAAAAGACCAAATAAAACCCACAGACACTGCAGGTATTTATAAAATTAACTTAAAAAATAACGAAAACAAAACAACTATCGGCTGCTACATTGGGGTCACTAAAAGAAAAATTAAAGATCGTCAAACAGAACATATTAACGACATTAAATTCAATAGAGAATCAACAGCCTTATCCCGCCTCGCACTAAACACCCCTATTACAATAGATTTCCAAGCAATACAAAAAATAGCCAATTTCAATAACCACACATACGCTTATTTACGAGAATCATTAGAAATATTAACAACAGAGGGCAGCATCAACGACATGATGCACGCTACCGTGGATGAAGCATGGAGTGACATCATGCGCAATAAGAACGGCACGAAAGAAGAGGAGGCGGGGCAGAACATCATCCCCACGGGAACGACAGACTGAAGACGGCTGTGATGATGGGCAGCCGAAATATATATCTCCGGAGGTCGTGGTAATATTTTTATCAAATAACTATGGAATACCTCCGTATTACATTTTAACCTTTTAATATATATGTATCATTAAAAAAACTCTCCACTAAACATCGGAACCTCTGCAAAACTATCTCCAAGACCTTGGAATTCTCTACAAATGTATCTGCACATGGCATGCACATTTATATTACCGTAATTTCGCCCCTATAGTCCGCGCTCGAATTTTTGTCCTTCAAAAATAAAAAAAATATTAGATAGTCCGCACCACCGCATAATCCACGATTGAAAAATATTTTATTAAAGTTGTCTTCAACATATGATACTCTATGTTACACAATAATTAATGATTACACTTTAAAGTAAAAAATTTAAAATAACACTTTAAAGTAAATTAAATTTACCAATGTATTATTTCAAGTAATAATTGCATGCAATCGCCACTATCGTCGATCGACCATGCAGACTCAACAAATGATAAAACGCATAAATGCTGAGAATAAAATTTTAAAATACATTATTTATTTAAAAATTTACAAAACAAATGTAAATGAACCTAACTCACTGTTAATCACTAAATCCTTCGAATTCAGATGCTTCCGTGTCCGACTGAAAAAGTTCCAAAATATTTTCCGGTAGCTTCTCCTCTTCGCCTGCTGGCCTATAGGAGTGCCATCCATGGCGAACATAGTGGCAATATGAATGCGCACTCAGATGATGTAGTAGAAGTTTCACTTGCGCTAATCGCTATTGGAATCCATATCTGTAGGAAACTTAAGACTAGGGATTTATTTTCTCCTCCCCTCTGTTTTGATAGGGGAATATCGATACACAAGCTAGAGGAGGGAGCATGTGGGAAAACTCGTACACTCGTAGCAGTGTCAGTCAGTCGTCATTCGCCATTTCTAGTGAATAGCAGTGTGTTTGGGATTATCTGTTCTTTCTGAAGTTTTTTTTTTTTCCTATAATGGGTCGTCGTAGCTTCACAGCAGAGTTTAGACTTAAAGTAGTTGAAAAAGCTGAAACTGATGGAAATAGAGAAGCAGGGTGTATTTTTGAAGGGGACGAAAAAGCCATCCGAAACCTGGTGGAAACAAAAAGAATTGCTGAAAACTCTAGGGAAAAAACGTGCTAATCAGCATGGCAAAGTAAAATGGCCTAAGTTGGAAGACAATTTGACGACTTGGGTCTTAGACCGAAGGAAGCATGGTCATTCAATATCTACATTGAAAATATGGCTAAGAGCAAAACAATTAGCCAGCGAAATGAATCTCAATGATTTCAAAGGTGGGACCAATTGGGTGTTCCGTTTCATGAAACAAAAGGACCTCCGAGTAAGGATGAAGACAACTGTTTCACAAGCTCTTCCAGATGACTGGAAGGACAAACAGCAGTCGTTTTTAGAGTTCACAAAAAGTGCTATTACAAAGGGCAAGTACAATTTGAAGCAAATTGTAAACATGGATGAAGTCCCGCTCACTTTTGACTGCCTGCCGAATCTGACTGTTGATACCTGTAGAATAAAAACTGTGCCTATAACAACTACTGGCCAAGAAAAGATACATTTCACAGCGATGCTGGCATGCTGTGCAGACGGCACCAAGCTGAAGCCTCTCATAATTTTTAAGAGAAAAACATTACCCCCCAGAAATTTTTTGCAAAATGTGGTGATTAAGTGTAATGAAAAGTGTTGGGTTAATGAAAATATATTGAGAGTGGTTCGATGAAGTATGGAGAAGACGGGAAGGTGCTTTTTTCAACCTAAGAGGCATTTTGATAATGGACTCTATGAAGTCCCATATAGCTTGCAACACTCTTCATGCAAGAAAGCGTGAAGAGTGTTGCGAGCTAAAAAAGCATTTCAGTTGAACTGTGTGTGATTCCTGGTGGATTAACCAAAATTTTGCAGCCTTTGGACATCAGCGTCAACAAAAGCTTCAAGTCATGTGTTCGTGCTTGTTGGGAAAGTTGGATGTCCGAAGGCCTGCATGCATTTACTAAAAGTGGACACATGAGAAGAGCCTCGTATGTAGAAGTTGCCGAGTGGATTGTGAAAGCGTGGAAGGAAGTTTGTCTTACAACAGTGCAAGCTGGCTTTATAAAAGTGGGAATAGTAGACCGTGAGAGTTCAGAAGAAGCAGTAGTCATCGACAGTGATGCAGATGCAAGCGAAGATGAAGCTTCTTGATCGGGAATAGGAAACGCTTCGGGCCATTTAGAGAAATAATCTATGAAACTAGGACGTACTTGTTGCCATCCAAAGTTAGTGGAAGAGGCCCCAAGATGTCGAGGGCAATTCTTTAAAAAGGCGCTCCTACATTATAACGATGTAGTTGTCCACACATACATTTCTTCAGGCCTTTACGGGCAGCACAGTCATCACAAGCTTGATGCCGCTTTTCAACATTGTCTCGAGCCCTATCCCAGTAGAAGCGCTCGTGAAATTTCTGCAGAGTCTTCATACTGCCAATATGGTCCCCAGTTAAGCCACTATGCAATTCTTCTAGAACCTTCAGAATCCTCGAACGAGGGAGTACTAACTGCCATTGAAGCATCTTGCCGTCGTCCGACTCCCATTTACGATACAGAACTCCATTTCTCAGGCGAAGTGAATCCCACTAAACCAGTTTTGCATTGTTGCCGGACTACAAGACGATATTTCTTGCCAGCTGGGCTTATCGCTAGATTTTTCCATAAATTCGACAATAGGTTTGATGTTGCTATCAGCTAACTGGTCCTCTCAGATTTGTTCGTCACTCCAGGAATCTTGGGATACTGCTGATGATGTAACTTGGTGGACAACAGGATGTTTCAGATGATAATTTTTCTCTGTCCTGGAGCAACTGCGAAAACTTTCTATGCAGGGCCTTCTCAACAAAACATCTGCACTTTCATGAGATGCTTCTTTCCGATGAAGTATTTCTACGTATTATTCTTCTAATCTCTGTATCCACCTGGCTATCTGGTTATTTGGATTCTTGAAATTTAGAAGCCAAGTAAACGAGGCATGGTCTGTTCGGAAGCAGGAACTTACGGCCGTACAGATAATGATAGAAATGCTCCACAGCCTTGACGACAGCAAGAAGTTCCTCTCTTGTAGCACAATAGTTATGTTCTGCCTTCGAAAGGCACTTGCTCCAATAAGCAATGACGTGTTCTTGGCCATCTATCTGCTGTCAAAAAACTGCTCCGACACTCTCCTTACTTGCTTTCCAAGATAAATGGCTTATCAGGATGAGGATATGACAAGATCGGTACAGATGTTAAGGCCATCATGAGTTCATTGAATGCATCTTCATATTCTTCAGTCCATTGGAATTTTTGTCTGGTCTCTCAATTTGTGAAGTGGCCTTGCAGTCTAGAAAAACCCTTCACAAATTTTCAGTAATACGTGCAAGGTCCGATAAAACTTGCACCGCTCATGATACATTCTCAGGACGACTCCAGTTCTTGATTGTGGATGTCTTTTTGAGATCAGTTCGAACTCTGTGGGTGGATATTATGTGCCTGAGATAACGTACTTTCCGACGAAACAAGTTGCACTTAGATGGATTCTGACACAAGTTCGCCTTCTTCAATTTCTGCAGCACCTTTCAGATGTTGTGTAGATTATCTTCAAAATTCTTTCCTGTGATAATGATATCATCCAAATACACGAGACATGCTTTGTAGGAAAGTCCTCTCAACACTGTCTCCATCAGACGCTCGAATGTAGTCTGTGTGTTGCAGAGTACAAGAGGCATAACTTTTAACTGCTACAATCCTTGTCCTGTAGCGAACGCAGTTTTTGACGGTCATCAGGATGAATTTCTGCTTACCAGTAGCCACTCTTCAGATCCAGAGTGGAGAACCATTCATTTCCCGATAAAGTTCCCACAGTGTCATCTATCCTGGGAAGAGGGTAGCTATCCTTTATGGCAATGTCATTGAGGCGTCTATAGTCAAAGCAGAACCAGTAGGAACCATCCTTCTTCCAGAGCAAAACAAACAGCAAAGCCAAGGAACTAGTCGATGGCTCGATGACGTCATCAAGCTGCATCTCTTTTAAAAGTCTGCTCACCTCTTCTTGCTTGGCAAACAGCAGCCGTCTAGGATGTTGCTTGATGGGAGGATGGCTGCCTGTCTGTATTCTGTGTTGCATTAACTTTGTATGATCAAAGTCACTGGAAGTACGAGAGAAGAGGTCTTAGAATTATATAATTATTTTCTCAGAAGCGCTTCTCTTCTGCCATTAACTCCATGTCTTGAAATAGCTCCTTCGTCAGACAATCGGATGATTTAGCTATTGTCAGGCTGATCTTATTGATGCAGGTAACAGGAGTGCATGTTGCCAACACTTCATTTTTCTTTATCACCTTCGACTTGTCAGTCACATTTGCTACTCTAACTGGAATGATAGTTTTCGACAAGTCCATAAGTGCTGCACTCACAAGTACTCCTCTGACAGAATTAGTATTGTCTGGGTGTTCGAGTAATCCGAACTGGAATTTATTGATTTCTTTTGTCCTAGAAATTATAGAATGAGTTTTCATCTGCTGTATCAGTTTTCTGAGGTTTTTGGGTTATATTTTGCCAAAAATATGTCCCCAAAAATGAGGTTAGCAAAGGCCTAGGACCAATATTTCTCGAGATTTGTAGAAAACACTATAATAATCAATAGGAAAACCCAAAACTCCGAATCTCGTGTTCTAGTTGACCGATTTTGATGCAACAAAATGCAAAATTTAACTATTTGACACATAGAACAGGAATTTTAAACTATCTTAAACCTCAGAACAGCAGGTTGCCCCAAAAATTCATAACACTATGATAAATGTGATTAATTTGGTAATTATGCATAATCACATCATGCTTTGGGTTTTACAGCCTCTGGGCAAAACATATTTAGCAGCTTTTCAAAATTATGTTTGTAATTGAGGATCTGAAAAGATTCCACCTACCCCACCCAATAAAGGAAAGTAGAAAACCAAATCAAGTGAGTGCCACCAAGTAGAAAAGTCTGCATTTCTTTAATATTATTATTCACATCAGATTATGTTTCATTTAGAATAAAATTCAGGGATTTAGGATATTTTATAATATGATATTACCATATTAAAGTATAACTAAGCAATATTACTTGTAAATATATTTAAAAATACATATTAAAAATATGTTTTCTCTTTGTTCTGAAATTATTAAGATGAATAAATAGCAATATTTGGCAACAGCTATTAGGCCGAATACCTGTTCAGTATTTGGCTAACCGAATATTTGAAAAAATAAGCCAAATAGACTGAATACCAAATGACGGCCAAATATTCGTTATATCTCTAATTCATATCCTAAGTAATCACAGACATAAAAAAATGAAATAATCAATTAGCTCCCAAAATAATCGACTAAAGATGTTCAATAGTTACATTCACGTCCAACAGCACCATGTACATCTGCTTCAGGAACAGCACTGAGAATTTTCCTCTCAAGCTCCTTGAAGCGAGGTGCATAACCTCATTTACCACTGAAATAAATAAAAAATTATTGACATTTTTTAGATAAAAGAAGGAGCAATTCATAAAATAACAAAAAAAAAAAATGTTCACATATTATGGGTCACTATTATCACCAGGGATTGATGCAGACAAAATTTGGGTAATATTTTGTAGCCCCTTCACAAAAATTATGATCAATTAAAATGGCCACTTCCAGGGTTTAAGCTGCATCAGAAAATGCTGTAGCAAAAGTGCTAAAATGTAGAAAAAAGCTATAGCAAAATGCTAAAGAAAATTAGCTGCTTATAAATTAATGTAACACCAATTAATATTAAATTTTCTTCTACTTACACTGTACTATTTTTAAATTCAATTTACATAAATAAGAAATTAAGGGGGTTAGGAAACTATTTCTATTGGAAATCTGAAAATAACTTTTTCAGATTTCCAATAGAAATAGTGAAGCGATATAGAAAGAAGAACTTTAATTCAGTAAAAAAAATCCTCCCTTTGTTTATTGCACGCGTTTCGCCTGGCAGTCCTTTTTCTCCCCCTAATTCCTGGCATGTCCTCCTTGTACTCATTCTTATTTGCCAAAACTTACCATTCCCCCTGATAAGGATCAATGCAGTTAAAATTAAGGACCGTTTTACGATTCATATAGAAAGTGCTATCTGTTAAAACTATCCTGTAACAGAAATTTCATCAATTAAAACTAACCTTTACGAGCGTTGTGTAACTGCCCCTTCACAAAATTTCAAGCAATGCAATTACACCTTTCTCATAAATACAACCAGATAAAATGTGTTTTTACAAATTATTTTTTCATAATCGGAATGTTTTTCAGATATAACTTGTTTGTTTATTTCATCTATTTTCTTTCGTCCGCGTGACCTGAGAGGTGCCCCTGTGATGTTTGTTTTGAGCATCATAAGAGGGACATCTGGCATATATCACTTTCATTGGGAGAAAGGAGAGGGCTCAAAATGATTTCAATACCGATCCTTAAAAGTGTGTGTTATGCAGTTGTGTATTACTAAGCAATCATGCAGTTCTAAACTCTGCAACATGATGGCAACTCCCATTGTTTATAATTGTTTTTTTTACACTCTTATTCGTTTTTGTTCCAAATGATTGCTTAGTGTAAGCATTATCTGGCCTTCATATCAGTTTATTTACAATATTACAGATGTTCACTAAGCATTAGTGAATTACAGATTCATTTACAGATGCAGAACGATTTATTGCGAGTGAGAAAGTTTGTGCGCGATTTCGAGTTATGCATTTGTTTGAATTTATGTCACAGCCTTTATGAATTGAAGATTTAGAAATAATCTTTAATCATTAACATCAAAACAGTTCTGAATGTTTTTCACATGGTACACAAAAGTGCCTTTTTGGAAAATAAAATGCATTTTTTTAATTTTAAATCCCTCCTGCTGCTCTTTTTACATATGTCTCTCTCTCTTTCTCATTGGTCTTCATTCATGACGGAAGTAGTAATTTTCCAAGAATGACAGCTGTCATAAGCTTTACGCTTGTTTAATTTTTTGGTATTAAAACAACACATAAAAAGAATTAATAAAGAATGCTATCCATTTGTCCAATTTTTGTTCCCTGGAAGGGAGCTTTGCAGATGGAGGAAACTTAGTAAAAATAAGAACAAAGAATTGAAGATGTCTGCTTCAAACTGCAATCGTAGGCATTATAACCTCCCATTTGCAAATTTTAAGAACAGATTATCACGAGAAAGGGGTAAGCCCACCTTCAAGGTGACTGATTGGGTGTTCCAACAGGTGCTTTTAAGAATTTTGAGAAGGAAAAAAGAAAAGATCGTTAAAGTGCGTAAAGGCTATTCTGGGAATCAGAAAATTCTGTTTTCAGAGAACACGGAAGTTAAAAATGGCTGTCACATTTTCGCAATGGACAATTTTTTTTTTCTCATTTTCGCACAATTCGGCACATTTTGCGAAAAATGCAACTACAGCTTGATCCCTGGCCACTTCACAAAAATACAATCAATTAAAAAAAAACCTTATAAGCATTACACCCTACATTTTAATATGTTTCATAAATTATTTTAACAAAAAAATGCGATTTTTACAAAAATTGATCTGAAAATTTACAAAAACTGATATTGAAATTCACAAGAACAGATGCTAAAATTCGCAATAGGGCTAAAAAAAAAAATAACCTGATCAACCTCTGATCATAAATGCACAGATCTGAGAAGCCCAGAAGTTAACTGTTACTTGATTGCCGAGCTTTTAGAGTATTTATTTGAGTATAGAGTAAGCATTTGAAAGTGAGTGTTCCTAATTTATGAACTTCCCTTAGGAACACAGACTTGATAAACTTATTATCAAAACAAGATTTGATTGTGCCTTCAGAAGCATGGCTTGAAGTGTGCCAAGAATTTGAAAAACAATTTCAAAGTTTCATGGAAATTTTTATAGAAAGACTAAAGGAGTAATTAAAGAACTCATTGAAGAGATAGAGGAGCGTTTTTTGAAAGTTAAAAAAAAGTTATTCATTTGTTCTGCCACATAAGGACATTTATAAGAATCCATCATTTAAATAGAAATCGATCTGTGACATCAAAAAGAAAAAGAGAAACAAAACATGCAAATATGGATTGATTCAAAGAAAATGAAACTTAAATTGAAGAATAAGTTTATATACCGTGTTTGCTCATGTAATAGTTGCACCCCCGATTTGAAGCAGAAAAAAATAGCTTTAGACTTACAATATTATGTAGTATAGATTTTTCCCGCATAATTGTCACACCTAGACTTTCACCATTTAAAATCGGCAACAACAAAAAAAGTGTGACTATTATGCGAGTAAACATGGTATTTATTCATTTGGAAGAATTAATATATTTATATTAATTTCTAACGTTTATAAGCTACTTCATTCATTTAAGTACTTATATTTTGTAGCAAGCTAAATGATGCAGTATGTAAAATTTTTCAAAGTTTCTTAACTCGTAAATATATCCAAAGCATATAAAAAATAATAATAACAATATCTTTATTTCACAATAATTGCATGTAATTGAATATGTATAAGTCAATTTATTTGCATTGGGAAATTAATATTCAAAAGCGTTTTCCTTTTAAAAGTTATCATTTGTAGTGAAAAATCTCATAGTTTTCATCTCTCTTCTCATAGAAATCACTTTGCAGTCAGTGCCGTGATGTCATCGAGGGGGAAAGTGCTGCTTCAGTAAAGTATGGTGAATGAACCAGTCCTTCTATTTTCAGCAGTCCTGAAGTAAACAGGCATGTCAGTATTGCCAATCGAGATAAGGTATTTAGCAACCTTTTTGCAGAGTTGTGTTGTTGTTTCATGACGTCATTAGAAATTATGTGATTGGGCAACAGGGTTGGCTTTTTACCGGTAAAAACTGGTTTTTACCAGGGCATGGTAAAAACTAGGTTTGTACCGGTAAAAACCTGGGAAAAAGGGGTAAAAACCAATTGATGCAATAAACTCAGAGTCATAAACTGTATATTAATGCTATTTATAAAACTGTATTCTCATGTAATTGATGTGGATATATCATCATCAGGACATCCTGATGATGCAAACTACATTATGTGATTGTGCAAACTACATTATGTAACAAATAATATTTGTAAGCATTTAGTTTTCATTAAAATGATTAAGATAAGTGTAGTAAAAGTATATTTACAATTTTCCTTTAAGTAAAAATTATTAAACTAGCCTGCCTTACATAATTCTAATAAATATTGTAATGTGCCTTCTCATAATAATAGTTTTAATAAGTTTAATAATGATAAATGTACATTATCTATAAATTTGAATTTCTTGTAAGATGAAAACATGGATGAAAGTTTTCTGTGTTTATTATATTCCTTAAAATGAACTATTTTCGTATAGCATTCTTTTACTTACCAAATCAGACACTGAATTAGGTGAATATTGTTATATAGAAATGGAAATAGTGATATTAAATGTCCTGAACTTTTATCCCTGAGAAAATGAAAAAATAGCAGATAAATCTTCATTGGTTGCTTGTGGATTAAGGCCGATTGACTGCACTAGGTTCCTAATCCTATTGGGGAATACCTTCCTATTCCTAAGGGATCCTAGCCAGTATTTATGTGCGATTTCTGAAAAAAAAATCCACGGAAAACTCCGAACAGCTAGACAAAAGGCACGACCAGGGTATGAACCTGGCACCTCCCACCATCCAGTTTCGATAGCAGAACCTCTCAGCCATTGATGGAGAGATAAATCTTCAAAAAAGTAACAATAAATAGTCAAATTATTAAGTTTTTCTCAAAGGTTGTAAAAACCCTGGTAAAAACATGTTTTTCCAAAGACAGTAAAAACCGGTAAATACCATCAGACGGTAAATACCGTCCAACCCTGTTGGGCAAAGGAATTAACTAGTAACTGAGTAAGTGAGAAATTATGCGATTGGTTGAAAAAATGTAACTGATAAACTGTGAAAGTGGAGTTTTTTAGTTTTAGTTTGCAGTGCGGTTTTTGAATGTTTGAGTATGTTTTTAGAAAGTGAAATTTCTGGTTGTTTTTACATTAAATATAGATAAGTTGTGTAGAAATGTAATGAATCTTCTTTATTATAATGTGTTTGTTAATCATTGATAGACTGAATTTTGTTAAAAAGGTGAACATTTTTGTTGTGTAGAATATTCAAAGTGCCCATGTTAGGGTAAAGTTCTGCTTATTTGAATGCTCTTTGATGGATTTAATTTGTGAAAAATGCATATTGTTCACAAATAAAGATGTATGTCAAGGCCATCAAATAAGAATTTAGTGGAAAAGTTGAGGTATGTGCTTTTGTTTACTTAAATGTTTGTTTCTTGCTATAGTGAATATTGGTTTGACATTGAGAATTTTTACTTCCTTTTGTAGGGATTATAATCAAGTAATGTGATCCGGAAAAATTCAGGCGAGATATCGACAACATCTAGTTGTGCACCTCCCCTTTCGGTCCCATTCCACTGGATGATTTATCTACAGGGCCACCCAAAAGATCAGGGATGAGATTGGCAAAAGAGCAAAAAAGCTGAAATCATACGAGAGCAAAAATTTGTACATGTGATATTTATATCTAATTAATGTGAAAGAAGTTTTAAGAGAAGAAAAACATTGGAACATGCTAGAAGATAAAAATATCACACAGTTAACTAATAACTACAATCAGGAATTCACAGATAAAACAGAATTTTCAGAGAAAAAAGACAAAAAAGTGATTTCTTCTTTAATCACAAAAAGCTGAAGAATCTCATCCCTGAAAGATTCTAAATACATTATGCACTATGGGCTGAAATTCATTAAACTCGCATATCTCAAAAACCATTAGACTTAGAAAGTTGAAACTTTCTATTAAGGATTGTAGGGGAATAATACCATAAGCAGGGGCAGGTTTAGTTGGTGAGTTTTTGTTGCCATTATAATTGCTTCCAATATTAAATCTATCCTACTTATATACAATTGTGCCTTAGTAAAAAATTAAAAGGTAAAATCATACAAGCCAGTGCGCACCCCATGTAAACACAGTGACAGTCGCTGGAGCTTGGCAACTGCCAAACTCCAGCGACTGTCGTCAACCATTTTGTACAATCAGCAAAGTCAAAGTATTTTAACACATTAAAATTGCACATATATTCCACTTACAAAAACATTAAAACAAAATACAACGTCCATATTTAACCAAAAGAACGTCTGCAAATTCAGTAACAGGTAATTTAAAATGAGCAAACAGTGGACCGTTTTTAACTAAAAAAACTACAGTGGATTAAGCAACCTAGTTGTACAGGCTATGTAAACTAGGCAACCAGTGGACCGTTTTTGACTAAAAAAACAACAGTGGATTAAGCAACCTAGTAGTACAGCTAATGTAAACTGGGTAAACACTGGCCCATTTTCAACTCAAAAAAACATCGGTGGATTAAACAACCTAGTTGTACACCTCAAATAAAGTCAGTATGATTAGAATAGCACGTAAATAGCACTTACGAAAACATAAACACATCAAATATCAATTTAAAAGGACTATATTCCGTATACGGAGCTGTTTACATTTGGATGTTTTGTTTACAAATTGATTTGGCGTTGGCTCTGGCGCCGTCATGGGCGATGCTCAGCTGGAGTGAAGTACCCTGCCGGTGATTGTTTAGACTAGTAACCAAAGAGAAACACTGAGTGTTTTGAAGTATGGGATTTTCATTCAGTGCTAATTGAATGACGATAGTTGTTTGTTTGTGGCTGGTGATAGAGTGGATTAAGTTAATGTTTGATTTTCCTTGTGGTTTTGATTCTGTTTTACGGACTCTTTATCGTAGGTTAGTAAGCGTATCGGGGAATTTCGTCAGTATTTATGTGTGGAATATGGAGGTTTTTTATGTTTTGAAAGGAAAAGGAGTGTTCTTTTGTGTGTGTTTGATAGAAATATGGTGTGAATATAGAGCTAAATAAAAGAAAGCATGCTGGTGTTACATTATAAGCTGGTGGGTGTTGGGGACATTTCTGAGCGGTTATTTAAAAAAAAATAAAGGTAAGTGCTCTTTTTTAACGAATCTTTGCAATGTTTAAAGTTTTTAATGTGAATTTTAAATTGATATTCGGTGTGTTTTTTGTTTTCGTAAGTGCTATTTACGTGCTATTCTAATCATACTGACTTTATAAGAGGTGTACAACTAGGTTGTTTAATCCACCGATGTTTTTTTGAGTTGAAAACGGGCCAGTGTTTGCCCAGTTTACACTAGCTGTACAACTAGGTTGCTTAATTCACTGTTGTTTTTTAGTTAAAAATGGTCCACAGGTTGCGTACTTTACATAGCTGTACAACTAGGTTGCTGAATCCACTCAGGTTTTCTTTAGTTAAAGACGGTCCACTGGTTGCATAGTTTGCATAGCTGTACAACTAGGTTGCTGAATCCACTGAGGTTTTTTTTAGTTAAAAACGGGCCACTGGTTACCTAGTTTAGATAGCTGTACAACTAGGTTGCTGAATCCACTGAGGTTTTTTTAGTTAAAAACGGACCACGGGTTGCCTAGTTTAGATAGCTGTACAACTAGGTTCCTGAATCCACTGAGGTTTTTTTAGTTAAAAACGGTCCACTGGTTGCTCATTTTTAGTGGAATATATGTGCAATTTTAATGTGCTGATCGTGGAAATCGGTTGGCGACAGTCGCTGGAGCTTGGCGGCCGCCAAGCTATAAATAGCTTTACATGGGCCAAGCCACACCGCCAAGCTGTAAATAGCTTTACATGGCGTGTGCACCGGCTTGTATGATTTTACCTCCGGTGCTTTGTTTACATATCACTGTTTGTGTTTATGCTTCATTGGTGAACAATCTAGCATCTGGGTGGGCGATGCACCGCTGAAGTGAAGTGCCCTGCCGGTGGTAGTCGTGACTGGCAACCATAAAGAATACATGTATCCTCAGTTTGGGAAATTGAAATTGTTTCATGTTATTGATGAAATGAAATGAAATATGTTATGTTAATATATGAAAAGAATTTGTGTGTGTTTGTTAGAAATATGGGGCGAATATAAAGCTAAATAAAGAAAGCATGCTGGTGTTGCATTATAAGCCGGTGGGTGTTAGGGACATTTCTGAGCGGTTATTTAAAAAAGAATAAAGGTTATGAATTTTTGCAATGTTTAAGGGGGAGTAATTCAGTTACCGGGTGTCGCCTATTTTTGGCGACTTTTTTCTCGCCAACACCCGCTACTTGGCGCTTTTTTTTGTCGCCAAATTTTTCACGTGTGAAACACCATTTTAGAATACTATAAAATAATACAACATGTTGAGCACTGTCAGGAAATACAAATTACTTTAACACATTAAAATTCCACAGATATTCCACTTAAAAAAACCAATAAAACAAAATACACCATCCATACTTAACACTAAAAATTGTCAGCAAATTCAGTAACAGGCAATTCAAAATGAGCAAACAGTAAACCACTTTTAACTAAAAAAATTTCAGAATATTAAGCAATCTAGTTCTACAGCTATGTAAACTATGCAACCAGTGGACCGTTTTTAACTAAAAAAACCTCAGTGGATTCAGCAACCTAGTTGTACAGCTATGTAAACTATGCAACCAGTGGACCATTTTTAACTAAAAAAACCTCAGTGGATTCAGCAAACTAGTTGTACAGCTATGTAAACTATGCAACCAGTGGACCGTTTTTAACTAAAAAAACCTCAGTGGATTCAGCAACCTAGTTGTACAGCTATGTAAACTCTGAACCAGTGGTCCGTTTTTAACTAAAAAAACCTCAGCGGATTCTCCAACCTAGTTGTACAGCTATGTAAACTAGGCAACCAGTAAACCGTTTTTAACTAAAAGAACAACAGTGAATTAAGCAACCTAGTCATACAGCTAATGTAAACTGGGCAAACACAGGCCCGTTTTCAACTCAAAACAACATCGGTGGATTAAATAACCTACTTATACACATTTACAATTCACATTGAAAACCTTAAGCAATTGCAAAAATTCTTTAAAAAAAAACCTTACCTTTATCTAAAGAAACTCCTGAGAAATATCCAAAACGCACAACAGCTAATAACATAACACCAAAACGCTTTCTTTTACTAACTAACCACAAAACCAACATATACTAACCACACACCAAACACCAATAACACAAAACAAGAACTGACTCACCAATTTCAAATTTCCTCGTTTTAAAACCTCGGTTTACCGATTACAGTTAAATTGCCTTAACCAATCACAAAATCCCTTTACCAAACATCCTGGTATCGTTTAATGAACCCACCGAGCGTTTTTTCATCAAACTACAGCATCATCCAACACCTCAACTCAATCTACACAGGTTACAACAGACATCTGACTCTAAGGCTAAAGTAAACAAACTTTCGACCAAACTCCAAGCTTGGCGACACATCGGCGCTTGGCGAGGACACCCGTTAACTGAATTTCCCCCGTTTAAGGTTTTTAATGTAAATTTTAAATGGTAAAATCATACCATGGGGTGCCGGTGCGCACCCCATGTAAACACGGCGACTGTCACCAACCATTTTGCACGATCAGCAAAGTATTTTAACACATTAAAATTGCACATATATTCCACTTACAAAAACATTAAAACAAAATACAACGTCCATATTTAACCAAAAGAACGTCTGCAAATTCAGTAACAGGCAATTTAAAATGAGCAAACAGTGGACCGTTTTTGACTAAAAAAATTACAGTATATTAAGCAACTTAGTTGTACAGCTATGTAAAGTATGCAACCAGAGGACCGTTTTTAACTAAAAAAACCTCAGTGGATTCAGCAACCTAGTTGTACAGCTATGTAAACTATGCAACCAGTGGACCGTTTTTAACTAAAAAAACCTCAGTGGATTCAGCAACCTAGCTGTGCAGCTATCTAAACTATGCAACCAGTGGACCGTTTTTAACTAAAAAAAACCTCAGTGGATTCAGCAACCTAGTTGTACAGCTATGTAAACTATGCAACCAGTGGACCGTTTTTAACTAAAAAAACAACAGTGAATTAAGCAACCTAGTTGCACAGCTAATGTAAACTGGGCAAATACTGTCCCGTTTCCAACTAAAAAAAAAAAAAAACATCGGTGGATTAAACAACCTAGTTGTACACCTCTTATAAAGTCAGTATGATTAGAATAGCACGTAAATAGCACTTACGAAAATATAAATACATCCAGTATCAATTTAAAATTCACATTAAAAACCTTAAACATTGCAAAGATTCATTAAAAAAGAGCACTTACCTTTATTTTTTTTTTTAAATAACCGCTCAGAAATGTCCCTAACACCCACCGGCTTATAATGCAACACCAGCATGCTTTCTTTATTTAGCTTTATATTCATCCCATATTTCTAACAAACACACACAAATTCTTTTCATATATTAACATAACATATTTCATTCCCTTCCATCAATAACATGAAACAATTTCAATTTCCCAAACTGAGGATAAATGTATTCTTTATGGTTGCCAGTCACAACTACCACCGGCAGGGCACTTCACTTCGCCGGTGCATCGCCCACCCAGATGCCAGATTGTTCACCAATGAAACATAAACACAAACAGTGATATGTAAACAAAGCACCGGATACGGAATATAGTCCAATAAAAAAATTCAGAAAATTTTTGAAAATTTGAAAACAACTGAATTTTTATGAAACATTGAGAAAGTCTGAAAATCAGACAAAAGTCTGAAGAATCTCATCCCTGTTATCGTAAGCTTTGGCGACGTATATGGCTTGGCGACATGCCCCCGCTTACGGAATATATTTTTTTTCCTTAAAATGATTTACAAAATAACTTGAAATATAAGGCAAAATGCCAATGAAGGATTGCTTTATTCGATTGCATTTTTAATGTATGATCTTTAAGAGAATAGAACATTTTAATCGATTGTAATTTTGTGACGGGACCGTAAAACGGAACCAAATTTCCTCTGCACCGATCTCTGCTGATTATTTTATTTATTTAAGAGCTGGGACTAACGTAGCAACATTATGATCGTTAAAATGTTACGTTGGTAACGCTAAAAACGATTAGTTCTTTAAAATTCAAAATTAGTCATACGATCATGCTCCGCCCTAATTAATGCATACTATAGAGCGAAAAAAGATCTCTGAAAGGTATCTTTTTATCAATCAGTCATTAAATTCATATTAGGTGCAAATATTACATTAGTTAGTATGGAATTACTTAACTGCCAAGTACAAGTGAAGCAAATTTCTTAAATATTTACAGTAGCAAACAACGCAAGCAGTTGTGGGTAAACCTCCCCCTTTAAGATAAATTTGTAACATAAAATTTTTGATTTTAGCATAATGATTATGTTTTTTAACATAGATTACGCCCATAATACCCGCTACCCCTTTGAAATAAGTCTACGTACGCCACTGAATATTTATATGAATTTGAAATAATAACGTACCAGTACTCAACTTCCACTTTAACACCCATAGCTCCTTTTGCTTCTTCAAGCTATTTTCAATTTCTAACGATTTCCTTTTAAATTTTTGTTAAAGATTAACCAAATGCTACCTCATAAATAATTACAAATACGAAACCTCGTCTCGTTCGATTTATATTGAATGTTGGTTGGTTGATTGATGAAATTTCTAGGCCTGCTGTGGCTGTGGGCTGCTGACACGATCAAAGGCCACCAAGGAAGTTTAACTTAAGGCGCCCATGTTCCCCGTTTTTGAGGCCAACGACCGCGCCCCCTCATTCTCTCAAAACATTCGATATCGTCATTGGCATGCATGTAAATTTTCAAGAACAAAACTGCTGTATTTTCTCATTTTCCACTGATTGTACGTAATTTTATCTTAAAGCCACATCTTTAGGCATAATTTTAATCTTTTACTTAGGCATAATTTTAATCAATACTTTTACTGTTTATTTTTAAATAATCAATTATTTTTAAACTCGTATTATTAATTGGACGTCAACTGAGACAACGAAAGAGTATTATTTATTGCGATAGTATTTTCATTACTTTGTCCGCTTTGTTATAATTACTTTCTTTCAAGTGAACTAAGGAGTAAATTAAGACGGGTTGTTCAGCCTTTGGATGTACCTGTCGCAAAAAGAACACAAGACAACTCAACTCCCTTGCAGACGAGAATGAGTTTTAAGAACTCTTGTTCGAACTGTGGACATGTAATGGGAAAAAAAACAATGATTCGATGTGATTTTAAGTCTCTCGGAATTATCTGTAAATAGTTTTGTAGATAGGTGTGCTTATTAAAGATTATTTGTTCTTTTAATTGTCACCGTATTTCTTGAGAAAATCTGTTTTTACTTTCATCCTGAGAAAATACTTCGGCATTCCTTTTTAGCATTCTTCTACGTGACTTGGGGAATCAGTTCTAACGACGGACAAGAGACACGGCAGTTAGTGAGTATGCAAAGATATTCATTTATCTAAATACTTATGTGTTAAATAAGGACTGTTCGTGATATATCAACAGGGAAGGCAGATATTTACCTAACATATCGTTTCATAGGTAAGTTAATTTTACTATTTCTTATAGAGCATTTCGACGGGCCGTGCCTCTCTGCGATCGGTCGCCGTCTTGCGTGACAGCTTCAGGTTTTCGTAATGTATTTCAATGGGAAAACCCAGGTAGCACACATACGTTGGGGCAACGTATGAATGCATACGTTGGGGCAACGTTGAAATGACACGTTGGCTTACGGTTATCCAACGGTTGGCAACTGGTTATTTCTTACGTTGGGCCAACGTATGCTCTAACGTTTTGCCAACCGTTGGGCTAACGTATGAATGCATACGTTGGGCTAACGTATAAATACATACGTTGGGCTAACGTATTAATGCATACGTTGGGCTAACGTTTTAATGCATACGTTGGGCTAACGTATTAATGCATACGTTATGTTAATGTATAAATGCATACCTTGGGTTAACGTGTAAATGTATACATCTGGACAGCGTAAAATCTGTATGTTGTCACTCTATTATCCAACTGTTGGAAATTGGTTATTTTTAACATTTAGCTTTCATAATTGTTAACCGTTACATTTATAAGTTAGTTTCATATTTTAGGCCAATGCAAAAACCTTGGATAATTATATTAGACAAATTGATGTGCTATTTCATAACTTTTCTAAAGATATATCAAAAACTGTCAAATTTGAAATTAAAGTTTTTAATTATTTTACTAACAGCAAATGCAGTGACGGATTCAGATAAGTTTTAAGGGACGGCAGATATGTAGAACGAAGCATATTATCAAATAGTCACATTTTTTCTTTCATCAAATATGGTTCCACTTCAACAGTGGGTTTCTGTGCGCTTAGGAGGAGGGCGAGCGGACACCCCACCCCCCTAAAAAGTAGTTTTGTCGACAACATCGTCAGTTGCCAAAGGACTGTCAGTAAATTTCAGCTTTAATCACCAATCTGTAAAATGCTCAGTGTATAAATTACCAGTTCTGCCGACAGTTTATTATAAGTTATACTATATCATGAACATAGTCTTGTTACGATTTTCCTTTTAGTGATTTTTGTGCCAGTAAATAAGTCCCTTTTGTCCCCTCATGCCAACTTCATTCCAGATCATGTAATGTAGTGTTTATTTAAGGCAAACAAGCACATTAAGTATCTGCCTGGGGTGGGGGTGCCTCGGGCGAAGGACTTTTAGGAGATTTAATGCATATTCACGCTACATCTGGAGGAAACCGCCCAAGAGGCCAGATAATCGGTGTATATTTTTGAAAGAATATTGGTATATATGGTCAGAAAATTTTGTCTTTACACCCCACTCCCAACATTTTTGCTTAAAACCGGCTCTAGTCCCGTCACTAACAGAAATGTGTTATTTTCAAATAGTAAACGATCTGTCAAGTTACAAACATTATATTAATCTGTAGAAAACTAACCTATTTTGCACTATGAGGAAAATTAATATTGCAGGTGCAACTTATGAACTGTTTAAAAAAAAAGGCAGGGGGAGAGATCGGAAGCAGGAAAATATTTAGAGGGTTCTTTCAGAAGCTATCCTTTACAGTTTTAGAGAACCAGGACGGCAGGCAAACAAAATCATAAAAACTTTTCGAATTAATTAAAAGAAAAAACATATAACGTAAAGGAAAGAATGCTTATTTTTTGAAATATGATTCACATCCCTCCTTCTCCTTTGATAGTTACTTCTGTAAAGTGTCCCTCAAAACCTCTGAAAATTTACTCAATTGAAACTTTTGTAAGGAGGCTTAATCTTTTTTTTTTTTTTTTTTTTTTTTCATGTGGGGAAATCCAATAGGAGTATAGTCACTGAAGAATGTCACAGAAATCATTCTTTACTAAAATATTTATTTATTATTTTTTACATTTATTTCAATTTACGTAATTTTTTAGATTCTTAATTTTTAGTTTGCCCGAATAAATTTGGTATGGAATACAATGACATTTCGTAGTTCTATTTTTATTTTCAGTTAACTGTAGATATTGACTGCAAAGAAATAAAAAAATTTTGCATGCGTAATGCAAAAATATTGCATGCGTAATGCATATGCATTACGCATGCAAGTATCAACACACAGGTGCATCTATATTATCTGATTATGAGAAAGATATCAGTACAACAGAATGTATTAGTGATGCTGCTTACACGCTATAGCACATAAAATGAAAAAAGTCGTTGATGGTACACAAAAAAAAGTTACGACGCGTCCCGCATAATTACCATTGCAGAAAATTTTGAAAAAAAAAAAAGAGAGAGAGAGAGAGAGAACTTTTTTACTAAAATATGCAGTAGAAGAGACTTGTCAAAGCAATAAAAATGTTTTTTCTTCCAGTACTCTCAAAGAGTATTTGATTGCATATAGATTATGTATTTTTCTCCATAAAATTTGAGTCCTGTAGCATATAACAGGTGTAGATACAAAAATCTCTTCTAAAATAATAAATAAATAACAAAATGAAGTTGGTAAATATAGGTATATATATGAACTGTAAAGTACTATAACACATTTGTAAAATATTAAAATAACTGAATTCTTAAAACTGTAAAATATTTTATACATACCTTTAACAACAAAACAATTTTGATGCACAAATTTAAATCCTTGTTGTTGATTAACCACTGTGAACCAACGAGATTTCAAAATTGAAGTAGTGTTAGTTTAATAACTACTTCTAAATCTGAAATCTCATTAGTCATTATAATCTTGCAAAATATAAGCACGGCTCAAGTTGATTTTTTTTTTCAGAATAATATTAGGAGAAAACAATTGTGTCCAATTTTACCTTCTCGACTGTTGTACAACTATGAGCAAATAAAACTTTATTTTTAAGCTGTCTAGTATTGTTTAGTAATCCAAAACGCATCTTTTAATAATCACTGTGCAATTATTATATATTTATTACCATAGCTGCATAGTAAGTTGTTTGCTTACATACTTCGAAGATCGTTAGGCTTATGGACAATCGAACTATAATCAATGCATCAATATTAATAGTTATCGTGATTCAAGTTTCTACGAACCTATGCAACGATTAAAATTCACAGAAATATAGCTGAAAAGATAAATATTCGTTTCAGATTTCAACTATCAATCACTTTATAAAAGTGTATCAACACATCATAACAAGCAATGGCGGAAACGGAACGGCGAACGGACATGAATCTATCGCTTCCCGGTTTCCTGAATGTGTGTCTCTGCGCATGCGCAATGATACGGTTGCCTAACACAACATTCAGCCATCCGATGGCCAACGGTTGTTTTACCTACGGTTGCCCAACACAACATTCAGCCATCCCATGGCCAACGGTTGCCCAACACAACATTCAGCCATCCGATGGCCAACGGTTGTTTACCAACGGTTGCCCAACACAATATTCAGCCATCCGATGTCCAACGGTTGTTTACCAACGGTTGCCCAACACAACCTTTAGCCAACAGAATACTAACATTTCCATATGGACATCCAACGTTTGCCCAACGTAACAACCTTGTGCCAACCACGTGCCATCAATAACCCAACGTATGTGTGCTAGTTGGGAAACCCGATTTTCAACATTCAATAAAAGTATTAAATTTAATTTTTTGTGCATGATTCTAATGGATGGAATTTGTTAATCAGACCTTCGATTTTTGAGTCTTAGGTGGCGTTTAATATTTTAAAAAGCTTAACATATAATATTTTAGACCCCTTAGAAAAGACCCCCACGGAGAGCACCCGCTTTGTGTTGTCCTTCTGACGTGGATTTAGGACAAGCATACAAATCCGAAATACATGTTACGCACACAAACTTTTCGATAAAAATAACGACATACGCGGCCGGTTTCTGGTTGGTTGAGCCATCTGGAGTGTTTTTGCATTTGCATATTGTGGGGTGGTTTTGCAGATGGTATGAATTTTCTCTGCTTCTGAAATGGTATGATTTCTACTGATAGCTGGGAGCGTAAAGCCGGCCCGAATGCTAGCAGCCAAAAGCTCCTCTGCCTCAATGGAGGCCAGTAACAACAGCAATAACAACAACTACATACGCATATTGGGAGGTTGTTGATTTTTTTTAGGACGTGCAGTTTTGCTCTGCCGTTTTCGCCTCGTGGTTTTGGTGTCACGAGGAATAGTTTAGCCGTCTCGGGGGAGGTTTTCCCGGGCGCTAAGTTGGGCGCAGTTTGCCCTCTGTGTTTTCCTTTAACACGTAATTTTTAAGGTGTTTTGTGTGTTTATTTCTTCGTCCTTCTTCTTTTGTGCAAGGTAAGCCAACTTACCAATTTTTTCTTGTTGAGGGTACCGGAGGTGGTATTTCCGCCTGTCCGAAAGTGCAGTTCGGACTCGTTCTGTTGCATGTCGCAGCAAAGAGTGGTTGAAAATGTTCCTTTAAATCAAAATAGTTCACAGGATTTGTCGGTAAATATGGAAACAGATGCGTTAGGCAATACCCATCGGCAAATGAATAGTCAGGAAAACTTTACCGCTCATACTCAAGCTTCGGTTTTCGATACACTAAACATTGCGGCCAATGACGGCATCAAGAATGTAACCATTTTTCTGGACAGCACTACGGGAGATTTCCCACAAAATAATCCAAAAGCACTAAAACAAAGCATTGCTAGTCAAGTCCAAAAACATGAACATATTGAAAAGATGAAAAAAACGAGGAGGGGTCGTCTCATAATAGAAACACAATCTGCAGAAACAGCCACCCAACTATTACAAATCTCCAACATTCTGGACACACCCGTAAATGCCACATGTCAATATGAAAATATAACGACTAGATTTCTTTTGCACAGAATACCAGCTGATCTCACATGTCACGAAATAGCCGAAGAACTTGAAGACGGAGCATTCATCCCTTCGAAGTTTGCCGTTTCACAAAACGCCAAAATGGCCAGATTATACCCACCACAGCTGTACTAATCACAAAATAGGAAATACTCTCCCCGCTGAAGTAAATCTCTGGTATGAGCTTCACAGGCCCTCCCTTTTCTCAGAACGGCCGCGCGCCTGCACAAAATGCCATCATTTTGATCACGGGACCAAATCCTGCCGAAATACCCCTGTGTGTGCCAGGTGAGGAAATCCCCATTCGGGAGTTTTTGCAGCAGAAACTCCATCATCTTGCATTCTCTGTAAAGGGCCTCACGAGGCCACGAATAAGAACTGCCCAAAATATAACGAGGAGAAAAAAATTCAAAAAATAAAAAGCGAAAACCACCTTTCTATTAGTGAGGCTCGCAGACTTTTTAAACAACAGAAAAAACTTTTAGACGCTGCTGCAGTAACTCCTTCCCCTCCGCCGAACCCCCACCCTCCAACTGACTATATAAAAAAACTGATCTCAATATAGCTCTGTCATCATTCTCTGAACAACTCATAAATATTATGCACGCCGCCCTGAAAGCCCAAACTGAAATAGGTCAAGAGATGATCGCGCAGACGACTAAATCCCTAGTAGATACGACGCAAAGCATCTTAAATACTATGAATACGATGCTCCAACACCCTCCTGTTTCTCAATACCTGATCAAACCTACCGCTCCCCAAACATTCCGGTGGAGATCGACACCCCAAATGTAACCAAAAAACTGAGACTACAACAAAAAATGCAAAGAACAGAAAAAACAGAATAACTCAATAAATTAGCACAGGTCTTCGGAAACGAATCTTACTGAGGTGACTAAGAAAATACCAGGAGTGTCCCCTCTATCTGTTACCGAGCCTACCTAAAAAAAAGTCCCCCCCACCAAAAAAAAACTTTCTGTGAAGATGGATTTTTCGGTTATTCAGTGGAGCATCCGTGGTGCCAGAGCCAATCGGTCCTGGTTAAATCACTCGCTTTTCTCATCGGCTCAGGTCATTGCTCTTCAGGAGACTTGGCTAAGGTGACCAAATATCCCCATTTTCTGGGGACAGTCCCCATTTTCAGGACGTTTTTCAAATTGTCCCCAGAATGTAAAAATGGAACTGGGGACAATTTTTAATTATTGCATTGTTTTTCAATTAAATTACTGTTAATTATTGCATTAATTATAAATGTCCCCAGTTTTATTGTCAGAATCGGGGACATGTCCCCGATTCTGACTACAAAAATCTGGTCACCTTATCATAGAGCATTTCGACGGGCCGCTCCTCTCTGCGATCGGTCGCCGTCTTGCGTGACAGCTTGGGGTTCTCGTAATGTATTTCAATGGGAAAAACCCGATTTTCAACATTCAAAAAAAGTATTCAATTTAATTTTTTGGATGATTGTAACTGATGGAATTTGTTAATCAGACCTTCGACTTTTGTGTCCCAGGTGGCGTTTAATATTTTAAAAAGCTTAACATATAATCACGAAGTTAAATTTATACGATTGGACACTTCTCTTAAAAAGTTGGATAACGCCGTTGTTGCAAACAGATGGCACTACGCACACTGGGTAACTGCGCATCTCCTGCTTCTGCGCATCTCAGGTTGTTTATATTTCCATCGAGGCGAAGTAAATGGAGATCGTCGAATTAGCAGAACTTTAAAAAATTAAATATATAGACTTAAGAACGTCGGATATAATAATTTCTGGCTTCAGGTGTGTTTTAATTACATAATTGTGTGTGTGTGTCTTAGAATACTATTTCGATTAATATAGGCAATGATTTCGAAGCGAAGTAATATGTTTGTAATGCCGTGTTATTATTTTGCCCAAAAGTTGTATTTTAGGAAAGAGTAGTAAATTTAGAAGAATGTAGTATGTGTGAATGCAATATTTAAAAAGTGTTTATTTATAATGACGATCACACTCGAACAAGCGGTACTTATAGAGCAAAAGCCCGCGGCCGCCAAACCTTCGTCATATTATAAAAGCTGAAACTTTCTCTGCGCATATTCCCCAATAGAGGTAAGAACAATCGGCCACTATAAAGTTCGAATGATCGTGGCTTTGGCAGGTAACAGGTGGCAAAGCTGTATAAAATTGCAAAAAATTTTCGTCATTTCATAAAGCTTAATTTTTTTATATGTTCTTCTTCGCAGTACTAGAAATCACTTTATCCCTTGCCAGACAGCACTTTTCCATCGTGGTAAACACCCGCCAGACAATCTCAAAGTCATGAAAAACGTAAATTCTATTTTCGTCATTTCGTAAAGCGTGATTTTTTTATATGTTCATCTTCGCAGTACTAGAAATCACTTAATCCCTTGCCAAACACTTTGGATCGTGTCAAATTACCGCCATACAATCTCAAATTCATGGAAAACTTAATTCTGTTTCCGTCATTTCATTGTTTGCCCAAAATCTTATCATTTGTTATCGACTTCGATGGCGCTTGAATGTAGCCGGTGCGTTGCAGAGTCCAAAAGGCATACCTTTGAACTGCCACAATTCTTGTCCCTTGGTAAACGCAGTCTTTTCACGGTCGTCGGGATGAATTTCTACTTGCCAGTAGCCACTCTTGAGATCCAGAGTGGAGAACCATTCATTTCCCGATAAAGTGTCCAATGTGTCTTCTATCCTGGGAAGAGGGTAGCTATCTTTCTTGGTAATGTCATTCAGACGTCTGTAGTCAACGCAGAACCGGGTGGAACCACCCTTCTTCCGGACCAAAACAATTGGCGAGGCCCAGGGACTAGTCGATGGCTCGATGACGTCATCACGCTGCATCTCCTCTAAAAGTCTGCTCACCTCTTCTTGCTTAGCAAACGGCAGCCATCTAGGATGTTGCTTGATGGGAGAATGGCTGCCTGTGTCTTCCTATGTTGAGTTAAGCTCGTACGGCCAAAGTCACCCGAAGAACGGGAGAAGAGGTCTTCAAATTCAGCTATTACTTTCTCCGCAGCGCTTCTCTGTTCTGCCGTTAACTCCACGTCTTGTATTAATTCCTTCGTCAGGCACTCGGAAGATTTAGCTGTCGTTTGGCTGATGTTCTTATTAATGCAGGTAACAGCAGTGCATGTCGCCAACACTTCATTTTTCTTTATCACCTTCGACTTGTCCGTCACATTTGCTACTCTAACTGGAATTTCAGTTCTCGACAAGTCCACAAATGTTGCTCCCACAAGTACTCCTCTGACGGAATCACTATTGTTCGGGTGTTCTATTAATCCAAAACGGAATTTATTGCTTTCTTTTACTGTTCCACAAATTATTGAATCAGTTCTGGGAGGTAGAATGATATCAGTCTGGGCTATTATTTGCTGAACAGGTAAAATAGTTTCATTTTTAATATCGAACGCAGCTATTTCTTCTGAGTCTGAACGAAGCCCATTATTCTTAAAGTCCAAGTTAAATTTGTGCGATTTTAAAAAGTCGAGTCCGAGAATAAAAGAGTCTGTAATATTGGCGACATATACCACATGGTCGTATCTGGCATTTCCAAACGTGATTTCTACTTGCGCTTTTCCGCCCACTTCGATCTTGTCACCTGTCACAGTCTGGAGGGTCAGCGAGGGCGGAGTCCAGATAATCTTCAAGTTTAATTTCTTGGCCAGATCCGTCCTTAAGATGGTTACGTTCGCTCCAGTATCAATCACCATGTGGCATGGGGAACCATTAACGTATCCCAGTACGAAGAGTCCATTACTGCCGCCATTCACTGATGAAATCTGTAAGACTTTCAAACGAGGCTTTTGAATATCTCTCAGCCTCTGTTCCTGAAAGTCGTCTCTTTTCTGTCTTCCTTCATGGGCTTCTCTGGTGCATTGATAACTGCGATCTTTACGACGAGAGTTCTTTTGTGCGTCACAGTATTTTCGTAAATGCCCCTCGCTGTTGCACCTCCAACATTTTACTTTCTTTGGGCCATCTCTCGTTCTATCGGATCTTAATTTTCGTTCTATGAGATCCTCAATTCTCTTCAACCTGTTCTCGACGCTCTCTGTGTCTTTGTCAGCTCCCTCTTGGACCGTGACCGCTCTAACAGCATGCCGATCTTTTCTCACGGCCCGCTGGGCTGCCTCTAGCTTCATTGCGAACACCAGAGCAGACTTCAAATCCTGATAATCTTCCAACATGAGTGCCTTTTGGGTTTCTGGATCACGGATGGCTTCAATAAAATGACGCACCGCCATTTCTTCTCGGACATTATCAAGGTGGTCCATGTAGGCTAGATGACACAGCCTATCTATGTCCGAAGCAAGATCTTGAAGGGTCTCGCCAGATCTCTGCATCCTTGACTTAAGTTGGATTCTACTATATTCTTTCTGGCACTTCTCTCCGAATTTCATCTCCAAGGCACTTGCGAGGGCGTCAAAATCTCCTATCTTCGTCGCTCCAATAGTTTGCAATACGTTAATTGCATCTCCGCTAAGGGAAGCGGCCAGTTGGTCCGCTTTCTCGGACTCGCTCCAACCATTGGCTTTGGCGACGATCGAAAATTGGGTCTTGTAAGCTTCCCAGGGAGTCTTTCCGTCATAAGGCGTTAGTTTTACTGCTGGGTGGCGTGACGGCAACCTGATATTTTCTGGTACCTTTCCCAGCTTTACCAGACTGTCCAGTTTTTCTTCTAACTTGTGATCGATCTTTTCCTCAATTCTTTCTTCGTATTTCGCTTGACTTTCTTCCAGGAGCGACATTCTCTTCTCCAT
The DNA here is from genome assembly GCA_038373885.1 of Cheiracanthium punctorium. Lineage (NCBI taxonomy): Eukaryota > Metazoa > Arthropoda > Arachnida > Araneae > Cheiracanthiidae > Cheiracanthium > Cheiracanthium punctorium. Next base: position 103,457 of record JAWZYV010011610.1, read on the forward strand.
ATTTTCTTGATTTGTCTCTACTCTCTCCAGTTCGGATTTCATTTCTTCTAGCCCGGCTTCTATTTTCCGCTCCAGTCCTGATTTCATCTCGTCGTGTGCGGCTCTTAACTCCTCCAATCCGGTTTTCATTTCATTGTGTGCAGACTTTAATTCCTCCAATCCGGTTTTCGTCTCGACTTGTCCGGCTACAATTTTCTTTTCTAAATCCGCCTTCATCTGTTCTTGTCCGGCTTTCATCTCGTCTTGTCCGGATTTCATTTCCTGCATCATATTCATGAGCTTTTGAAGTTGTTCTTCCATTTTTTGTCTAGTCAAAACCATAAACTGGAAAATTAAAGTCTTTCTTTAGAATCCCGATTCTGACACCAAATGTTGCGGAATTACTCTGCTACTCCTGGGGTTCGTCGTTCTAAAGTCCAGTTGGTGTAAAAAGTCCAAGTAAAAAGTCACTTGTCAGGATGGAACACAAACTTTATTGCTTCTAGAACTTTGTAGAACAATCAGCTGTACACAATTCACAAGCACAATCTAGCAGTAACGTGCTTTTAACAATCCGCTTAGAACAGAAGCTCTCACAAATGCTGTATTTCTCACACAAAATAAGTCACTTTCACAGGCAAAAATTCAGTGAAAATATACGAGAGATAACACTAATAGTCTCTCAAGACTCAGCAATCAAGAATTTACACACAGCACTTTAAAAACAGCTTCATTAAAGCAAGCCAAAACACAGCTGCTATAGCACTATCAAGTCACAAAGCAAGCGTACTCGCTGAGAGAGCTTTCACAATACGCGCTCTCTCACACTGGGCGTTCAACTCACTCTCTCAAAGCTTGATCAACACTGAACTGTCGCGGCGACGCGCGCTTCTATAAACAGCCGACGCAGAAGGAACAAGAAGTTTCCAGAAAAGTCTATTTCTCGAGGGTTCTACATAAAGCGTGAATTTTGATTGCGTCATAGAAGAGAAATGTTAGGTTATTATGCGTTTTAATGCAAGAAAAACAACTTCCAGGCCCCATTGGGAAAATCGCGCTAAATGACCAAAAAGTCGCCAAGCTTGGCGACTTTTGGCGAAATATCGCCAAATTTGGCGTCAAAAATAAGTCCCCACATGTGAAGAGATCTAAGCTCTAGGACTAATATTTCTCGAGATTTCTAGAAGCCCATAGAAAAACATATGGGAAAGCGAAACCTCCGTATCTCCGGTTCTAATTGGCCGATTTTGATGCAACAAAAAGCAAAATTTATCTATTTGAAGCGTAGAATACGAATTTTAAACCATTTTAAGCCACAGAGCAGCGGGTTGCCCCGAAGATTCGTAACAATATTTTACATTCAAATTCAAGTATAGACCCCAGTCACCTTTGTTTATAGATATCCCTTAAGACGTTATATGATGAAAGGCTGAAATTTTGTACATCACCTCATTTGTGCATGGGGTACATTTTATTTTCTAGGAATTTTTTTGTAAGGTAGTTCTAAGAAATTTTAAAAAGTGTAACTCTGTGAAAATTAACAAGAGGAATTTTCTCTTAACATAGTCTTTTTTTTTTAACTTTATTTTAAACATTTATTCAATTCACACTGCCTAATTATATTTAATAGATAAAGAATTAAAGCATGTTATCACTTTCTCGGGGCACTGTACGTGCGTGTGTGTCTATACAATTTATAAACACTAATATTTTTACTTCCTTGTATCACGTACAAAGAAATAATGTGATCGCAAAAAGAATTCGGTATCCAGATTTTGACTACCTCTAAATTTACTGAGTTTTTGCTTGACATCTCATTGTACACATGTATGTATGTTCATATAAATTCATGTACAAGCATTCTGACTGACAGCTAGACCATTTTGATCAGTGTTTCCTGGCGCCTGTACGTACGTGTGTATGTAGGTAATTCACATATCTTAAAAACTATGAGTCGTACAATGTTGAAATTTTATATTTAGGATTGTTGTAACATCTACGTCCATACATTATCTTTATGGGCAAAAATTCCTTAAAGTGTAATTTAGAGATATTAAGTTATTTCAAATGAATCAAAAGTGATATATGTTGTTAAGGATTACAAAATGAATCTTGCCATCAAAAATGGTATCCTTATCATTTACAGTTCTACAGGAGCACTCAGAAAAATTCCAATAAATTACAGCCAATGGCAGTATTCGGAACAGCATTTATAGTTTAGAAACATTCATTCATTTCAAGCAGAATAACATCTTACCATATGATTGGATAATGGTCCGGTGACATTCAGCCACCTCCCTCAAAAACTGCATTAAAAGTCACCAAACTTGGCAACTTTTGGTGTATATATGTATATATTTAATTTGCATATCTCAAAAACTATTAGTCGTAGATTGCTGAGATTTTATATATAAGATTGTTGTAACATCTAGTTGTACACCTAGATTTTTTATTCCAATCTACTGGAGAGTTTATTTACAGGACCACCCTAAAGAATTTTGGTACGTGCATGTATCCTGCAGTCTGCCAAGACGAGCGATTTTTCGCTTTGATAAATCCAGGTTCCATGAAATCATGATGGTTCCGAATACAATTGGCTACAGTTTGCCAGCACATTTTCCGAAAAAATAATTTGGCACGGATGTCTATCAGGATAATATGCAACTACCAGAATTCCAATACATTAATGTCTATAGACATCTTCAAATAGTGGCGTAGCCAGAATTTTTTCAAGGGAGGGGTTACTATTGTAACTCACATATATGTATACATGTGTGTGGTGAGGGAGTGAAGAATATACATTTTGTATTGCAAAAATTTCAGGGTGTGTGTGTTGTGATCCCTTATCCCCCCCAACCCCTGGCTACGCCACTGTCTTCAATACATTATGTCTGTAGTCGTTCATTGGTCCATGCACAGAATCTCGCTTTTTGTCATCCACCGTGTTGAGTTTTGCCAAAATATCGCTAATTTAACACCAAAAATAAGTATGCATTTTGCATGACTCTGAAACTTTTAACCGTAGAATGTTGAAATTTTGTATTTAGAACTATTGCAACATCTAACTGTGCTTTTGATTGCTGTGGACTTAGTAATTTATTTAGAGAGTCACCCAAAAGACTTAAAATATATTAAGGGTCTATAGATACCTTAATTTCATTAAAAATCTGTGATGAATAACTGTTTCAGCTGTGACTGAAATCTCGCTATCGCAAGCTTATTGGCTTTTGTCAAAATATTGCCCAATTAAGTGAAACAAATCTTTAAAATTGAACTCAGCTTGGCGGTAAACTTTAGAATTGCAGTATTTTGTCTCTTTCAAATGAAATAAGTTTAGATGAAGTGCCCCGAAAATATTTCTGGATTAATAGAGGTACAAGGAAGTCATGTGGTGTCCATATCAGATTTATTAGTTCAATGATTTGATATAAAAAAATAAAAAAAAAATCATAATAAAAGAGTAGTATATAGATTTTTACAGTTATATTCTTCCATGATGATTGTATGTAAGAGAATTTTTTTCAACATCGTAAATTACAGTGTTACTTGAAAATATGTTTTCACATAATTTACACAGGAACCAGACTACATGCAAGCGAGAGATATTAAAAAAATCAGATGTCAGTCAGCCAATTTAAATTACTTTAAAAGTTATTTACAAAAAAATTGAAAGAAAAAAAAAGCATCATATTTGACAATATTTGGCAGCATAAAATGATTTAGGTTCTTGAATCTAAACAGCAGATAAGAACAGTATTCATAGGAAAATTGGTACTGGCGTATTATCCCGGCACTCAAACAAGACAAGCGATTTCTCGCCAAGATAAATGCCGATCACATGAAATTATTAATGGTTTCGAATACGATTGGCAACAGTTTCCAGCACATTTGATGAAAAAATACTTTGTCGGATGACCACCAGGATAATACGTAAATAACAAAAAATCTAAAAATCTTCAGAATAATTTCTAATATTAATATCAGCTCCACGCAGAACAGAGTGGAAATAGTTTTGGGTAAAAGAATAAGGATTTATTTTAACGAAGTACAGTTTAACCATTTAATCATCTGTCCATGGACACGAGAACAACAACAGTATAGCCTTGATTTCACAAAGTCAAAGAAACAACAGAAAGAATTGAGATAAGAAGGTGAAATAAAAGAGGGTGTCAGTTAAATATCTTGAATAAATGTGTTTTTTTCTATTAAAGTTCCACTCCATACCTAATTTAGAATACTGCAAAAGAATAAAAAGGCTGGTCGCCAAATTTAGTGATTTTAAAAACGTCGATTCTATATTTTTTTTTTTTTTTAGCATAAGCAACAATAAGTAATCATACATTAACACATCACATGCCAGCTTCAGCATAAGAAACTTCCTGTTTTATTTATTTATTATTATTTTTTTAATAAACCAACCACTGGTACAAAAGTAGTTCTGTAAACAATGTATAAATTGACTTTTTAATCAAAATATGTTTTTTAAAAATAATTAAACAAATTATTTCATGTATTTAATTGATTTATTCTAATGCATTTTATATGCACATTTAATAACAAAAACCACACCAGAAAGTGTTATCCATAGAAAGCATGCACTAAAATTCATGTCAATCTAAGGATAAACCTATTTAGTCATAGTCATAGCTTCAAATTACATTGGAGACAAATTATCCATATATTTAAAAATCATGAAAAAATATCACAATCCTAAACTAGAAACAATATCTAATTTTGCAATTAGAGTTTAACTAATTGCAAGTTAGTTTTAGAGAGTGTTGTGCTGACAGCTTTAAAATTTCTTCCATATTTCAAAATAAATAATGTATTAGGTTGTAACGAAAGTTTTCCGCCACTGCAAGTATTGTCTGCACAAACAGTTAGCGTTGGTGTCTTTGCCAATATTTTGTTAAAAGATTTTTGTTATTTGAAAGAAGAAGACTTGTTTTAGAGCACTGTGTTGTAGTGGTGGGTAAAGTCGGTCCTTTTCAGGATCCGGTCCGAACGGATCCGCTCCTCTGAAGGACCGACTCTTTCGGACCCGGTCCTTTTGGATCCGCTCCCAGGAAAAGGAACGGGTCCGGACCCGTTCCTTTCGGTCCGAAATCGGAACCGGTCCGGACCGAGAGGAACGACTTCGGATCCATTTGGCAGAAAGAAGTGGATCTGATCAGAGATGACCGAAAATAAAGATTCCAAACATAATAGAAATAAGGAATAAGGCAGAAAAAAGCGAACGGTAAAAACGCCCATATGATTAACTTTTACTAAATACTGGACATAAACATTCTTTGTTTTGTAATGTACACGAGAAAGGTAATTGTATCTTATGTCCAAATTTCTTTTGTTTTGGAGTAAAGGGTTAAATTTTCAGTACAGCAAGTCTGTGAGTGGTAAACCTCTGAGAAAGCTATTGCTATTAGGTTTTTCTAAGCATATAACATATGAGCCATAGGAAAAGCGTCGGGAGTGAGGGCACAAGGGGTCACGTGTCCCCCCCCCAACTTCGTCTCAAAAAATTTGTTAAATAAACATTTGTTTGAAAATATAAAAAAAACTTTTATTTTATAGATTAGTAGGTATTGTTATAAGCGTATAAATACATATGAACCATAGCTCTATACTCAGGGGGGGCACAAGGGGGCAAATGCCCCCCAACTTCATTTCAAAATCGTTTAAACAAACATTTGTTTCAAAATTTAAAACTCCATATTCTGCTCTTAAATTAAATATGTGCCACCCCCCCCCCCCGCTCATCAAATCTTCATGTGTTCCTGCAAAATTTCAGTAGGTCTGTGAGCAGTGATAAGCCTTCCGCCTTCCTTAAAAGGCTCTTGTTATTAGGTTTTCCTAAGAAAGTAATACATTTGAACCATACGCGTATATCGGGGGGGGCACGTGTCCCCCTTCCCCCCTCCCCCCCCAACTTCATCTCGAAATTTTTTCATTTCAAAATTTTGTTTGACGGGTCCTTTAACCGTTCCACTTAAAAATGCAAAAAGAAACTTCAGTCTGCGTATTTACAAAATATTTAAATAAAATTGTCCACTGTCAAGGTTGTTTAATTTAAACGTTACTTTTTTAAGCACTTGGTAAACATTTCTCATTTCCAATCTGTTGTACTGGTTTTAAGTACTTTTTGGACAATAGGGTTTCTTTAAAACTTTTATTTATTTATTCATTTATTTTAATTTTTTAATGAAATACAAAATATTTTATGCAAAAAGGATTTTATTTGGAGAATAAAAGTGAATAATATTTTCCCTTTTCATAATTAAGTAAGTCTCACATGTTTGCATTAAGTTTTATATATTAATTGTTATAATAGATTTATTGTTATCCCTTTTTTCTTATTGTCTTTTAATCATATATAAAGTTCAATATTTGATAATTTACCTTTATAATTCGTATATCGCTATTCTCGCGTATTTCAGCATGTTTTTGAAAAGCTTGCTATAAAAAAATTTAATAGTTTTATAATCAGGAGAAAGCTTTTTTATGTAAGTTTATCTTGCAAAGCTTTAAAAGCATTTCTTTAATCGAAAACCGTTTACGTCATAGTATAATTACTTTTTACTGATTTCATGACAGTTTGGTAAACGGTTGAAGTGTGTAAGTCCAGGGTTCTGGCTACCGCGCGGCTGTTTTCTCCGTGTGTAACGTGAATACGCATTAAAACCCCTCAAAAAGTCCTCCATCCAAGGCATCCCTTAATAAGATCTGCCTTAACTACAAAATCAAAATAACTTTCATGATAATTGACACTTATAGTAAAGAGTTTAATATTTTTAGTATTAAATAAAAATTATTATTATTTCCAATCCTATTATAGAGGTTGTCCTATAAACAGTGACCTAGGGATTTCTTCTTTAAGTATTGATCAGAGACAGAATAGATAACAAAGTTACTTAATGGTATCGAATAAAATTTTCAGAACTTAAATGTAAATACATACCAAATTTTTACTTTTCATACAGCCCTCTTACAAAAATTCCCTATAAGTAAAATGCCTCACCACGCATTAATGAGGCGATGTACAAAATTTCAGCCTTTCTCATAAAAAGGCTTAGAGGTATGTTTTATCAATTTTGGTGAGGGGCAATACACTATGCAATGTCAATAATAATAAAAGTATTATTATTAAAACTATTCGATCAAAACTGTTAATTTTATTCACAGTTATGTATAACCAATATTTGACATGTTAAAAAATGAGTTTTAAATAATTTTAGACCAGTTTCCTTTAAAAAGATTCCTTTAAAACCAGCTTCCTTTTTATAGCATTTAGAAATGAAAATTTTTTAAAAACATTACATATTACATTAACATTTGATTTAAAGAATTTTTTTTAAGAAATTATTTCTGATTGACTAACTTAATTCTGGAAAATATATATTATGAATACATTTGCATCTTTAAAGTAACAGTAGCAATGTTTAAATTGAATATTTTCAGAAATAAATATCTATATGTAGAGTTACAGTTATAAATCATTCATTATTCTAATAATTATTATTTAAAACCGAAGAACCAACAAGATAAATTACCATGAATCAGAATAAACCTTATCAGTTGATTCTTATAAAAACATTTATATGCGATGAACGTGCATGGTAAATGTGTAGAGCCGATTTTGAATTATCAATTCTGACTCTTGTACAACAAAACAACCAAATGGAATAATTGATAAATTATAATGAATTTAATCAATTAAGTTATGTAAAGAATTTAATTATTTCTTTAACTGATCATTTAAAAGAGAGAGTGTTTGTTTGTGTAAAAATAAAAAAGAAATTCTGTTAATATTCCTAATGCCTAATCTACAAGAAAGCACGTATTATATGTACAGATTATTTTACACTGTAAAGTTCTGTTGTATTTTGATTACAACGGAAATAATGATAAGAAAACGATAGTTTAGAAAAGTTCTTTTTTTTTTGTTAACTTTATTTATTTGTGTGTGTGTGGGCGAGGGGGGGGGAGGAGTAATACGGAAACATATAAAAGTATGATGATACATCCGGTAGCTTTTTAAATGAAGTCAAATAAATTAAATAAAAGGCAGATGTTTAAAAAGCATTTAAAAGGATACACATCACTAAAAGCAATTTTCAGATTTAATTATATAGTTAAGCCGAAGTACTTAGGAAAATTAAAAATATATTCAAAAAGTATGTCAAAAGTTTCTTATCAATTTTTTTCAACTTATCATGTTACTGAGAAAGTGAATAAAACATGAATGTGATACTATTTATGTAAGGTAATTTAAATAATTAAAAACTGATCAGGGATAAAACTAAACTGAAAAAAATTATCTGTACTTATTTTTAAGTTTATAAATACTTTAAAATCTAAACTAGTTAAAATCCATTAGTACGTATTATTTTATTATGAAATAAAATTTAATTCACTTGTGATTGATCTGCGTATCTAAAGATTTTTTTTTACAGAAAAAGGAGTGCGCACAGTGCGAAAGGGGGGGATGGGTGTAGACGCACGAAATATAAACTCGCGCTTTCATCAGTGGCGTAGCCAGGATTTTATTTCGGGGTGGGCTGGGTATTAAATTTCAAGCTAAAGTTTCAATTGTAAGCTAAGTAAAGGGTCCCATTTCGGGGGGAGGGGCAGCAGCCCCTGAGCCCCCCCTCTTGCTACGCCCCTGGCTTTCATATTCATGAAAAACTAAAATTAAGGGTGAGGGGGGATGAATATTTTGAGGGGGGGATGCATTCGACGTGATTTTATCTTTCAGTTTTCTTTTCTTTTCTTTCTTTTTTGCTAATATTAACATTTTTTATTTGATATCCATTGTTACCAAAAGTAAATTTGATTGAATATTCTATCTTAAACTATTTTAACAACTGCCCTCTAGTTTTGGGGGCCCTAGACCATAGCCTATTTTTCCAAGTGGCGTTTTTCACCTTATAGATATAATCTTTATGTAAAAAATGAAAAATATATGGACTGTATGTTAAAAATTTTTCGGCAAGAGGTGTGGTGGTAGGAAAAACGGTGTTCCCTCACACAGCATTCCAGTAAACATAAAGGGGAGAATACAATGCAACGCAAGAAGAACCATTAAAATGATTTATTGCCTCCGCACGGTACCGAAATCTAGAAGAATTTCAGACCTCAACCTTAGATAGGGTCCCTTATTACGTAGCCATGCACGTGCGGGCTTTGTGAAAGGGGGGAAACCCAAAGCAATCCCTTGGCCGGATGCTGCAAAAACATTAGAACATGCTGCAAAGACATGTCTGTGTGATTCAATCTAAAACGACGTATAAATGAAATATTAATAAACAACTTTGATTATTACATGTTTAACAACGCTGCTAATGAAAATTTTAATATGTAAATATAATAATTGTATGTTTTTTTAAGGTAATAGTAAATTTGTTCATGTTAGATATTGTGTTTTCAGGTAAAAACTAAATTGAAACAAATCCTACATTTATTGGGCAATACCTAATACTGCATACATTTAAGATTCATGTAATATACATTGAATACCATGATATAATTTTTGTTTGCACAGACATTGAATTTAATGAACCATCCATAGTCGCCCGATTTGCTGATTGTCATTAATTATTAGTTACAGCATTACGGATTGAATTAAGTTCATGAAAAGTCTTTTTCCAACGTCTTCTGATAGGCAAAGTGAGTTGAAAACATTTTTAAAAAGTCAACTTCGTCTTCACAAGAAGGTTGTTAAATGTACAACTCTCCACAATTTCTCCCTAAAGAGTAACATAAACAGAGAGACAAAATTTTCGAAACTAAGGAAAATTTAAAACTGCGTATAACCGATATTGTGCGTCGTATACACGAGGCATTTTTGCATTAAAATAAATAGTAATGAATCGGGACTTCATGAAAATGACGTATAAATGAGAAACAAATAAACGGTGCCTTACTGTATATATATATATATTAATCTGTCCTCAGAGCCCAATTTATGACAATTATTATATTTGTCCCTGCAATAGAGTTGAAATGCTATAAAAAATAGTCTGCGAAGAGCATTCTTTTATAAGACTCAAATACTACATAAAATATTTTAAACTGGAACAAATATTTTTTCCATGGTTAAACTATATAGAATCTCCTAAAAAAATAGTAAGCCTAGGACACCTGTTATTCTTAATTAGACTTAGGTCAGCACCATAGTTTTGATGAATATTAAGTTCATATGCATATTTCGAGTTATGCATATTTCGAGTTACACCCCCCCCCCAAAAAAAAAAACCCACACACACAAAATGCATGCTTGCAAAATTATTGTATTATTTAGATGAGTTTCAACAATATCAGATTTACATCTAATTTAACTTTAGTCATTTTACTCGTTTAACATTAATTTGACCCCCATACTTAAGATTTGGACAGAAGATCGAATACATGCTCCATAAACATAGCAAATGTGTTCGTTAGAAATGTCGGGCCGTATATTTGTTTGGTTGTCTGATAGATTCAAGATGGTACTACAGCTACAAACTCTCTTGACAATTTTCGTTCTTAAAACTATTTGTTGAATACTACACAACTATTTCACGAATGCAGTACAGTAATAATACTAATAGAATGCAGCTCATTCACTTACATTTATATCAGCTTCTTTGCAGCTGTTCAAAATGGGGACGGGAGTTTCTTAAAATGCCTTATGCAAAAAGGGTTCCAAGTTTAGGTATTTTCGTTATGTTTTAGCTTTCGGTTCACGTATAAAAAATTCGCGAAAATAAGATGCTTTTACAGTGCGAAAATAAGTGCTTTTACAGTGTATGGCCTACGGTAAATTCAAATTGCACTAGCTGTAAAGTGTTTAAAAATTTCTTCTGGATAATTTTTTTTTGAGAGGCGGGGGGGGGGGAGGGGTCTCCCTTCGCAAATGGCTGTCCTGGGGCCCGAAAATCCTGTCGGCCTGATATCATGTCTTATTTATGTGAATATTTCGCCATGTTAAATTACGTTGCGTTTTGATATCAAAATAAATAACTAAAAAATAAATAGTTAGTATTTTAGGGGTGAGGGGCCAAATATATATTAAAAAAAGAGTATGGTAACTATTATTTCAGAGCATTTAAAATTTACAAATTAGTTAAATAAAACGCACGAAAAACTTACAAGTGCACGGGATTGCAAATGATACATGAGGAAAAAAATTTTCAAATCTAATTCATTTGAGGCTTCAACGTACATATATAATGATGCAAGATGATCTCGATCCCTGTCGATAGACCGAACATTTTTATAGCATACTCAATTTCTTTGTACTAAAATAGTATTTGAAATCAAATCTGGAGATGAGCAGCCCTCCCTTGCCCCCCAAATGGTATGGGTGTCCATGATTTTAGGAAGTATTAATGAGAAAAAGTAAAACTAATAAAAACTTTGTAAAAAAAAATTAAACGTTAATTATGCCATAGAAAACTCACTAAGACCTATATAAAACCGAGCCGTACCCCACTCTGCTTCAACTAAGCCCTAGTTTAATACAAATTTTATTTCTTCATGTAATCTGTTAAAGAAAAAAATCGCTACAAAACCAATTTATTCAGTTATTTCATTGAATGACCTCATCGTCTTCCACAAAACATAAGAAATTTATTTCTAGCGTTTGCTCATATGTAGCGTTTTTTCATATGTGCATTAGTTTTTGCTTGTTTAAAATCTTATGACTGCTTGAAAGGGATGCTGTAAACATTTTCTTTTTAGAAATAAATGTTTCTAATGCAAAATTGTTCATGGACTTATCTTAAATTTTGCTTAAAAAATAAAGCCTTGAAGCAAAATTAGTCAATTATACATAGTGACACTACATCAATTCGGTGGACTGAAGAAAGCGTAAAAAAACCCGCATAATATTGAAGGGGTTTAATTTTTTGGATGAGTGTGTGTGTGTGTGAGGGGGGGGGGGCACTTGAAATAAAAAATGTAAGAAAGGAGTGGGCATCCGAAAGTGCGCTTTTTGGTAGAGTGGATTTTTTTTAAGTATTTGAATTTTTTTTTTTTTTTTTAGTATCATATTTACACTAACATGCTTCACACTCTAAGTGCCCCCCTTATAGAAACACTTGTATTTTCACTTAGCCTTCAGTTAAATACTGGGTTCAAATTTGTAGAAGAGGGAGGTGAAGGCATTCACTTGACTACTGGGCTCAAATTTGTTTTGCAGTAAAAGTGCAGATGTGTAGTAATTTCTTTTCTATGTAAAAATAAAAATAAAAAAACTTTATCAAAAGCTAAAGGGCGTTGAGGCGTTTCGGACGGCCATGGGACTACTGGAATTGTTATCTGAATGGCAATTTTCAATAGAGATGAATACAAAATACACTAATGTACCTCTCTTTACGCCCTTTTGGACGCCCACTTGTTTCTCACATTTTTTCATTTCACGCCCCAAAAATGAAACCATTCAAATTATGCGCTTTTTTTCCGGTGCGTATATTTAATCAAAGTTGGTGAAGGGGAATAATCTTTGCAATACTAATAATGGTAAAAATATAATTATTAAAACTATTACAACAAAACTAATTAAAAATTAATTTTAAATACAGTTATATATAGCCGATATTTTACATCTTAAGAAATGAGTTTCAAATAATTTTTAGCCAGTTTCCTTTAAAAAAGCTTTTTTTTTTAGCATTTAGAAATCAAAATTTGTTTAGAAACATTACATTTATACTAACATTTGATGTAAAAAGTTCTTTTAAGGAAGTTTTTCTAAACTGACTTATTAATACCATAATTTAATTCTGAAAAAAAAGCATGTCTAAAATTAAAGGAGTAATATTTAAATTAAATACTTTCAGAAATAAAAATAGTTTTATGTAAATATATATACTTATAAATCATTCATTCTAAGAATTATTTTTTAAAACCAAAGAGTTAACAAGATAAATTACCATGATTCAGAATAAATTCCTGCACTTATGAAAAGAAAACCAGTAATAACAAGCCATAACTGATTACAAATCAGAGTGAATATGATACCATATTACATAACCTCAAAACAGGATGTCAAGCATTTTAGTACAGTAGACACCGGTTATAAACGTACTCTCACGGGACCTCAAAAAGTAGTACTTTGTAGCCGAAGTACGTTATAAGCAATACCGGCAGTAAAATTCAATGTTACACAAAAAAAGAAAGTGGGCTCATAATTTCACTGTAATGTGTGTTTTAAACAGGTGTGATTTTTTTTTAATTTAAATTAAATAAAAACAGAACATTTTTTATTGAGATAAATAATCTCTAATTTTCTTTTGTTTTAAATCAGCAGATGCTACTTTAAAGATACCGTTTTTGATATCCATAATAGACTTTTGTAGAGTCTCCGCATCATCACTTCGGCATTCAAAAAATCGTAATAATGTTTTAGCAGCATGTAATGCGTGGGGTATGCTTGGTACTTCACTATCATCAGGATCATTATAGTAGTCCTTTTCAGAAGGCATTTATATTGATGAATAACAAAGAGAAAACATGTCTTGTTCTTGGCCTTGCCTAGCAGGGGAAAAAGATAAAAGATCGCTCTCTTCATACACAATTCATCTCGCTAGAGATTCTAAAACTGACAAGGAGTGTTTGTGAACGTACTGAAATTTCCGAGAAAAAGGAAATAAAATGCTTAAGAAAAGCAAGATTTTATTTTTGGCTTTGGTATAAAATGTACGTTATAGCCGAAGTACGTACTTTTGTTAAGTATGTTTTAACCGAAGTTAAACAATATAAATATAGGACTTCAATCGGGACCTAGCTTCTAGGTACGTTATAACCGATAGTACGTTAGATCCCTGGTCCGTTATAACCGGTTATTTCGCACTGTATGTACATGATACTTAAATAACCCAAGAATTTCATAGTAACAGTGGCTTGGGTCGAAGTGGGCATATAACGCTCCCTTCTACGCCCCTCATGGCCAAGCATGCCTTTCTTTTTAAGATAATACGTGTTAATTAAAATGTTTAATTTCTATTAGCAACCCTTTCTTTAAAAAATTAGGAAATCCCGAAAGAAGACAGTGCTTTAAAGTGGTACTTGTAAGAAACCATACAACTTTTCATTCGTTTTTAAATAGGGTGTCAATGATTTACATCAGCAGATTGAAATCGGTGATTTTAATCTTGATTTAAATAATTTGATTTAAATCAGGGATGTACAACCTACCCCCTACGGGCTATTACTAGCTCATGACACCCTTTTCCATTCATCTGCCAATCCAGTTGCATGCTGAAAAACACAACAGAATCCATCAATTCAATTTTTAGGAAAAGGAATTAATTGTGAAAATGTAATTCTTTCAGATTTGTTTTTAATGGCCATAAATATGGCAGCAGAAAATTTCAGTTATAATTAAAAGACTTTTATGAATATGTGCCATCCAGGGGCGTAGGGGGTTAGGGGGGTCATAACCCCCCCATGAGAAATTTTACCCATACAAAATGTATATTCTTCACTACAATATTACACACATGTATACATATATATGAGTTGTAGTAGTCGTAACCCCCCCCCCATGAAAAATTTCTGGCTATGGCCCTGGTCCCAATCATATTATCAAGAATTTTTATTTGCTATTTGTGAGATTCCACAGTATTGTCATGCCCACAATAAACTCGATTAGTCATAACTACAAAAAAATTGAGTTCGGTGAACAATTTTTCTTTTTTTGTAAACAATGTAGCATACCTACTGTTAAAAAAATTCATTCATCTAATCTAAATGTTTAATTTAGTTATCATCAACCGAGCTTGTTGCAAACATGACACAAACAATCACAGTACTATGGGATTACACAATTGCCTTGCCTATGTGTGCCACCAGATTTTCAAGAACTTAATTTGCAAAATTAAGAGAAAATTATAATTAAAAATTTGGAATTTTGTCATTACATCCATCAAGTAGTCTTTAATATTTTGTTTTTAAAACTATATTAGTTAAAAGGGCGCACTACTTGACCTTTGATACATAACATTTGAATTACTACGGTCCACAAGCTGAAAGAGGTTGTGCAAAAAAAAAAAAAACAATTATTGTTATTGCATGTGAATAAGATATCTGTCAGCTTTATTCCTGAAAGCAATTTCACAATGCTTCCAAAATCATTCATTCGGGACAAAATTATTTTATTTGCATACAAAAGGTTTATACTACTAACTAGATACGGTGTGCAAAATTCTGTAATTCGACTTGAAGTGCATGAGCATTTAGCGTGTGTCCCCCCCCCTTTTTACACACACACACAAAGATAAACTTCCGTTACAAACGTTGCCCGGGTGTATTAAGTGTTAAGGAATAACATGCCTAAAAATTATTGTCTGCTTCGCTCCCCACCGTTGCAAAGCACGAGTGCAGCGATTTTCCTCTTGTGTCTTGTCCTCTTGTGATCTAAGAAAAACCTGTACACGCGACGAATGTGCACGTTAAATTTGTAGGGCCGGTTCTGGATTACCAATTCTGTGTGTTGTTCAACAGAACAACCAAATGAAATAATTGACAAATTATAATGAATTAAGTAATGTAAAGAGTTTAATTATCTCTTTAATTGATTGTTTACAAGAAGTGCTTGCTTATGTAAAAATCAAAAAGATATTCTGTTAATGCTTAATCTACAACAGAACATGTATTATCTGAATGAATTTTTTACACTGTAATATTCTGTTGTATTTTGATGTCAGTAGAAATAATTATAACAAAACTATAGTTCAGGAGAGGTTTTTTTTAACTCTATTAATTTGTAATTTTTAACACATCAATGGTGAGATCCACTAATTTTTTTTCGCGGGTGTGCGTGTGTGTGAGGGGAGTTATGCAAAAAAAAAAACGGATAAAAAATATAATGATGACTTATCTGGAAGCATTTAAAATATATTAAAATGAATAAAATAAAATGCATAAAATATTTAAAAATCGTTTAGTGATACACATCACTAAAAATAAAATAATTTTCAAATTTACTTTTCAGCTAAGCCAAAATAATATTAGAAAAAATAAAAATACATTTAAAGATTAGTTTTTTTTTAATCAAAAATTTATCTTTACTTGTCATGTTACTGTGAAAGTGAATAAAGCGAGAATGTGAGACAAATTATATCTGAGGTGATTTAAGTCATTAAAAACTGACCGGAGATTAAACTAAACTAAAAAAAAGTAGTTTTATTGTCGGTGTTTACTTGTTAAAGTTCATACTGTAAAATTAGCCTATGGAGTTCGATTTTTTTTTTTTTTTTTTCCAAGCCTACAAGTTCTATCACTACGAAATATTAATATAGAGGGCCATTGTTTATAAACTATAACGTTTTTCAAGAGACCGTTACTAAAAACATTTTAAAAATTGAGGGTTTTTTTTCTTCTTTTTTGAAGATTCTGAAATTTACTAAAGTTATAATGCATAGTAAAAGCTCAAGCCTGTCTAAAGCGGATTTTTAACTACGCGGAAACTTGTTCTTTTATCAAATATTTCTTGGTCCTCTGAATACTTACTCTAGGATATAAACAGTTGAGGATTCAGAAATTTTTTTAGAAGGGACTAATTTAAAAAAAAAGAAAAAAAAACTTTTGTGACGATATGCAATAAAACAAAATATCACTTTAAAGTATTGTAATTTGTTTTGGGAGGGGTGAATTTAGAATAAAAGGTTATTTTCCCTATGCAAAATGCACATTAAAGTAAAATGCTACCCTTTAGAAATGTCTTTGGAAAGGGGGAGGAGGGGCGCTCAAGCGTCTTAGCCCTTTCCCTGTATGCAACACTGGATATAACTTTTGTTTAATGGAAAACTGCGTCAATGGAAGAACATTTATTTCCGTTTAAGACAAAATTTTATTATTATACAGTGAAACCTAATAAATTTCAACCGAATCCTTTTCACTAATTCGATTGATATTATTTTAAAATACAAGTTAGATTAATTTATTTGAGTAATTACTCCGAGAAAAACATGTAAATGAATTTACTTGCGAAAATAATTTTATATCATTACAACATTATGGAATGGAATGAGTGAAAGAAAGAATATCTACATGAGGGTTTTATTTTTTAAAGTCTTAATAATGTTTCATAAACTAATATTTATTTGACTTCGACGCAAAGCTCTATTTGTAGCAAACGGAATCTCATTTTGAAACAAATTGGAATCTCCAAAAAGAAATAGGAGATGGGATATTTTCTTGGGAAAGCGAAACACGTACAAAGCAGACAATGAGTCTTTTTTCCAGTGCTTCTGGTCAACCGTCACCTTGACCCCAGAATTGACCCTCACTTCCCTTCTTTGCCCCCCTTCCCCGGTTTCCCTTTCCTCCAGCATAAGGGACCATCTATAAAGGTTTTTTTTTTTTTTTTTTTTTTTTGTCCAAGCAGCAATTAGAGTGGAAAAATTTGCGGAAGAAGGTGGGGAAACGGTATTTGACAGTTTGGCGCATTTGGCGGAATGCTGTGTGAGGTATAACCGGAAAAACGGGTTATACCTCACACAGCATTCCGCCAAATGCGCCAAACTGTCAAATACCGTTTCCCCACTTTCTTCCGCAAATTCTTGCTGCTTGGACAAAAAAAAAAAAAGCCTCTATAGATGGTCCCTTATTCTGGAGGGAAAAAACCGGGGAAGGGGGGAAAAGAAGGGAAGTGAGGGTCAATTCTGGGGTCAAGGTGACGGTTGACCAGAAGCACTGGAAAAAAGACTCATTGTCTGCTTTGTACGTGTTTCGCTTTCCCAAGAAAATATCCCATTTTTTTACTTCTCTTTTTAGAGATTCCAATTTGTTTCAAAATGAGATTCCGTTTGCTACAAATAGAGCTTTGCGTCGAAGTCAAATAAATATTAGTTTATCAAACATTCATAAGACTTTAAAAAATAAAGCCCTCATATAGATATTCTTTCTTTCACTTATTCCATTCCATAATGTTGTAATGATATAAAATTATTTTCGCAAGAAAATTCTGGGATCAGATGTGTTTTTTTCTCTGCTGCTTCCCGGTCAAGTAAATTGTGTTCAAGGTAATCTGATCGCACAGAATTCAATCTTCGGGTTTATGGTTTCGGGAAAATTGCCTAGCGAATGCACGCAAACTGATTCAGTATCTAGTCTCCACATCTACGAAATAAATATTGACAAAGAACTTAGAAGATTGTGGGAGCTGGAGGATATTCCTCAGTCCAAAAATAAAATGCTCACACCGGAAGAAGAATTTGTGGAAACACATTTTCAACAGACATATACAACAAATACACAAAATCGGTTTGTCGTAAAACTACCGTTTTATAAATCTAAATCGGAGCTTGGCAGTTCAAAGCCAGCAGCAATTTCTCGACTTCTTGCAATGGAAAGAAAATTTAAAGAGAAACCAGAGTTTGAAACTCAATACAAGGATTTCATGCGTGAATATCAACTTTTGGGTCACATGGAGCTAGATGGCAATGCATGCCGTAACTCCGAATTACAACATTACTTTCTCCCGCATCACGCAGTAATCAAACCATCCAGTACTACTACCAAGTTAAGGGTAGTATTTGACGGTTCGTGCAAAACCTCGAGCGGTTTATCTTTGAATTCAATCTTAGGGGTCGTTCCTAAAATACAACGGGATATTTTTGATATTCTAATAAATTTTAGATTTCCCAAAATAGTTTTCACCGCTGACGTAGAAAAAATGTACAGGCAAATTTTAGTATCAGAAGAAGACCAAAATTATCAGCAAATTTTATGGAGGTACAATTCTACAGATGAAATGCGCACTTACAAATTAAAAACTGTAACTTACGGTTTAGCCCCAGCATCTTTTTTAGCCACTCGTTGTATCAAACAAATCGCTCTTGATTACACAGAAGATCCCAACATTTCTAGAATTTTACAAGAAAACATATACATAGATGACCTTTTAGCGGGATCCCACACAACACAAGAAGCAATATCCACGTGCAAAAAAATTGCTTCTCTTCTTGAATCACACGGATTCAACCTTAGAAAATGGAATTCAAATTCACCAGAATTCCTTGCCGAATTTCAAGGTCAATCTTCCAACAATGCAAACTTTGAAATAACTCCTGATTCTAACGTCAGTTCGAAGGTTTTAGGGTTATTTTGGAATCCAAGCACTGATACTTTTGTTTTTAAGGCAACATTAGCACTTACACCACCTATAACAAAACGACGAATATTATCGGAATCCGCACGCATATTTGACCCTTTGGGGTTACTTTCTCCTTGCACTGTTTCGATTAAAATATTCTATCAGAAATTATGGCTCACCAAAGGAGATTGGGATACAACTATTCCGCAGCATCTAATTGATGATTGGTACAAATTTCAGGAAGCATTCAATGAAATCAATCACATCTCCATTCCTAGATCTGTCACTCTGGCATCAGATTCCGAAGTACAACTCCACGGCTTTGCCGATGCGTCATCTCTTGCTTTCGCGGCAGTAATCTACTGTCGACAAACATACAATGGAGTTACTAAAGCTACACTTCTAGTCGCAAAAACAAAAGTTGCTCCCATCAAGCAGATATCCATTCCAAAGTTGGAGCTCTGTGCAGCCCATTTACTATCAAAACTGTTTGTGTCAGTATTAAACACGCTCAAAGACAACAACGTTTCGGTTTTCGCGTGGACTGATTCCAAGGTTGTTCTTTCGTGGTTATCGGCTCATCCACGTAAGTGGAAAACTTTCGTAGCCAACAGGACTTCCCAAATTTTGGACGTTCTTCCCATCAAACATTGGAGACATGTACCTACAAAGGAAAATCCCGCAGATATCGCATCCCGCGGTATTGATCCGAAATATCTTCCAAATTGCAATTTGTGGTTCAGTGGTCCACAATGGCTTCGACTAGACGAAACTAATTGGCCTAAGAGTGAAGTAAACAATAAAGAGATAGATGACGTTGTAAAAACAGAACAAAGATCTGATCCAATCTTCAATCTTCATATTAGTACATCAAATGATTTAATTGATAATTTATTTCGAAAATTCTCCTTGTTATCTAGAATAATTCGCATTTTAGCATTCTGCCAGAGATTCATAAAAAACTGCAAAATATCTGTTGAAAATAGCAATGATCCAGACAAAAACTTGGCAATACACTCCAATCCTCTCACATTTCCAGAAATCAAGTTTGCCGAAGAAACAATCATTCGATCGATTCAGAATAGTCATTTTTTTGACGACATAAAACGCATCAAAGATCAAGAATCCCTCTCAAACAAAAGCAAATTGCGCTCTCTTCACCCATTTTTGGACGAAACCGGTCTCTTACGGGTGGGAGGTCGATTGCAGAACTCTGAGTTGCAATTTAATAAAAAACATCCCATCATTTTGCCATATGAACACAAATTCAGTGAACTGCTGATCAAAGAACGCCATGTAGCTTATCTGCATGCCGGTCCTACCTTATTAGCTCATATCATCCGACAATCTTTTAGGATCATTGGTGGTAGGAGACTCATAAACAAGCACATTAATAAATGCCTGAAGTGCCACAGATTTAAGGCCTCCACCAAAACCCAACTAATGGGTAACTTACCCAAGTGTCGAGTAACTCTCGAGAGACCCTTTTTCTACTGTGGAACTGATTACGCCGGACCAATACCGTTGAAATTCAGTCCAGGTCGTGGCTCAAAGACTACAAAGGGTTACATAGCCTTCTTCATATGCTTATCCACAAAAGCAGTACACATTGAAGCTGTCAGTGACTTAACAGCTGACGCGTTCATAGCAGCTCTTCGTCGTTTTAGTGCTCGTCGAGGTGCTCCACGTCACATTTATAGTGATAATGCTACAAATTTCGTAGGTGCTCGACGAAAACTGAACGAAATACAGCAGTTTTGGCTTTCTTTGCCAGAAAATGAAGTGACTGCTCATTATCTTTCAAGCTCATCTATTGAATGGCACTTCATACCGCCTGCCTCACCTCACTTTGGCGGTATTTGGGAAGCAGGAATTCGTAGTGTGAAATTTCATCTCAAACGAGTTATGGGCGAAACACTCCTGACCTACGAAGAACTTTCTACTTTACTTTGCCAAATAGAAGCATTGCTTAACACGCGTCCTCTTACCCACGTAAAAAATTCTGATCCTGACTGTATCGATGTACTCACCCCTTCTCATTTCCTTTCAGGATACACTCTCTGTTCTCCCCCAGACAATCATCCATCTATTACAACAACTAACCGATGGCAGCTCCTGCAGAACTTCAAGCGAGGCTTCTGGAAGCGGTGGAGGAGAGATTTCATCAGCTCCCTTCAAGAACGCAAAAAATGGCAGACTCCACAACCAAACATCAAGAAGGACGACATCGTCTTAATTCACGAAGATGGGGTTCCTCCTGGCATTTGGCAGCTCGGACGTGTCATTGAGACGCATCCAGGCAACGATGGTCTTGTGCGAGTTGCCTCAGTACAGACCAAAAACAGTGTTCTGAAGCGTACTATAGCAAAGCTCTCACCTCTTCCTTTATATCAGGACTAAGGCCCTGATAGGGTGGGAGTATATGTTCCTGCACATACGCACCCAGTGACGCCTTTTGAGTGGCGCTCCAGTCACTTGGACTCACAGACAATCGAACTGAATAGACACTTGACATACGCATTACAACCGCACGACCTGACGGTCGTAACTTTTGGCTCCTTAGCCAATACGCACTTCTCAGAATTATTTTCTTAATGTTTTGTAATATTTGTAAATATTTACTTATTGTAACCAAGTATCAATTATATATCTTTGCATTTATACAAAGTTCGCATATTCTTTATGGATAAAACACACCACTGAGCAACGACGCAACAAATGTAATGTTTCTAAACAAATTTTCATTTCTAAATGCTAAAAAAAAAAAAACCTTTTTTAAAGGAAACTGGCTAAAAATTATTTGAAACTCATTTCTTAAGATGTAAAATATCGGCTATATATAACTGATTTAAAGTTAATTTTTAATTAGTTTTGTTGTAATAGTTTTAATAATTATATTTTTACCCCTATTAGTATTGCAAAGATTATTCCCCTTCACCAACTTTGATTAAATATACGCACCGGAAAAAAAGCGCATAATTTGAATGGTTTCATTTTTGGGGCGTGAAATGAAAAAATGTGAGAAACAAGTGGGCGTCCAAAAGGGCGTAAAGAGAGGTACATTAGTGTATTTTGTATTCATCTCTATTGAAAATTGCCATTCAGATAACTTTTCCAGTAGCCCCATGGCCGTCCGAAACGCCTCAACGCCCTTTAGCTTTTGATAAAGTTTTTTTATTTTTATTTTTACATAGAAAAGAAATTACTACACATCTGCACTTTTACTGCAAAACAAATTTGAGCCCAGTAGTCAAGTGAATGCCTTCACCTCCCTCTTCTACAAATTTGAACCCAGTATTTAACTGAAGGCTAAGTGAAAATACAAGTGTTTCTATAAGGGGGGCACTTAGACTGTGAAGCATGTTAGTGTAAAAATGATACTAAAAAAAAAAAAAATTCAAATACTTAAAAAAAATCCACTCCACCAAAAAGCGCACTTTCGGATGCCCACTCCTTTCTTACATTTTTTATTTCAAGTCCCCCCCCCCTCACACACACACACACACTCATCCAAAAAATTAAACCCCTTCAATATTATGCGGGTTTTTTTACGCTTTCTTCAGTCCACCGAATTGATGTAGTGTCACTATGTATAATTGAGTAATTTTGCTTCAAGGCTTTATTTTTTAAGCAAAATTTAAGATAAGTCCATGAACAATTTTGCATTAGAAACATTTATTTCTAAAAAGAAAATGTTTACAGCATCCCTTTCAAGCAGTCATAAGATTTTAAACAAGCAAAAACTAATGCACATATGAACAAACGCTACATATGAGCAAACGCTAGAAATAAATTTCTTATGTTTTGTGGAAGACGATGAGGTCATTCAATGAAATAACTGAATAAATTGTTTTGTAGAGATTTTTTTCTTTAACAGATTACATGAAGAAATAAAATTTGTATTAAACTAGAGCTTAGTTGAAGCAGAGTGGGGTACGGCTCGGTTTTATATAGGTCTTAGTGAGTTTTCTATGGCATAATTAACGTTTAATTTTTTTTACAAAGTTTTTATTAGTTTTACTTTTTCTCATTAATACTTCCTAAAATCATGGACACCCATACCATTTGGGGGGCAAGGGGGGGCTGCTCTTCTCCAGATTTGATTTCAAATACTATTTTAGTACAAAGAAATTGAGTATGCTATAAAAATGTTCGGTCTATCGACAGGGATCGAGATCATCTTGCATCATTATATATGTACGTTGAAGCCTCAAATGAATTAGATTTGAAAATTTTTTTCCTCATGTATCATTTGCAATCCCGTGCACTTGTAAGTTTTTCATGCGTTTTATTTAACTAATTTGTAAATTTTAAATGCTCTGAAATAATAGTTACCATACTCTTTTTTTAATATATATTTGGCCCCTCACCCCTAAAATACTAACTATTTATTTTTTAGTTATTTATTTTGATATCAAAACGCAACGTAATTTAACATGGCGAAATATTCACATAAATAAGACATGATATCAGGCCGACAGGATTTTCGGGCCCCAGGACAGCCATTTGCGAAGGGAGACCCCTCCCCCCCCCCCCCCCGCCTCTCAAAAAAAAATTATCCAGAAGAAATTTTTAAACACTTTACAGCTAGTGCAATTTGAATTTACCGTAGGCCATACACTGTAAAAGCACTTATTTTCGCACTGTAAAAGCATCTTATTTTCGCGAATTTTTTATACGTGAACCGAAAGCTAAAACATAACGAAAATACCTAAACTTGGAACCCTTTTTGCATAAGGCATTTTAAGAAACTCCCGTCCCCATTTTGAACAGCTGCAAAGAAGCTGATATAAATGTAAGTGAATGAGCTGCATTCTATTAGTTGTATTACTGTACTGCATTCGTGAAATAGTTGTGTAGTATTCAACAAATAGTTTTAAGAACGAAAATTGTCAAGAGAGTTTGTAGCTGTAGTACCATCTTGAATCTATCAGACAACCAAACAAATATACGGCCCGACATTTCTAACGAACACATTTGCTATGTTTATGGAGCATGTATTCGATCTTCTGTCCAAATCTTAAGTATGGGGGTCAAATTAATGTTAAACGAGTAAAATGACTAAAGTTAAATTAGATGTAAATCTGATATTGTTGAAACTCATCTAAATAATACAATAATTTTGCAAGCATGCATTTTGTGTGTGTGTGTGGGTGGGTTTTTTTTGGGGGGGGGGGGGGTGTAACACTCGAAATATGCATATGAACTTAATATTCATCAAAACTATGGTGCTGACCTAAGTCTAATTAAGAATAACGGGTGTCGTAGGCTTACTATTTTTTTAGGAGATTCTATATAGTTTAACCATGGAAAAAATATTTGTTCAAGTTTAAAATATTTTATGTAGTATTTGAGTCTTATAAAAGAATGCTCTTCGCAGACTATTTTTTAAAGCATTTTAACTCTTTTTCAGGGACAAATATAATAATTGTCATAAATTGGGCTCTTATGACAGATTAATATATATATATATATATATATATATATATATATATATATATATATATATATATATAATATATATATATATATATATATATATATATATATATATATATATATATATATATATGTATATATATGTATGTATATATATGTATATATATATATATATATATATATATATATATGTATATATATGTATATATATGTATATATATATATATATGTATATATATGCATATATATGCATATATATATATATATATATATATATATATATATATATATGTATATATATGTATATATATATATATATATATATATATATATATATATATATATATATATATATATATATATATATATATATATATATATATATATATATATATATACATATATACAGTGAGGCACCGTTTATTTGTTTCTCATTTATACATCGTTTCATGAAGTCCCGATTCATTCCTATTTATTTTAATGCAAAAATGCTTCGTGTATACGACGCACAATATCGGTTATACGCAGTTTTAAATTTTCCTTAGTTTCGAAAATTTTGTCTCTGTGTTTATGTTACTCTTTAGGGAGAAATTGTGGAGAGTTGTACATTTAACAACCTTCTTGTAAAGACGAAGTTGACTTTTTAAAAATGTTTACAAATCACTTTGCCTATCAGAAGACGTTGGAAAAAGACTTTTCATGAACTTAATTCAATCCGTAATGCTGTAACTAATAATTAATGACAATCAGCAAATCGGGCGACTATGGATGGTTCATTAAATTGAATGTCTGTGCAAACAAAAATTACATCATGGTATTCAATGTATATTACATGAATCTTAAATGTATGCAGTATTAGGTATTGCCCAATAAATGTAGGATTTGTTTCACCTTAGTTTTTACCTGAAAACACAATATCTAACATGAACAAATTTACTATTACCTTAAAAAACATACAATTATTATATTTACATACATAACTTTGCATTAGCAGCGTTGTTAAACATGTAATAATCAAAGTTGTTTATTAATATTTCATTTATACGTCGTTTTAGATTGCATCACGAAGACATGTCTTTGCAGCATGTTCTAATGTTTTTGCAGCATCCGGCCAAGGGATTGCTTTGGGTTTCCCCCCTTTCACAAAGCCCGCACGTGCATGGCTACGTAATAAGGGACCCTATCTAAGGTTGAGGTCTGAAATTCTTCTAGATTTCGGTACCGTGCGGAGGCAATCAATCATTTTAATGGTTCTTCCTGCGTTGCATTGTATTCAGGTTTACTAGGATGCTGTGTGAGGGAACACCGGAAAAACGTAACCCAAACTTGCGTGTCTTCCACAAACAAACTGAAACATTTCCCCGGTTTTTCTATCTCAAAGGAATGTGCCTTCCGGGAAGTTCTAAGAAATAGCCGTAGGGTTTTGCGGTGGTTCTCTGCTTATTTTCCCCCGAAGTGTACAGGTTTTCCTGTGCGTAAGGGCTGTGTCCCGCAATCTCGAAAGATAAGGATGACAGCAGAGCATAAATTCTCCTTAATTGGATTTGTCGCGTTTAAGGGGTCAGTTAGAAATGCAAAAAAAAAAAAACCCACTCTCCAAAATAAGCGATTTCCTCACCCACAAGTCAGAAGAACTTTGACCCCTCACCCCGCACCTTTCGAAAGGGGAAGCAGAATTGAGGGGTTGTTAACAAAAAAAAGTAATGGTCATTCCTGGTCAAAGAAAGTAAGCTTTATAAGCTTTTATTTGGTCTTAAAAACAGTTGACCGTGCGAAAAGATAAAATCTCAAACATATGCTTTTTGATTGATATCTCTCTCTTTTGATTGATATGACTCTACCCAAAATAAAATCCTGCGTATGACCCTGCGCTTATGAATTTCGGGGGGGGGGGGATTTACTGTTTATGGATACCGATTTTTCAGTTAGCTCATAATTTCGAAGCATATGTTAATGTTTCTGATATACATTATTTGTTTCTATAATTTCATAGAAATTGTGCACTTTATGAGATAAATATTGAAACTCAATGCAATCTCTATGGTCAATACCTTAAAAACTTGGTTAAAAGCCAAGTGTATAGAAGTGCGATTATAAAAAATGAATTAAAAATTGCTTAATGAATTAAAAAACATTTAAATGGTATCAGTAAATTAATATTTGTAAATCATTTTCAGTAGAACTAATCTGTGTTTAATGCGAATTAAATTGTTGATTAAAATTCTGAATTTTTATCAACATTTTTTATCAACATTTATTCGTCATTGGATCTTAAAGTTTCTGTAATGTAATAACAATTATGTCTGTGTCAATTAATCGATTAAATGGTTCGAATGTTCGTCTAATTTTTTTCCTGGCTATTTCTATTCGACTAATTCGATCACATTGCTGTTAAAAATATATTTATTCACTATTCAAGTTTGATTAAAATCATATTTTCTTCTATAATATTCGACCTTCCTCGAGTGTAAATCTTCGTTGAAACAGCGTAACTTGCTGGGTGTAATTCTTTGTTATTATTGGTTATGGAATTTATATTGTAGCTCTAAAAACTTCTATGATGATTTCAAGAAGTTTGATTTGTGTTTTGAACGTAAAGAGAAAACGTTGTGAATAAGATCTAATTTCACATAAAAATCATTATAAATTTTGATCTCATATATAGGTAAAAGCGATGGTTATCAGTAACTGCCTAGGTATCATAATTGAACATCTGAAGGTTTAACCAATTTATACATTATTTTGCTTTAAAAAAATAAAAAAATACTTCCACCGCTAATGTTCTGCAAGCTAGGATAAATTTTTATTTTGCAATACGTGCTTAAGACTTTTCCCATTAAAAAAATAAATATATGCATATGCATTATTAGTGTACATCAGTGGCGGATTATTGCAAGTTTGTCGGGGGGGCGGTTAGTTAAAAAATTGACATATATATCCATTTTATGGAAGTAAAATAGGATCTTTTACATTAATTTCTGTTTTCTCGGGGGGGGGCGGTCGCCCCCTCCGCCCCCCCTTTAATCCGCCCTTGGTGTACATTTTGTCCTTTTTAAATAAGATTTATTTATTTATTTAATCTTACTTACAATTACTACTAAACATATTGGGCGAGGAGAGAACTAATTGCTGAATTGATTTTGCAAAATATCAAACGATTTAGCAGTTACGGAAATTGCGTCTTTGATATTAACAATTCTTGAGAAGAGTTCAAATGCAACTTTTTTATAAGACTTGTAACCATCTCTAATTACACAATCACAGTGATTTTTAAAAAGTTTATTCTATTAAAAATCCAACATGAATTCATATTCTCTATGCTTCTCTATCCAAGGGAGCAGCTGAGTATGGCAGGCAGGGCACGTTCCATGCGCAATACTTTAAAGGGGTTACAGATTCCAACAAAGACACTGACACAATGAATGAAACAATCAACCTATTCACTCTTTCCTTTACAGGGATGCGACGACAGTGATTATTTCTTCTGCAATCATCGTTGCTTCCTAGTTTCGGTCTTTGAATGATCCTGTTGCGGGCCAGCAACCCAAATTTGAGCTGCACTGAAAGACCCAAGCCGGGAAGCAACGCTGAGTGCAGAAGAAAAAATCACTGTCGTCGCTTCCTTGAAACGATGAAAACGAACAAGTTAAAGAAAACGCTAAAATATCTATTTTAAATGACTGCTCTTAGAACATGAATCTGTGAGACTTTTATAATTTTAAAATATAATTTGTCATTCGAAAGAAATGTTTAGAATGACCGTACAAAGTGTTCAGTGTCTTTCTAAGAGAAAGAGCGCATAATGTTGTCTGCCACATGAACATTACTTTACCTAGGTACGACACTGAATCTAAAATTTTTCTGAGTTGTCAGACATGCGGCTGCAACATTTTCAATGTATACTTTTCAACTTTAGTTTATACAAACGGGAGAAAAAATCATAAGAATTTCATTCATACTAAATATCTTATATAAAATGCATAAGGTATTACGAAAAACGATATTTTTGGAGGAAACAAATTATTTTGCACTTTTTTTTGTGCACTTGTGTGTGTGTGTCTATGAATTTATTCTTATGTATACTTATTTATATTGTTATCTCTTATTAAAATAATAAACAATATACCACACAAAAAATACAGAATGTCTTTATTTTAAAATGCCAAAACTTAAGGATTTGAGTGAAACAGCTTTTCAAGAAATAAAAGCTTTAGTTTAATAGTATATAAGAATATTCTACGGTGAAATAGAAATCTGTTATCATATTTAGTGGACTTTATACGAAATGAAGTACCCAAGAATAATCGTGTTACAATATTAATAAATTTTCCTAAAACAAATTAAATAAATAATTATTATTTTAATTAACAAAAAATTTATACAATCAGCAAATAAATTAGAAAGAGGTATTCAGGACGCTATCACTGTTGAGCTACATAGGATTTAGAGAAGGGGCCTAATGTATTTCGCAGTACACAAATGATAAAATATTATACTTTTATCTGATACATTTTTTACCTATTTTCTGTGATTATTACTCAGACAAATATACTGAAATTTAGTCTAGAGTAAGGTGGTAAGGTGTTTCAGTTCTCAAGAACGAAGACTTTTTTTTTTGATCTTGACAGAAAATTGTTAAAAAATAATTTTTTAATTAAAAAATTAAACTGGTTAGGGGGACTTTGTCATTAGAGTTTACAAGCTGCATTTTTTGTTGTATTTATCAACATTAATAATATTCTTTACAAGATACAAACCTTAATAAGGTTACTAAAAAAGGCAATATATGAACTTGATCCTAAGTATAGAGGAAACTTTTTTCGTTATTTTTAATGCATTATGCGTGTCCTTTAAAAAATACATGAGAGGATTAATTTGTATAATTGACATTCATTTTATTAAAAAAATTTCGTTTTGAAAATAAATGTTTGAAAGCACCATGATATTAATTTTGCTATCATTTTTTACACTACATTTCCTTTCTGCGCAGTTTAAAAAAAGTTCCTTCCTTTACAAAAAATGCTCATGAGTTAATTTGCGGCAAATTCTCTAAGAAAAATAAGTGTTTTTATCCTGCCTTAAATCCAAACCATTTCTTGATTAGTCCAGAATTCCATAGAAACTGTATTGCCGCTAAAATACACCGGTGTACACTTCATTAAGAAGTCAATTCAAAATCATTCCTATTTAGGAATTTGGATTATAAAGGAAATTCACTTCCTTATCCAAAAATCTAAGAGAAAAAAAAAACAATATAGTCTTGAGTCATATATTGACTTACTAATAACAAAACATACTTTTTATTCGAGGGGGAGAGACAAGTTTTGTAAGCTGAAATTAGTCTGTGCTTTTAAAATTCAAGAAATTTATGGGTGGTTTTCTAAAAAAAAAGAAAGAGGTCAGACTCTAAAACATTCTAAACGTGCATTTACAAAATCTTACAAGCACTAAAACTATCATAGTTAGAAAATATTAAGCGGGAATCATTGTACAATCTGCAATTTCTAAACAATTCCGTTTCAGAATTTCAAAACTTTTTTCTAATCGTGTAATTTACACAGGTTAATTATCTACTAGCCCCCCCCCCAAAAAAAAAGAATAATAATAAGAAGAAGAATGCCTGGTGTTGGCTTTGTCGAGCTGTGACACACACAATAATATACATGAAGTTTATATTTGAATAGAAATAAGTGAATATTTTGCTATATTTACATTATTTTCATTATTTATTTATTTTATTGATTTAAATCTATGCATGTGCCTATTGAGAGTGTTTTCAATCATTGGTCGATTTAAAAAAAAGTTACAAAATCATATCGTTCATAGGATCATAGCGTTCATAGGATATAGCGTATCATAGCGTTCTCAATGAAACTGAAAACAAATGTTTTCAGTTTCGGTTTTGTTTTTCATGAATTGATAAGAATGGATGTGTAAAACCTAGTGTCAAGGTGTAGATTAACCTAATCTTTGTAAAATAATAATCACTCTTCTTAGCGTCTGATTACATTCCTTCGCAATTGTTCCATGTAAAGATTTTTTTATTTTTTTTTTCAAAATCGTTTTAATATATTGTTTCTTTAGAAAAAAAAAGGCGGGTGTACTATTTATTCAAGTATACTAATTGAATTAACCTTGTCGTCATTAAAGAATCACGTAAGATTTATAAACTTACGTGATAATTAACGTCATATTGAAAGTAAATTTGCAATTTGAGCGATGCTTAAATAGTTCCTTCAGATAACATAGTTTGACATTTTTCACGTGATTAAAGACAGTTTTCACGTAGTAAACTATGTTCTTCTGATGAACCATGGGAAATTTAAATAAGTAACGTGTTTATCAGAAGATTTATTACGATAATGGCTTTAAAGCACAATATACTTTGTTAATAAATATTCCGTGAGTATTAAATTGAGTATTTGTTATATACATTCATCATTTTTAACGGACGCCCTACAATTAACTGAACAATGAGAATTTTCTTTATCACTATGCATTCCGTGCCACTTAAAACTAAAAAGATTGCTGATCTTTCTTCATTTTAATCAATATAAATTGTATTGTCTGACAGGCGCGTAGCCAGGAAAATTTTTCGTGGGGGGGGGGGGGGATATGAACTTATATGTGTATAAATAGACAGAATTTCAGCACTAATCCAAAATTTCGGGGGGGGGATATCCCGATATCCCCCCCCCACCCTGGCTACGCCCCTGCTGTCTGATACCAGAATGGACTTTACATAATTAATTCATTGAGCAATTGTATTTATTATTTCAATGTTATAGGACATTTATTATTTTTATTACATATTAGACAATCAATAAGAAAACTAAAATGTTTATTTTGACTAAAATTTTTAATTTTTCTTAATTTTATTTAATTTAATGTCATTTACAGAGTGAACATTGACAGAGTTTCAAGCTAAAAAATCTATTATTCGTCCCGAGTGTGAAAATCGTACTAGTTTTGTTAAATCTTGCTAACAAAATATTTTTATAGCACATAAAATTTGGAAGTTCTAGAATAACAAACTTTGATCACTTGTTCAGAACAGAATGCAAACTATGACTATTTGTCTTTCAACTGACCTCTATTACACAGTATTAGTCGAGTATGGGAAATTTTCGTGGGAGTCGGTTGGGAGAGAGGACAAAGAAAGGTTTTATGGCTTTATGGCCCCCTTTCAAAGATTCTTATCTAGGTATCATCTTGACCAGTCAGAAATCACATAACCTAAACTGTGCTCTTGTTTGTGAAAAGGATAAAAAGTCTTGGTTCCAGAACTGTCATTGCATTCCCATAGGCGCCGACTTCATGGGGCTTGAAGGGGCTTCAGCCCCCCCAATATTTTTATTCAGGGGGCTGAGCCCCTTCAAAAACTTCACTCCAACTTTTTTGTGTCAAATCATATTTCTTCCTCCAAATCGGTTAAACTTAAGAATCCTAAAAATAGAGAATGTATCGCTAGCTTCTTCTGTCTCCCACTCCGCTTTTTCTTTCACAGGGATTCAGGAATTACGTTGGGCGCCTGTAATGCCGTAAGGCACGGATGTCAACCTTCTTTATCAAGAGCGCAAGCACAAACAAATGACCATCAGATAGCTAGGCAAAAAGAAACGGGTGTTTTCCCCCACAAGAACCCTTCAGATTTTACACCGTGACACAATTGATGATGGAATTGCTTTCTAGTAGGGAGAGGACTGCGTTTATTTTAGGAGGGTAGTTCTCATGTAATGTAATCTTTCTTTTTTAAATCAGTACAGCAAAAGCTTTCACTTTTGTTCTATTGTGAGATACAGACTCTTCTGTAGACGTCTGACCATAAGGGAGATTTTTCCATTGTGCAAAACTGCAAACGATTGTGACATTCCCATTTCCCAGCAGTATTAAGTTTCGATGCTGAAAATAAACCGTTTAAATGTGACTTAAAAACAATTCAAGGCAGTAAATTGATAGTCAAATTTAAGTTTGAAGATTTTAAATCATGAAGAACCTTGTGAGATAGATGAAAAATTGATGTTTAATACAGTTTCGGATATAGACAGTATTCATTTCTTTATACGCTTTATCAAAACTTTACTAATATCGAACGCTTAACGTTTCTGCTTTAGCTACAGTTAAGAGCTAAATAAAAAATGATTTCATAAAAATCTTCGAGCAGCACAACTTCTGGATTATATTTTATAATTGCTTGCTCTTATCTTCTCTCTTTACATATAAAACTCTATCCCCCATCAAGGGCGTAATCAGAGGTGAGGGGGGGGGAGGGTTACGCGGGCTGAGCACTACTTAGCTGTCTCCCAGCCCCCCTACGATTTTCAAAAATTTTTGTTAGTTTACACATAAATACGAAAATTTAGAAACGAACATTTGAAAACCATGAAATCTTTAAGAAGACTCGTTGTTTTAGGCGAATTTCGGTTCATTATTTTGCTACTCTTGGCTGCATATGGTGCCAGTGGCGGTTCCAGAGGGGGGTCACAGTGGTCATGGGCCTAGATTAACCATCTCGCCAAGAAAGAAGGAAGAAAAAAAACGAGGGCCCAAACCGAGCTTGGACAAGGCCCAAAATTCAGAGAGGCCTTGATCATGTGCATACATATCATATTGTGTTGCTGAAAGAGAATTCCTCTTTAGAAAACCATTAGTCTCTGACTAATTTACTTTATTTTATAACAACACTAAAGTATACACACAATATTCTGACTATGTGCTCAGTCGTTGTTACTTGGCAGAAAAATATGCAGCCGTTTTGTAAATATGTGCATTCATCCATATTCATCCATACATAGAGGGCAAAGGAAAGGGGAGTCACAGCGAGCATGATTAACGTAAGGGTGAATGGGGTAGTTGCCTCGAGCCCACAATGAAAGAAAACAATCGAAATCAAAAAATGGTTTTAGAAAAATGTGTGAATTGGGCGTGTGATACATATACTCGTATTCGACCCCCACCTCCACCCCACACTTGCAAATAGCCTCCCTCTTCTGTAAAAGCACTCTATGAAGCACCTATGTTTGTAAATTATTATTTATGGAATATCAAACTAGCGTAACTGCTACAAAACCATAAAAATTATAGAGGAGGAAGGAGGGGGCTGTCATGGGGAAAGAGGGACTATACCTAAACAGGGCCGGATTACCCATTAGGCTGAGTAGGCTTTCACCTGTGGGCTCCTACCATTTTAGAGGCCTGCGTTAAAATTTAGAAGGAAAAAAATATAATCAAACATTATTAAAGCTATTTTAGTGTTAATATTTATACAGTATATGTATATGTAACTCTGAGAAAATAATTCTGATTCATTATTGACTTCGTACACAAGAAACACTTTTTGTCATTGTATACTTCTTAATTGAAATTTGAATGAATATGTGCTAGAAAGTTTGAAGCTGACTATTTAGCTTGAATTTTTATGTGCACATTTCAGTGATACCTTTCATTAGATGGATGTATATTTTGCAAATTCAATAAGGAGAACTTTTAGCACTATGTTTACACGAACGGGCTATGGTAATCATAAGAAGGCTTATAAACAAAATACCCTTCGTACCCCAGTCATCACAATCATATTTTATACAACTTTTTTCCGTTCTGAATAAAAATTAATTTTCGTATATTGTTGCACAAATATCATCAGAATAAATTTCAAATAACATTATGCGTTATGGTTTTAGTTTATAAAATGAATACTATGTATCCATTTAGCCAAAGCGTCTCTGACTTACCAATTGCTAGTGTGCTAGTTTAATTTGTTTTGATAATTGTTAAGGTACTCTGGAACAATTTTCCAAATAGAAGGGTGATTTAGAGTGCAGTGGAGTTTTTATATATGTTTTAAAAATAATATGGCGTAGACTATGATTTCGAATTAGATTTCATTCATTTTGTTTCCATTTTTCATATTATTGAGTATTCTTAAAAATTGTCTGTAAATATCTACAATAATTCAGAGTGATAATTTTGGCATTGTATATCTGTTTCTGTGGTATTCCACTTTTAAATGTGAAGCACGATTATATTTTATACAACGTTTTTCCGTTCTGAATAAAAATAAATTTTCATATATTGTTGCACAAATATCATCAAAATGTTTCAAATAGCATAATTCATTATGATTTTAGTTTATAAAATGATTACTATGTGTCCATTTTGCCAGGAGCGTCTCTGATTTGCCAATTGCTTATGTGCTGGTTTAATTTGTTTTCATAATTGTTAAGGTAATCTGGAACGGTTTTCCAAAAAGAAGTGCGATTTAAAGTGCAATGCAGATTTTATATGTCGAGTTTTCTATGCCAAGTTCCACACGAAGCCCCCCCCCGGCCTAGATCCCTCGCGCAGATAGTTGGCCATAACACCACATTTCAACATTTCTTTTCATTTTTAATGTTATTGAAAGATTATATGAGTATTCTTAGTTTAATGTAAAATGAAAGTTTTCAGTATTAGTATTAAAATGTTTATGAAGACCTACAATAGACCTAAAATAGTGTAGACTCTGAATTTTGATATATTCTCGCACTTGGATTTCTTTGTTAAATCATTTTTAAATGTTAACAAGGATGATATTATTGAAAAATTAATTTTTTTCCTGCTGTGAAAATACTATGAGAATGAATTTAAAAGTATATTTTATTTATTTATTTGTTTTTGCAATTCAAATCACGGAAATCCGTTTAAAATGTATGTGTCGAAGAGAGGACTTGTAACTTTGTATGATGGTTTGTATATTTGTTTGATTTGTTTTAATACATGGAAAGGAGGTGTTTATTACTTCTTTGTTTATGTTTTTTTAAATAATTTTAAATGTAATCTGTAAAAAGTTGTCAAAAAATGTAATTTAAATGTGATCAGTTTTTCTGTCTTAAAGTAGTGCGACATTTAATTAAAGTCGATTCAATTTATGGGTATTTCATCATGTAGTAAAATAAAAAATACTATTTTATATTAGTAAAAATTATCTCTGATGAATGTTTGCAAGTAAATAAAATAATCCAGATTTTAGTATTTCGTCTCGTTTGTACTTCTAGGGTATTTTGAAATATTAGATGGAGTAATGTTTTGCAGAACAGCTTTCCACATTTGACTGCATGCATTTTCTTTCCTATGAAATTATCATTAAATACATTTCGTAAAAAATTTTACTTGTTCTGCTGTTATTAACTTAATTAAAATTCAGTTGTTCTTTCAGAAGGGAGATTTGAATTCTCCATATGTGTACTGAAGACTGATTCGAGATCTTGAGTTCAAATACTTAATTTAAAAAATGAGTTCAAAAAATTTTTGAAAAATTTATTAAACGGAATTCCTTTTATTTTCATGAAAGTGTTATGTTAAAAAAGCACATTTTGAAATCTCAATTCTAAAATTTCTGAACTCCTTTATTCTACTGACGGAGAGAAGGATTTTGTGTCCCCCCGTCCACCTCCGTAAGGATACGAGCCCCCCCCAATAATTTTTACAAGTCGGCGCCCGTGTGCATTCCATACCGAGAAGTTAAAAGTTAGAAATGGCAGTTCAATTTATTGAATCAAGACGTGGAAAGCGGTTAGCGATTTTTGAAAATGGCATATTTAGCCTAGAAAAAATGCATGGGGAAAATTCTTACTGGAGGTGCACTGTACAAACGTGCAAATCGAGGATTATTTTAAAAAATGATGAATTCTTGAGATCGTCTGGCCCCCCCCCCGCATGCACATCAGCTTGATACACAGTTGCTACAAAGTAGCAAATTTAAAGAAAAGGTCAAAGGCATCGTGAAAAAGAATCCAGTTCTACCTATTCCAAGTATTTATAGGTAAGTGAATTTTATTTTCTTTGTTATAAAGTAGTTTTTACATATTTTGAAAACTGAGCAGCTAACTGGAAACGCTAAGGAGTCACAATTAGCATGATTTTAATAAAATTAATATAATTTTAATAATGACACAATTTTAATAATTTTATGTAATACGTTGGGAAAATGAAACAATTCATCTCCCAATCATATTTGAATAGTTGAGAGGGAAATAATATATTTAAAAAATGTTAATGTTTATAAATAAATAAAAAATAATCTGAAGTTTAGTTGAAATAATTCAGTTATGCATATATTATCAGGGATAATATTTAAAAAAAAAACTGTTTTAGAGCTCTCAAAAGCCGATTTTAACAATCGTTTTATATCATTTACTGGTTTAACAAAGCTACAAAAATATAAAGTCTATAAAAATAATACTTTCATTTTTTTGTTTAATAATGCAATATTTCAATTTAACTTATATTGAACTGAACTGTTTACGAGATAACATATCAAAAGCAACCAATAATGAGCTTAAATTGGTATTATTATTATTTGCAACAGTAACAAAAGTAGCAGAAAATTTTGAATGTCGTATTCTTCTTGGACAAATGGGAAAATACAATAACTAATATGCATTCCCACTAAAAATATTTCGAATTTTTTTGGTTGTTTTGTTACATTTAAACGAATTAATAAGAAAAAAATACTATAAATAAAAGCATGGTACAATCAGACGACTCAGAAATTTTTCTTGTTAGACGAAACTCTCCGAATTATGTAATCAGAGAGAAGTTTTTATTCATAGGGGAAAAAAAAAAAAAAAAAAAAAAATCCCTGATCAAGCAAAGCAAATGCATTTGAGAAAAAAATTTTGCTCGAAAAAATTTCTTTTGTACAATATAGAAGTAATCTTTGTGTAAATCAAAACTATTCATTAATACAATGACAGAGGAAAACGCCACGACTAGACCACTAGACAGAGGAAAACTAGACCACGGTCTAGGGCCCCCAAAATTTTAGGGGAAATTGTTAAAATAGTTCAAGACAGAGCACGCCCTCAAAAATATTTTTGGTAACAACAATCATCAATAAGAAAAGATTTATATCTTGAATTAAAACTAGAAATTCAAATCACGTCGAATGCATTTAATAATGCAGGCACCAAAAAAATTTAATTGTGTGGGCCCTTCACTTCATAGATTACATGAATATTATTGTATTGTGTGTATTAAAGCAAATCTGCATGAGGGGTATCTTCTCAGGATTAGGGTTACTTGGAGGACTTTCAAAGTGGGGTATTCGAGTTACATCTGGAGAAAACTGACCAAAACTACAGAACGTTAGATAGACAACAGGGAGATGGGGCCCGAACCCGGGACCTTCACACTTCAACAGTCAATCATTTTGAAAGCCTTATCTACTCGGCCACGGCGGGGATTTCATGAATATTAAAGTGCAGGTGTATATTTCAATGTCTACATATGTAATCACCCCCCCCCCCTTTTTTTTTCCCTCACCGTGATGACTCCTTTTGCTGTCAGAAAATATTTTGTTATAAGTTTAATTACTGCTTATTTAATTTATAATGATACTTTTAATTTGTAATAAAAATTAGATTTTAAAGTTTTTATGAACTTAAAAATAAATAAAGATAATAAAACTGCCTTCTTAGTTTTACCCTGTCATATTCGCGTTTTATTTTCTTTCACAGTAACGTAAAAAATTAAAAAGATTTTGATTAAAAAATAATCTTTTAAATATTTTTTTATTTTTTCTGATTAGTACTTCGATTTAGCTATAAAATTAAATCCTAAAATTACTTTTAGTAGTGTGTATCATTTTAAATGCTTTTAAAATATATTATGAATTTTATTTAATTTATTTGACTACAATTTAAATGCTTCCAGAAAAACCATCATAATTTTTCTCTTTTTTGCAACCCCCCCCCCCACACACACACACACATACACGCAAACAAATAAACATAGTTTAAAAAATCTTCTGAACTATAGTTTTGTTGTAATTATTTCTAATAGTATCAAAATACATGGAATTTCATAGTATAAAATTATACAAGTAATACACGTTCTGTTGTAGATTAGGCATTAACATAATTTCTTTTTTGATTTTTACATAAAAAAGCACTTCCTCTTGAAAATATCTTAAAGAAATAATTAAGCTCTTTACATAACTTAGCTCATTGAATTCATTATCATTTGTCAATTATTTAATTTGGTTGTTTTGTTGAATAAAAACTGGAATTGATAATCAAGAATCGACCCTATAGAGTTAACGTGCACATTCATCGTGTGTGTGCATGTTTTTCTGAGATCCTTAGTCCGATTCTCTATCAATGACCTGTTTCTGCCATCAAATTAATCAAGCAAAATCAATATTATTAAAGCCCATCCAAATAATGCAATAATTAAATATATAAAATAAAAAGGAGAATTTCCCTGTCTGTCTGTTCGTATGTATGTTTATTCGTTATAAGCGCCTACACCATTCGTTGGATCTGGACTGAACTTGGCACACTGGACTATTAAGCGAGTTCCCCCTGTCTCCATCGTTGCTGCCCAACCAGGTCTTTGAATGCTTACGCTGTGGGCCTCTGTAAGAATAACGATGCCAGGAA
Source organism: Cheiracanthium punctorium (assembly GCA_038373885.1). Classification (NCBI taxonomy): domain Eukaryota; kingdom Metazoa; phylum Arthropoda; class Arachnida; order Araneae; family Cheiracanthiidae; genus Cheiracanthium; species Cheiracanthium punctorium. The sequence goes on from JAWZYV010011610.1 coordinate 142,370, forward strand.
GCAACGTTGGACACACGAAGAAAAACTCTGCATTTGCGTCTTTACAACGGTAGGAAGAGAAACAGACAATAATTTTTGCGCAAGTTATGCCTTAAAACTTAATGTACACCCTCCAAAAAAAGTATTCGAGCAAGAGAGAAATTTCCTATTTTAAATTTGCGAATAATAATTGAGTTTTTGAAAATAGCACAACTTGATAGAAATATCGAAAGTCATATTTATACATAGCCTAATTCATATTCTATGATAAATATTTTTTAATATACGAAACCAACGTAGGAAATTTCTCTCTTGCTCGAATACTTTTTTTGGTGGGTGTACAAGGGCAACACCCGCAACGAGAGTTTATGTTTATGTGTGTAAAAAAAAGGGGGGGGTGAAACACTGGATATGCATTCATGCTCATGCATTTTTAACCGAATTACAGAGCTTTGGACCCCAAACTAAATTAAACAGCATCTTCACATTACTCAGAGCCCATATAGGGGGGCAGGTGAGTGCTAGATCCCCCCCCCCCTTTTCAAATCCAAAAACCCTATTAAAAACAAATCAAAATAAGTCCATGTCCAATATATTTTTAAAAAAATAAAAAGTCGCTAGCAGACTATAAAAAATTTATGTGGGGAGGGGGGGGGACATTTTGTTACTTCTTTCTCTTATAAATGCATTTCAATTTATAAACTAAGTCAATCTTTTATAGTCTAGATTAGATTTGTCATTAATTTCTTAAATATGTATACGTATATATTTATTAATTTATTTATTGAAAGCGTATATGTATATAACATGAATGGAAATAGCCAGAAAATTGTATTATTTTAGAGAACAGTTAAGGATAACTGCCACCACAGTAGAAGACGCAGCATCTATTCCATCATATAATAGTATGAAGAGCAGTTTGTACAGAGTTCGGGAGAAATGCCGTCCAAAACTGCCCAGAACAGCTGAAGAAATAAATTTACCAGAAATTTTCAGAAGCACAATTAAAGGGGAAGACTTTTTACTGATCGACACTCAAACAAATTCATCTAGAATTTTAGTGAGTTGCATTTTCAGTAAGTTACTCCGATAAGTTGCTGAAATTTTAATGAAATCTCATTTAATAAATTTCTTTTAGGTTTTCTGCACTGCTGAAAATTTGCGCAGATTATGCGCCTCAGAGAAAGTTTTCATGGATGGTACATTTAAAGTTGTGCCAAATTTATTTGCACAACTATATACCATCCACGGAAAATTCTTAGGAGAAATCACCCCATTTGCCTACTGCCTACTTCCCAACAAAGCCAAAGAAACCTATGTCCAACTACTCGTAAAAATTAGGGAATCGGCTGAAAGAATGGGCTTGAAATTCCAACCATCCTGGATTCTCCTAGATTTTGAAATCAGCTGTATAAGTGCCCTTCAGTATGTGTTCCCAAAAGCGGAAATAAAAGGATGCTTCTTCCATTATGCTCAATGCATATGGAGAAAGGTAATAAATTTTAAAAGTTGTATATTTATTTTAAAATTATTTCTGCTTCTTCTTTATGTTTTCTTAATAAAACATAGAGCTTATTACTTTTGAATTCTGTTAAATACCATTATGTTTCAGGAGGATTTTGGCTGATTTTAGTTCTAAAAAATATTATTTTATATTAACAAAAAGATTTTGTCACTTTATTGAAAATTCTTTAAAAAATAATTAAAAAAAAAAAAAATTGAGTACTTAAAATGAAATTAAAATTTTGCCTGCCCCACCCTCGTTCTATGTGTTCTTTAGTATTTCCTAAAAGAAACTTTGCTATTTAATAATTTAAAAATATAAGTTTCGGAGAGATAATTCAATGCTCTCATCTAAAGAAACAAACAAACAAAAAAAAACGCAATAGAAGGAGATAAATTGCAAAGGAATATTTGTGTTTTTAAGTAGGGTGATTCCACTGTAACTCATGCTACATTTTTTTTTTTTTTTTAAATCGCATTTTCAAACATGGCGTAATAGTAAAAAGTGCATGTATTTTCTTTAAACAAAACTGATGCTGATACAAATTGTTTACTTTTTCCAATAAATCATTAAAAATTATATAACTAATTACAAATTAATTTTTTGAAATAGTAATTAAAATTGCTTGGTAATTGACACAAACAAACAAACAAAAAGATACTGAAGTATGGCAGAAATGTCACAATTGAATTTCTTCTTAAGTGCTGTAATCTTTTTGAGAGTTTGTATGTACCTTCCTTACTACAAAAACTCATTTAGTTTTGTATGGGATGTTTTATAAAATTGGTTATTGAATTAAAATATATTAAGAGTATGGTAACTCATGCTACACAACTGGGTAACTCATGCTACAACATAGACACTTCTGCAGCGTGAGAAGTAAAAACACCCATACAAATTTTTCTGCAAAGTTTGATCGAACGACGGGGTTCTTTGATATTTTATAAACTAAAAAAAAAAAAAATACATTTTAAGCAATTTTCTTCATTTCAGGTTCAACAAGTAGGATTAGCATCAGCATACAGGGATAATTACCATATCAGAAGGTGGATAAGGTGGCTATCTGCTTTGCCTTTGGTTCCAGAAACCAGTGTTGACGATGCATTTCTGTGGATCCAGGAAAATGCTCCAGATATTCCTCAAGCCACAGAAATCCATGATTATATGGTCGAAACCTGGATTGATGACGAGGAAGCGTTATTTAAAATGTAAGAAAATTTAATTTTTTAAATTAATTAATGGGTGAGAAATAATTAGCTTTCCCTTTCAGCATGAATTTTCTTCGAAAAAATAAATTATAAACAATAAATGCATCGCAACTAAATTTTTAGTTAACTGCATTTGACACTCCTTTTAGTTCTGGAGGAGAAGTTACCTATGGAAAAAAATAACTCAAAAGTTTCATACCAGCATTAATTTCTGTCATTTCGGTCGGTTTTCAGAACTTTTTAAAGTTGGGTTGATAGAATAACATTCTAGAAAACACAAACATTTAAAAAATATTCGAAGGATTAAGTAGTGTTAGATAAATTAACACATAACTAAGTTTCCGTGGCCTGTGTTATCTATAATCATCCTTTTTAGCTAAACTAATATTATAAGCATTTTCAAGTTCATTTTTATCATTTATTAATCACCCAGAACACCAGCTTGTATAAATAGACAACTTTTTTGTAATACTTTCCTGACATACTTTAATCTAAATTTACCTATTTTACTTAAATCACTATCTTTTAGAGTAGGTAGGAAAAATAAAAATGGAACTATATCATGAATAAAATAAATAAACACTTTGTGAAAAAAACAAACATAAAATGTTACTTATAACACGACACGATCGTTTCCACCAAAAATTCTTTCTGTCTTCCTCAGTCAAAGCCCTTCGTCTCACTGAACGAAAATCTTTTACTGAGGAAGACCGAAAGAATTTTTGGTCGAAACGATCGTATCGTGTTATAAGTAACATTTTATGTGTGTGTGTTTTTTTTCACAAAGTTTTTATTTATTTTATCGTTTAACACCAGTATTTTGAGTGTCTTTTTCCTATATCATGAGTAATTTTATTCTTTTGAATTACAGATGCATCTGGAATCATTTTAACAACACGGAAGATCGCACAAATAACGCTGTTGAAGCATGGCATTCTAGCTTGAACAAAAGAGCTCAAACCAAGCACTTGAACATCTTTGCTTTTATTGAACTTTTAAAAGAAGACCAAAGCACCAACACAGCTAAAATAAATATGCTTCTGGCTGGAAACCAGATAAGCTATAGGAAAAAAAAATATGCAGATATTAATGAAAGGATATTTACATTAAAGCGGCGTTTCATAAACAATATTATTAATTTAGAAATGTACATAGATGCAATTACTTTTTGTGTACACCTAGGAAATTAATTTTTAGTTTTTCTTTTATTACTTGTTATCTTAAAATTTTGTTGTTATAATAGTAATGTGACAAAATAATAAAAACGCACACATAAATACATATCGTTTAAACTTTCATTTATAATTTTTCTGCGTCTTTTATGTATATATATATGTGCGTTTGTGTGTATGAGTTGGATTGCATTAAACTCTAGATGAAATTTAAATAAAACTGTAGATGAAAAGGATACTTTTAACTGTAGATGAAAATTTGTTTTAAATAAATCATAGTTTTTGAGATTTTGTGAAAATCTCATAAATGTTTGTTCTCGCACCCATCAAAAACGGCGTAAGAGAACAGAATGAAATTTGGCTACATGAAATGTAACGAATGGAAACAGTGTTGAATTCCTTCAAAAATTCAAAAATTTTTGCAATAATTGCATTAAGGAGGAAGGGATCGCTTTAAGGCATCTGTAAGTAATATAATATAAGGTCTTCAGCTTAAAATATGTTGATGTATTTTATTGACTTTTTCGGATTTTACGAAAATTATGCAGAATTTCCTCAAGGCATAAAATTAAAATGTAAAAAATTAAACAAAATTTATTAGAGGGCGGAGATTAAACAAAGATGTTTGAATTCATCCGAATTTGAAAATAAATACAGATTTTCCAAAAAGTTTGTCGGACGTCACCTGAAAACGGAATGGAATGAAATTTTGTCAAATAATATGTGCGGTCATTGACTTTAAATTGCAGGTTTTGAATTTTCCACGAACTTCAATTCGCTCTAAAGTATGACGTAAACTGTAAAAAAAATCATAATCTGTCTCTATATATTCAAGTCAAACGTTGGAATGTTAAATATAGACCGCGCCTATTAAAAAGCATTTTCCAGATATTCTTTTTTCAATTTAATATTCATTACTAGTATCTTCTGCAACTTTAAATGATCTCATGATGTTAAAGCTCGTCCCTCTATTTCAAGAAAATGATGATTTCGAAAATAAAATACCTGTTCGCTCCTATCGTTGCAAGAACGCGACGACAGAGATTCGTTATTGTGTACCCATCATTGCTTCCTGACATTGGTCTGAATACTTCTGTTGAAGGATAGTGACAATATCCCACTCTATAAAATTAGTGATAGGTACAGAAGGGAGAATCGGTGCTGTTGCGTGCTTGCTATGTTGGGGCGAACAGAAGCCTCTTTCGCTGTGTTTATCTCTCACTGATAATCTGCGCCTTTCAAGTGTCGCCCACATCATCCTGCACGCCATCTCTATAGGTATAACACTGTTTGGACACCTCACTAAGTTCTAATGTTTTATGAGGAGCGTAATTGCCTAGCAAAATCTGCAGTTTGGACACTTTCTGTGAGAATCACAATTGTCTAATTTTCGGAGGTTCCACTGTATCTATAAAAAATCAAAGCCAATATATTCTTTTTGTTATGAGATTTTCGGTATAATGTCATTTTTACTTGCTGTCATATTTTTCTTTGTGGTTTCTTTACTGTATATACTAATGTATAATTTTTTTTCAAATTTTTAAATGTATTTTTATATTTTGAATAATTTGATTATTTTAAATGTATTTACTTATTTCGACAAAATCATTTTTTTTCTATGACAAACTGTGTGTTATTGCAGTACTTTTATGGAACAGTGAAAAATAGAAAGAATTCATATTTTATCGTTTCAAACTTATTTTATTTTAGAAATGCTTATACTTTTTTTTTTAAATACCACTCTAAGTAACAATAATTTTAGCCATAGTCTCATCTTTCAGTAACTGATTCAAATAAATTAAACAGAATTTGTTAAATGTCTTTCTTGCATTAAATAAATTTTATAAAATTTTATTATTTAAAACTTCCAAATAATAGGAAAAAAGGTGAGTTGATTTCTAAAATATAAATCAGTCATTAATTTACAACTGAAAGCATTGAGTTGAGCAGTAAGTTGTATACATTTGATGCTTTGTAATTTTATAAGCGGTAGTCTGCATATAATAATCATAATAATAATATGTATCTATCCTTTTCCACACTTTACTTTTGTTTGTATTATTTTAATGCTTAGCGTTCAAATAAGAACTGTTACATTGCGCTATCTAGACTTCAAATTTAGCGAGTGTCAGGTTTTTAAATGGAAATGATCAGTCAAAAATATCCACACCATATTTCGTAGTTTATTTTTCATGTTAATGTATTTACTAATTTCTCTTCCTGTATACACATTTCTGTTTTTAGGAATGTAATCAATAATCATAAATACAGAATAGAGTAATCTGTGTACCAATAGATTTAAGGCTAATAACATATCTATATAAAATAGCTCTGAAATATAGATATCCTGGTAGATTTTTAAAATCATTAATATATCCTGTATGTGCTAAGTAATTTTGTATCTCCAAATAAGAATTTTTGGATGGAGAAGATGGGGATGGATGGTGGTTATTAATAAAGCTCAAAAAACTATATAAAAAATGTGCAAAAATACTATAAAATATGTATTTATTTACTTTATACAAAAAAAAAATAAAAGATTTGTTGATCACTGGTTCGTTTATCTTTTTAGGTTGCTTTTTTAAAAAACTTACTGATCCAGATATAAGCATAAGCCATACTAAGTGCATAGTTACAAATGTATTATCGAGTAGTATACACACAAATAAGTTAATTAACTACATATAAATAATAATATTTTTTATTACTTCTGTTACTATTATTGTTTTTTTTACTTAATTTCATATACTGAAAACAGTATTATACATAAAAAAATTTATTTATTTTATTTTCCGTTCGTACTCTTTATCTGTGTAAGTCTGTACTTTGTTGCTCATTGGTTTGCTGTACTAGATTTTTTGGATTTTACACTTCCTTCCCGTTCAATGTTTCTTCGTTCTAGAACATTTGTTCACCGAGTTTAACGAGCAAATTTACCGATTAACGATTAGATGTTTTCGGTGGTATGTTCGAAATCGTTCCCGCGACCGTTCGGTTAGTGATCCCATATCTTTACTGTTGAACTATCAGGTTCCATACTTTAGCAACAGAAATGTATTCACCAATGAAAATTTATATTAACTGGATTATCGTGTTTACTCGCGTAATAGTCTCCCTCGCATATTAATCGTACTCCCTGTTTTGAAGGGGGGGGGGGGAATCATCAAAATATTTTGAAACCATAAAGTTCTTAATCACGTGTTTGATCTTCATTTATGTGTATAAAAATATTACTATAAACAGAAAAATGCCTCATTTTTGTGTGCAACTGACCAAAAGATTATTAAAATACGGCAGGTAATCTGGAAACATTTGGTAAGTTAGTAATGTTATTATAACTACTTGTCTGCCAGTGGTCCAAATTCGACCACTTAATTTTTTAATTTGAGGGCGAATACAGTTTTTCTGTCGAAGAGTATGTCTCGAGATTCCATATAATGTGAATAATAAAGTGAAGGAATCTCCAGATGTTTTTTAAATACTAATTGTTTTTGCTCTTACTTTTCATTAAAATACATGAAAGTGTGAAAGAGTGAGAATTAAATGTAATAATTAAGCTTATTTTAAAATAATAGGTGGTGTTCTTCTCGACTGGCTACGCTCTCTATTGTTGTCGCCAGTTTAGGAGTACATAGTTGTATGGGTCTGGATACAAAACACCATAAACTGAAATGCAAATTAGTGGCATGAATGGTGGTCACTCAATTCAAACTTTAGGCAACGAATTTTTTAAAAAGTTTTATTGGATTTTTAGATTTTTTTGAAAATCTTCTTAAAAAATGCGCAACTTTTTTATTCACGCATCATCTAAGAACGACTAAAGCGAACGAAAAGAAATTTGGTGACATAATAGCTAAACTATAGCCGTTAAAATTTGGATTAGTTTTTGAGAAAATTTATTTAAAATGTGTAAATATTTGTCTATCACATATAAACCTTTGAAGGGAATGAACAAAATTTACCATAATCACATAGGTGGTCACTTAAACTATAGGTGTCAAAATTTTTTGATTTTTTTACAGATTTTAAAATTTTGCGAAAATAGAGAAAGGTTTGTTCCATTCCTGAAAAATTGTAATGGACAGGGCCGGATTTCCCATAAGGCTAATCTAGGCCATGGCCTAGGGCGCAGAACAAAGAACTCCCCTGCAGAACAAACAATGATGAGGAAAAGGACTGGAAAGGAGAAACGAAAACTACTTACTTTAAGTGATTATTGCCCAAGAAAAACACATTTATGGCTTCCAAAAAATTTCTTTTTTCCCAAGTACAATTTCTTATCTATAGAAAACCCATGTGTGGAGATCCATTAACCCCCCCCCCTCCCCCTTGCAGACACAGAATTGCTCGCAGAGCACCCCAGCACAGACCTTGTCCAAGTCGACGACATGTGTAGCAGAACTAAGAGATCCGCTGCAGAACAATCACATTGTGGAAAGGAGGGGTACCGGAGAGAACAATTATTCAAAGTAAGTTATCATCAAAATGGTGTCTGACCATCTGTGCTCTTCCGATATCCCAAAGTTCCCGTAGAAAGAACCACACCACACACACGCACATAACGGTAAATATGTCTGCTCTAGGAAAAGTCTGTTGCTTTGAGTGTAATGCGTCTATAATTAAAAAAAAAAATTGGAAACGCATTATCAAGGCTTTCATCCAAAATATATCGGTGAAACATCGCGCAATTAATGAAACGAGCATTTCTGATTTCTTAGTTCCATCTGAAAGATCGCCAGAAAAAGTGCATTCTGATTCTGAAAGGTTGCCCATAAAAATGCCGAGACACAGAATCCAGCGGCCAATATCCAACATATATATTTATATATAAGTATTTTAATTTTTGAAAATGTTCAATTTAAACATTGGTACTCTTATTTTAAAGATGCCTTTTCAAAAATTAAATTATGATATTAATAAGTGAAAAACAATTTTAAAAAAAATCTTCTTTAAATTAAATGTTAGTGTAATTGTAATGTTTTTAAACAAATTCTGAAATGCTGAAAAAAAAGCAACACTTTTTAAAGGTAACTGGTTAAAACTGATCAAAAACTCATTTCTTAAAATGTAAAATATTGGCTATATATAACTGTGATTAAAATTAATAGTTAATTAGTTTTGTTAGAACCGTTTTAATAATTATGTTTACTATTTTTTATATTGAAAAGATTATTGCCCCTCACAGACTTTGATTAAACATCTGTAGCCTTCTTATGAGAAAGCTTAAACTTTCTACATTACCTCATTAATGCAAGGGAGTATATTTTACTTATTGTGAATTTCTGTAAGAAGCCTGTGTAAAAAGTATAAGTTTGTTTTTATACATTAAATTTCCTGAAAATTTTATTCGACACCATAAAGTAACTTTGTAATTAATTATATATGTCTAAGATCAAAGTTTAAAGAAGAAAACCCAAGAAAATAAGTGCTATTACAGTATTCACTTTATCTGCAAACAATCATCTGATTGCTGACATTAACGATAACTCTTTGCGATTTAAACGAAGCGATTTTCTGGTTTAATCTGATCCAGTCTTCGAATTTCTGTAAAAACTTCGAATGTTGTGGTAGGAATACTGACGGACGTCTGATGTGTCCAAAAATCACACGAAGTTTACAATGCAATCCTCTGTTTTGCGATGACTTTTCATAAGTTTCTTAAAACTGAAATGTTTCGTGGCTTTAAATGATAAAATTGAGGGTGTTCCTATCGAAATGATAATAGATGATGTAAATTATCTGGCAATCATAAAAATCAACTGTACTTTACAAAACACTTTTTTACGTGACATATAGTGCTGATGAGAAAAAACGAATTACTATGCATATTAAATTGGAATTATTGATCCATTTTTCGAGGGGGGGGGGGCAATTATGGCCTTTGGCCTAGGGCACAAAAATGTGCAAATCCGGTCCTGGTAATAGAATAGAATGAAATTTGAGATTATTTTATGTGGCCAGTTTATCTGTGAACTATAGATGTCAAAATTATTTCAAATATTTTGAGATTTTGTAAAAATCGTGTAAATGTTTGTTCTCGTATCCCTCAAAAACAGCTTTAGAGAGTAGAATGAAATTTAGTAACATTATGATCAGTAACAACTAAAACAATAAATGCCTGATTTTATTTTATCTTGAGTTTGAATAAATTTTAAAACTTTGCAAAATTGCATTTTTTTTTAAGGAATCACTATAAGGCGTCCGGCGTTAATATATTAGTTAGCTATTTAATTTTTTTAAAAAAATCTTGGATTTTTTAAATGTTTATTTGCCGTTTTAGTTTTTCTGAAACTTTTGAGTTTTCTGGAGGCATAATTTCCATAGTGAATCAAACAAAATTTAGTTATAGGAGAGGAATGACTTCTTGACATTCAAAACTTTTCCACTAAAACAAAATGTTAAGTTTGAATAGAAATACCTTCTCTATTGAGAATTTTACTCAGCACTGTGGACAACATGGAATCATTTATGGATCTAACATGGAATCATTTAACAATAGACAGAAGTTATATCCTTGCTTTCAAGAATTTTGCCAATAATCTACTTCCATTCCTTGTACTCCTATAATGCTGACGATAAGTCAGGCTTTTTGGAAATCTGCATTACATACTAATCTAAGACAGGTAACTTCATCTAATTATTTGATACAATTCAATTTAAAGTAATTTCTAAAAATAAATATGCTTTAAATAGAAACAGGTTGATAATGAATTTATCTTAATTTCAGCATTAAGCTAGCTACTGAGAATCACAATATTTTTAACACTATGTTTAAAATTTCAAATTTTGATACCTAGAACCTCTGGAGATTAAAAAAAAAGCTGCAAAAAAATGAAGATAAATGCCTAAATTGTTACTAGATAGCAGCATTTGATAAAAGATTCTATTATGTAAAGAATTAAAGCGTAACCTGTATGGGATACCCTGTATATTAAAACTTATCTAAATATAACCATTTCAATAGCTATTTTCTGCATTTACTAGAAATTGTATGCAATTATCATGAACTTGGCTAAAACACCAATAACTAACATAATAGTCAATCACTGGTGAAATCCATTTTTTCTTACCCAATAATTGACATCCAATCGTTTTCTTACCCAATAATTGATAAATAAATAAATTTGTTTATTAAAATGATCTCTCCGTATTTACTTTATGTACTATTATCTAATACGAATGTAGGAAAAAACGAAGACAGCCGGATAAAACGACACCGGGAAGAAATGCCCCCCCCCCCCCACACACACACAGAATTGTAATTTTCACAGGGTCATGGGGGGAATACGTGCACTCACGTGGCAAATCAAATGTAGACTATAAATGATTCTCTTGTAAATTGAAATGCAGTAAGAGAAAGTAGTAAAAACAATTGTGACCCCTCCCCCGGCAGAATTTTTTATGGATCCGCCCCTGATTTTTTTATAGTGGACAAAATCTTACTTTGGTTTACTTTTAATGAGGCTCTTGAATTTGCAAAGTGGGGGAGGGGTCGTCAAGCACCCACCTGCCACCTATATGGGCTCAGAGTAAATGTGGAGATACTATTTAAAATGCTATTGTAAAATTCTGTTGTATTTTGATATCAATAGAAATAATTATAACAATAGTTCAAAAGAGACTTTTTTAAAACTCCATTAATTTTTATTTTTATTTATTTATTTATTTAGGTTTTTTTTGTGCGTATGTGTGAGGGGAGTTATGCAAAAAACGGATAAGAAGTATAATGGTGACTTATCTGGAAGCATTTAAAATGTATTAAAATAAATAAAATAAAATGCATCAGATATTTAAAAAGGCGCTTAAAGTGATACACATCACTAAAAATAAAATAATTTTCAGATTTAATTTTACAGCTAAGCCAAAGTAATATTAGAAAAAATACACAGATAGTTAAAAGATTAGTTTTTTTAATTAATTTTTTTTCCGTTTTTATAAAACCTTTTCAAAAAGAAACAGACATACAGTGGAACTTCTTTTTGCATATCTAACCGACCCCTTATTGCGATCAAGATCGCGCCGAAACCCATTACAGGAAATTTATGACTGTTCTGACCTTCTGACAGACCTCAAAAGAAGAGAGCATAGCCTGACCAGGAAAGACAAGTCAATTATCTTTTAGATGGTCCCTCTTTTGAACCCCAACATCCCGGCTAAGATAAATCGTTTTTCGGTAAACTGGGGTACCACGCCACAGGCCTAGATCCTTCGTGTAGATAATTGTCCTTAATCCCAGAACTCGCTTTAACTAGTATTTTGGTAATGTCTGTACGTACGCATGTTGCATTTTCGATCTAGTTTGATTAAATTTGAGGGACGTCTGCTCGTATGCATGTATTGATGTACGTATGTTCTTGTGTAATTCGATTAACTCAAAGAGGAATAGCCGAAGAAATTTCAAATTTAGGATTGCCTTAAAATATGTACGTGTCCCTTTTTGATTCCAATTGGCTGAGTAGTTTATTTACAGAGTTATACGAGAGACTTTCGATGCATTAAAGTCGATGGACATGCCTTTCACATTAAAAATCCCTGAACTATCTCTGTTTAGCTCATGCCCAAAATATTGCCAACTGTCCCCAAGCTTGGTAAATTTAGGGGCAATATTACAAATTTTGGCACTAAAAATAAGTACGTATCTCGAATAAAAATAAAAACTATTAGACATAGAATATTGAAATTTTGTATTTAAGACTGTCGTAATATTTGGTTCTGCACTTTTATTTTTGATTACAATCCACAGGTTACACGCTTAAACCCAAAGAGCGAAAAAAAACGATACATTGCGGAGCGATCCGTTTCCATGAACACCTACAGATATTTCCGCGAAAGTGCTCTTTGAGTGGTCTTTTTTCAGAGAATTCCCGTCCTCGCTTCCTCTTTTTTCTGAGAACTCCCCTCCTCGCTTATTGTTATATTTCGCTCCGCTCTTGTGATCGAAAAACGCTCCTAAAGGAGAAGCGCACTTTTGAAAACTGGCCCAAAAATCGCTCCGACTGCTCGAATTTTGCTCGTTCGGTTTAAGCGTGTAGGGTCATGCTTAAAATCTCGCCGTTTGTCGCCAAGCTGACGAAGAAAAGAAAAATGCCAATTTTTCAGCCAGGAATAAGTTTCATGCTGAATCTCATCCTGCTGATATCTCTTACGCTTAACGAGATAGTGAAGTATCGCATTTCAGTTTCCAATATATTTAAATAGCTTGCATCAAGAATGCGTAAAGTTTAACAGCCATACAAGAAAATTGTGTAGTTCACATCAGGACTTTTTTTTGTGATAGGAAATCGACTTTCCGAACTTTCTTGAATTAGCTTACAATTTAAAAAAGATTATCGACCACTGGAACCTATGTAACTAGCTTACAGTTTTGTAAAATAGGTTTTTTTTAAAAAGCATAGACCATAAGACATAAGATCGCTATAATAATTTTTAAAATAAAGTAAATTCCAAAAATTTTTATTGAAATTATTCTACACAAAATATATCATACACATAATTTACAAAAGAAGTATTTTCTTTGAGTTTTGCAGCAGCATCTTCAAACATCTTATTTTATGAGCAGCTTCTAGGAGAAAAAAAGAAAATTTTTAGAACTTAATTTACACAATAATAGGAAATTCAGAGTAAGTCTGCTTCATATGTTTTTTTTTTTTTTTTTACATAATTTCTATATCAGGGATTTCCAACCTTTATATTACTTCAGCTCTCTAGAAAACGTTTTTTTCTGAATAGACCCGACGGCAACGCTAAGGGTGGACGATCATCCTAGGATGAGGGGTTATCTTAAAATGTAATTTTTAAAAATATAATTCCCAAATTTTGAACATCACCTCATTAGTGTATGGGAATACTTTTGTACGAGGGTCATATAAAAATGTAGAAAGTGTAACTTTTTGAAAATTAACGAGAGGAATTTTTTTAACGGAGTCTTACTTCCGACCTCATTTTGAACACTTTTCTCAATTTACGCTGTCCACTTATCTCTAATAAAGAATTAAAGCCCGTTACCACCTTTTTGGGACACCCTGTATCAGTCTGGTTTATAGTATCCACAGGTTCTGAAATCATCATTAACCAGTGTTCTGCTTAAAAAAAAAAAAAAAAAAAAAAAAAAACGTGGTCTGCTTTAAAAAAGAAAAAAAAATCACTGTATTTACGTATACTATTTCTAAGCTAATCTAAATTCATCAACGCGGGTTTCGAAGTTTATAAAGCGAAACAAAACAGTCGTTTGAATATCAAATCAATGCTGTACAGCTTCTCATTTCCATAACCCTAAAAATCTGGGCTTTATGCCTTTGGAAACTATCTTGGCGAGTAATCGCATCGTTTGGCTTTTTTTTTTTTTTTATGGTCAACGGATGCAAATAATCGGTACTTATTTTACCTTCGCTAATTCACGCCAACAAGTTTTTTCGCCAAAGGATTGCAATGCACTACATTGTAACAATGAATCTTACGTATTCCACACGCACACGAAATCGCTCTTTTTGGCTGACTGACTGTAAAATACATAAGTACCAAATAGGCTTGTTTTGGTCGGAAGTTTGATTTTTTTATTAGATTCAATGAAGAATTTACCCGTATATTTTAAAACTAAAAAGCGATTAACTGTATGAACTAGTGTAAATTACACACTGTACGCCGTGTAAAGATAGGAAATAGATACTAATAAAAATAGTGTTATTCCATTAGTGTTATGCAACAGTATCAAGAGAGAAAAAAATAATTACAGAGATTTGAACTTCTACATTACTTATATTAGACAATACTATATTAAAAATGTCAAAAATTTGTTACAAATGATAGTTATACGTACCAATATAGACTAATCACCACCAAAAAACTTCTTCAGTTTTTTTCGCCTCCTATTCTTATGAAAACAAACATGGCGCCTGCCGGTGGATACTCGGATGTTGCCATCGCTCGACTGTTGCATGAACAGAGCGCATGCGCCAATTTTCATCGGCTGAATGCCGCTCGGCCGTTGTGCGGGCCGAAATTTCTTTTCAGTTCAGCGTATTTTGATCAAATTTAGGCATATGGCCCGATAACTCAGGCCGGATATCGTTCCGAGCATCGTTTTATGTGTACCGGACCGATCAGTGTCTGCCGCACACATAACAATCATCGTTTTTAGATGGAATTCCGTGTCTGGGCCGAGTACCGAATTTCGGTGAGCGATGAGTTGCGATGAATGCCGGTGGTTGGCCGAGCAGAAACTGGGAATTGTTGCTTGTAGGGAATACTCAGGAATAGTGTAGCTTCCTATCAGGAATAGTATTGTGTGAAGAAAAAAAATATTAGAATCGATTCAGTAGTTAGACGAACACAATTGAGTACACACAGATCGCAGTGTAATTCATATGAGTGTCCTCAGGAATTATTTATGATATATGCCATCAATTTTAGTTTATGTTACTCAGAAATAGTGTAGCTTTCCGTCAGTGAAAAAATCTGATGTGGACAATACATGACTTCCTTGTACATCTATTAAATCAAAAATATTTTCGGCCCACTTCATCTAAAGTTATTTTGTCTGAAAGAGATAAAATACTGCAGTAATACTAAGGTTCAGCGAATTCTACCCAAATATTTCCAATATCGCCAAGCCGGGTTCAATTTGAAAGATTTCCTTCTGACATTTAATTTACCGCTATTTCACCGAAAGCCGACAAGCTTGAGATAGTTTCCGAGATTTTAGGGGTAGCCAAGGTAGTCATTAACCACAGACTTTCAATGAATTGAATGTATCCATGCACCTTAATGTATTTTAAGTCATTTGGCTGACCCTGTAAATAAATTACCCAGTCGATTGCAATCAAAAAAGAGATGCACAGTTAGATGTTACAATAGTTCTAAATACAAAATTTCAAAATTCTACGGGTAAAAGTTTTCGAGTTATGCAAAATACGTAATAATTTTTGTCCCCAAATTTGGCGATATTTCGTCAAAACTCACCAAGGACGATGACAAATGGCGAAATTTTGGGCATGGACCAAATGACTGGACTATTGCCAAATATCGCCAAATAGGCGATATTTGGGCAAAACTCGCCAAGGTCGACGACAGACGGCGAGATTTTAGGCATGGACCGAACAATGACTGTCTATAGATGTAATATATTGAAGATGTCCATAGACATTAATGTACTGAAATTCTTTTCTGTGATCCTGTAAATAAACGTTCCAGTAGATTCGAACCAAAAATCGAGATGCAAAACTAGATGTTACAACAATCTTATATATGAAATTTCAACATTCTACGATTAATAGTTTTTGAGATTTGAGAGTTAAAATACATACACATGTACACCAAAAGTCGCCAAGCTTGGCGAGTTTTGGTGTAATTTTTGAGGGAGGCACGTGATCGCGGTCGGACCATTACCTAACTACATGGTTGGACGGTATTGTAATTGAAATGGATCAAAAATGTCCTTAAAATTGCCATTGACCGTAATGTATTGGAAATATTTTGAGTGTTCCTATAGCAGAACTATAAATGAAAAGACACTTTTTTCGATGGAGAAATTCATTTTGTAACCCTTAACAGCATATATCACTTCTGAGTCGTTTGAAGTAGCCTATACCTCTAAAATGCGCTTTAATTAATATCTGCCCATGAGCGTAATGTATTTAAAATGCTTTGGGCGGCCCTGTAGATAAAATATCCAGTCGAATGGGACCGAAAGGGGAGGTGTACAACTAGATATTACAACAATCCTAAATATAAAGTTTCAACTTTCTACATCTAATAGTTTTTTGAGAAATGCGAGTTTAATGAATTTCGGTCCATAAGCGTAATGTATTTCAAATCTTTTGGACGGTCCTATAGAAAAACTATCCAGTCGATTCGGACCAAAAGGCGATGTGCACAACTACATGTTACAACAATCCTAAATACAAAATTTCATCTTTCTACGACCAATAGTTTTTGGGATATGCGAGTTACATGCATACGTACGTACCGACGGCATAGAAAAACTGGTCAAAGTAGACTCACCGTTGGTCAAAATGGGTTGCAGACGCATTTATATGATCGTGCATGCTAGCATACGATGAGATGCATCGAAAAAATTCTTAAAATTAAATTTAGCGGTAGTCAAAATCGGTTTTTTTCGTCGAAATTTGGCCCCCAAAATTATTCGGGATCATATTACTTCCTTATACTCCATACAAAGAAGTAAAAAGTTTTAGAATCGATTCATTAGTTCCAGAGATCGTAATGTAAATCGAATGAGTATGCCTATAAAAGACCTATTTGTGATACATGCATGAAAGGTAGCCATAATACTCCGGACTAGTGTAGCTTTCTATCAGTGAAAAAAGTTTTAGAATCGGTTCAGAAGTTAAAGAAAAAAGAAATACCCATACAGCTTTATTATAATTATTTTGTGTGTCCCTGTAAAAGAACTATCTAAACTATATCCATGAAACTTAGCCTTAAATACTCAGAAATATAAGCTTTATATTATTGAAAAAAAGTTTTCGATTCGGTTCTCTAGTTACAGAGATACCCATAGAGCATAATGCAACACTTGCCTGTCCTTCTAAAAGAATTATTTGTGATATATTCATAAAAAAGGCACTCTAAAATACTCAGTGGCTTTCTATGGGTGAGAAAAGTTTTAGAATTGGTTCAGTAGTTAGAGAGATAAACATAGAGTGTAAATGTATAATAATTGTTTTGAGTGTCCCTGTAAAAGAATTGTTTACGCTGCATACATTAAATGCAGCCTATAATAATCACGAATATTGTGTCTTTCTATTAGTAAAAAAAATTTAAGAAAAGTTCTGTAGTTACACAGATGCCCACAGAGCGTAATACATTTCTTATGAGTGTCTCTGAAAAAAATTATATACATATACCTGCATGAAAGGCATTGTATGATTTTGAGGAATAGTGTAGCTTTTTATTGGTGAGAAAAGTTTGTGAATCGGTTCAGTAGTTAGAGAGATACCTATAGAGGGTATTGCATTTGAATTATTTTGACAATTCCTGTAAAAGAAATATTTATGCTATATGCATGAACTTTAGCTCATGATACTCGGGAATAGTGCAGCTTTCTACCTGAGAAATTTTTTTTAGAATCTGGTCAATGGTTACAGATATGCCAATTTTATGCATTTCTTATGAGAGCCGAGAGAGCCCCTGTAAAATTGTGATATATGTATCAAAGGTAATTTGAGTGTCCTTGTAGAACTATTTACGCTAATACATGAAAGGTATTCTATAAGTTAATCCAGTGTATAAGCACTTTAACCCATATACTTTTACATATATTTGAAACAATTCCATTTCTTTAATGTTATTTTTTAAAAATTTAGCCCAAAGTTTAGAAATATATTATTGACGGATTTTTAAAAAGCATAGTTATACCGTATATTTTTGCCTTAAGTCTAACGATAATGTCCCTTTGTTCAAAGGCGTCTCTCTATTCTAAAAAAAAAGTAAAGGCCGCTGGCGCTGTTCATAGCTTGTGTACATATTTCCTCCTAAACCGTGGGGATTTGAGGTTCGAGTAAGGTGCCCACAGATTCGAAAAATTCCGAGCAACCTGCTAAGCTGACTTAAATTTCGAAAATCGAATTATTTTAGAAGATATTAATAAAAAACTGAAAAAATAAACAGAATGGTTGCCAGATTTGGCATAAAATCATTCATTCCTTTGCAACAAAGAGTTTCCAAGTATCTAGAATCGCGTGAAATTTACAAAGTTAACACAAAAAGCCTAATAACTTCTTCACCGTTTGCACGATCCGCTTGAAAATTTTCATGATCATGTATAAAAATATAGAAAACAATCTGCGCTTCTTCAAAAATCTGAAAATCCACCCGTTCCCTCCTTTTTAAGTGACTTTTCGCTATTATCAGAACCATTTTATTTCCGAGAGTCAAAAAAGTAAATCATTTGAGCGACAAAATTACCCTTTTCAAGTGAATATGACGTCATACAATTGGGATTCAAATTCGTTTAAAAAAGCATTTCCAGATTACACAGTTTATTATCATTTTTTTTTCACAAATAAATCGTTTGCACGGACATGAGAATAGCTGTGTACACAAAACGAAATCTTTCGATTGCGAAAAGATTCCGCGAGTTTCCAGAACAGAATGAATTTTAATTTGGGTATCTCACTATTCTAAAAAAAACTAAAGGCCGCTGGCGATGCCAAAGCTTGTTGGCCTATCTCCTCCTAAACCGTGGGGATTTAAGTTTCGACTAAGGTGCCCATAGATTCGAAAAAATCCGAGGAACCTGATGAGCTGACTTAAATTTCGAAAATCGAATTATTTTAGAAGATATTAATAAAAAACTGAAAAAATAAACAGAATAGTTGCCAGATTTGGCATAAAATCATTCATTCCTTTGCAACAAAGCTTTTCCAAGTATGTAGTATCACGTGAAATTGTCAAACATGAAGTAGAAATACACCCATTTTACGCCAAAATAAGAACTACATGAAATAAGTAACTCAAAATGTGTTACACAAAGTTGACAATTTTCAAATAGTAAGTTCACTTAGACAAGAGGAGTTTAGAATTAGCGATTACCCGTTTTTCCAAAACAGAATAACTAATATCTTGAAAATGAAAAATAATTAAAATGCAGATTATTTTAAAGCCGGTTCAGTCCAGCTGGATTATTTGCTACCAGTAGAAATATTTGGCGGCGTTAACTATGCCATTATATCAGTTACAGTACAATTTGGATATTTGCTAGCGCGACGAGATGGTATAATTCGTGGTGCTAAGTACGCCAATCTGCAAACGATTATGTAAATGAAAATATGGATAACGGTTTTCCGGTAACCTTAAATGAAGAGTAATTATAGGTTGTGAGCATGTGTAAATCGCAAAATAATAAAAAGTCGCCATTGGTGGCAAGCTATCCTATCTGTTCCGTAGCTTTTATTAACTTTATATGAACGCAAGTCGCCAAATAATGAAAAATCGCCATGGGTGGCAAATTCGCAAGGTGTCCAATAGGTTTTACATTATTAAAAATACAGCTGAAACAGATGTTCTGATTTTATTATGCTTTAGCTCCTAATTAATATAACTTTTGAATGGTAACATTAAATATCATTATGTTTCTGAGGAGTGCAAATAATTTTTCCAGCGATTATAAGCGGAGTCCGCACTCCAGGTGGAGTATAGCTCAGGACCCGTACAACACGGATTCCCATAGCAAAATATCTTCCGTGTTATGAGGAGTACTGTAGTGTGAGGTTTAAATTTTTATGTACTTTTAAGCCTTATTAGGGGCCGAATGCCTCATACGAAAAGCGAGCGTAGCGAGTCTGGGGGCCTTGGCCCCTAGTTTTTAATATAACACTTTAATTCTATGTCCATTATTGACACACATTATAAACAGCATTGTTATACTGTGTATTTCTGCATTATTTCCAACAATGAACGTCCCATTGTTGAAAGTCATTTTAAATAAAGGTTTAGTCCACTGTTTCAAAGTATATTATTGACACACATTTTTAAAGAGCATTGTTATACCGTGAATTTTTGAATTTCCAACCATTACGTCCTTTTTGTTAAAAGTCATTTTTGATAATGGTTTAGTTCACTATTTCAACGTATATTATTGACAAATATTCTTAAAGAGCATTGTTATACCGTATATACACTGCTGGCCACCCAAATTGCAACACCAAGAAAAACAAGAGATATCACAACAAAATTTATTGTGTAGATAACATGTTGACCAAGTAACAAATGATTAAATTTACAGCATTCTATGAAGCGTGGTTCCTGCCAAAATCAGTACCCAGAGTAGCCGCCGTTGTTGGAGATCACAGCTGCCACACGCCTCGGCATTGATTCAAAGAGACTTTGAATGTGTTCTTGGGGTACAGCAGACCAAGCAGCTTCCACACGTTGCCAAAGTTGATCTGGTGTGACAGCTGGGGATGAACTCTGGGTCAGTCGTTGAGCAACCATGGACCACATGTTTTCTATCGGCGAAAGATCCGGAGAGCGCGCCGGCCAGGGAAGCAATTCAATCTGGTGATTGACGAAGAACCCTTGGACAATGCGTGCCACGTGTGGCCGTGCATTATCCTGCTGAAATATGGCTGTTGGCAAGCCCTGAAGGTAAGAAAGGACAACTGGCTCCAACACCTCGGAGATGTAGCGCTGGCTGGTTAAAGTACCGGCAATGCGTACTAGAGGAGTGCGAGAGAGATATCCGATACCGCCCCATACCATAATACCCGGTGCAGGACCAGTGTGACGGTGCATAATGCAGCTGTTCAGCATCCTCTCTCCACGGTGTCTCCAGACTCGAATCCGACCGTCGTGGTGTTGCATACAGAAGCGTGACTCGTCAGTAAAGAGAATTTCATTCCATTCTGTCGTCCACATCCTTCTTTCATCGCACCATTGGCGGCGGAGACGTCTGTGGTTCCGCGTCAGAGGTAGACAAAGCAACGGACGTCTTGCGGACAGACCATTCTGCTGTAAACGACGTCGAATGGTACGCGCAGACACTGGATGATGCGTTACAGACTGAATCTGCTGTGATATGGTTCGTGATGTGACTGAGCGGTCCGTCACTGCCATGCGTACAATCTGCCTGTCATCACGTGACGTGGTGCACTGAGGTCGATGCGGTCGATCACGTCTGTCCGTCGTACCCTCCTGCACCCAACGATCACATATCCGCATCACAGTTGTTTGGTTTCGTCCAATACGACGACCGATTTCCCTGAAAGATAACCCACAATCTCGGTATGCCACTATCCTTCCTCTGTCAAACTCGGATACTTGATCAAAAGATGATCGTTGTTTCCTACGAGGCATAATTTATCGTTTTTTTGAAAAAAAAGCAAGAAAAACACAATTGCTGTACTTGAAACCGTCGAAATCTCCAAGCCTTAAATAGCGCTTTGAGGTGGCGCCACAGGCGCGCTTGATGTGCGTCTGCGCTGAAATTCTAATCATTTGCATATCTCACCTCAGCTAATGCATGTTGTAAATTTCATATTATTTGCATGCTTCCTTCAGGGTGTTGCATTTACGATGGCCAGCAGTGTATTTTAATTGATTCTAACGGTTACGCCCCTTTGTTGAAAGCGATTTTTAATATAGTCTATTGTTCCAAAGTATATTAGTGCCACATTTTTAAAAAGCGGTATTATACCGTATTTTATAGCATTGATTTTAAAAATTATGTCTCTTTATTGAAAGTTATTCTACTAATATGATAAATGTTAAAGTTCGCATTTTTGTGTGTTTGAGTGTTTTTGACTCAATCACGCAAAAACCGCAGAACGAATTTGCGTAAAATTTGGAGTGAAATTAGCTTATGCCCTGGATTAATATGCAGTCTACCTTTTATGCATATAACATAAATAGTTCTTTGACAGGTATACGCTCAAAATAATTCTAATAGATTGCGTTCTATGTACATCACTGTAAGTACTATACAAGTTCTAAAACTTTCTCCCCTAATAGAAAGCTACACCATACCTGAGTTTTATAGGCTACCTTTTATGCATATATCACAAATAGTTCTTTTACAGGGAGACTCATAAGAATTGGATTACGCTCTATGGCATCTCGGTAAATATTGAACCGATTCTCAAACATTTTTCATGGACAGAAAGCTACAATATTCCTGTGTATTATAAGCTACCTTTATCCATTATATCATATACTTCTTTTGCAGCGACACTTATAAGAATTAGATTACGCTCTGAAGGCACCTCTAAATACTAAACTGTATATATATATATATATATATATATATGTAATGTATAAAAAGGTAATTTGGGTTTTACTAGTTTGGGTATTGTTCAAGCGGGTACTTTCACTGTAAGTTTTACTTTCCTGTCATACTTGCCACGCGCGCTCTGGAGCTATGTTTTATTTATTTTGTTATTTGTCAAACATCAGGCCGTCGATTCTTAATTCTTTAGATCTACTTGTGTCCCCGGATGCGGGTCATGTTGGTAAATGTGTGTGGTTCGATCAGAGATAAGAAAGAGGAGGAGTTGTGTCTTCGCAGACCACGTGGTGTGGTGAGCGTAAATACTCCCGCACATCGAAAATCGGGGGACTTCTGCCACTGGAACTGTTTAATGAGTCCACGCTGATTCTTGTACCCGTCTCCCGACTATTGAGCGTTAATTCTTTACAATTTTAAAAATTTTAATTGCCACACAGGCAGTCATCCTGTCGACTATTTGAGACGTCAGATATTTCAAGTAAAGTTTCAGAGTTAAGGCAGGTAATATGGTTTATTGAACATTACCTTTAAGTTACAATTTAGAATGAGAAGAGGGGAGGGGAGACGGGTACAAGAATCAGCGTGGACTCATTAAACAGTTCCAGTGGCAGAAGTCCCCCGATTTTCGATGTGCGGGAGTATTTACGCTCACCACACCACGTGGTCTGCGAAGACACAACTCCTCCTCTCTCTTATCTCTGATCGAACCACACACAATTACCAACATGACCCGCATCCGGGGACACAAGTAGATCTAAAGAATTAAGAATCGACGGCCTGATGTTTGACAAATAACAAAATAAATAAAACATAGCTCCAGAGCGCGCGTGGCAAGTATGACAGGAAAGTAAAACTTACAGTGAAAGTACCCGCTTGAACAATACCCAAACTAGTAAAACCCAAATTACCTTTTTATACATTACATATATATATATATATATATTGTTAAGAATTTTCGGTTTGTTCTGCCTCCCAGATATTAAAATTATTCTAAAATTCGTACCCTACGTCAAATATTTAAATTTTGCATTTTGTTGTATCAAAATCGGTTAACTAGAACGCGACTTAAGGAGTTCTGGGTTTGCCCATTGGTTAACATAGGGTTTTTTTAGAAATCTCCAGAAATATTGATGCTAGAGCTTTGGTGATTTCACTTATGGGAACTTATTTTTGACGCCAAATTTGGCGATATTTCGCCAAAAAGTCGCCAAGGTTGGCGACATTTCGGGCGCTTTTACCAATGGGGCCAGTAATGCTGGTTTTCCTGCATTAATATTGCACTGTGGCTTAGCATTACTAATTTCCATTTCCATGACATAATCAAAATTCGAGCTTTATGGGGTTCTTTGAGAAATAGCCCCCTACCAGAATTTTCGTTTATCTTCTGCGACACCTATAAATAGAGGAAGGGCAGGCCACCAGAGATAGTTATATTCGAACGCTAATTGAATTCGATGCAATACTCTGTAAATTGTGCTATTGGAAGCAATATTTTGCTTGTTTTTGAGTATAGAGTGTAAATTCTTCATTGCTGAGTCCTGAGGGACTATTTATAATTTCCTTTGTAAGTTTCCATTGAATGTTTGCCAGTGGAAGTGTTTTATTTTCTGTAAGAAATACAGCATCTGTGAAAGCTTCTGTACTGAGAGGACTATTATAAGCAAGGTACTGGCCATTAGTGTCTGTGAATTTTTTACTGCTGATTGTTCGACGAAGTGCTAGAAGCAATAAAATTTGTGTTCCATCCTGACAAATGGACTTTTTACTAGAACTTTCTACATACACTGGACTTTAGAGCGAGGAACCCAAGAATCGAATCCCGACGAAGCCAATATCTCTGTTACTATTGTTGCGGAATTACTCTGCTACTCCTTGGGTTCGTCGTTCTAAAGTCAAGTTGGTGTAAAAAGTTCAAGTAAAAAGTCACTTGTCAGGATGGAACACAAACTTTATTTCTTCTAGAACTTCGTAGAACAATCAGCTGCACACAATTCACAAGCACAATCTAGCAGTAAAGTGCTTTCAACAGTTCGATTAGATCAGAAACTCTCACGAATGCTGTATTTCTCACACAAAATAGAACACTTTCACTGACAAGAATTCAGCGAAAATATACGAGAAATAACACTAACGGTCTCTCAAGACTCAGCAATGAAGAATTTACACACAGCACTTAAATTCAAAGCTTCACAAACAGCGCGAAACACAGCTTCCTTCACAAAGCAAGCGTATTCACTCTCTCAAAGCTTGATCAACAATGAATCGTCGGGGCGACACGCTTCTATAAATAGCCGACGCAGGAGGTACAAGAGGTTTCCAGAAAAGTCAATTTCTCGAGGGTTCTACATAACGCGTGAATATTGATTACGTCATAGAAGAGAAATGTTAGGTTATTATGCGTTTTTAATGCAGGAAAAACAACTTCCAGGCCCCATTGGGAAAATCGCGCCAAATGACCAAAAAGTCGCCAAGCTTGGCGACTTTTGGCGAAATATCGCCAAATTTGGCGCCAAAAATAAGTCCTCAAAAGTGAAGAGATCTAAGCTCTAGGACTAATATTTCTCGAGATTTCTAGAAGCCCATAGAAAAACATATGGGAAAGCGAAACCTCCGTATCTCCGGTTCTAATTGGCCGATTTTGATGCAACAAAAAGCAAAATTTATCTATTTGAAGCGTAGAATACGAATTTTAAACCATTCTAAGCCCCAGAGCAGCGGGTTGCCCCGAAAATTCGTAACATTGCCCCCTTCCCAAGGACTGCACGTCCCGGGCAGTACAATCCCTAGTTAGGAGGTCACACAGGTACCTACACTGTATAACACTTAACAAGATCTTAACAACATAATTCAAGCAAGTAATCAATAGCACAATAAGCAAATACACATTAATAAATAAATAATCAACATAATAAATAATTACACTGTAATAAGTAATCAATGTAATAACAAATACACATTAATAAAATCCAATATATTACAAATATATACACTAAACATGGCGTAAGTAATGAGTGAAAGAGAGTTGACGAAAGAGGAAGAGAAGAGAAAGACAGGAAAGAAATGACAGTTGAAAGAAAGGAGGAATTACGCCATAGTGAACATGGTCTGATAGTCAAATAACTAATTACAACCGCGGTAGATGGCTAGCCGATCGTAATGTACAACTCTTGGCTTCGAGTTTGGTGACTTACGAATCCGTACGATGACGTCATTCAGCCGGTTTAGGACTGTGTAAGGACCGTCCCACGGCGATTGCAGCTTGGGAGACAGGCCTTTCCGTCGAGTAGGATTCCATAGCCAAACTTTGTCACCTGCGTTGAACTCGTGTCCCGTAGCTTTCGTGTCGTAGCGAGTCTTCATCTTTTCCGTGTTCAGGTTGATCCGCTCCCGAGCAAAATGATGCACATCTTCAAACCGTGCCCGAAGGTTTTCCACGTACTCCTCTGGCGATGAAGGCGCATCTGGAGGGCGGCCGAACACTAGATCGGCGGGAAGACGAAGATCTCTGCCGAACAGCATCTGGGAAGGTGTGAAGCCGGTAGTCTCATGGATGGCACTCCTATAGGCCAGCAGGAACAAGGGGAGTTTCTTGTCCCAGTCCTCTTGATTCCTAGATACCAGGAGCGAGAGGTTGTTCAAAATTGTACGATTGAACCTCTCCACCATGCCGTCGGATTGTGGGTGTAAAGGCGTAGTCTGGGTTTTGTCCATTCCGAGAAGTTGGCATAGTCCTTTAAAGACTGCAGAGGTAAAGTTCGTTCCTTGGTCGGAATGAAGTTGCAGAGGGGTTCCATATCTGGAAATCCATTCTTGCACCAGTACCTCTGCTACGGTCGTAGCTTCTTGATCGGGAATAGGAAACGCTTCGGGCCATTTAGAGAAGTAGTCAATGACAACTAGGATGTATTTGTTGCCATCCGAAGTTCGCGGAAGAGGTCCCAGGATGTCGAGTGCAATCCTCTCAAAAGGCGCTCCTACATTATAACGATGTAGTCTTCCACGGCTTCGTTTCTTCGGGCCTTTGCGGGCGGCACAGGCGTCACAAGCTTGACACCACTTTTCGACGTCGCCTCGAGCCCTAACCCAGTAAAAGCGCTCGCGAACTTTCTGCAGGGTCTTCATTACGCCAAAATGGCCCCCAGTTAAGCCATTATGAAGTTCTTCTAGAACCTTCGGAATCCTCGAGCGAGGGAGTACCAACTGCCATCGGAGCATCTTGCCGTCGTCCGACTCCCATTTACGATACAGGACTCCATTTCTCAGGCGAAGCGAATCCCATAAAGCCCAGTACTGTTTTGTTGCCGGACTGTAAGATGATATTTCTTGCCAACTGGGCTTAGCGCTGGATTTTTCCATAAATTCCACAATAGGTTTGATGTCGCTGTCTGTTAATTGGTCCGCCCGAACATTTTCGTCACTCCAGGGATCTTGAGATGGTGCCGATGATGTAACTTGGCGGACAGCGGGATGTTTCAGATGGTAATTTTTCTCTGCCCTGGAGCAATAGCGACAACTGTCTATGCAGGGCCTTCTCGACAAAGCATCTGCATTTCCATGAGATGACCCTTTCCGATGACGTATCTCGATGTCATATTCTTGTAAGCGCTGTATCCACCTGGCTATTTGGCCCTCCGGATTCTTGAAATTTAGAAGCCAGGTTAAAGAGGCATGGTCCGTTCGGAGCAGGAACTTTCGGCCGTACAGGTAATGATGGAAGTGCTCCACGGCCTTAATGATAGCAAGGAGTTCCTTTCTCGTAACACAATAGTTACGTTCTGCCTTTGAAAGGCATTTGCTCCAGTAAGCAATGACGTGTTCTTGGCCATCTATCTCCTGGGACAAAACTGCTCCGACACTCTCCTTACTTGCGTCTGTGTCCAGGATAAATGGCTTGTCAGGGTGAGGATACGACAAGATCGGCGAAGATGTTAAAGCCGTCTTCAGTTCGTTGAATGCGTCCTCACATTCGTCAGTCCAGAGAAATTTCTGTCCAGTCTCGGTCAAT
Source organism: Cheiracanthium punctorium (assembly GCA_038373885.1). Lineage (NCBI taxonomy): Eukaryota > Metazoa > Arthropoda > Arachnida > Araneae > Cheiracanthiidae > Cheiracanthium > Cheiracanthium punctorium. The sequence goes on from JAWZYV010011610.1 coordinate 169,980, forward strand.
TTGTGAAGAGGTCTTGCAATTTGAGAAAAGCCCTTCACGAATTTTCGATAGTAAGTACACAGACCGAGAAAACTTCTTAAGTCGTGGATATTCTCGGGACGACTCCAGTTCTGGACTGCGGACGTCTTTTCGGGATCGGTTCGGACTCCGTGGGCGGATATTATGTGCCCGAGGTAACGTACTTCCCGACGAAACAAATTGCACTTCGATGGACTCAGTTTCAAGTTCGCCTCCTTTAATTTCTGCAGCACCTTTCGGATGTTCTCTAGATGCTCTTCGAAAGTCCTTCCGACGATGATGATATCGTCCAAATAAACGAGACATGCTTCGTAGGAAAGTCCTCTCAACACTGTCTCCATTAGTCGCTCGAATGTAGCAGGTGCGTTGCAGAGTCCAAAAGGCATAACTTTGAACTGCCATAATCCTTGTCCCGTGGTGAACGCAGTCTTTTCACGGTCGTCGGGATGAATTTCCACTTGCCAGTAACCACTTTTCAGATCCAGAGTGGAAAACCATTCGTTTCCCGATAAAGTGTCCAAAGTGTCGTCTATCCTGGGAAGAGGGTAGCTGTCTTTCTTGGTAATGTCATTCAGACGTCTGTAGTCAACACAGAACCGGGTGGAACCATCCTTCTTTCGGACCAAAACAATTGGCGAGGCCCAGGGACTAGTCGATGGCTCGATGACGTCATCACGCTTCATCTCCTCTAAAAGTCTGCTCACCTCTTCTTGCTTAGCAAACGGCAGCCGCCTAGGATGTTGCTTGATGGGAGAATGGCTGCCTGTATCTATCCTATGTTGAGTTAAGCTCGTACGGCCAAAGTCACCCGAAGTACGGGAGAAGAGGTCTTCAAATTCAGCTATTACTTTCTCCGCAGCGCTTCTCTGTTCTGCCGTTAACTCCACGTCTTGTATTAATTCCTTCGTCAGGCACTCGGAAGATTTAGCTGTCGTTTGGCTGATGTTCTTATTAATGCAGGTAACAGGAGTGCATGTCGCCAACACTTCATTTTTCTTTATCACCTTCGACTTGTCCGTCACATTTACTACTCTAACTGGAATTTCTGTTCTCGACAAGTCCACAAGTGTTGCTCCCACAAGTACTCCTCTGATGGAATCACTATTGCTTGGGTGTTCGATTAATCCAAAACGGAATTTATTGCTTTCTTTTACTGTTCCAGAAATTATTGAATCAGTTCTGGGAGGTAGAGTGATATCAGTCTGGGCTATTATTTGCTGAACAGGCAAAACAGTTTCATTTCTAATATCGAACGCAGCTATTTCTTCTGAGTCTGAACGAAGCTCATTATTCTTAAAGTCCAAATTAAATTTGTGTGATTTTAAAAAGTCCAGTCCGAGAATAAAAGAGTCTGTAATATTGGCGACATATACCACATGGTCGTATCTGGCATTTCCAAACGTGATTTCTACTTGCGCTTTTCCGCCCACTTCGATCTTGTCACCTGTCACAGTCTGGAGGGTCAGCGAGGGCGGAGTCCAGATAATCTTCAAATTTAATTTCTTGGCCAGATCCGTCCTTATGATGGTTACGTTCGCGCCAGTATCAATCACCATGTGGCATGGAGAACCATTAACGTATCCCAGTACGAAGAGTCCATTACTGCCGCCATTCACCGATGAAATCTGCAAGACTTTTAGGTGGGGCTTTTGACTATCTGGCAACCTCCGCCCCGCGAGATGGCCACCTCCTAGTTTCCCTCCTTCTTGTTTTTAGAATTCTCTTGCTGGTCATGAGACTTTCGACCACAATACTTTTGTACATGGCCTTCGACGCCACACTTCCAGCATTTTACTTTCTTTGGGCCATCTCTCGTTCTATCGGATCTTAATTTTCGCTCTATGAGATCTTCAATTCTCTTCAATCTGTTCTCGACGCTCTCTGTGTCTTTGTTAGCTTCCTCTTGGACCGTTACCGCTCTAACAGCATGCCGATCTTTTCTCACGGCCCGCTGGGCTGCCTCTAGCTTCATTGCGAACACCAGAGCAGACTTCAAATCCTGATAATCCTCCAACATGAGTGCCTTTTGGGTTTCTGGATCACGGATGGCTTCAATAAAATGACGCACCGCCATTTCTTCTCGGACATTATCAAGGTGGTCCATGTAGGCTAGATGACACAGCCTATCTATGTCCGAAGCCAGCTCTTGAAGGGTCTCGCCAGATCTCTGCATCCTTGACTTAAGTTGAATTCTACTATATTCTTTCTGGCACTTCTCTCCGAATTTCATCTCCAAGGCACTGGCAAGGGCGTCAAAATCTCCTATCTTCGTCGCTCCGATAGTTTGCAATACATTAATTGCATCTCCGCTAAGGGAAGCGGCCAGTTGATTAGCTTTCTCGGACTCGCTCCAACCATTGGCTCTGGCGACGATTGAAAATTGGGTCTTGTAAGCCTCCCAGGGAGTCTTTCCGTCATAAGGCGTTAGTTTCACTGCTGGGTGGCGTGACGACAACCTGATGTTTTCTGGTACCTTTCCCAGCTTTACCAGACTGTCCAGTTTTTCTTCTAACTTGTGATCGATCTTTTCCTCAATTCTTTCTTCGTATTTCGCTTGACTTTCTTCGAGGAGCGACATTCTCTTCTCCATATTTTCTTGATTTGTCTCTACTCTCTCCAGTCCGGATTTCATTTCTTCTAGCCCGGTTTCTATTTTCCGCTCCAGTCCTGATTTCATCTCGTCGTGTGCGGCTCTTAACTCCTCCAATCCGGTTTTCATTTCATTGTGTGCAGCCTTTAATTCGTCCAATCCGGTTTTCGTCTCGACTTGTCCGGCTACAATTTTCTTTTCTAAATCGGTCTGGCCGGCTTCAATTTTCTTTTCTAAATCGGTCTGTCCTGCTTCAATTTTCTTCTCTAAATCCGCCTTCATCTGTTCTTGTCCAGCTTTCATCTCGTCTTGTCCGGCTTTCATTTCTTGCATCATATTCATGAGCTTTTGAAGTTGTTCTTCCATTTTTTGTCTAGTCAAAACCATAAACTGGAAAATTAAAGTCTTTATTTAGAATCCCGATTCTGACACCAAATGTTGCGGAATTACTCTGCTACTCCTTGGGTTCGTCGTTCTAAAGTCAAGTTGGTGTAAAAAGTTCAAGTAAAAAGTCACTTGTCAGGATGGAACACAAACTTTATTTCTTCTAGAACTTCGTAGAACAATCAGCTGCACACAATTCACAAGCACAATCTAGCAGTAAAGTGCTTTCAACAGTTCGATTAGATCAGAAACTCTCACGAATGCTGTATTTCTCACACAAAATAGAACACTTTCACTGACAAGAATTCAGCGAAAATATACGAGAAATAACACTAACGGTCTCTCAAGACTCAGCAATGAAGAATTTACACACAGCACTTAAATTCAAAGCTTCACAAACAGCGCGAAACACAGCTTCCTTCACAAAGCAAGCGTATTCACTCTCTCAAAGCTTGATCAACAATGAATCGTCGGGGCGACACGCTTCTATAAATAGCCGACGCAGGAGGTACAAGAGGTTTCCAGAAAAGTCAATTTCTCGAGGGTTCTACATAACGCGTGAATATTGATTACGTCATAGAAGAGAAATGTTAGGTTATTATGCGTTTTTAATGCAGGAAAAACAACTTCCAGGCCCCATTGGGAAAATCGCGCCAAATGACCAAAAAGTCGCCAAGCTTGGCGACTTTTGGCGAAATATCGCCAAATTTGGCGCCAAAAATAAGTCCTCAAAAGTGAAGAGATCTAAGCTCTAGGACTAATATTTCTCGAGATTTCTAGAAGCCCATAGAAAAACATATGGGAAAGCGAAACCTCCGTATCTCCGGTTCTAATTGGCCGATTTTGATGCAACAAAAAGCAAAATTTATCTATTTGAAGCGTAGAATACGAATTTTAAACCATTCTAAGCCCCAGAGCAGCGGGTTGCCCCGAAAATTCGTAACATTATTGAACCGAATCAAAACTTTTTCTGTAATAGAAGTCTTCTATTCCTAAGTATTATAGTTTTACGAATTTTTGGGCCAATCGGCTGTTCTAGTGGTAAACTACCTTAAAATTCGTATTCTACGCGCCAAATAATTAAATTTCGTAGTTTGTTGCATCAAAATCGGTTACCTAGACCGGGGGATATAGAGTTTTCGCTTTCCCCATTGGTTAACATAGAGTTTTCTGAAATCTCGAGAAATATTGATGTTAGAGCTTTGCTGACGTCACTCTTGGGGACTTATTTTTGGCGCCAAACTTGGCGATATTTCGCAAAAAAGTTGTCAGGCTTGGCGATATTACGGATATTTGGCACGATTTTTCCAATGGGCCCTATAAATTTCATTTTCCTGCATTAATATTGCGTAATAGTCTAATGATTCAACGGTATTCCTATGACGTCATCAAAATCCACTCTTAAGGGGATCCTTCGAGAAATTTCTAATAGCTTCTGCGTCCCCTATAAATACGACAGGGTGCTGCCCCGGTTGAGTCAGTCTGTTTTTGACTGCTATGAGAAATAGACGTCCGTTCTGTTGAGAGTAGTATAAGACTCTGTGTTGGCGCTTAATTAATGCATGAAGCAGTAATTTGCATGTTTTTAAAAGCGCGTTTTTAAGTGCTGTACAAATTCCTCATTGTTTAGTCTTGACGGACTGTTTGAGAAATCTCTCGTAAGATTCCACTGAATATTTTGCTTGTGGAAGTATTTTATTTTGGGTGTGAATTACAACATCTGTGAAAGCTTCGGTACTGAGCGGACTGTTATAAGCAAGCTACTGGCCGTTAGTGCCTGTGAATTTTGTAAAGCTAGAAGCAATAAAGTTCGTGTTCCATCCTAAGAAGTGGACTCTTTACTAGAACTTTCTACTCCTACTGGACTTTAGAACGACGGACCCAGAAATTAAACAGAGTTTTCTGCAACAATTGGCTACCTTTCATGAATTTCTTAAAAATAAAATAAAATAAAAGTTGAAATAGTTCTTTTACTGGGACACTCAAATTAATTCTAATGCTTTAAGCTGTATGGGTATTTCTTTGACGTCTGTACTGATTCTATTTTTTTTTTTTTTTTTTTTTTTTACTAATAGAAAGCTACACTATTCCTGAGTATTATATGGGCTACCTGTCATGCATATATCCCAAATAGGTCTTTTACAGGGATACTCATTCGATTTACATTACGATCTCTGGAACTAATGAACCGATTCTAAAACGTTTTTCACGGACGGAAAGTTGTACTATTCCTGAGTATTGTAGGCTACCTTTCTTGTATATAGCATACTTTTTTCTTTTACAGGGACACTCATAAAAATTACGTTACGCTCTATGTAACTATTAAGCCGATTCTGAAAATTTTTTCACTCATAGAAAATTAAGTTATTCCTAGGTATTAAAAGCTACCTTTAATGCATATAGCATAAATAGTTCTTTTACATGGACAATCAAAATAATTCTAATACATTACGCGCTAAGGTCAACTCTATGACTACTGAACCGATTCTAAAGATGTTTTCACTAAAGCTTCTCTATTCCTGAGTATTATGGACTACCTTTTATTTCTCTTAAATTCTAAAAAAAAGTAACGGCCGCTGCCGCAAGCTTGTTCTGATATCTCCTTCGAAACCGTGGGGATTTGAGTTTCGACGAAGGTGTCTACGAATTTGGAAAATTCCGGGGAAGCCGATAAGTTGACTTAAATTTCGCCCCCCTCCCCTAAATTTTCTTCTGGGTACGATCCTGTTACATCTTATTGTGATTGCCGTTCGCAGGGTAGAAATATTGTTGATTTTGGTACCGCATACGTCAGCGTATAATGTACGTTGATAACTCGCAATTCCATATACTGATTTATGATTTTAGAGGTCAGATTTGTGAGGAAATTAATTGGCAAAAGTTCACAGACGTATTCAAACTGGACACTATATAAACCACTCACACTCTTTTTAAGAAGTTGTTTTTACTATGCGCATGGATGCAGTAAATAAAGGGCAAAATTTGATAAGTATTGCAAAATTCTTGAAAGTTACGATGTTTCAAGAGTTTGCAGACTAGTGAAACTCCATTTTTGAGAGCAGAAAATGTTAATTTTTATCAGGCCCGGACTGGCTTTCTTGGGGGCCCTCGGCTAGAGATTTAAAAGGGGTCTCTTCAGGAGCCGATTTGTCGATTTGGGAGCCCTGGGCAAAAGCTTCATTGGGGTCCCTCTTTCGAAACCTTTTTCAAAATTTACAAATTTTTAAAGAACAATTTGTGGGCCCGGGCACTTGCCCCGAATGCTCTGCCGAAAATCAGGCCCTGCCTCTTACTGAGAAATTTAGAGGGAATAGAATATTAGAATATGTAATATTTGAATATTAGGCTTACGAGCCTAAAAATAACATTTAACTATTTTAGAGATTTGGGGGGGCCCTGACTTTTCTTGGGCCCCCTTGCGTCGAGGAGTTTCTGGGACACTCCGCTGCGTCACTGCGTAAGATTGCTGGAAAATAAATAATCAAATTACTCTTATTATAAAGTTGTATATCCACTTTTGAATGCCTCACCCGGGCCCCCTTGGGCCGAGGGCCCTCGGCGATCTCCGACCAGCCGACCTGGCCAGTCCGGGCCTGATTTTTATTCATAGGGATAGATACTGTAAAAACTTATTTTTTAAAAAAAGTATTCCTGGTGCCTGTTAATTGCTCCAGGGGGGGCTTAGGTTTTTCCAGGTGGGGGTGATGGAGATCACATATCTAATTTAATAATCATTTACTTTGGCTTTCTTTAATGTAATCTATCCTAAATCAAGAATTCTAAATCACTTCTGTTTTTCATTTTTCTGCCATTTCGGTTTTTAAATCTGTATATTTGCTTTTCCCCGTATGCAGGGGCGAAGCCTTCAGTCCGCGCACGATGCGCAGATGAGTAGCAGGTTTCTGAAAAATGCCAAGAGTTTTGAACTTGAATTCAGCGTATTTAAAAACCCAATTTTATAAAATTTTCGCAATAGAATAATCTTTTTTTTTTTTCAAAGAAATGGCTTATAAGGTAATTTTATTATTTTCTTGTTTGGTTTCGCAGAGAAACCTCCGTTTATACAAGATTCTTACTGCTGCCATCTTTTGGTCATAAAGGAAATCGTCCCGACCGGAAAAGAGATGCGCTCATAACAGAGCATCTCTTCCGATGACGCGCGAAGTTCCTTGGCCAATCAAATAGCGCGAAAATTTCGGTAGGAATATACGGTGAAAAGTGAGCCAGGTCATCTCTAAAAAGATAGCATCCAACCAGCGCTTTGACACCACTAAGCGACTGAACTGATTGATTGTACAAAAAATATATAAATGCGTGTGCATGTGAAAGTTGACACGAACGAATTACAGAACGGCAATGTCTATCTGTGGGATGCGTTTAATTTGGTTTTAAATTAAAATAAATAAAATCATTTTTTAAAATGATTTTTCAAATTAAATCATTTCTTGTCTCTTCTTACTTGAAATTCTTGCGCCATTTCTTTATATAATAAGAAAATGCACTGCTGTTTCATGTAACTTATTCTGAATATAATAAAATTACTTGTTATGTTGAAAATATTTTGTTTGTTCTTTTGATAAATACTTTAATGCGAAAAAAGAAAAAAAATAATAAATTTCTATATTAAACAAAATGTCCTTTGCATTTGTAATTTGAATAGCTCAAAAAATGGACTATTTGTCGGAGGCTAGAAGACCCATGCTTTAAAAAGAATTCACACATGTAAGAGATTCACCCAAAGTGAAAATCGGATGAGTAATATTTCATTGCTATCGATCGAGAAAGGATGCCAACATTTCTTAAGACAAAGATTTTTACGACATAATAATCGGAAAATATTCATCCAAAATAAGAATGGATTTTATTTTCAAATAATGGATGAATATTATTCTTTACTGTTCTGATAAGTACAATATCTGTACATATCAAAAATGTCCCATTTCTAATTAATAAATTTCTAAATAAATACTACTAATAATAACTATTTAAGATTATTTTTCATTTTTAATTATTAAATGTCTAAAATTAATAAATAATACAAATAACCATTTAGGATGTTTTTTTTTTTTTTTTTTTTCAAACGTTAGATTATCTTATTTGCTTTGAAGTACATCCAAAATGTTCTTTATTCTTACACCACCTCATTAAAGTATTCGAGTGTAAGACAAATTTACTGTGTTAATGTGTTCGATCTTATATATATTGTGTTACATTAAAAAATAAGTTATAGTCCAATGACAACGTCTAGTATTGCTTTTGAGTTATGTGTTTTTTGAAAAATGAATCAGTAATCAACCGAATCAAATAAGAAATTCAGCTTAGACTAGAATAGGAATTTTTTTTAAAATATTTTTGTACGAAATATTTAACTTAAATGTTGATAAAATATATGAACATAATATTTTTGACTATTTGCATCACACCATGATCAAAATTTTCTTTTCGTCGGTCGTTTCATTAGAACTTATAACACAGTGTGTGGATGTGTGCTTGCGCTGGCGGGGAAGAGGGGGATAAATCTGTAAGCAGCGATGACCATGGCATATATTCACGCCTCGCCCCTGCCCGTATGCACTATTCTTTTTGTTTATTCGTCTCTTCGGACCGGTGTGCTAAAAATAGATTATATTTGCGTCCGTTTGCAAAATCAACGTATTTTTGGATTCCCCTGCTTTGGCTTCGTGTTGGCGTTTTTATTATATGTTCCCATGCGACATCTTCAAAATTATTTGCTCCCGATTACGTCATTTTAATTTTATTGGATTAACTGTTAGGGTTTCTCTGGAATTGGCGTTATTAATCTCCGCCAGGTGTTTGTTCTCGCCAATGTGTAATTCTGTGCTGTCGTAATTTTTAATTCATTCCACCTTAATTTCACTGTCCATATAGGACTTCATTTTATTTTCGCTGAGCCCCGTTGTAATAATGTTCAATAGTATATCTCTATTCTAAAAAAAAAAAAAATAATAAAGGCCGCTGTCGCCGTCAATAGCTTGTGGACCTATCTCCTCCTAAACCGTGGGGATTTGAGTTTCGACTAAGGTGCCCACAGATTCGAAAAATTCCGAGGAACCTGCTAAGCTGACTTAAATTTCGAAAATCCAATTATTTTAGAAGATATTAATAAAAAACTGAAAAAATAAACAGAATGGTTGCCAGATTTGACATAAAATCATTCATTCCTTTGCAACAAAGAGTTTCCAAGTATCTAGAATCGCGTGAAATTTACAAAGTTAACACAAAAAGCCTAATAACTTCTTCACCGTTTGCACGATCCGCTTGAAAATTTTCAACACCATTTTATTTCTGAGAGTCAAAAAAGTAAATCATTTGCGTGACAAAATTACCCTTTTCAAGTGAATATGACGTCATACAATTTGGATTCAAATTCGTTTAAAAAAGCTTTTTCAGATTACGCAGTTTATTATCATTTTTTTTTTTTTTTCACAAATAAATCGTTTGCATGGACATGAGAATAGCTGTGTACACAAAACGAAATCTTTCGATTGCGAAAAGATTCCGCGAGTTTCCAGAACAGAATGAAATTTAATTTGGGTATCTCACTATTCTAAAAAAAACTAAAGGCCGCTGGCGCTGCCAAAGCTTGTTGGCCTATCTCCTCCTAAACCGTGGGGATTTAAGTTTCGACTAAGGTGCTCACAGATTCGAAAAATTCCGAGGAACCTGATGAGCTGACTTAAATTTCGAAAATCGAATTATTTTAGAAAATATTAATAAAAAAAACTGAAAAAATAAACAGAATGGTTGCCAGATTTGGCATAAAATCATTCATTCCTTTGCAAGAAAGCATTTCCAAGTATGTTAGTATCACGTGAAATTGTCAAACATGAAGTAGAAATACACCCATTTTGCGCCAAAATAAAAAAATGAAATAAGTAACTCAAAATGTGTTACACAAAGTTGACAATTTTCAAATAGTAAGTTCGCTTAGACAACAGGAGTTTAGAATTAGCGATTATTCATTTTTCCAAAACAGAATAACTAATATCTTGAAAATGAAAAATAATTAAAATGCAGATTATTTTAAAGCCGGTTCTCGTCCAGCTGGATTATTTGCTACCAGTAGAAATATTTGGCGGCGTTAACTATGCCATTATATCAGTTACAGTACATTTTGGATATTTGCTAGCGCGACGAGATGGTATAATTCGTGGTGCTAAGTACGCCAATCTGCAAACGATTATGTAAATGAAAATATGGATAACGGTTTTCCGGTAATTTTAAATGAAGAGTAATTATAGGTTGTGGGCATGTGTAAATCGCCAAATAATGAAAAGTCGCCATTGGTGGCAAGCTATCCTATCTGTTCCGTAGCTTTTATTAACTTTACATGAACGCAAGTCGCCAAATAATGAAAAATCGCCATGGGTGGCAAATTCGCAAGGTGTCCAATAGGTTTTACATTATTAAAAATACAGCTGAAACAGATGTTCTGATTTTATTATGCTTTAGATCCTAATTAATATAACTTTTTAATGGCAACATTAAATATCATTGTGTTTCTGAGGAGTGCAAATAATTTTTCCAGCGATTATAAGCGGAGTCCGCACTCCAGATGGACTATAGCTCAGGACCCGTACAACAGGGATTCCCATAACAAAATATCTTCCGTGTTATAAAGGGGAGGGATCTACTGTAGTGTGAAGTTTAAATTTTTATGTACCAATGAACCTGCAAGAACCAAGCAATGTGTAGCTCAGTAACATTCTATCTGATCCAATCTTCGGGTTTTGTCTGTTGAAATTATGTCTTTTTTTCGAATAAGCCTTATTAGGGGCCGAATGCCTCATACGAAAAGCGAGCGTAGCGAGTCTGGGGGCCTTGGCCCCCTAGTCTTTTAAATAAATAGTTTTAAACATTCAGTGTCTTTTTCTTTACTGCAACTAAATGCATTCGAACCTGGAGTTTCATGTCACAACGCAACTTAATAATTTAAAACAGCCAAACTAATTAACTTCTTTACAGGGAGGGGGGGGGGTGAGCCGTCCATAGCGCCCCCAGCGCTACGGCCCTGTGCGGAAAGTGACACAGCGGCATTGCGAGCATATCCCTACATGAAGGGCATGCGGGGCAGGAAAGGACCAATAACGCCTTCTGCATTGATCAAAATGATGAAGAAATTTGAATCTACCGGATCTTTGGCGTCACGTGCAAGAAGTGGTCGTCCCTCAACAGCCGCTGCTGTTGTCACTACAGTGGAGCAGACGGTGCAATCCACGTAAACGATTTCTGCACATGGGGAGAGCAGTTCCCGAGAAGTTTCGAGGCAGACAGGAGTGTCGTACGGAAGTGTGTAGAGATCACTGCGAATAATTCTGAAACGGTATCCCTATAAATTGCAACATAACCAATATCTGAAACCTCTTGACTTCGACTCTCGTCGAGATTTTGCCAATTGGGTATTCAATAAAATGGAAGAGCAGCACGACTGGCTTCACACTGTGCTTTGGACAGATGAGGCGCATTTCACACTTTCCGGCGCCGTTAACAGTTAACACCCACAATTGTCGAGTGTGGACCACAGAAAATCCACATGCATTTGTTGAGGTACCCTTGCAACAGCCTAAAGTGACAGTCTGGTGTGGCTGATTTCATAATTGGTCCATATTTTTTTCGAGGAAGTTACACAGACGAGTTTCAAAACAGTTTCTTGTCACTGGTCAGCGATATGCAGCACTGTTACAGAACAACATTATTCCTGAACTGCAAGCGCGACAGGCACTTCAAACAGTCACCTTTATGAAAGATGGAGCACCACCTCATATTGCTCTGCCTGTGCAACATCTGCTACGCTCAACATTTGGGGTGGATCTCATTATCAGTCGCTGCTTTAATCAATAATGGCCCCCAAGATCTCCCAATCTTACGCCCTGTGACTTTTGACTGTGGGGATTCTTGAAGTCAAAAGTGTACCGCGACCAACCGGCATCACTAGCAGCATTGAAAGATGCCATCCGCCAAAATGTATCTGCCGTAACGCAAGAAATGCTACTAAAATCTGTGAACGGTGTGGTGACTCGTCTCGTACTTCTGAATGATGGGCAGCACATTGAAAATTTACTATAGTACCAATTAACTGTAATTAAGCTGACTTGTAAATTGTCAACATTTTTTCATTTGTAAATCATCTTTTGGTGAAATAAAACACTATAGCGCTATCTGTTGTTCGCCAACAGAACTACTTTCGTTTCGTTGCCACACAAAACCAGTTTTCTTTCCCATTCGTTTGGTGCAAACCGTATCTTTGTATCGTGATTCGTTTTCGAATTATCAATTTTTAAAGTTTGTCTTGACTTTTGGATCACCAGGTATATAAAAATGAATGTTTGTGGGTGTGTATGTGTGTCTATGACGTTGAAAAACTCCAAAACCGTTTGACTGATCACCGTGAAATTTGGTAGTCTTTTATCACGGAGAAGGTTTTTATGCTATCCATTTTCCTCTATCTCGCCGCTAGGTGGCGCTGCAGAACGTCGAATTCTATTCAATCACTTGCTATGAAAATACCGTTTGACCTATCTTGACAAAAATTGGTACGTATGGATATTTGAACACGAGCATATTTTTACGCAATCCATTTTGCTATAACTTGCCGCTAGGTTGCGCTGCAGAGCGTCAAATTCTATTCCTTTCGACTGCTTGTTATGAAAGTACCGTTCAAACGGTTTTGGTGAAAATTGGTACACATGGATATTTGAACACAGAGAATATTTTTACACTATCTATTTTCCTTTAACTCGCCGCTAGGTGGCGCAGCTGAACGTTGAATTCTATTCAACCACTTGCTATGAAATGCCGTCTAACTTACTCTGACGAAAATTGGTAAGTTTAGATATTTGAACACTGAGACTATTTTAACACTATACATTTTGCTATAACTTGCCGCTAGATGACACTGCAGAACGTCGAATTCTATTTCATTTAAGAGCTTGCTGTGAAAATACCGGTCAACCGATTTTAATGACAATTGGTACACATAAATATATGAACATGGAGAACACTTTTACACTATCCGTTCGGCTATAACTTGCCACAAGATGGCGCTGCAGCACATCAACTTCTAAACTGTTCGACCAATCGCCATAAAAATTTTTATACTTACACATTTGAGCACGCAGAATATATTCTAACTGTTCATTTAGCTGTTACTCACTACTAGATGGCACTGCAGCGCATTATTACTTTAACTCGCCATTAGATCGCAATGCAGCGCACCAACTTCTTGACCGGACAGTTGATCGCTATGAAAATTGATATACATAGATACTTGAACACGAAGAACATTTTCGTGTTATCCATTTTGCTATGAATAGCTACTTCTTTGTGCTGTAGCACATCATTATCTTAACTCGCCAACAGATGGCGCAGCAGCATATAAAGACTGTTCAACTGATCTCTATGAAAACTGGTATAGATAGATATTTGAACACTGAGAATATTCTGGCGGTATCCATTTTGCTATAACTTGCCACTAGATGTCACTTCAAACCAATAACTTCAGGACCGTTCGTTCAACTGATCGCCATGGAAATTCATAAACATAGATGTTTGAACGAAAAGAATATTTTCGCGGCATCCGTTTAGCTAATAACTCGCCTTCTGTACCGTTCAACCATTTGCTATGAAAATACCGTTCAATTGATTTATGAAAATTGGTACACACAGATATTTGAGCACGGAGAATAGTTTCACGCTATCTATTTTGCTATGACTTGCCTCTAGATGCCGATGCAGCGCACCAACTTCAAAGCCATTCAACCGATCACCTTAAAAATATGTATACATACAATTTGAGCAGAGAGAATATTTTTTTAGTATTCATTTGGCTGTACTCACAACTTGATGGCACTGCACACTGCAGCCAGGACCTGATTTCCGGGAGGGCATTCGGGGCAAGTGCCCGAGCCCCCAACAAAAAGGGGGGGGGGCAAATTGTTCTTTAAGCTTAAAAATTTGTAAATTTTGAAAAAGTTTTTGAAAGAAGGTCCCCTAATGAAGCTTTTGCCCAGGGCCCCCCCAACTCAGCAAATCTGCCCCTGACAGCAGCCCTAGAGCTTATTATTTTAACAAACCACTAGATAGCACTTCAGCAATCAACTTCTTGATCGTTCAACTAACCGCTCTGAAAATTGGTATACATACACATTTGAGCACTGAGATTATTTTCGCGTAATCCATTTTGTTTAACTCGCCCTTTGATGGCGCTGTAGCGTATTATTACTTTAATTCTCCACTAGATGGTGCTGCAGCGTATCTTAATACCGTTGAACTGTTTGCTATGAAAATTGATACACGTAGATATTTGAACATGAAAATATTTTGATGCTATCCATTTTGCAAAAACTTCGACAGTTGATGACGACGATGCACCGAATCATCATCTTCACCGTTCAAACGATCGCCATAAAATCCTTTATGCATAATTATTGAACACAGATAATATTTATGCGATATCAATTCTGCTATATCTATTTATTATGATAAATAGTAATTACAATAAACCGTAATATAAAAAAAGAATCCATTCATTCCCGTGCGAAGAACGGGGCATTCAGCTATTTAAATATATAGAGAGAGCTTCCTTAATGGCAACCATTACGTAAAATGATTATTGTTTATGCTAATGCGTAAATTGCTAAGAATCCCCATAGAATAAAAAGATCCCATTGGTGCCAAATAATCTAAGCTGTTTCTTTTAATCGAGCCTTGAAGAGGGAGAAGCGAATATAGATAGTATTGATATACACGTAGTAGGTAGTATTAGTAGATTTGTAAGGAGAATATGAATAAATCACAATATACCACATTAATAAATATTTCATGAAATTAAAAGGGTTCTGTTTATCCTTTTCCAAGGATTGTCTTACAGTCAACTAAACAATAAGTAAATCTAATTTGCGTTAGTATATCCCGTAGTAATTTGAACAGAGGAGATTACTCTAACTTTTTTTTAAATGAACATCCGTTTTTTCACATGCAGATATGATTTTAGTAATATATTCGCTTCTTCCCAAATGAAGAATGGGTGTGCAGCTATTTAAAAATAACGGTTATAAATTTCATGTAGTGTCTGAGGTATTTAATGCTACAGCTTGAACCTAAAAGACAGTATGGTGTAGAAATAAGACATTTTGAAAGTCAGGAGTTCTCTGCAAAACGTTAAGCTTTTCAATTTTTTGATCACGAATGATACTGACGTAGTTTTTCGAGTCATTATATTGCAATGATGCCAGGTTAGTACTCATGACGCAAACTTCAAGTCAAGAGTCAAATAATTTTGCTTTTTTTAGATTCCACATCACTGGAATTAGTTCGAATTGCACATATAACGAAAATTTTGGTTTCCTGCCGTGCGAAGAACAGGCACGCAGCTAGTTCTTGTACCATAAAACACATCTTTGGAATCGAAAGCTATCTTAAAATCGCCTACTAAAACTGTTTTGCAATCTTCGCCAGGCATATTCGAACTATACTGCGAAGGCATTTTAAATACTGTTTGGAATGGGCATCATAATCCATGAGTGTACTGTGCACTCCTTCTTTGTTCCATAAAACACCTCGGAATAGAAATCTATATTAAAATCGCCTACCAAAACTGTTTAACAATTTTCGCCAGGCACAGTCAGACTATACTTCACCTTTATAAATATCATTTGGAAAGTGTATCTCAGTCTACGAGTGTAGCGCATTTGTCGTCTCTGTCCGCATTTGTCTATAAAACACTTTTTCGGAATTAAAACCGCCTACTAAAACTATTTTACAATATTCGCCAGAGGTTTTCTAACTATACTTGAAATATATTTATAATAAGTTGTGGAGTTTTGGCACTAAATTTAGCGATCAATTATCAAAAATTGCAAACCTTGCGAGACTTTCAACATTTTATTAATGCCCCCCCCCCTCCACATTACCTGGTAAACACATTTGAAAAGATCTTCACCGTTACAGTTCATATCTACAAAACTTGTCAACAAGATGAAGTAGGCAAAATTCTCGTACTAAGCGAAATAGCACCCTAGTGCTAGAAAAAAAAAAAAAAAAAAAAAAAAAAAACTAAAATTTTTGCTAATTATCAGAGGAAATAAAAACATATCCGAGAAAGTCAAGCAAAATCGAAGAACTTAGCAGATATGCATAATATTAAAATTTGGCAATATTTTACCAGAAGTTGCTTAGCTTGGGCAATAGGAGTATCCCGAGATCTACACTCAAGAACAAGAAAAAAGGGAAAAGTTGCTTTATTTGTCTGTTTAAAGTTGTCTAAGGAAAGATTTGGAGGTTTTAAGTCATTTTTATGAACTACGGTGATTGTGTGCTAATAATTTTTAATCAATTAGTGAGTAATTCAAGTGTGAATATTTAGAGAATCCTCCCTAACTGCTCTAACCTTACAGATAAAATATTAGCATTTTTTTTTTTGTGTGTGTGCGCTGTCAGGGAAAAAAAAAATTCTCACCATCCCATCATAAAAAGGAAAGGTGTAAGAATAATATATATATATACTAGTTGTCTGCCAGGAGTCGAAATTCGACCACAAAGCATTAAATTTTTTAATTTGAGTGTGAATAAAGTTCTTCTGTCAAAGAGTATGGCTCACCATTCCATATACAGTGGAACTTACTAAAGTGACCACCTTGGCTAAGAGACCATCTGTCTTTAGTGACCACTTTTGTACAATTTCACTTTACAACCACCACACTTTTCAGTGAAGACAGTGTTTTTGTAAAAACTATCACATTTTTCTAAATCGTGTGGGTCACAGATAACGTGGCCATATATTTTTTCCTTCAAAACGGGACATCTACTGTTTTTAAGGTAATAGTGTAGGGAGACTGAATTTCAGGTCTGGGCATCTTTTAGTTAAGAAAAACGCGCAAACAAGCTTGTGTTAATGTTAATTTCAAAATAAAGTGTAAAAAAAAAGCCTTTGCTAAAACACACATACACTATAAAAAAGAGTGCAAGACGTACGTTTCGGGAGATACAAGCGGTAGGCCCTACTTCGACTTCAAAAATACATTCCGACGCAGGCAGGAAGGTGAGAAATGTAAACAAAAGGACACAGACAAAAGGAAGTTGTCATTCAGAAGTAAAAAAAAATTCTTAGAAAACCAGAATGGACATGGGGGGGGGGGGGGAAGAAATAAGCAAAAGAGGAACATGACTTGCATTTTGAGAGGGGAGGAAGGGATGTTAGTTTTTTTTTTTTTTTTTCCAGACACTGTCGTTGGATGATTTTAGATTTTTAGTGGCCTTTATTGAAATCGGTACCCTGGGTTGCACTCTTTCTAAAAGCAGGTCATTTTCAAAAAACGGGAGATTACGGTGTCCCAAAGCTGTGCTTGGGGACAACGCGACAAGCCACTTAAAAACAGGACGTATGGTCACCTTAGTCATAGGGTCATCTCCCTCTACAGACCTTGGATTTCACACATTCATTTTGTATTTTGAGCAATTTAAGCTAATCTAAAAAGTCTAGTGGGCCCCCTCCCAAAATTGAGCCGTCCTCGGCTAAAGGCCCATTATGTTTAGAGTTATAAAATCTTAAACTCTTGAATGATTGAACTCTACTTGATGAGGCGTACCACTGACCATGTATAAAAGCTTGCTGCCTCAATAAATTTGCACTTTTTTTGAATGATTGTCCTTGAGATTTATTTTCTGTCACTGCAAATGCAGGTATATTTGAAAAATGAGTTTTTTGAAAGGATATGGTAAAATAGTATCAGAATATTTTATAAGTGGAATTAAAATTATTTCATTGCCAGTGGTTTCAGTTCAAACTTCGCAATCAATAGCATTACAACGTATAAACTTGAAGCGCATTCTTGTTCCATTGACTAATGTTTCCTTTGTATTTAAGTTTCTTAGTATTGAAAGAAAATTGCATTGTTATACTAATAACTTATGTGATGTCAAACTATGGTACTTTTTGATTAGCCAGGTGCAAATCCCACAAACTGTTTTTCCTGGGAAACGTTTAAAGACTACTTCTGAAACACTGTCGTTCCCCCCACAAAAGCTGGAAATTTTAATCCATAAACAAAATAGTATTTAAATACAGAATTCAATATATACAAAAATATCAATATACTAGAAAGAAAATTGTATACTTATTGGTTACATAATGGGGAACAGGATAAAATGTGTGGGGATTAAACTTCCAAAATATGGAAAGGGGTAAACAACTATGTACTGGAAATCGCTATAGGTTTGTAAGTATTTAGCGAAGATCACAATTATTTGGGAATTTTTCACTTGCTCTCGGCTAACCGAAAAAAAAAAAAAAACAACAACAACAAAAACCCCAAACCACTCACAGTCAAAGAATTTAAAAACTCTACTCGATAGTTATTGATTTCATTGTCATCATAGCAAATTATTTTATCGTAGCTACGGTGCTATGTTCTCTATTCATCAGATATTCGATTAAGTCAGCATTAATAAAAGGTCAATCATCATTTTTAGGTTCTATTATAGCTGACTTCAATATGTATCTGAACGTATGTTTTCAGAAATATTTCCATACACTTTATTAATAATATTATTTTCATTTCCTATTAACTGCTGAGGTATTTCTTCAGGTTTAAAACATGGCATTTACAATGCTTCGCGCACTTATCGACCATCTAAAATGTGTCGCGTAGCACATTTTAGTCATTGGTGTTTCATCAAATTGGGGAATAATTCCACTTTTTACAAATTTTGTTATAATACTATATAGTACTGCTGAAACTAAGTGTTGTTATTTCAAAATTGACACAACAATGGTAAAATTGCCCAACCTCGCGCAAAATATTGTGTGCCAAATTACTTTGCTAATTTTTTTTGGTGTACTAATATATTACACAAAAATTTTAACA
This sequence comes from Cheiracanthium punctorium, assembly GCA_038373885.1. Taxonomy (NCBI): domain Eukaryota; kingdom Metazoa; phylum Arthropoda; class Arachnida; order Araneae; family Cheiracanthiidae; genus Cheiracanthium; species Cheiracanthium punctorium. The sequence continues at coordinate 188,856 of JAWZYV010011610.1, forward strand.
TTTGCACAGTCACCTCCATACGAACTTTAACTGTGCCGAATTTCACACTCATCCATTCGCGCAATGTGCTGCAAAAGGGGCACAAAGTTTTTCCTTAGCGTATTTATACATGCATAGATATATATATTTTAATATATATGAAGCATGAAAAATCTAAATTTTAAAAATGCAGAATTTAGGGGAGAAGGGCATGAGCTTGGTAGTAATTTATTTGTATCTGTACTAACTACAAAAATGAAAACTATATCTTTTTCATCAAATATTTTATTCATTTTATACAACAAATCACTGGGTATAGTAATTTATTTTCAAAAGCAAATTCTACTTACAGTTATGTACAAGCATAAATATAATCAAAGGCCACAAAAACAATTTTCATAGAAAATACATATATACAAAAGAAAAATTATGATTGTCTAATGGATATATATTATCACTAAATGGAAGGAAGACCTATTTTTACATTTTAGTGAGGGTTCCTGCCTAGTAGGAAAGAGCTGTTACCCTGTCAAAATGTTAGCTACTCTGAAAAATACATGTATTAGGAACTTGTAAAAAATCTCTAATTGGCTAATAACAATTTCTATGAAATCTCCGAAACATTTATTAAATTTATGCACATTATTTTTATTATCAGCCCATGATATGATTAGGTCTTTTCTCAGAAAAGAACATAGCTATTTAGGAAATGTCCTAGTTGTTCATCTAGTGCATCTTTATTAGTGATATGTCTAGCAGAAATAATTTGAATCCAATGTTTGCTTAGTTTATGCTATGGTAGATATATGCCCAGAGTAATTTGAAAGGTAAACTACATCTTACTACTTAACTTTTTCTAACATATAGGAGTCAGAGCACACAAGCTCTATTTCATTTTTAAACATGTGTATGAAAAAATATATATATATAATATATATATAATTACACTTTTGAAAGCAAACCTCTTTCCCTCCCCCTAGTACATCTTTCTAAGTGAGCAACACAATAATTAAAATTGTACAATAATGCATGTAAAAAAAGGTACTTAATTTAAGAATGAATATCTTGAACGGTACAAAAGATCCACACTTTTAAGCTTCCTAAAAACTTGAAAGCCCCCCCCCCCCCAAAAAAAAAAAACTAAGTCTACTCCTACATTAAAATTCTAAAAGAAATGTATTTAAGTTAACATTTTAAAATGTTGATAGTATCTTTCACTTAAAAGTTATTCCAGTATGAATTTAAAATTACGTATTTTGTTCTTATCAAGAAATTTAAATGATTTTTCTAAAATTATTAACTAAAGCATGTTTTAAAATATTTTGAAGCAACAAAAACTAAATTTTGAGGTTATATAATAAAAAAGTCTTTCATAATATCTTGATTCATAATATTTTGATTTATATCAAAAGATATTACGTACATAAAAAAAAAACTTAAAATTCCACACTGAAAATTTAAGTAATATGTTTGATGAAAAGAATGATATGAAAAGATAGGTAATGTGATTTTTGAAATGCGAGTGTACTTTTTACCATTATTTAAGGTGATGGTTTTTGTAAACGTTAATTGAATATAATGGAAGATATTTCCAAGTTTCACAAAACACATTATGCATCTTCAACAGCTAAGTAGTCAAGAAAAATCAAAGATAAAACATCAGCAGCTTTGTGTTGTTGGGATAATACCACTTTCAGGTTAGATGTTCATACAAGGCAACTTAAAGACAAACATAACTTTCAACAGAACTTGATTATTTGAATTCTTAATTATAATAGAAAAGCAAAAAGATGGAATGATAAAAAAGTTAAATGGTGATGGTCAGCAAAAAAATCATATGAAAGTTTATCAACAATGCACATAAAAAAAAAAAAAAAAAAAAAAATCTCACTACAACAAAAGTCAATTTTTGCCTTTGCATCAAACTCTGTACTACATACAAATTTCCTTGTTTGAATAAAATTATAAAGCTGCAATTCCTATGGTGCAGTAGAGTTGAATTTACAGAATTCATTTCTTTAGTTTCACTTCTACAATTCTAACTATAACAATACTAGTTATCAAAAGATATCAATTTTGTGATGAAATGTATGGAAGCAGTTACATTCAAGAGAAATTGTGCTTATATAACTGGTTTTTCCTACCCACCCTAAAAAGTATCACCTGTTTAAGGGGGAAAAAATGGAATAATATATTTGCACTCAATGACTACTTTATCAAATGAAATTAAATAAATTTCCTTAATTATGGCACTACCATATGCAGTTCTTCAAATGCCACAGGTTACTTGATGATGGATTTAATAAAGAAAAATATTTAATCAGTTAACTAAAAGCATGAATTAGGATGCTGAAAATTTTGAATAAAGCATAGAAGTGTACATTTTGCATACACATATAATAATAATTACTAGTTTTTTTTTTTTTTTTTAAACTTTACGAAGACTTACAAAAACTAGCAACCCCCCCCCTCCCTCAAAGGAATTTCTAATGGTAACATTATTTTTTAAAATTATAACCTAGGTCATTTTATGCCCTTCAGAAAGAAAATAGCTTTAAACTTCTTAAGTATATTAAGAACTTAATTAATTCTGTTACCCAGATTTATATATATTTAGCCAATAAAAAATATTTGAAACTTTACTGAATAATGATCATGGCTATATAGTTTGACTTGAAAGTACTTGTAAGGTTTCTAACAAATGAACAATAGTGAAATAAAAAGAGATAAATAATGAAAGTTGTGTAATCTGTAAACCCCTTTAATTCATATTCAAGGACAGCATTTTACTACCCAAAATTTGATTTCAATAATAGTAAAACCATTGAAATGCTAAGAAAACTATCATTAAAAAAAAAAAAAAAAAAAAAAACTTAGATGACACATTTTAAAGGGGAGAGAGGGAACAAATAAAATTTTTAAAATGAAACATAACTGAATTGTCCGAAACCTGCTCCTGTATTAGAATTCTAAAAGAAATGCATTTAAGTTAATTTTTTAAGATGTTGATAATATATTTCACTTAAGTTATTCCAGTATACATTTAAAGCTACCTATTTTGTTCTCATCACAAAATTTAAAAGATTTTGCAAAAAGTATGAACTAAATAAGCATGTTTTAAAATATTTGTGTTTTGTATGTTTAAATTAACATGTTAATATTTATGTTTAAATTACAAAACACATAAATTGTTAATGTTATGTGTTTTAAAATATTTTGAAGTAACAAATACAAAAAATGTTGAGGTTGTGTAATTAATAAAAAATAAAAATAAACAAAACTTAAATTCTTCACTGAAAATTTATCTATTTAAAGAATTGAATGAAATATACATTCCAATTCAGAATTTTAAACTACAATTGAATTATTTTCTTGAATATTATTTCAGATTTTATCAAAAGAATTAATAAATATTATGTATCCAAATTAAAATCAGAAATTAGCCACAAATGAAGTATAAAAAATTTGAATATCTTTAACAGATTAAGAAGTGACCTAGGCATTTTTCTGTAGGATAGAGGTATAATTCAGAGGATAAGTAAAGGGTCTGTTAAAGATATATTTTACTGTTTTAACTTCTCTATGACAGATCAAGTATTTGGAAATAAAATATAAAATCCTTAAAGAAAATTTGCTATTCTCACAAATTAAAAAGACTATAGGTATTTCATCTACAGACTCTCACTTATGTTAAGAAGATTAAACATTTCAGAAATAGCTTTTTCAACAAAAGATATAACCATTAGTTAAAAAAAGAAAAATATATATATATATATTCTACAAAATAAAAATATTATACAAAAGCTATGACTAGAATATTTTACAACATAAAATACCACAGAATCTAGACCTACTAATATACATTAAAAAACATCCTGAAAGCTATTTCCAATCCATGGTAAAAGTATTATGAGTGAAAGGCAAAGCTATTTTCATTTAAAAACCATGCAATTACCAAAATTGGTAAAATAAAAAAATATTTTTTAAATGTATGTATATATTTAAAAAAAGAACCTTTTCCAGAAACATTCTTCATTACTAAATAGTATTGTAAAGTTGATAAAAATTAACAGATGTCTGGCAATATACAGACATAAAAATTGGTATATGTGCACATAAAAAAATCGATTTTATAAAAGTGTAGAAGCTTAAAATGAAAAATTTTATCAAAATTATTAATGGTATATCATAGATAATTAAAAGAAAAAAAAAACATTTATTCTGCATATTTTCAATAATAAAAAATTTAAAGCACTAGTATATCAAAAGATATTCACAGAAGATGCTCCACACTTGTAGATCAACTGGAATTCAGAATGACAAACTTTTACTAAGGAATATTTTTTTGTTTTTGTTTTGTAATTTTGTGAAAGTTTGCATATCTAACCCTTAAGGTAGCTGCCATTTAGTAATTTTTAATGGATGGAGAAATAACTGCCTTAAAGTACTAGAATTTCTATCACAATCAGCATGCTTACATAAATGCATTGAGTGTTTGGCACTCTAACAGCAGATATTTAAAGGCACAAATTAATGGCAGTATTAATCTCTTATGGATGCAAACATTAAACTTGGCCTTCACCTTGAAGTTTGTCAACAACATGTTTGACCCAACCTTTGACCCTCGGAGGGTTGTTCCTGCTGCTCATGTTTCCATTGACTCTGCTGCCAGATTCCATGACAGTATTCACAGTGGATGCAGAATGTTCAGAGCTAGTCTCACTTTCTTCAATCTCTTTGTTTAATACCAAATTACCCCATTTGTCTAAATCTAGCCTTTTCTGAATGTATGGCTTGGAGGAAGGGCTGGTAATGATAGTAGAAGCTTCCTCATTCTGAAATTTAACATTCTCTTCCAAAATGCGTAACCTCTCCAATATAGCTTGGTTGACTTTACGAGCACACATGATTTTGGGAGATGAAGGCAATGCAGCATCTATATTGCCATTTTGAAAAACATAAGAATTCTCCTCCGCTTTAGGTTCCTCTGACTCTTTAGAGAGAGTTACTAACCTAGGCTTCTCAACAGTGCTGAAATCTGCATCTTCTGGATCACTGTAAATGGCAGAGTCCCTAAAGACATCTTGTGCTAATGCATTTTCAATTTCGTCAAAAGTCCGTTCGTAATAGCTATCAGCAGATGTATCACTGGCCTCTGAGACTGAATCATCACATTCATCCGATTTTGAAAATTGAGAGCCATGGAAACAAGATTCAGCATTGCCAGTCTTATCACCGTCGCTGGATGATGTGGCATTGGAAGACTCTGAAAACAAACTGTCAGGACGAAGATCCTTCAGAAGTTTTGATGAAAGAATATATTTTGGCACACTGTATTCGGATTCCAAGGGTTGAGCCATTCTAGCACCGATTAGTGAACTTTCAGATTTATAGGTTGCTAAGGTAATTTTATCATTCTTTCTTTCAGGTGTAATGTCAGTGATTTTTATCTCGTGTTTCTTTTTGTGCCGCATCACAGAAGAATAAGCTTTTGCAACTGAATGAGCAAGTTTGGCTGTGAATATTTTTGGACTTAGTTCATTTTCACTTTTAATACTCGAATGACTACCAGAACGTTTAAAACCCTGTTTGTTGGCCGCATTATCAGCTGCTCCCTGGCATTTCAAGAGTTCTGGAGAAACTGCATCCTGTGACGTAGGACTGACGATAGTGGCTCGAAGACCTGCTATTTTAGATCCCATGTGAGAGAACAGGTGTTTGAGAGTAGCATATTTAGAAGCTGCCTGGTGATAAATTTTAAGTTCTGGGTGAATTGAGTGAACATTCTCCATACTAACAGCAGGGGTGTTTGTGCAGCCTGTAGTAGTGTCATGCTCATCCCCATTGTTCTGTGGCTGGAAATAGTATTCTGTGCCTGTGTATTGCGAATAATCTAGAACGACATAGTCTAAATCATCTCCAAAATCTGCATGGGATGGTTTATCCGATGCAATGGTGAAAGGGCGATCGCCATGAGCAGGTCGTGACCCATCTAACCTCATTCTCATGCGACAAGTGCTTTCTCCTATGGTCCCATTCACCTCTCCAGAACTATTCGAGCTATCTGTTGCAAGTTGAAAACTTCGAGGAAGAGAACCACTCTTTTTTCCACCATCTGCAAGGTGTTCTTCCTGTTGCTTTAACCAAGTGGCTGGAGCTATTGGACTAGTTTCTTTTGGAGTGATAGACAGAAGTGATGAACCGATGGGGGGTAAGTTACTGGCAGACTTTTTTGATTTTCCTTTTGTATCACCATTGGTTGAATATTTAAAAGAAATATTGTGCTGCAGGGACTGAACTCTTGCTTTGGCCATACCTGTAAAAGACTGCACACGTCGAATTGCTGAATTCTGTTTCCATGAACTCACTGAACTTCCACTTTCAGAATCTTGATCTTTTTGGTGTTCAGTTTTAGAGCAGTGATCACTAGAATTTTTTGTATCATTTTCATACCTGCTCTCATAGGATTTTTCAATGTCAGATAAGGCCTTCTCTTGATTATATGAACTGCTGAAGTCTGAATAACCATTATGCATATCTCGGGTTGCATAAGCATGTGCATGGAAGAAAGTGACATATTCACCACTGTTGTCAAAGGCATCCTCTGAAGCTTCAGAGTATGTGCGATCACGATAAGAATGGGGTGGTGGACAGTAGTTCAACAGCTTCTTCCCATCAACTTCTTCATTTTCAGTGTCTGTTGTTTCCTCAGGAACACTATTCCATGTTTTCCATGATGGTCTGAACCTACGATCTCTGGTATTCCTTTGATTTAGGGTTGGTTCAGGCAGGCTGTGTCTAATTCTGGTACCTCGGCTGAATGGAATATTGGATACAGAATTAGATGAACAACTGGAAATATTCTCTTTATTTCCCAATCGACCGAGTAACCATCTTTGTTTGTGGCACATATCCTCCTAAATACAGAAGAAACAATCAATTAGATGTATAATTTTCACACCAGCACATGTTAATGACTAACAGTAAAAGTATAAGCAGATTGTACTAATTAATGATGAGTACATAAAAGATGACCAATTTCTCATTTTAACAGCATATTAGTACAAAATAAAAAGTTTCAACAGTACTTTAAGCATCCTAAAATTTAGAATATTAATCAGACATCATCAACAAAAATTAGTAAATAAACAATTACACCATACAAACCATAAATATCTACAGTGGATAAAAAGCTGACTGATCATTTCATTTCCTAGGTATGTTTATTTTTGTGAATTTATTATTTACAATCACAAAATTTAGAACTATTTTTAATACTGGAGATAAAGAGAGCTGAGATACTATGTGAACAGCTTCTTTTGCATGAAGTAATTGTTTAAAAAATATATAAAAAATTGTGAGCGACCCGGGATTTCTATGCCCACTCCTGCGTAAGCCACTGGTATTAAAATAATTCAATGAAGTTCAGTATGTTTCTAAAATGTCGGCGTTTAGGGGGCCATCTGCCCTATTTTATGGTACATTTTATTCCATGAACTCATGGAATACGCATAGACCGGTGCAACCATTCTTTCTGTATGAAAGGAGTGATAATTTTTGTTTAAAGAATGCTCTCATATATGCACCCACAGAAGGGGCTAACCCCTTTCATCCCATAAGTGCAGAAATAAAAATGGAAATATCTTAAAAATAGGTAATTCTCATTGAATAAAACAATTTTAATTTAAAATATGGTAATTTTTAATTTACTTCGAAAAATGGTCCAGCAAAAGAAGTTTTTGATATGAAATAAGAACTCACAAATAATAAAGATATTATGCTTTTAGAGACGCAAAGTAGTTGATATCATACTGAGATCCCCTGCCCTGTGAATTTTATATATGTGGCCCAATCCCTGGATCTCAGTATTCGAGAACCCGCTCCCAGAAAAAACACGAGTCACAAGCTTTCCTTTACACTTTTTATGATAAGAATGAACAGGTTAAACCAGCGTTCAGAATTATAAAAAGGGGGGGGGGGGTTGAGAAAAAAAAAAGAATGGCATATGTCTTTGGAAGATTTCTATGTGCACTCAGTAATTCGGATAATTTAGCATTGTATAAAACCATAAATGTGTATAAAAATAATCTGTAAATCAGAGAAAATAAGCTCTAAATACAACTTTGTACAACTTCGCTAAAAAAAAATCTTTTTGGTTATGGGTTTATGTATGGGCGGCATATACCCATAACAACACTGTCCCGGATGTGTTGTTATGGGGCACTATATAACATCCTATTACCGATTCTATTAGTAGTAACGAAAGTAACGAGTAACGAATACTTAGTAACGAATAGCGAACATCTAAGTAACTAATACATACGGATACTCATTTTGTCGTTACTTTTACAGCACTACAATTTACCTTCAATATCAACTTTTGCATATGAAATTTAGGTAGCACAATTGCTTAATTTTTAGTACATAAATAATAATTTTGAAACATTATAATGAGATTGCTTTTCACCAATATAATACAATGAAGAATATGACTGTTAAACGCTAAGCCCTCAGTTGGTATGGGTGAAAATAATACTTGCATAACAAAATAATACACTACAATAACATTTTTTGTTCTTACAGGGTATCTACTGAACTACAGGGGGAAAAAAAAAAAAAATCAAATCATAACATTATGCAACATACAGACATTTTGTTGTTCATGAAATGCAATTAAATGCAATTATGACTCTTCTCTTATTGAAGCCAGGGTTGCCAGATCAAAATTCTTGAAAATAGCCAAATGGCTTCTTAAAATTAGCCAAAAATAGCCACTTTGATTGCAGCGCCATCTTTTGGATTTTCGAGAAAACCTTTAAAAAGTCTAGAATATAGCATAGATCTGATTCACAAGCGTATTTTTGTGATTAAATTAATAACAATAATAATAGTTTGAAGATTAGTAGATCGCAAAAATAAAGAGTTATTACTTAGAAATTTTGCGGAATAATAAATCGAATTGAATGCATTGGTTAGGAAACACTTTCTAACGTTTGAGAGGGCGCAAGCGATTACTATTTGAGGAAAAAAATCTTACACACAGGCATAAATGCTTTGTTGCGGAAAAAAATGTCGGTAGATTCATCAATATATAAAGAAAACTTAGCCTTTCTTAACTCTTGAATCATCTCTTCGAATAACGATAGGCTTATGAAATTCTTAATGAGGCATGCACACTTTGTTTGGAGTTTCAGATCCTCTAGTGCACTACCTTTTGAATACGTTTTCACTATTTCACCCTATTTCAGCCCATAACAAAGACTAGGTGATTTTCAATTTTAATGTTTGATAATGAAATCTTTACGCACTTTAAATTTTTAGCATACAGGGTGTCCAAATAACATAGTTGCACTATTTAATATTTTATCTATTAGAGAAAAGAGGGCAATGTAAATTGAAAAAATGTTCAAAACAAGGTAGAAAAAAGACTTAAGAAAACGTTCCACTCGTTAATTTTTAAAAAGTTACACATTTTAAATATGTGCGAAAATTCCCAAATTAGTTAAATGTGCCCCCTGCACTCATGAGGGGATGTACAAAATTGTAGAATTATACCCTAAGAACTGTCAGATGTATGAAAAGAAATATATTCTGATTTAAACAAATTTTCAGTGGCTCTCGAAAGGGGAGGGGGAACCTCACACCAAATTATCGCGTTTCTGGAATTATACAAAAATTGTGAAAAAAAAAAAAAAATCATTTTTTTCAATACTAGTAATAAACATTTACATTCAAGTTTACGTAGTCCCGATCATTTTTGTTTAAAGATACTTTTGAGACGGTTTACGATGAAAAGCTGAAATTTTGTTTATCTCTTCATTATTATGGGGAACATTTTACTAACAGGGAATTTTCCGTAGAGGCAACGTACACAAATTTAAAAACTTTAACTTTTATAAATTTAATGAGAAAAATTCTTCCCGTATATTTCTTCCTACCCTGTTTTAAACATATTTTCATTTTACATTACCCACATATCTCATTAAATACTTATCTTTCCCACTTACTATATCTTATTAGATAAAGAATCAATGCTTCTTACTACCTTTTTGGGACACCCTCTATATAAATAAGTGCACCTATACACAAACAAATGACCTAAAATTATTTTTAAAAAATGCTTTAAATATATTACGCTTTACTAAAAATTTCTTGATGAAATGAACTAACAGTGCGAAATTGTACCAAAAGCCTAATGTCATGAAAATTCAGACCTTGATCTGGTATTGACAGTAATTATTATAATCTTATAATAATTATAATCATTTTTGTGTCTGTAGTAAAAGCTGTGAATGTAGATAAATTTTGAAATAAAAACATCTTTACAAAATTGTGAGTATTTTCAAATGGACCCTCCAGAAAAAACAACTCATGTTTTTTGGGGCTGAGGAAAAAATCTTTCGGCAAACCTTTATTTCTGTACTACTAAAAACATCAATGGATTGTACTAAAATTTGGATAAGCTAAATGAAAAAATTTTAACCCTTAAATGTATGAATTTTAAAGACGTTCATTAGATAGCCATGAGTGTAAGCTAATTTTCATGTATCGGTTTTGTTAATAACTAGTTAATTTTTCCAAAAACATGCAGTTTGAAAGAAGCACAGTAATTTTTGAGATTTTGAGAAACAAGTAAATGAATTATATAGTGGCTCAAATTTAATTTTGGTTGTTTTTTTCTCAGTAATAGATCAAAATTAAATATGTTCTGTTTGTAATTATCTCTAACTGTGTAAGTTTAATTTACATTTCAGTTCCATACACAGTTTTGCATACTATTTAGAGCAGCGAATCAATTGATTTTAATGGTATAGCAAAAAAATAAAAAATGGAATGCGACATAAGTGATTCATTTATCTATTGTTGTTCTTCTGGTCTATCAATAGAAATCCTGTACACTTGTCACTTTATTTTTTTCGTCGTAATTACATTTGTACTAACATAAGTTTAATTGTAATCAAAGTTTTAGAAATTACTGGCAACAAATGATACTACAGAGATACAAAATTGGTAATAATTACATATATCCTTTAGAGTTAAGTAAATATGTTGAACCCCCACCCCCACCCTCTTACAAAAAGCTAAACAAACACTACAGTTTTATTACACGTAGGTTTGCCATGACCTATAACTAATGTACTATAGCACTTATCTCAGGAAGATTAATAGAAAAGAAATTTTCAACATAGTGTTTCACAGTTGCCCCCTCCGACATGGAACTCTAGATCGGCTCCTGCTTCCTTCAGTAAATTACCTGGGTGCAGGACTTCAAGAATCGGTAACACATCATCAGTTGTCTGCAATGTACTGGGTTTTCTCGTCATAAAATCTCAACAGCATGATCGTGCACTGCTTCGGACTCAAATGGTTAGTTTCAATATATTTTCCCTGACCGAAATAGAGTTTTCCCTGACTTTCCTTGATAAATTTAAATTTTCCCTGATACTCCCTGGCTAGTTTCATTTTCCCTGACTTTCAAGGTTTGTGGCAACCATGGTATGTCATATGAGATCATGAAAATTTCTTTAAGGCCATGAAATTTTTTTCTCTGTTGTCCAGTGGACACTCTGGTGTGGCATTTCCCAGGTAATTTTGATAAAAGAATTAAGAACGAGCAATATCATTCCTAGAATTTTCTTTGTTCCCCAAAATACAAGAAAAAAATGGTCAATAGGGGCTGATATTCTTCTGTGCTGACCCACACAGCACATACAGGTTCTCTGAACGTCTATAATCATTCAAAAAACGTTCTCTGAACGTTAATAGACATTCAGAGAACTTTATGTATGCTGTTTGGGGGATGTGACTGTCTTAAAACTGTTGCAAAGTGTGGTCTTAAGATTTTTTAAGGAATCCATTGAGAAAAGTAATATAACTCTTAAGTCAACAAAACTCATTACTATAATTAAGGAAAGTGACTTATGGGCTGAAGAAATTCAGAATTTAATCGATGCTTTATTAAACAAGCAAAAGGATACATTGGGCTGTACAAGGATTAATAATCCTTTGCAGGGTGCCCACCAATGTCAGGAGGCAAAAATAGTATCATTAGTAGCTTCATGGACATAAAAAAGTCGCCAGTGTAGTAGCCATTCTCTGAATTTTAGTCACCAAAATAGTAGCATTTTTGCATAATTTTGTAGTTAAGAAATAAATGTACGTCATTTAAGAAGTAATGAATAAAATGAGAAATTAAAAAACTCCATGCATTATATAACGGATCATGCAGTACATTCATTTGTATAGTATGATTAAAAAATCAGATTAGCATGTTTAATGAATGACCAATCGCAACTTTAAAAAGAAAAGGGAGTCGACAAAAACTGAAATCTTATTTTAAAAAAAGTCGCCTGAAGTAAGGTACAAGTAGCCAAAAACTTTAAAATAGTATGAAAACGACATTTTTTATTCTTCGGTCTCTGTGGGGTGTCAAAGGTCAAGCCTCGAGATCATTAGGAAGTTGCGAGGGTTGGTGAGCATGGCTCCTGGGATGACCACCAAGTCAGCTGATCTGCTGAAACATTTTAACAGATTTTAAGTGTTACTGATTTTACAACTTATTTATAAATTTGAATGTCGTTTTATTGTGTTATTTTATATAATTATTTTACCTATATTTAAAATGTTCATTTTAAATGCATATTCTAGATACTATGTTAAATGCTTGGTGTTGAGGTTTGGTCCCTGGGGTCAGTGACGACCAGGATGGTAGAGTTTGTGGGAATTATCCCAATCACTCAGATGCTTCCCCTCTCCCTATTACCATAAGCAGCAAGTGAATATGTAAAGTACAGATTAGTGTGGTTAATGTTGGAGCTGCGAACGACAAGGTGAAAAGATGACTTGTAATATCACTCGTGGTCATTCACCAGTTTTTTTGTGGTGAGAAGTGTGCATGTGTCAAGATGTGCTAGGAATGATACTTACTGGGTGTTGATGCCGCTTTTAGATATAATTTTTACTGTTTTAATTGGTTTTAAAGTTTGATTGCCAATTGATACCCTAGAAAACAGCACCCCCCATATATACACTGCTTGTCATTAAAAATGCAACACCAAGAAGAAGTGGTCAGAAAATTATGCAAATTTCAGGGTAAATGCACCTTGCCAAATTATGCTAATGATGTAAAATTGGCAGCTTGCCAGTGCACGTGGAAAAAGATATATGGGTAGGAACCAGTAGAACGGACAATTTTTGTGAAAGTATTGCTGTTAGAGAAATTGTAGTAGAAATTTTAGTCTTGTCTCAGAGGACACATGTAACCAGAGAATGCCAGGCCGCCGTCAACGGAGGCAGTTCCAACTGACCAACGATTTTACGAGGGGCGTGGTGATTGGACTGAGAAGGGCAGGTTGGTCCATTCGGCAACTCGGCAGACACACACCTGGATGTGTTCACTGTACACCAGCTGTGGCAAAGATGATTGGAACAAGGAAATGTGGCATGTTTAAGGGGTGCTGGTGCAGTCAAAGTGACGTCAGTATCCACCGACAAGAGGTGGCAGCTGCGCAAGCTACTTCAACCTCCATTCTGCGACATGTTCAAGACACCTTGGATGTTCCTATATTGACCAGAACCATTTCCTGTCGATTGTTTGCTAGTGGAATGCACTCATGGCATCCGTTAAGAAGACTGCCATTGGCTCCACAACAAGACGGCAATGACTGCAATGGTGCCAGGCCAGAGCGATGTGGACGACAGAATTAGAGGTCTGTGGCGCATGGATAATCGTGGTGGAAGCATAACGACCTCAGAAACCTGCCAGCAGTACCGTGCCGCAAGAAATTCTTTTAAAAACAGCATAATGAAAATGCATGCATGCTTAAACGCATGCACATATATGCATAAATTGGCATTAAAATGAGATATTTTTAAGACTAGAATTTTTATGAATACTAGTATGAAGAATGATGGTGTGCGATGATGGCCAGCTAGCTACACATGGGCCCGGGCGGTCTCTATTATATTTGTCTTTAATTCACAAACGGCAAAATTTATGAAATTCTCTATCATAATTCGGGCTCCAACTTCAATAATATCGCTCGGGCAGGATTGAATTAAAAGTCCTCGGGCTCGGCTTAAAAAAATGAGCCTAAACTCATCTCTAGTGGAAGCCTTTCTAAGGAGTCTTATCCCGTATCTACGCTAAGTTTCGGAAGAAATCACGGAAAACTACTAACGGTTAGGTTTGCAGATGCGACCTTATTTTGAACCAGGCACCTTCCATCTTCCAATTCACAGCGCTATGCGTTCGGCCACTGGTGGAGCTCCTGAGTATGAGCTTGCCGTTGTGGTAAACTTTTTCTAAGTAAAATATTTCTACTGCAAAACTGAAATAGATTTTATCAAAATCGGATAGGTTTATGTTGTTTATATAGCACATTCACGATACATCTAGTTATCAATATACGATTGATACATTATTTGCTTTTAAGCATTTTTTCCCCCCCACTACCTTCTTCATGAACCATTCCAAACCTATAATGTTCTTTTGAGGTATAATTCAATGTTTAAACAGTTTTTAAAGCAATCAAATGGTGCCGTTGACTCAAAAAATTTAATTGTATCTTTATAAGCAACTAGCATTAAGAAGTATCAAGTAAAAAATAAGCAGTTGAAAGTTTAGGTACAATTTTTGAAAAAGTTTTGTAGCCGATTATACGTCGCAGTGTGAAAATAGAGTTATTTGCTGCAGCGCCGGCCTAGACATCAGCAGCGGGAGCGTGGTGAAAATGCCTGGCGGCAGGACAGAACTTTAGACACAGGGTCGTGTTCTCAGATGAGTCACGCTTCTGTTTCTCCAGTGACAGTTGCTGCATATGAGTGTGGTGTCGACGTCGAAACAGGCCCAACCCGGCAGCAATTGTAGAACGCCCCACTGCCCAACAACGTTGCATCATGGTTTAGGGAGCAATTGTGTATGACTGCAGGTCACCTCTAGTTCGTATTCGGGGCACTATGATGGCTCAGTGATATGCGGATGATGTGCTGCGGCCGGTGACACTCCCCTACCTTCAAACGGTTCCCAACACCCTGTATCAGCAGGATAACGCTCGACCGCACACTGCTCGCATCAGCCAACGTGTTCTGCAAGATGTGCAGATGCTTCCCTGGCCACCGCACTCTCCTGATCTGTCGCCAATCAAACACATTTGGGATGTGATTGGATGCCATTTGCTGACCCTACCACTAGCCCGTTCAGAAGACGAACTGTGGCAAATGGCAGACAGGGAATGGAGAAACATTCCTCAGGACACCATCCGTACTTTCATTTACTCAGTACCTAGGCGTGTTGCTTCGTGTATCGCCGTCTATGGTGGTCATTCAACCTACTAAGACGATGCTGCTTTCCATCTGTATTATGCATATCATTTTGAAATAAAGATCACTTATTGTTCACTGCTGCCTCTCTCTGCTTGCAGAGTTTCAACACTTTCTGGCCACTCCTAACGGGTGTTGCATTTTCAATGCCGGGCACTTAGTTTACTTTAACTTGGGTTCAAGGGCCTATGAAGTAGGCTGTTTTTTTCTAAGTCTTACTGTTTAGAAGTGAACGTTAATTATCAATTTGTAACATTATTAAAAAACATACCTGACTTTTTGTCCATGAGTGAGATTTATCATGACCATTTAAACTAGCTTGGATACCAGACCGGTTATTTTTATGCCGCTCATTGGCGAAACTCTAAAATAAATATAAATATTTTATCAAAAATAAAACTTTTATGAGACAAATAAAAACAACAATCCTTACAATACAGTATTTATTTAATT
Organism: Cheiracanthium punctorium; assembly: GCA_038373885.1. Classification (NCBI taxonomy): domain Eukaryota; kingdom Metazoa; phylum Arthropoda; class Arachnida; order Araneae; family Cheiracanthiidae; genus Cheiracanthium; species Cheiracanthium punctorium. The sequence goes on from JAWZYV010011610.1 coordinate 204,609, forward strand.
TAAAATATCAGAAGAGTTAGGATTGAATGCATTTAATTTATAGTATAATTCTATAAGCTATAGAACTGACAGTTTTTAAATAAGCATGTTATTCTATAGTACCAAATAATTCAATGAATTTATAAAATGAATTGAAAATTGTTATGCAAAATTAATACCTTAAAATATTCATAAAATGAAAAATTAAGAAAATATAAAGGAATTTTAATAAAATCTACCAAGAAATACGAAAAATGATTGTTTAAAAAAGAATAAGAAACGTAAGAGTTTTACGACTTACGTTTTTGTTATCAACTTGCTCTCCCTAAAAAGAGAAAGAAAAATTAATAAAATACATTCTTACTTTCAACTAAAATGCTGTGATACAGTCTTTTAGTTAGCAGTAAAAAATATCTTTTATCTATCTATCTATCTATATATCTTGAATGAATACACACTATTAATAATAAATCATACCAATAGTAAATGATTATTTAATCAGAGGTTGCATTGGCTTTACTTCTGGGAGGGGGTGAAGTGACGACACCATAAAAATGTCAAATTTGGAACATCAAGTCTTAGCCAAAATTCCATTACAATAGATTTTGAAAGAAATCAATAATTGACAAATCACTAAAACAGACGGTTATCAAAGAAAGGCAATCAATATTTTAAATGAAGGAGCAGTAAACGACACATACGTGTGCAGATTGTTGAGGAATACTTCTGAATGAGCGGTGAGCAGTCAGTGTCGAGAAGAAGGCCATGTAGTGGGATTGCAGCAAAGGTATGACAAAATGGTGTTTTTATTTTCTGAACACGTACCATGTAAGGAAAGTATTGTAATCATGAAAAAATTCGACTTCGAGATTTTGGTGTATTTACACATTTTGAGGTTTTCTGAATTCATTTATGCTATTTTTACGAGATGTATGTATGTGTTTGTGTAAGTGACTGAGTGAACATGATAGCTCCTAAACGGGGCATTCGACTGAGCTCAAATTGAATATATATGTTATAAACCACAGTCACAAGACCGGTATTGATTTTGGTGTGTATAGGACTTATAGTTTTTCTACAGGTGAAGAAATCTTGTAAAAGATTTCTTTTACATTATGGCCTATTGGGGGGGGGAATTCTTGAAAGTGCGCTACCATTTAAACGGTACATTCGATTGAGCTCAAATTAGGTATAAATGTTATAAACCACCATCGTATGACTGGTATTGATTTTGGTGGGTATAGGACTTATAGTTTTTCTACAAAGATTTCTTTTACATTATGGCATATCGGGGCAAATTCTTGAAAGTGCACTAGCGTTTAAACAGTACATTCGATTGAGCTCAAATTGAAAAAACTAAGAATTTTTGCTGAATTATTCATGGATTAAAATTTATTTAAATGCTTGGTAATGATCTTAATCGTAATTGTTCGGAAAGTCGAGTGGAGTCACTCCAGTTTATTTTTTAATGTTTAGGATGTTTTCAAACATCCAAAAGTTGCAGTGCTATATGAATCACTACAGCAGAAAACACAAATGTCTATCTATATACAAACCCCTGATGAGAGTCCCAGAGGTTATAATTGCCATTCCATTAATTTTTGTATAATTTATTGTTCATTGTTTCTCAATCTTCATGCTGTTTAGCCCTCTGATTCTGCTGATATATACGGGGTATGTCATTTTCGCAGTAATATTCTTTGTGTTTTACTTATTAAATACACACACACACACATATACAGTAGAAGACCCAAAATCCACAAGGTTCTAAAATCTGCACTGTCTGTTCAATGTAAACAATGAAATCTGCCCTGCCAAATGCAAATTCACAAAACTACAGTATAACCACAAAGTAAAACTAAATAAGCTATTCCCATTTGAAAAAAAAAATTTTTAGGAGTCTGTGAGCTCTAATCTTAACATTGGTAACTTTCAAATGACTGAAAGTGACATAATTGACACTGAAATATGATCACATGACACAGACTCTGACACAGTAACAAGTGAGGATGATCAAAAAGTTGATAAATTAACGTTTAATGAAGGTTAGGCTGTGAGAAAGAAATATCTCAGATTTGTAGAGCAACAAAGATGTGTTACAAACAGGAAATAATGGGGAAAAAAAAAAAAGAAAAGAAAAAAACTATAATTAGAACATTTCATAGTCCTAAACTGTTATTATACATGTTTAAATAAGTTGTACTATAATCTCATAATTTTGTATATTGCATTAATCCTCTGTATTTCTATATCATGATTCTAATTATAAGTAACATGATTTGATTCCCTTGATCTCTATTGTATATCTTTTTCTATTATTTTCTGACGGAGGTGGAAATAGAATAAATTTCCTATATTGACCCAAAATCTGCAAAATTCTAAAATCTGCACAAGGTCTGGAACCAAGCTGTGCGGATTTTGGGTCTTCTACTGTATATATATATACACACACACACACACACATAAGGTACTGGGATGCTGGTGAACTGAAAAAGGAATAATAATAAAAATAGCAAAATAAGACATTATGTGGTAGACATTGACTTCCTTCCCAACTGAGTTAATTTTCACAAGTTTTGAAGATTCATACTTGCCAACTTTTGAAATTCCCAAGGTGCAAAGTAATATGCGAACAACATATTGAACTATTGGCAGCTCAATATACAACTATTTGCTAACATACTAAAATTTTTCCTACCCAGAATTTCAAAGAACAAACAGCTGATTTATTCGCTTCTGTGGGGGGAGGAGGAGGAGGGGGGAGACGGACCGGTAATTCAGTAATCTTAAGGTGAAGAAAACCGCGGGACGATTTCATGAATGATAAATTTTAAGAGATTACTCGTTAAAACAAAATATAAAATCATGACCCACCAAAATAAAAAGAACTTCAAAATTCATTAAAAAGCATGAAAAAGGCAGTTACACATAAAATTATGAAAAGTGTAGACTTTGAACTGAAAGCATACAAATTGGCAAGTATGAATTGTCAACGATTCTACTCTATGTGTTGAATATTCAAAAGTGCGGTGGAATTTGGTAGGGTGTCTACTGGAGTGCAGAAATAAAAATTCATGACCACAAGAGAATTTTCATGACATAATATGACATACTGCCATTTTGCTTTTGAAATGTAACTAATTATAGTCAAATTATAGTAATGTTATAATTGACACATAAATATATAATTATATTAATTACTCTTAATAGTCACAATTAATTAAATGGTCAAAAGTAAATGAAATGTCACTATCCTAACTGGCAAGAAGAAATGCCACGAAAGTGAGACATCAAGAGTTTTTTCCTTCCCTACATCCTACAACTGGAGACTGGGTTGTACTTGTAGGGGGGGAAAAAAAAAATCGTGACTTTGTATCAAAATTCGGGACACTTTCATGACTGGTAGACACCCTGTTAAAATATTAATTATTTTCATTTAATAAAATATACTATACTTTGGGAAGGTATAGTTGCAAAAGTAATTATGCTTTATTTCAAGAAAAACACGCAAAATTCAAGTTTTTGTAATCACAAAAAAAGGGAATCTATTGATGTAATATAGATTCCTGTGTTTTTCTTTTCTTTTCTTTTTAATTACTGGCAACTAATTAATGTTAAAATTAAGAAAACCACGAAAAAATGGCATGAATGGAAAATTTCAAGAGATTACATTTTAAAACAAAATAGGGGCCGTGATTTATTAAAATAAAAATTCAAAATTTATTAAAAGCGTAAAAAAAAGGAAGATTGAAGTAAGATCTGTAAAAAAAGGCGTTTCTCATAAAAAACTGATGTTTCCCATAAAAGTGTAAAAATTGGCAAGTATGAATAAGTAAGTGTATTTAAGCCGTCTTAATGATTTTACTCTTTCTTTATGCGTGGAAAATGCCAAAAATGTGGTGGGATTTGTATTTTAAAATAAAAAATTTTTTCATTTAATAAAATCTACACTTTTACAAATTTTTTTAAGACCAATATGCTTTATAAAAAACACGAAAAATAAAAGTTTTTTAATTGCAAAGTAACAGGAATCGATCGGTTTGCCAACAAATTTTCCAAAATCATGCAAATTCTCAGACCCTAAAATGACCAAAAACATTTTGTTTTAGATTCAAACTTTTATTGTATTCGGGTCATCTGCAATTTTTCTCAATATGTATGCAGAGGCCTTCAACTAGAGTAGGGCAACATACCCCCCATGCATCATGCTGTTAAGTTAAAATAGAAAGAAGGGGGGGGGGGGGAAAGAAGACGCGAGAGGAAAAATAGTTAATCTTAATAGTTATTCTTGTGTAGTAGTTTGTAATTACATAAACACAGCTCAAAACACTTCAGGGATTGCAAAGAATTTGTCCTACCCCCCTTGTCCAAATTTTGAATTTCCATGCTGATTAATTCAAATTAATCTCAGCAGCTCCGTAACCAGTCATTTGCGCACTGTCAATTGGGCTTTTGCTGAGTGTGTAGTACAGTGAAAATAAACATCTCAAGGGCATGTGCAGGTGACGAAAGACTTGCATTCTCGCAATTGCCGATTTCAATTTTGATGAGCAGCCGCAAAACAGGCACAAATTTTGTCTGTATCGACAGTTTCCACCTCTTTTTTCACTTAAAATTGTTCTACAGCAGAGTTGTTGCCAATCTGGCCTTGTTCTTCTTTGGTGGAAGAGAGATTTTCCGACAGAGACCGAAAATTCTACATGAAAAAATTCAAATACATTTCCTGATTGCTGGACACCCTGCGAAATCTGGTTTTTAAATTAGCCGCCTAGAGTAAGGTACAAGTAGCCAAAAACTTGAAAATAATATGAAAATGACGTTTTTCATACAAAAAAGTTGCCCTCTTTAAATTAGTAGCAAAATTTGCTGGTGGACACCCTGTGTTAGAGTAATAAGTGAAGGGGGAAAAATTATATAAATACCTTTTTTAATGTTTTCTTCAGTTTTAATGTACGATTAAGATTTAATTCAGATTTCCTTCTCTCTTGCTTTCGTTTTTCAAGATATTCTGGTGCAGAAAGGGGTCTTTTAGTTGTGCTCTTCTCAGCAGCAGAGTCTGGAAAATTATAATAGTCAATTTTACAAAAGATACTCACTGAGCCACAACAAATTTTACAAACAGAATATGTATGTATTAAAGTGTACTTTTGATGCAAACCTTCTTGTTTACTCTGTCCTAATTCCATCACTAACTGTCGAGCATGTGAGGGAATAACAGCATTGTAGTTCTCTAAAATGACCCTTTTTAACTGCAGGCACCATTCACGTTTCTGCTCAACATTACGGGCCTGAAAGAAAACAAGAGTCTTACTTATATATAACCTCAGTAAAATGGATGAAGAAAACCAGTCTTAATAAAATGATTATTAAAATTTGCCAAACCACTACAGAAATATGTTTAACTACATTTTTAACTGATTGACATTAAATATTTCTTTGTAAGAGGAAAAAGTATCCTACTTTATTTTAAAACGTTAAGTGAAAATAAATGTGAACTTTAGTACTGGATTTCTGATACAAAAGCCAGGAAATGTTTCCATTGTGAAAGTTATAATTTTGTTAGTGTTGTTATAAAAAACAGAATTTAATTTTAAAAATGCATTAGCCCTTTTATTAGAAATATTATGGGTAGAGAGAATAGTAGGATTGTTTTGCATATGCAAAATTTTGCTTGGTGGTGACTTACTTTGAAAGCAAGATTGACATATACTTTTTGTTAAAGAAACATACAAGTCAGCACAACTAGCACAATTGTACTGAAAGGAATTATAAGGCCTGTGATTAGAAATTCAAGAACTTGAAGGAGAATTAGTAGCTATTAGCTATTTCGCAAACTGTCACACACACACACATATGTATACACACACACACCAAATAAAGAACCTTTTTTTTGGATTAAAAATAATGTGTGTATGTAGTCTTTCTAGAAAAATCATTTAAAGACTTGATAAATACTTACTTGGAATGTGTATTGGTATCTTGGATTATCAAATGGTATGACATGAAAACAGAGAGGTTCTCCTTGAATGCTTTCAATCAACATTAAATTGGAACACTGGGAGGAAAAATACAAATACTTATATTATAACAAAATGTATTCAGTTTTAAAGTTAAGTGAAAAGTAAGAATAAAATAATTTGAAAAGTTAAGATGAAAAGTAAGAATAAAATAATTTGAAAACTATTAAAATATTTCATTTTGGGTTATAAATGTCAATTTAAAAAAAAAGAGTATTAAAATCAACATAATCTATGCAAATTTCAGCCACCTTATGATCGCTTTAAAATCTGAATTAAATAAAACTACACATCAAAATAAACAAATATCTTTTAGAAATCAAACAAACTGAAATTTATAGAGTTATAAGATAAAGGTTTATCAATATTTTGAAACAAAAAGTTAAATACAGAAGTTAGGTTTAGACAGGCATATACAGTTTTTCATTTTTAAATTAAATAAATTAATAAATTATAACTAAAATACACACCACAATATGTGTTTTGTAACTCAATATTCCTTCTTCTTTTTTCTTAGCAATGAGTAACATTTTATCAAACAGGAAAAGATGCCTCAGAGCTTTGGCGCGATACATTCGAAAAGCCCCCTCAGCAACAAGTTCCCCATAAGTTGTAAGATCCTGTCCCTGTAAAAGTAAAATTAACAAGATGTTTCAAAAAAACATTAGGTAAAGCTGAAATGAAATATAGCTTTAAAAAAAAAAAAAAGAATTTATTTAACTATTTATATAGGTCATCATAAAGATATAAACTGTTCGTCACCCAAAATCTACATTCACAGTAGAACCTGATTATCCAAAACTGTTACACAAAATTTATTTTTAAGCAGTTTTTCATTATTTTACTCATTCAGCTGAAAATTGCATCACTAAACCAATGCTATGAACACTAGAATATCAGTGGGGAGGGGATGTCATTTTGTTCACTGAGCTCTTTTGTCCGTTAATTATTTTTGTTCAGTTGGAAGCAATCATTTGAAAATTTTTGACTTTTTTAAATAGATAAGAACTTTTCTAATATATATATATAATATATATATATATATAATATATATCAGCATTCTAGATTGGTTGTTTTTTGAAATAACAATTACCAGACTGGCAGATAGAGATCATTTTGAACCCTTTGAACTCTAAGCATTGCCAAAAAATCCATGAGGAAAAATTCCTGCTTGTGAATAATACGAATAAATACTACAGACTCTATATTTTGATGATATTCTAATACTTCTTTGTTGTTCTCAAATTTACAAATTATATCTTATAAGGCAAAAAGAAGACTTACTGATGGAGAAATTGATGATATTTCTTTAGAAATTGAAGAAAGAATTCTAGACACAAATTGCTAGTGAATCCACGGACAGTGAAGAAAGCAAAGAACTCACACAAGCAAAAAGGGATTGGGATATTTGCAAAAGTGTTTTTACAGCTCCTGATAACACTATATGGAATGAAATAAATTCTAAAAATTCAGTCTGCAGTTCCTGCTTATAATATTCAAAAAGAAATAATAAGACCAACATCTTGAGCAAAGGACTAGTGTTTATGAGGACAAAGTAAACAGTATTTAGAAGCTTTTCATTGTACATTATTTTGCACAAAGAAAGTACAGAATCAGAAGCTCATCAGTAACTCGAAAATGAAGATTGGCATTTAAATCTCTGCCTGAGTTAGATGTTTTTGGTCACTAACTATAAGTTCAAGGAGCATTAGAAGAAAATGGTTTAGTTTTGTATTCATTGTGGTCTGTGGCACGGGAAATATCATTTTGCAAAGAAACTATTGGAAGAGATAGATTCAAACAAATAAAAAGATTTTTGAGGTTTGATGAAAAGACAAGATGTTATTCAACTACAGACTGATAAGTTTGCTCATGCCTCAGAAATGTGGAATAAATTAATTAAGAACTACAAAGTATGCTACTAACCAGGACAAAATATTAAAATAATAAATACAATTTAATTGCAATGTTTTATATAACAGAAACAACATAACACATACTTCTCATGTATGGATTTAGCAAGTGAATCATTCTTCGTGTAAATGAAAAACTATTATTTTATTAATTGTGTTTTATTTTAGTTAACATTAGTTTTAATTCTTGAAGCTATTCATTTGAAATTAATGTGTTATTTGAATAGTTGTAGTATTTCCACTGATCACACTACAGTCAAATGTATTTACAGTATTTTAACGATTCAATAAATTACTCAATACATGTAAATTACATATTTTTATATCGTATCTAAAAATTGTTATTTCTGTAGCTTTATTGTGGGGTCAAAATGAGCTCTTCTCACCTTCCCATAAGATTTTTTTGACACTCTAGTGTTAAGAAACTCAGAAAAAATTAACATAACCAAAATTACATCATTTTCATACTTTTGTGTAATTGATATTTATGTGTAAAAGGTATTTTAAAATTCAATTAACTTATTACTACTGCACTAATTTATTCTTGTTTATATTCTGCTATAGGTTTTACTTAGCAATCTCAATCATCCAAAAGCAATCAACCCCACTTACTTCAGACAATCTACTGTATTTGCAAAACTTCTGGCAAAATTTGCATTAAAAAAAAAAAAAAGTACAAAATTTCCAACTTTTTATTAAACAATGAGCGAAAAGCTATCCACTTACTTCCCATCCATACAGCAAACTCTGAATTTCTTGAACTCTAACAGCATGTTCATGTTTTCTTTTCATGTCATTGATGTGGTAGGCGATTCCAGTCATAACAGACAGAGCATTTTTAACATCACAATAGCCATCATTGTCTTTATCAGAATGCTTCACCATATTCTTAAAAAAAAGAAACGGGTATTCATGGGTTATTTTAAGTCTTAAGAGTTGTCCAATATAAAATTAAGAAATAAAGTGGTTATTTTTAATTATTAATCATATAATTAACAGTGAACTTAGTCAATAACAGCAACAATAGAAGTCTTTAATTGGATTATCATAAGTGTTTAAAATAAGGAAAGGTTTAACATGATCAAGTATGCAGTACACTTTTGTTTTCTGTAGCAAAAACTAAAAAGGATATAGTGAAATGCTGACTATGGATTTCCATATTAGATATTTCTTTGTACAAAGTCAACTTTACAATCACAAATAAACTGTTAAAAGTGAGTTTTTAAAATACTTCTTCGAAAAAAAAAAAAAAAAATAAAAAAAAAAAAAATAAAAAAAATAAATTGCTCTTGTACTCAAAAAATCTCTAAATATCATAAAAGTACCCAGATATATATTATTTAATTAAATTGTATTGTTTTGTTGGGAGAGTTATTAGTGATAAGAAGTACTTTAAAAAGCTAATTTTATGCCTCAAATGAACAAATTAATATTCGCAACACAACAAACAAAAATTTTGTGGCTTGTTTCCAAATAAAAATAAAACCTCAGATTTATAAGTACAATAGGGACACAAACATGATTATTCTCAGATGTTACTCATTAACAAATAATCTTAATATTTTATTAAAACAGTATTCCAACTCAGCAAAAATGTAAATTATGTTTCAGTCAGTGTTACCAGAAAGTTTTGAAGTAAAATCGCAAGAGGTTGCTAGAAAAGTAGCAAAATGTTGCAAAAGTGACATCACAGCCATTAGTTGTAATGTTGTAGAAAAATTGCAAATCCTAAAATTTAGTAGCATGATGCTTTCAAAAGTAGCAAAATTTGCAAAAAGTCACAAGATCTGGTAACACTGTGTTCAGTTCCCCTTTTCTCATGTACAGTACAGTTATCACAACTCAAGATACACACTATCTTAATTGCTCAAAATATTAATTTATTCACTTAATAAATACCTGCAACAGTAAATGATATTTTAATATTCTTTGTACAGGTTTTAGAAGGTAGGATCCCAGTGGCAGACTATGCTGAAGAGCAACCTGCCGTTCCTAAAATGAAATAAAATATACATACATAAGAAAATTCATGGACATATATGCATTGAAAAATTTACATTAGTGGATTAGAATTTTCACTGAATTGTTTAAAGAGTTCCCAAGTACAAAAACAAGTGTATCTTGAAAATGAAGAGAACAGTACATTTCAATCAGATATATTCAAAGCTAAAATGTTAATTTTTTTAGTTTTGTGGCTATTCTCAACCATATCATAATAATAAATAATAATAATAATAATGGTGGTAGTAGTAGTCATTAAAGAAAAACTGTTACACATGCATTAAAATTCACATATGAAATAGATAGCTGCTAAGAGGAGGGGGGGGGGAGAGAAATTAGCAGTATAATTAACAGACTATACATTTAGATTTTCTGGAGATTTCTATGGAGGAATTATGTAGACATTTTTAAAAAATAAAACCTTAAAAAGAAAAAAAAAATCCTTTAAAATCCCACCTTCCCCATTTTCTTACCTGAAAGTTCGTTGTCACATTTGACAAACACAGTAAAAGTTGATATGTACGAAACTGGAAATACAATTTTCAGAATAATCAAAGAGGTAAATATTTTAATTTGAAAGGTAATTGATTAAGTTTTTGATTCTATTCAAATGTGACATTAAAAAATTAATCAAGATTGGGTTTTACATAATAAAATTTGCAAAAACATTAACATTTTGTGGCACATCATGAAGTAAGATTTAATAACAGAACAAACCCTTAGGATAAAACTGTAGCTATGAAATATAAAGACAAATAAAGAGAGGAACCTATTACAATTCTACAAAATACATTGTACATACACACATACACAAACTTAAAATAAGTTTACCCTGAATATTTCGGCAGTTTCAGTATTGCCCATAAGCTCTGTTAGCACAGATACAGTCCTAAAAAATGAAAAAAATATTATTAATAATAGTCAATGAATTGAATTAAAATATTTTATGCAAAACTGCTACACATAATTAAATTTTATGTATTATGAAAAAATATTTCAGTGAATATTTGAAATTCGATTTATGTTAAAAGCTATTTTCTTTACAACAACTGTATTTTTTAATGAAAGTTTTATTCAACGAACCAGAATTCATGCACAAATAAAACTACTACCATCTAAGAAAAGCCTTCACTAAATTCAATCTCTTTAAAACATGATTTAGTACATTAAAGTTTTGGAAAATGTCTATTCACCAGAAATATAAGATGCGCAAAAGACTTCAACAGAATCAAAATAGCAATGGCTGGATTGTTAGTTTTTTTGGCTTATATTGATTACATTGATAATTATTACTGTGATCATCCTAGAAAGAAACAAGTCCAATGGGCATCATCAAGAATTACTGAGATAGAATTTATTGTTCAATTTTTCACTCAAAGTTATTTAAAATCCTATGTTTACATGACACTAAGTTACAATTATTTATTTATCCAAATTCGTGCCATCCCCGAGCAATTTTTCATTATTTGAGACTTATAATAGCTGATTATTTTTGACTGAGATAACTGATAAAATGAGTTCCAGGCGATTCTTGTGGTTCCAGTGGCATTCCGTTACATCAATTTAAAGACAGGGTGCCCACCATGGCACAGCCATAGAAATAGTTGCTTTAGTAGCCACAAGTTCACAAAACAATAGTCTAATAGTAAACTTCAGATAAAAAAATAGTAGCATTTATGGTAAAATAATATAGTTTCTTTATTAATCTAAACCAAGGTTTCTAAAATTTTTAAGTGAGGGGACCCCACAATATTTATGAAAATTTGGCTTGACCCCATAAACATTGATCAAATTCGATACACGTGTACGTGAAACTGTCAGCTTCTTCACTGGGACTCTAATATACTATTGCAGTTTTTGGTCATTAAGTTTAATTCACTATAATGGAGTTTAATTTGATTGGGGTAGCGATGCCAGCTACCCGCAGTTTGAGAAATTCTGGTCTAAACTAAGGTTACCACATTTTTGAACATAAAATGGAGGACATGTCCCTAAATTTGAAAGAAAATTGAGGAGATTTTATAATTAATGAAATGATTAACAGTAAGTAATTAAAAAACAATGTAATAATTAAAATTTGCTTTTTTACATGTTGGGGACAAATTGCAAAAAAGCACAGAAATTAGGGACTGTCCTTGAAAAATTGAGGATGTATGGTCACCTTAGTCTAAACAGACTGAAATCTTAACAATAAACAAAGTTAACAATGTAAAGTGTTAACAATTTCAAAAATTTTACATTTTCTGAAAGAATTAATATATAACATTTGTAAAGAATCAGTATGTATTACCCGGCAGCAGACCATGTTCTGTTCTCTCATATGCAGGAGTTCATGGAACAAACCATTATAAAATAGGTAGTTTTTAATGTCTTCTCAGGTATTCTGAGTTAAAACATATAAAGCAAAAAACAACAGACTATGAAAACTGTGCATATCAAGATCCAGAAATATGCAGATTATACATATAGAATTGTAGATCTTTCTAACACCACTTTTTGTGAATGGATAGATGTGAAAGAAAAGCAATCTAGAAATAAAGATAAGGGGCACCAGAATGCCAAAACTTAGAAAGAATGATAGAACAAACTGATGGACAGAGATTTGGGGGTGACAGATTGCCAAAATTTAAAAAGAATCGGATGGCATGCTCCAGGACTACACCAGCCACCAATAGCTCTTGTTGCAGTGCTGAATTTAGCGAAAAGAAAATACAGCAGCTTATGAGCAAACAGGTGTATTAATTTTCTTGAAGCATTTATTACCACAAATAAATGCTGAGATAAATAATGTGCCACTGTGTCATTCGGGAAGTTGGCAGTGTTATGTCTTTGAATTTTGCAATCACAAAAGGACATGTTTCACAGAAGCGATGATGCAGCCAGTAAGAACCTAGCTTATTCATTCCTGACAGATCTTCATGTGGACACTACTATGTTAAGCATAGGGACTTTTTTTTGGGGGGTGGGGGGTAGGGGGCACGTTTACACAAACTTCAATGTTCTTAGCAAAAACAGAAATTGTACTGGCACTCCAAGAAAAATAGTTGCTATTTCATTCAAAATAGTTGCTTTTTAGCAGTTTTTACATGACTAGGTGCCAAGGCCCCTAGACTCCCTTCACTCGCTTTTCGTATGAGGCATTATTTCAACAGACAAAACCCAAAGATTGGATCAGGTAAAATGTTATTGAGCTACATATTGCTTGGTTCTTGCATTTTTTTTTAGGAACATAAAATTTAAACTTCACACTATTTTTCATTATGTGAAACCTATAGAACACCTTGCACATTTGACACCCTGGTGATTTTTCATAATTTGGTGACTTAGAACTAATTATTAACTATGTATATACCTAAGAAAACAGTACTTCATATATTTTCTTTGATAAAAACTATGGAACAGCTAGGAAAGCTTACTACCAATGGCGACTTTTCATTATTTGGAGATTTACACTTTCTCATAACCTATAATTACTGCTCATGTAAGGTTACTGCAAAAACTGTTATCCGTATATTCATATACATAATCTTTTGCAGGGTGGCATATTTAGCATGAAGAAATATATCATCTTGCCCTGCTGGCAAATATCCAAGCTGTACTAAAACTGCTTTAATGGCTTAGTTAACACTGAAATATTTCTACTGGTAGCAAATACCCAAGCTGAACCTGAACAGCTTTACTATAATCTATATTTTAATTATTTTTCATTTTCAAGATACTGGATGCTAACATTTTTGATGGTACACGTGGTTTAGATTTATCCTGCATGGAGAGATAGCCTTTTGCCAGATCCTGCCTCATGCCAAAATGGCACTTTTTAAATCTGTTACAATTAGTCATTCTGTTTTGAAAAAAAAAATAATTGGTAATTCTAAACTCCTATTATCTAAGAGAACTTACTATTTGAAAATTGTCAACTTTGTGTAACACACTTTGACTTATTTATTTCACATACTTTTTAATTTGGCGTAATTCTACTTCATGTTTGTACATTTCATGCGATTCTACATACTTGGATTTGCTTTGATGCAAAAGCATGAATGATTTTATGCTGGCGAAAATTGCCAAACCTTGCAATCATTATGCTTATTTTTACAGCTTTTTATTAATATCTTCTAAAATAATTAGAATTTTGAAATTTAAGTCAGCTTATCGGCTTCCCTGGAATTTTCCTCTTACATGGACACCTTCATCGAAACTTTAATCCCCAAGGTTTTGGAGGCGATAGCAGAACAAGATTTTGGCAGCAGCGGACGTTACTTTTTTCAGAGTAGAGAGAAAATAGTCACCATAGCTGCCTACTTGTGATTATAGTAGCAAATAGTTGCCTTTTAGTGTCAGTGGGCACCATGAAAAGATCATTTATGAAACTTTTTTGTATGCATCGACAAATTTCTTATCTTTGCTATTCAAACTTATATTTCTGACTTCAAACAACCAGCTGCATTTAGAGATATATAAGCGAAAAACAAAAACTAACAACATATTATAAAATGAATAAATACCACTAGCTGACCCAGCCTTAAATAACATTCTTATTCCTCTCAATCAAACTTTAAAATAATTGATACTGGTGTTATGTTAAATAATATTTCAACATAACAAGAAAATCTATTGAGCTCGCAAAGTTTATATCAGTGTGTTTATGTGAAGATTATATAATTGCATAAAAATTAGGAATTTCTTCATGATTTCTGCATAACTATAAAACATGTTCTATATTAGAAATCTATTTTGCATAAAAAATAACTAAGGTCACAGGTAACTTATTTTAAAGTAACATCTTTAAATTGTTGATTGTGCAAACTTAAGAGTAGTTCAAGTAAAGCTTCACACAAAAAATATGTCATTAGTTCATTGTAAAACTGCAAAGAACAAGACTTCTCTTCCAATAATAAGAAACTCATCTAAACTGGCATAGTTTGGAAATTCAAAAATTCTTGCCAAGTCAAAATTCTTTAATTGCCGGTCTAGAAAATTTGAAACTGTAATAGTTTTTTGAAAAAAATTTTGCAAAATTATTCATGTCAATAATAGGACCATCAATAGTTAATACAGTTTCATATTTGAAGTTTACACATATTCAAATGAAATTTTAAAACACGTACATGAGACGTCAGATATTTCAAGTAAAGTTTTGGAGTTAAGGCAGGTAATATGGTTTATTGAACATTACATTTAAGTTACAATTTAGAATGAGAAGAGGGGAGGGGAGACGGGTACAAGAATCAGCGTGGACTCATTAAGCAGTTCTATTGGCAGAAGTCCCCCGATTTTCGATGTGCGGGAGTATTTACGCTTACCACACCACCTGGTCTGCGAAGACAACTCCTCCTCTCTCATCTCTGATCGAACCACACACATTTACCAACATGACCCGCATCCGGGCCTACAAGGGCGTGAGGACACGTGTACATCTAAAGAACTCAGAATCGACGGCCTGATGTCTGGCAAGTAACAAAATAAATAAAACATAGCTCCAGAGCGCGCGTGGCAAGTATGACAGGAAAGTAAAACTTACAGTGAAAGTACCCACTTGAACAATACCCAAACTAGTAAAACCCAAATTACCTTTTTATACATTACATACATGCCTATATACAGGAAACAACAAATCCTAAGGTCAAAATTGAAAAACTGGTAAAACAGATTTTATCAACCATACAACAAGTTCCTACCTGGGATAATTTGTACAATATTGTGTGTAAACTTCAAAACCACTGCTATTCTTGACAAAGCATCTGGCTACAGCAACTGGGTCCAGCCCACATGCTTCGAGTTCATTCACAAATGTGCTGGAAAAAGGAAAATACATCACTTAAATAAATAAAATGTATCAGGTTGTAAACTGAGGGCCATTACCGGCCAATGAATCCTGTTTGATTGGTCCATCAACCCAGTTGTACTATGAAAAACACGTATCAGCATCCATGAGTTCAGTTTTGCAGATAAGAAATTAACTCTTAAATATTAAATTACTTCAGATTCATTTTCAATTGATAAATTTGGTGCTAGAAGTTGTTCAGTTACAATTCATAATTGCTTTGCAACTATATGTGCTATCATAGTCAAATCTCGATTATACGGAAAGCATCGATAAGTGAAAAATCCAGATAGTTGAGCTTGTTAAAAAAAAAAAAAAAAAAAAAAAAAAAAAAAAAAAAAAAGAAACATTCGCTGGTAAAACCAGAGGGGGAGGTGAGGGGGGCATTATGCGTGTGCATACTGCTCAATTTTTATTTATGCAGTTTTGTAACAAAGTTTTAATTGAATTTATGCTAATGCATGTTTATATTGCAGAGTTTAAAGACATTACAAGACTTTTATTATAATATGTCTTTGCATCCTTGGGAAGATAAATAATAAATTAAAGTAATAACACCTGCTGATTTTCAAAGCTTAAAAGCTTTAAAGCCTTTGCAGATACCCAGAGACCGTCGCCGCTACAATGTATTTGAACGGGGAAATTTGACATGGTTAGGAAGCTGCGACTGGCGGCGACACATGGGGTGTCCTCTACCGAACAACAGATGTGAGGGAGGGGGGGCACAAGTGTAAAAACCGCAATATTATCCACGGTCCCCAATTACCTATTGTCCGGAGTATCTCCCGCTTTCTTCTGAGTGCGAAAAAATTATTGCTTACAAGTGATAATTGGCCAAGCGACCCGCGACGGTCTCTGGGTATCTGCAAAGGCCTTTACACTATCAGTGTTATTTCCTGTCGTCTCCCCCTCCCCTCCTTCCTCTTCAGTTTCTGTTCAGAGATAACATAGTCAAATCATTGGAATGCCAAGCAGGAAAGTAGGTCACGAATCACTACATTTAAATAATCTGCAATCAGCATTTCTGCTATGTGATTATTTTAGTGCAAAAGATGAAACA
This sequence comes from Cheiracanthium punctorium, assembly GCA_038373885.1. NCBI lineage: Eukaryota > Metazoa > Arthropoda > Arachnida > Araneae > Cheiracanthiidae > Cheiracanthium > Cheiracanthium punctorium. Next base: position 221,403 of record JAWZYV010011610.1, read on the forward strand.
TATCATAGTTTTGTGTTAATCATTAAAAAAATAAAAGAACTTTTTGAGAATAATGTAAACATATTGCTATAGTAATAAACAGTATGATCATGGTTTTATCTCCTTGTCATCCCTTCTGTGCTTGCAGACGCAACAGTGAAATGTTGTTTTTGTAATCATTTAGGCTGTTTTTCTTCCGTATTTTTAAACACACCATTGTAATTTATGGAAATATTAGTATTCTCTGGTAATTGGAAATTTGCACCTGTTGCCACCGTACTGTTTGGATAGCTGGAGAGGGGGGGGGGTCACCGTACTAATCAATCTTTTAAGAAGAAACAAAAAAGAAAAAGAGGGAAGCTGAAAAATTTCCGGTTACTTGAGCGCCGGATAACAGAGCTTTTTTCTAAATAAATCAAAGACAAATTAGAAGTGTGTCATTGCATTCAAACAGTCTTCAATATCTTTTGAAGACTACGTTAAAATGGGGGAGAACATTTGTTTTTTTATGACTGCACTATTTGTACATTTCCTTTAGTTTTTGTGGGCCACAGCCAAAAACAGGTTGTGCACCCTTGAAATATATATTTCTTTGTTAATTAACAACATAATTGAGAAAATATTTTCATGAGTTTTTCTAAACATATAGCTGTAAACATAAAAAAGTTACTTAAATGAAGTGAAATTAGTTTAAATAAATAATTTAATGTGAACACATACTCCAAAAAGAACTAAAGCTAGATGAATTAAAGATTTTTGAGCTTTTCCACAAAATAAATGCATTTTAAAAACAGTTTCGATTCCATTAATTTATTGTTTTTAAACTAAACACTTTCGGAACTGTCCAAATTAAATCTTAACAAATAATCACAAATTCTGAAATTGAGCATAAAAATTTAAATGTTAAAATACCTGTTAAATTTATATATATCTTCCACATTACTAAACAATTCTTGCAAATGTTTGACTCCAACTTTTGTTTCTTGAGCACTGCTAATATGTCGTAAATAACCCTGAAATATAAATTGTAAGTTTAATATATATTAATTAAAAATACTTTGGTAAGAAAAAGAAGAGAAATTCAGAGAGCATTAAAAAAATTTCATAGTTTTCCGTCAAATGGCTAAAAATGAATAAATAAAAATAAAAATTCAATATTACTAGCCTAGGAAGACTATTACTAGGTCGTCGTACGATGACCATGACCAAAACTGCGCAAATTGTCACCAAGCGTGGCGGCATTTGGTGAAATATCGCTAAATTGGGCATCAAAAGTAAATCTCTCGAATTGAATCCAGCTTGGCGATACCTCCCGTATTTGGCGAGAGATCGCCAAACCCTAATGTTGTCCACTGGGAATTTTAAAGATTCAAATCTAGCGCGTTAGTTAACCGATTTACATATAATAGAAATACATACTTGGAATATTTAAAACACAGAACATGAATTTCTGACAAAAATAAACCCTAGAAAAGCAGATCCCCCCTCCCCCCCACAGTTTGTTTAAAAAAAAAAAAAAAACTATATTATTTTGTTATTAAACACAGTAAGCATTACAGTTTTTCGGTGGGTGTGTTGTCTACAAACTGGCGTATAATTGCCGCAGGAAATTCTGTTGATTTGAGAGTGAAATAGCTAGTCGCTTATCAAGAACTATTGTTTGTTTATTTGTTATATTTACAGCTACATGAATTAAATTTTTAAGTTATTTTTGGATATTCATGTTTCAACTTTTAAACTACTTTTCTTTTCCAAAAGGACTCTCTTAATTAACACTACTTTAAATTAACCATCTCGTCACCGAATTATGAAAAATCAGGGGGGGGGGGAAATCTGTCTAGCATTTAATGCATCTGAAATACTATTATAAATCGTGCAAAAATATTATTTTCTAATATTAGATTTTTCTAATATTAATTTCTGCATTTTCGAAGCATTTTGTTATGCTAAAATTAATTTAAAAGGATGCACATATTAGGTAAAGGTTGGGGAATAAGAAAAAAACTATACTTACCTTAAAAAGAAAAAAAAACGATAAAAAAGCAGCGTAAATATTTTCTTAATTTTTCTCCTGAAACAATGAAGCGAAAACAGTAAAAATGATCTAAATTGACTATTACTGCAATCTAGGCACGATTTATGCATCTAGTTAAGAGCCTCATATACTTTCTACATGAATTAATCTCACTGAAAGAAAAAAATACTAAATTTAATTGTTTTCTCTCTAAATATTGCTATTTGATGTAGGAGCCTCATATGAAGGTTCAGGGTGACGAGAGGGTTAAACGGCCAATATATAAATTCCAGCTTTGGATGAATACATACAGCAGTTCTAAAATACAGATAAAATGAATATCTCAAAAATCGTTTTACACCGCAGTTCTGCATCCGAAAGAAAAAAAAATTATAACACAATTTAGTTCGCATGGCTTGAAGTATCACACTTCTTGTCTATTTCAACAACAATCCCTCTTTGCCAGCACGATGAAACACTACATGAAAGTTTCTACACACAATGTAACAAAACATCAACCACAGGCTTTGGAGTTAATGGCATTGACCTCTAGCAAAAAAGATATTTTTTAACACTCTTTCTTAAAAAAAGATGGTAGTCTGGCAGTAACCAAAATACCGTTTGGCACTACTCCCAGTCATTACCAGCTGAGAGAGATTAGTTCTTAACACGCGGCCGGAAAGAAACAAAGTTTATCCACAGCCAAAAAAGATATATATATATATACACATATCCTCCGAAGCTGCTTAGGCTTCATGTCACTAGATTTTATCCAACCACACCCGAGGAAATTTCAACCAGTATTTAACCTTCCTGAACCTACAAGATTACAAGGTCTAGGATGGTCCATTTATGCCATCATCTGCAATTAAAACTCCCACTCGCACACCAGCAAAAATGAATCGATACGAGAAGATATGAAGGGGGGAGGGGGAATCGACTATAACATAAATAATAAAACGCAAAGTGACACAAGAGTATCTGGTCTGGCTTTCATTCGAAATCTAAAATATCAATTTACAACGGCGAGTTTACCAGTAAACTACGATTAACATATTCTTGCCGATAATTTTTGAGGCCAGAAGGGAAAAAATAATTAAACTGATTGATGGGAGTTTTATGGAATCTTGTTTTCAGTTCTAAATTACGGTGAGCAATTAAAGTGAAAGCACAAAATCAGAAGGAGGGAGGTGGAGGGTCATGTCCCATTATACAATTGGCGGTACTTTTCCGAAATTTTAAAAGAAAAGTCTGTTATAGAAGAAAAAAGTTCTCCATTTAATTTGAATCCTGCCTCTCCCAACAATACATAATAGAAGACTATTTCACCCGTGTCTCAAAATGCTCACAATTCTTGAAGCCACTTCCAGAAAAAGAGGTTAATACAGTATAGTCCCGCTATTCTGAACTAATTGGGACCGGACACTGTTCGGTTAGGCAGAATGGGTGGATGTCATGAATAATATGAACATATTGAAGTGTTAAGGTGTAAATTAAGTGCGGGGATTACTGGAGCCGACATATACTGTTAGTAACAAGCTTTCATTCCAATTTGGTCTCAGGCGTAAATAAATGTACGTTTTTTCAAGAACATCTTTGTAATTTCACCTGTTTTTAAGTTAAAAAAAAAAAGGTTAAGTTTTCTGAACTCTGCTCGGAATAGGCGGATTTTCGGAATAACGAAAATTTCAAAGGGTTTCGTCCGACAAAAAAAAAAAAAAAAAAAAAAAGCCTAAATGCAATATTCTATAAAAATTAATTTTATATTCACCTTTAAAAAGTTCTTGAAAACAACGTATGGCTCAGAAGTTACAATTACACTTTAACCTCTTATTATTTTAACATTGCAAATCACGAACCATCTTTAAATGTATAAGCTAACAAACAAGCAAGTTGATCTCATGAATCCACTCTTTTCAACTTTCTACTAAATTTCGGTTTAATTGCAAATCCATTCTCTAAGGGCAACCAAAAATGGAGGAACAAAGGGAAAATTATATTTTGAGATAGGTCAAGTTGATTAAATTCCGAAGAGGGCACATTACATTAGGACATTCATCGTTCAAACTGCCTGCTGCCTACATCTACAGATAAATAACCGGATAAGGTAGTAAGGAATACTAGAGTAGCGTGGGAGTAGGCGATAAATTGCCAATTTGTATTATAATATGATAAACCTCAAGATAGTGCAGAGTATGCAGGTAATAGAAGAGCCTCTTCTGAAAATAAAAACGTGTGCAGAAAGATGCTGCCAATAAATTACAAGAAAAAAAAAAGGGGGGGGGGGTTATACACTTATGACAGATAAAATACAAGTAGTTGAAGTACAATATAAAATGAACTTATCAAAAGAAAGAAAAAAGTTCATATTCAAAATAAACTACCTCAAACTCAAGCATTGATTAACATGCGCATTTATAAATTACCAAAACTGCCACTTCTTTTAAGAGTCTACCAAAAATTGGGGGGCGGGTAACCGAATTTAAGAGAGAGGTAGACAGGGATCAACAACAGTGTTGTATCACAACGTGTTATAATGAACTTTGTTGCAACTTGTGTATCGGTCAAAAGACATCCACGCACTACTATTACAGCAGATTTTGGTGATATTATGCCCCCAGCCCCTAGAAAGAAAGAAAGAAAGAAAAAAAGAAAGAGAAAAAAAAAAAAAAAAAAAGAAAAAAAAAAAACGACAGGAATTATAGCAAATTAACAAAAACAGAACGTCGACTACTGCTATGTTTGGCACTGCTAAAGACACATATCTAGCCTCTGCATATCAATTTCAGGAAGGGAGACTTTCCTTATACTACATACATTTCGCGAGTTAAGATTGAGTAAGGATTAAATGATAATTAAAGTTGTTAAGTTACGAAGATAGCGTGTGTGTGTTGTGTGTAAGCTGGGGGGATCAGTCTTGTAACAAAATGAGACACGGGGGGAGGTTAAAAATTAAGTGAAAGAAGTGTTGCATAATTTATGGAAGCCCCTAAGAATCTGAAATTTAACCCTTTCGCGACGGGAAGCGCAAACGCGCGCTTATCGCTGAGGCCGGCAGTCTCTTGCGCAAGTGTCTGTCCAGGGCCGGAGAGTTTTTCGCTATTAAGCCTAAATCCATGAACAGAACAATCAGAATATATTATAGTGTCACTATCACTACTATCTGAATCTGCTTCAGAATCAATATCTCATAATTTCAAATAATTTGCTCCATTTCTGCTATTTCAAGCTCTAACACTTTCGAAGCTTCGACATTCTAACTGTAAAATGAGAAAAAATCCACGTCTACTAGATCTAATTATCCACTAAAAACTGGACTGCAAACCGAAATACCCAACGCTGTAGCGAAAATAAAACTCCCTGCTTACTATAAAGAAATACCACGTACGAATTTATAGAGCCGTCATAAAGTATACCATTCAGAAACATTCCTTTCAACTTACGTTTATATTATCCAAAATCTCGTGTATGTGAGTCATGCTACTCCCATTCTGAGTAGAAGGTCAAATCTACATGTATCTGTAACCGTATGGTCATACAATGTCATCTTGTGCCAAAAGTTACAGTTTTTAAAACGTTCCAGGACACAGGCACAACTGTGTGACGGCCGGGGGTGAACGAGGAAACGCTCTGGCACGCCAGCGTGTCGGCCGGCAACTGAGTGCGTTTATTACTTGCACGTATACGTGACAGTCGGCGCGAAAAGGTTAAAAGAGGAAGAAAACTGATAAACAATAATAACTAACTCAGGCGCGTAGCCAGGAAAATTTTTCGGGGGGGGGGGGGGGGGTATGAACTTATATGTGTATAAATAGACGAAATCTCATGACTAATCCAAAAATTTCGGGGGGGGGGGATATATCCCGATATCCCCCCGCCCCCCTGAACTAACTACACTAAACATTGAAGCGCATCAGCCCACTTGGGGCCCAAAGCCTGCGCTTCCCATGGTCGCTAAGCAATAACATGGAATGTAACTTTTCAATTCGTTTTTCGCTAACGATCTAATTACAATAGATAGGCCTTACGACTTACTGTGGCATAACGTCACTTCGTTTATTTCGTCTCAGCACTTATACAGAATTGAAGAGATTGCTAGAAAAATGCCACAGAATAGACGAAGAAAAAAATTAAGTCAGGGGCAAAAACTTGGTACACTGATTCAGTGAGATTTGAATGCCTTAGTATACCAAGTTCCATTATTAAACACAGCCCAGAACATGATTGAAGTTTACAGGATCTTTTATTCTCAGAGTAAAAAAAGAAATTAAAAGGCAGACGGTTTCTCGATCACGACGGTGCACTTGTATGACGTCATCTGTAAATATGAAGTTGGTATTTACAGCATGATATGGCAAACATAATGCAACAAAGTAAAAAACAACTGCTCTCTAAATCTTTGAGGAGAATACAGAGTCAAACTTTTACAGCGAGTAGCGAGCAAAGATTTAAATCAAGATTTGAAAAAAAAAAATGAATTAAATATCATTTGTGAAGTTAAGAAATGTTGATTAAAATACTATTTGTAACAATAGAAGTGAATCAAGGAGCCGGACTTTCGAGTACAAACGTACAATATACCCTATAAAAAGGCTATTTCAGCAAAATAGTGCAGCACATAAAACGTGCGAGAATTCCATATCTCATTATTTATTAATTTAACCCATTAAGTACTAGGGTTACCGTATGGTAACAGCAAACAATGGTTTATAGTATGGTCACATAAAGGACTAGCGTGACCGTATGATCACCTGGCCATATTTACGAAATCTCGCATCTGACTAGGGATGGACGCGAGACGAAAAATTGGTGTCTCGCGTCTCGCAAAACATCCGAAAAGCTTGTCTCGTCTCGCAAAAATCCCTATATCATAATGTTAAAAATGTTTGTCTCGTCTCGCAAAAAAAGCTCTAAATCTCTGTCTCGTCTCGCAAAAAGTCGTCTCGCGTCCATCCCTACATCTGACATCTGAAAAAATAGAAAAATACATTCTCACTCAAGTAACCCCAATGAAATTAATTCAGTTCAGGGGAAAGATTGGGGGGGAGGAAAGGTAAAATCTCCGTCCTTAATGGGTTAATCATCCATATTTATTTATTTATTTATTTAGCAATTTGCGTAACACAAAACTAAAGCTCTGAAGAGTTTTATCCTCTTATTAATTTTGAAAGGTCATTTCCCATTAGCAGGGATCGATTTGTCGAGTTGGGGGCCCTGGCCAAAGCTTCACTGGGGGCCCCTTCTTTCGAAAACTTAATAATTTACCTAAAAAATTAAACTTATTAATTTTTTAGTTCATTAAGTTTAAAAATTTAAAATTTTTTAAACTTAATGAACAATTTGAAGGCCCCCCCCGGCGCTTGCCCCGAATGCCCTCCCGGAAATTAGGCCTTGCCCATTAGGTCTGCAGTTTTATACAAGCGGACAGCAAAGATCGGAGAAATATATATGTTACAGTGAAAACCCGAAATCAGTCAAAACCCGAATTAACTAGTGAAAACGCGTTCTGACTGAGTGCGTTAGGGAAAACCCGAATTAACTAGGCAAAACGCGTTCTGACTGACAGCGCTAGGCAAAACCCGAATTACCTAGAGAAAACCCGTTTTATTCGAGTAGCGGTAGCACGTTTTCAAGGGGCCCGTACAGCGGAGGCATATTTTCCAGGGGGCCCCTACAGCAATGGCTGGACCCACTGATATTTTTTCGGGTCTCGCAAAGAGCCATCTTTAGCATATTTTCAAGGGGCCCCACTAAAGCTATAGCCGGACGCAGTAATGTTTTTCGGGTCTCGCAAAGGACCAGCGTTAGCATATTTTCCGGGGGGGCCCTACAGAGGTGCCGGACCCACTGATGTTTTTTTGTGTCTCGCAAAGGGACAGCATTAGCATATTTTCGAGGGGGCCCCCTAAAGCGATGGCCGTACCCAGTGATGTTTTTTTGGGTTTCGCAAAGGGCCAGCGTTAGCATATTTTCGAGGGGGCCCCTTGCAGTGATGGGCCGGACACACTGATATTTTTTGGATCTCGCAGAGGGCCAGCGTTAGCATATTTTCCAGGGGGCCCCCTACATCGGTGGCCGGACCCACTGATGTTTTTTTTGGGTCTCACAGAGGGCCAGCGTTATTATATTTTTGAGGGGGGCCCCTACAGCGGTGGCTGGACACAGTGAGGTTTCTTTGGGTCTCGCAGGGGGCCAGCGTTAGCATATTTTCCAGGGGGACCCTACAGCGGGGGCCGGACCCACTGATGTTTTTTTGGGTCTCGCAAAGGGCCAGCGTAAGCAAATTTTCGAGGGGGCCCCCTGAAGTGATGGCCGGACCCAATGATGTTTTTTTGGGTCTCACAGAGGGCCAGCGTTAGTATATTTTCGAGGGGGCCCTCTACAGCGGTGGCTGGACACAGTGAGGTCTTTTGGGCTCGCAAAGGGCCGGCAATAGCATATTTTCGAAGGGGGAGCAAGATCCAATTTTTAGTGGATAAAGCATTAACATTCCTGAATTCACATGGGAAAACATGGCGTTCGGCCACTACTGTAAGGGGCACCTCCTTCGAAAATATGCTAACGCTGGCTCTTTGCGAGACCCGAAAAAAATCAGTGGGTCTAGCCATCGCTTTAGGGGCCCCTCGAAAACGTGCTACCGCTACTCGAATAAAACGGGTTTTCCCTAGTTAATTCTGGTTTTGCCTAGCGCTGTCAGTCAGAACGCGTTTTGCCTAGTTAATTCGGGTTTTCCCTAACGCACTCAGTCAGAACGCGTTTTCCCTAGTTAATTCGGGTTTTGACTGATTTCGGGTTTTCACTGTAACATATACACACATTGAATGATTCAGTCAAGCCCGTTTGAAAGAAAAGTATAGTCTTGTCTCTCTCCACAACCATTTTTTATTGATGAAAATTTCTTCGGAAATGCTATACAAGAATTTGAATCCCTATTCATTACTCAATACATTTTTCATGGAATATTAGAAATTCGGAGAAGCCGTAAGCTATAGTTGATGCACAGTTAAATGGGTTCCAGCTACACAGCTTTACTCTTCACCTCCTATCCTTTCCTAAATAGTTCAGATATATTTAAGCATAATTAAAGAATCGAAATTTTGTAATTCATTGACTCATCTAGTTCTTCTTCAGAAAAAAAAAAAAATAAATAAAAATAAAATAAAATAGTAATTCTTCCAACTCACCCTGTTTAAAATCAGAGTCACTCAGATCATGGATTCAATGGTTTATAATTATTAAATAACAAATTCTACAAGTACAAGCAATTTAATACAATGAAACTGGTGTATTTGTAACAATACTACTTGGCAGTTGGAAAAAAAAAAAAAAAAAAAAAAAAAAAAAAAACATTCTTTTTTTTTAAAGAGAGTGAGTCACCCAGTGCAAGATGCACAACGCTATGAAGCGTTTCCTGTCTTCCATCTATCTCTCGATTGTAGGGATAAGAGATAAAACACAAGCGGTCTTAGCTCCTCTCCCTCCATGGCAGGCAATCGCACACCATGGGAAGAAAACAATTCGAGAATATTACAAGAGATAACTGTTTCAGTAACAGCACTGCCGGCTATTACTCACACGGATGCCACTGTTACCTGGCTAGTTGAGAAGAGAGACATGCATGAAAGACGGGGCTCAATGCAAAGAATAAGTTTATCGAAATACTTTTGCTAAAAGCCTCAACAACAATTTTAAGTAACTGATCCTCAACTTTTGGATGGACATGCGACTGTTTACATCTTTTTACAAGGGTGTAGATCGGGGGGGGGGGGCAGTTAGTTTGTCGATGGGGCGGTCAGTTAGAAGATTGACATATACATCCATTTTAAGGAAGTAAAATAGGATCTTTCATATTTTCTTTTTTCTCGGGGTGGGGGTGGGGGGCGCCGCCACCCACCCCCTTTTAATCCGCCCTTGGAATTGCGTTAATTTTGGACTGAATAAAACCTTGGAAATGCAGATATTCCTCCTCTACAATTTGCAAAACCTTACTATTTTATAATGGGAATGATTCTTTGTTATGGTTATTTTCAAATCGGTTTTCTTTATTTTGCTAAATAATATTTCTTATTAATTAAAAGTATTACAGTTAATTTTCAAAGGCAAGAACTGAAATAAGATGACCCACATAAGGTTGTTTAATGCTCCAGTAGCGCAACTAGAATTTTTTTTCACAAAGAACAATGACGTACCGCAAAAATTTGGGCCCCCTCCCGCAGAAATTTAATGGGTGGGGGCCCCCTCTCTACTTATTTATATGTATATAATCCAACATTGTAGTGCAGAATACACAGATGCATTTAAAATAATTTTATTTTTCGTTCAGGCAATTATTTACATTACGGACAAATTGGTGTAACCTTTACACAGCAATTGATATCGTAAATAGAAATAAAATTTTTTGGGCTCCCATGTTATTACACTGAGGGAAAGAGAGGATGGTGGTGATGGCAGGATGAATGAAGTATTGCAGAAGTTAATGAAAATTATGACACACACCCCCCACCCCCCAAAAAAGCAGAAATAAAGAAATATTCTAATTTATTGCAAAATGGATACCAGCAACATAGTGGTCGATCCATCGCCCATCGCTTGCCACACAGCCAAATAGCTTCTTTGACAAAGCTGGCTGAGGGAGCGATTCGATCGATCGCCCTGTTCTTGGTAGTTCAATCGAACGATAGCAACGACTGCACTTTTTCAGTGTTGGGCAGCCTATTCTTCTGTTCTTCTTCTATATCGATGTGAAAATGATTATACATCCAAGAGTTTAAAAAGGAAAGCATACCTGCCAACCTCCTTAAGCCAAAAACAGGAAGACTCGGGTTGAAAAAACAGAAGATTTCACAAAAAATCAGAAGATAATTTTTAAATATAAGAAGTAAAAACAGAAGACACCCAGTTTATTGCCATTTCTTATTATTTTTTATATTAGCAATGTAAATAGCAATAGAAAAGAGCTACCTGAAGTTTTTATGTAAAATAAAAACAGATAGAGTATTTTTACAAAAATAAAAATAATTAAATAAATGGAAATTTGACTTTATTTTTAACCAAAGAATGTTGAAAAATAAACAGATTAAGATTTTTTTTAGCTGGTTCAAAGTAGCTTTTATAGCTTTTACTAATAGTTCATCAGAAAAGTCATTTTCATAACAAAGTATGTTAGCATTAATTTTCAACACTAATAAATTTTCTAATGAATTACTGAGGGAGAAACAAAATGAAGATCGATAAAAGATTTGCTTATAAACGCTTTGACCTCACTCCACACAACATCATTGTGCTGTTAGCTGTTGAAATGATTACCTTAATAAATTATTTTGAAATGGATTTATTTATTTGATAATTTTTTAGCATAGTTTGCAATACAATTTAATATATCAACTAAAAATTTTAAAAAACAGAAGATTTTATCTTCTGGCAGAAGACAGCTTAAAAAAACAGAAGTCTTCTGTCAAAACCAGAAGAGTTGGCAGGTATGGGAAAGAAACAAAGCCCCAGTATAGCTCACCTCAATGATCTCGTTGAGGTCCCTGACGTAGGTCTTCTCTGTGTCGACTATCTCCAGGATGACCCTGTCCGTGTGGCTGAGGTTGGGATCGCACCATCGGGGTTTGCCGGCGGGGAGCAGACTGCTGGCGGGGCCCGTGCCTCCCACGCCGCTGTCCCGGGATGGGGGCCCTTTGACACCTTCGTCGTCGTCCCCGTCGTCGTCATCCAGGGACTCTATGCTGGCCAGGTAGGACTTCTTCACATCCAGGCTGTTGCGGGGCAACGAGGACGAGGAGGAACTGGACGACGAAGACACGGAGCTGCTGCTGAGAGGCCGCTTCTTCTCCTGGGGGGAAGGGAAGAAAAGCAAGTGAAGATTCACAGTCGCACAAGGAAGTATCCAGGATTTTATTCAGAGGAGAGTCCAAAAAATCAAGAGAAGAAACTTCGAAGCATTAAAATCTCTAGTACTACATATTAATACAGAGGACCAGTGGCATAGCCAAGCCCCCCCCCCCCCCCCAGATAGCACACCAAACTTGCAGCAAGCTTGATTTATCAAGTCAATATACTTGAAAATTTCAAGCTTAAAAAATTTGCCAAAAAAATTTTTTTTTCTAAATAAAACGGCGCGCCCCACATACTTTATTTTTCCGCGCATTTCCCCCCTCTATGCTGAAATTTTAAGTTATTTTATCTGTTCCATCAAACGTCGGCGGCTGAGTTCGATCCCGGGAACTTTGGGCTGGGATGCCCGCGTGCTAACCGTTCCGGCATTATGCCTCGGGCAGCTATGACTAAAGTAATTAAAAAACTTTGTAAAAAACACACATAAGAAGTAAAAGGAAAAAGGATACGCGTTTCGTTCAAAAATTGTTTTGAACTTCTTCAGTCCAAGCTCTTCGACGTAAAGAACACAGGGAACAGAAAAGAGAAAAAAAACAAGCAGTTGCTTGTTTTTTTTCTCTTTTCTGTTCCCTGTGTTCTTTACGTCGAAGAGCTTGGACTGAAGAAGTTCAAAACCATTTTTGAACGAAACGCGTATCCTTTTTCCTTTTACTTCTTATGTGTGTTTTTTACAAAGTTTTTTAATTACTTTATCGTTTAACACCAGTATTTTGAGTGTTTTTTCAGCTATGAATAAAGTTTGAAGTGACTGTTGTCACGCCAGATCGACAAGTATGGGCGATGCTGATAAGTTTCTTTTATTTTTCCATGGGATGAATCAAAATTTAAATAATGTTATGTGTGATTTATAGACTCTACTAATAGGGAAATAAGCATAATATAAACTTAAAAGCAAGACACGTTTTAAAACTTTCAATATCGCAACACTCATGGTTGAGAAATACTGCTGGCCAAAATCGAGACATTGACTGATTTTGAACACAATGACTGATTTTGAAATCAATTTCGTAGTATAATTGTATTTTATTTCGAAGAATTTCCATATTTGGAAATATAGAATCTTTTTTTTTTTAAATTCTATGGTCAAGTACATTTATGACTGATTAATTATTTTGTGGAGGCCGGATTACGCCTCATTCTACCACCCATAAAGTGAAGTATATTAACTAAGTAAATTGTGTTAATTATATTAAAATTTATTTTTAGGGCTAATTAATTAGTTAATGGAATTACTAATGTTAATTAGATGTAAATAAAACTAAAACTCCCCTCGTGTTACACTTCAGAGGGGCTTATCCTATTCATTCCTTCCCCTTGCGTGTTCTAATGGTCCAGGTTTTGTGTTATAATAAAATAAAACACAACGCTTACGAACTTTTCTGTATTGAGCAAATTTGAGAAACGCTAAGACAATTAATGCCCATTCTCTTTCACAGATGGTGCCACCAACGCTCGCTTTCGAAAGGAAAAATCAAGCTGTATTCCAGCTTGACTCCTGCAAGCTTGCTGCCAGCTTAAAATGGGTTGAACTGTCAAGCTTGTATTAATACGTCAAATTCAAAGAAATGTCAAGCTTGATTTAAGCTTAAGCTTATGTGCTGTCTAGGCCCCATGTGAATAGTTCAAAGAAAAATTCTACGTCAAGGATTTGAAAGTGTGGTCCTATCATACTACCCCCCCCCCATAATATACCATCTCAAGAATAAAGTTGGGTAGTTACATATTTCGCATGTATCTGTCAATCAAGGTTACGTTAATAGCATTTTTGGCCCGTTGAAGCCGAACTGCGAATTCGTCCCAATCACAATTTAAAAAAAAGGAAGAAAGGTGGGGGTACAAAACTAATTACTTACATTAAAGGCAGTATCCGAATAGCTCCGCTTGCTGTAAGCTCTGGCCGGACGATGGCCGGTCGTGGCCACAGAAAGGGGTGGGAAGCGCTTCGGAGTGTCCTGCTGTCCGTTTTCTAGACCCCCTCCCGGATCGCAGGGGGGCGGAGCAGTACGTTGCTGCGATGCCGAAGTGCCATTCTCTTGCGTCGTCGAGGTGTTCTTCGCAACGATTGTGTCGAACATGTCTAGCAGAGTCGAGGTAATGTCCACCGATGTACCTGAGAAGGTGGGGGAAAAATCATGATGAAATAACTGGCGGCAACCTTCACCAAAACACACATTCAGGGGTCGCTTATGAAAGTTGTGTGTCCCACGAAACTCATAAAATCAACTATTAACCCTTTAACGCGCAGTGTTCCTGCTCTGGGAACACCAAATTATGATGTTTTGACTGTTTGTTGCCAGTCACGAAGAATAGATTTGTTTCTATACAAATAGTTGCTGGTGACATAGCTCCACGAGAATCCTTTACCTTTTTAGCACGTCATTTCGCGTCAAAAAATTGATTGTCAGGATTATTTTTAAACAGCACTGACATCTGCTGAAAAATGGAAGAATGCGAGAACAGCTAGATAGATTGCCCAATGCTGAAAAAAGGGCAGCCGTTGCCATCGCTCGACTTAACTACGATTATTACACAGCCAGCTGTTGTCAAAAAAGGGTCTCTAGATCTGTGGCATGCGATGAACGTTTCGATCTTCCGCCATCTCGCTGGTAGTTAAAGTCGAGCGATGGCAACGGCTGCCCTTTTTTCAGCATTGGGAAAGGGTTGCGCCTCAAAGGGTTAAGGGTTCCTTTGGAAAACTGCCTGCGTACTTTTACAAAACCATTAGAAAAGTAATGAATGTAGTCGATCTTTCTAAAGCGTTTCCAGTTTTCTAACGCGTTGATAGTTTTCAGGTATGGCTAAAAGGGGATTCTATGGATCTGATGATATGAAAGGGAACGAGGTCCTTTAAAGAAGGGGGGGGGGGGGTAAAATACGCATCACAGAGAGTCAACGAGATCGCTAAAACATTACTATAGATCTCGAAAGTACATTTATGATGTCCAACTTTAGCAACGAGACGGTACGATTATTAAGCATTCTATTCATTTTCGACCTTATCCTTTAAAGAGAGTTATAAGTTTTTTTTCTCAGAGTCAAAATTGGTCTTATACACCAGACCAGGCGCGTAGCCAGGAAAATTTTTCGCGGGGGGGGGATATATCCCGATATCCCCCCCCTGGCTACGCCCCTGCACCAGACAGTAATCTATACGTATCGAGTAACGTCAGAAAGATATCAAGACGTTGCGCCAGTTTTATTACGATTCCCCCCCTTTACTCACTTCCTTTTGCATTTTTTGAAAAATCTTTATAAAGAAGTTTGAAAGCTTCTTAGAACAGCACTTATAAAAAATAAAATAAAATGTTTACAAACATAACAGAAAAAAAAAAAAAAATCTGGTTTTATTAAGGCAATCACAATCAGCAAACAGTGAAGATTTGGGGTGTGAAAAGCATTTTTTTAAACCAAAATTAACTGACTAACAATAGCAGTTAATTTAAGTGGTATGAATTGCCCCCCCCCCCAAAAAAAAAAAAAACATTTATTGTATCAAAAGTGCAGCTACGCGCCACCAAGTAAAGTACCTTTAAAACTAATGGTTTTCACTATTTTAGCTAACATACCCGCAACAAACAGACTTAATAGAATTGGATTTCACTAATAAAGTTACACTGTCTTTTAGGAGTGCAGATAAATAAAAAGTACACAGAGTTTACTCGCGTAATAGTCGCACCCGCTTTTAGAAGCAGAAAAAATAGTCTAAATTTTTCCCCGCATAAAAGTCGCAGTCGGATATTTGACTTTAAATTATGTCTATAAAAATATAAAAAGAAAAATGTTTCTTTTTTTTTGTACAATTGAAGAAAATATTATTTAATATACGGTAGATAAACTGGAAACATTTGTTAAGTTAGTTATTTTATTATAATACCAGTAATGTTTTGCATTAGAGTGTAAAATATTGTGTGTAGTAGATTTCCCCCGCATAGTAGTCGCACCTAGACTTTCACCATGAAAAAATGGCAAAACAAAGTGCGACTATTACGCGAGTAAACACGGTATGTATACAAATATTTCAGTGTTGACAAATTACTTTTAAATGTACCCATTTTCCTAATAGCCGATTTAAAAAATGGTACTGTTTTACTAGAATTTTACCCAAGACATTTGAGTTCGAGTAAATGTTTGAAAATCCAATAAGACTGCAAAGCTTCACAAAATATAAAATGATTAAAACTTTATAAAATAACAGACATACGGTTTTCTACAATTATTTAAATCCCGTGATGTTACATCCATTTATAAAAACCATTTGGACTACCTAGAGATAGAGATAAAACATCCAACATCATAAGCAGTAAAACCACAACTTATAATTGCCGAAGTGGACGCCCAAACAATCGGGTAAGTTATCTTGTTCTTGAATGCAATTTACCCATATCGATTTAATTATGGTGTAGACTTGGAAAAATTATCGGACACACTCTTCGAAATGTTAATTTTCAGCAAAAACGTATAGATAATCAGGCGGGAATTTTCCCCAATCCACAAGTGAAGATGGGTTCGCTGCGGTAATTCTGGAGAACTGTTCCACCTGCAACTGTGGCCATGCCCTGCAATTGGGCAGTAAATCGATCTACCCAAGTAATAAATACGTGAGCGAGATCACGAGCACGGAAGTTTTCACGATCAACCAAACTCATTTGACACACGCAGCCAAGTCGATCATTAGGCGGTTTCTTCAATTATTGGTTCTGAACGGAACAGAACTCAGCGAGATTCTCTTTTTCTTCTTTCTGGTGCCTTCCGAGTTTTTCCTCTAACACAGCAGTTAAGTTTACTGGCAACGGATGGTCAAAGTCAAAATGACATAGAAGGTCCCCTCCCCCTCCCCCTAATGGCACAGATTAAACGACAACTATAGCAGAAAAATGGTTTTTAAAAACGGGAAAAAAAAATAATCAAAGCAATCTGCTATAGCAGATAGTATATGAATCTAACGAACTCCTGACCTTCCAATAACTATCCACAAGAGGGCGCTTAACCCTTTGAGGCGCAACCCTTTCCCAATCCTAAAAAAAGGGCAGCCGTTGCCATCGCCCGACTTAACTAACAGCAAGATGGCGGACGATCGAAACGTTCATCGCGTGCCACAGATCTAGAAACCCTTTTTTGACGCAGCTGGCTGTGCCGCACAGCCAGCTGGGTTAATCAGTGCAAGGTAATGGATCGGATATGGTCACCATCAGGGTTCGACAAAACCAGAGTGCCCGGCCAGGCGACTGAAAAGTATCCCTTGGCGGTTAACTTATTCTTCCACAACCTTCCCCATTAATATAATTCGATATAAAGGAATCAGAAAATTTGGTAAAAATTTTTGCTGGTTCCTAAGATTTTACAACTTTTGTGAATCACTGGTCATCGTCCATGATTATTATAGAGAGTAACTACGTTGAGGGCAGTGTTAAGTGCTTCAGAAGACAGCTAAAAATAAATAAATTAAATAAAAATAAATAAAAACATTACACCTAGATTTTCACCATGACTAGACTTGGCAATTTTGATGCAAATGATATTTTGTCTTTCGAAAGCTTCTGTGATGTTCTGGCGACGAGACTCTTTTAGAACTCCTCAGACACTCATTTTTGAACATAGAACGTAGAATAGTAATTTCAAAGCTACGATACGTTCGCCATTACAGGCAAAGTTTTCGGAAACAATGGTAAGTTTTACAGTAAATACGGGGTTTTACCATCGTATAGCACCCTATAAAATTGATTATGAAAAATAAAATCTGAAATTATATTGAAGAGGAGGGTTTTTAAACTGAATATAATAACTTCTTTTCCTGGCACAATATGTGCTGAAAGGAAAATGAATTTTAATTATTTTCAATTAAATAAATATACAGAACTAAACATACATATTAAAAAAAAATAATGTATATTTCACGCAACTGATATGCATTGGCTATGGAGCGACAATATAATTACAGAGATGGAAGGAACTCTACAAACAATATTTGCAAAAAAGACTAAAATTTAGAGCTATATTTTAGTATTTTACACTAAGCTCTTATGCAGAATAAATTCAAAATGTCTATTGTAAAATCAATTTTAGAGGTTGTAGGGTCCGCCCGTCGAATTGTCATTAAGCTGCAGTTTGGTAGCGGGAACTGCTGACCATTCCACGGTTTTAATACAGGTTGGGGATGCAATTAACCAAGCCTGATGTCGAGACTAATCATTTATTGTATATACATACATAATCATATTTACAGGTTGGACTTTGAATATATATATTTGACATACAACATCCTTCTGATGCTATTACATCGGAGAGTCACGGGAACTCTCCTAACTGGCGTCCGCATCGGTGCATCTCTCCGCTCCCAGTCAAGTGATCTGTTTTCTCCTTCTCTTTCCCTCGCCTCCTTAGATGACCCCCAGGACACAAGCCCCTTGCTTCGTCCCCCCCCCCCCCGCATTCTCTCTTCTCTCCATTCGGAGAGCATCACCGTGGGACATCATATCTTTGGGTCATCCTAAAAGAGGGGGTGAAAACTCAGTGGGTTCCCTACAGAGGTCCACACCAAAACCGGACAATTAACGTATTGAAATAAAACACAACAGAAAGAAGATAGACGCAAGGTGAATATTATTAATACTGTTACGAATTTTCGGGGCAACCCGCTATTTAGGGGTTTAAAATAGTTTAAAATTCGCATTCTACGCGTCAAATAATTAAATTTTGCTTTTTGTCGCATCAAAATCGGTCATCTAGAACCGGAGATACGAAGGTTTGGTTTTCCACATTGATTAGTGCAGCGTTTCTAGAAAGCTCGAGAAATATTGGTCCAAGGCCTTCGCTAACCTCATTTTTGGGGACTTATTTTTGGCGATATTTCGGTCATTCGGTGCGATTTTCCCAATGGGGCTTGTAAAGTTAGTTTTTCTGCATTAACATGTATAATAGCCTAATATTTTTCTTCTATGACGTAATCAAAAGTACCGCTATATGTGGAATCTTCCAGAGATACATTCTTCTAGAAGGTTCTTGTTGCTTCTTCGTCACCTATAAATACAGGTATGACAGACAACGCCTATCAGTGTTAATCGAGCTTTCAATGAGTACGCTGCTTTGCTCTGTGCGACAGAAGCAGTATTTTCGCTTGCCTTTTTGAAGCTTTGTTCTTAAGTGCTGTGTGTAAATTTCTCATTGCTGAGTCTTGAGGGACTGTTTACGAAATCCCTCGTATATTTCCATTGAATTTTTGCCTGGGTAAGTGCCTTACTTTGAGTGAGAAATACAGTAATTGTGAAAGCTTCTGTACAAAGCGGACTGTTAAAAGCACGTTACTGGCTGATTGTGCTTGTAAATTTTGTACAGCTGATAGTTCGACGAAGTTCTAGAAGCAATAAAATTTGTGTTCCATCCTGTCAAGTGGACTCTTGTAGAACTTTCTGCACCTACTGGACTTTAGAATGACGAACTCAGGAAACAAGCAGAGCAGGGGCGTAGCCAGGGGGGGGGGTTATTGGGATATATCCCCCCCCCCGAAATTTTTGGATTAGTGATGAAATTCCGTCTATTTATACACATGTAAGTTCATATCCCCCCCCCCCCCCGAAAAATTTTCCTGGCTACGCGCCTGAAGCAGAGTGTTCTGCAACAATACTTAAATTTTCTGCTAACTCAAACTGTGAAAATTTAACAAAACAGCCTTGGCATTTTGCAGAAAATTTAGTGCAGACAAAATTTTTTAGTACACAATAGGGGACAGGAATACAAACAGCACACATTCATTTCATATTTTAAGGGTATAACAGGAGAGAAGCTGTTCAAGACTTAAACGATTATATTCAAGTCTTTAATACTGCCCAAGGGCAATTACAACATTATACTCACAAAATATCAACAATTAATTAATTATTTACAATTAATCACGGGAAGTCAGTTGAATAGCATGCTCCGCGTTCGTCGGTTCGCACTCGATTGGGGTTTTCCGTTTTGAGCCAAAAGGAGTGTTGTTGCTATCTCCGTTACACGGGAAAATTAAACTATAAAACGTGAAGGTATTGGATTACACACATACTATACTATTAAAAGATGAAATATATGAATCGAACACGAATTCAAACGGTCTATCATGAAATTTTATTAGTTCTTTAGTATGCTCAAAGTTTCACCATGGGAAAAAGCACCTACAGCATGATAGTTCCGTGCAAACTGTGAAGAAACGAATTCTTCAAATTCCTGTATCTTTTGTGAAATGGCAGCTCTCCCAGGATGGCAAAATACACCTGTGATTATTTGAAAACACCGGAAATAACCAGAAGGGATTTCCTTCCTGCGCATTCCCCCTTAATGTTCCTTTCCCCATCATTTCCCATAGGGTTCAAATAAAACACGATCCAGCAGCAAAATCGGTTACCTTTGAGCGATGAAGAAAATTCATGAAATAAAAAGTTTTAACCTCTTCCTGTCAAACAATTCTAGTGTTCCAAGTTTATCAGAAATTTTGTTGTATCAAGGCGTAGGAACGATTCCTAAGGTAATTCTTACCCCATTACCTCATATGAGTGCCCTTAAATAACCCAAGTTAACTAAAGTAGTTTATTGGAATACGTATTTAAATAAGTAGTACTAAACAGTAACACATTCTCTTTTCTTAAAAATATCTATACACAAAAGATAAAATAACACATAATTTTTTTATTGCAATAACTAGCAGCAACTGTCCGACATTCTGAAGAAGCAATTAACTTATGAGATGAACAAAAAAAAAAAAAAAAAAAAAAAAAAAAAAAATTGTCAATTTGAAGGCAATAAGATGTTTTTACCAGAATAGTGGCAAAACCCGGTAAAATTTAGGTTTAGTGTGTATTTGTATAAGGGGGGGGGGGATTCAAGTATTCTCAAATAATGTGCAAATAGAATATTGAATATAACATGAGATTATCAATACCAAAACGTAATTAATTAAATACTGTTTTCTTATTTTAAGGAATTAGCCTACGTTTAAAAAAGCAATTTTTGAGGAAAAAATACCGACTTTTCTTTTATTTTATTTAAAAGAAAGAGAATATCCTTATGATTCCAAAACTGTTTTACTTTTGTCTCATATAATTGACAAATTGACAATTGTCTGTTTTAATTTTGACAGCAAAGAAAACTGACGGTTGTTTGATCTGGTCACTCCCTCTTCTTAAAATAAAATCTTTAAATGCATTTTCTGGAAAACTGTTTATCAATACAGTAGTCTCGATAATTCGAGGTGGACGAGTCAAGGTTTGCCTCAAACTATATCGAAAACTCAAATGTTCGAAATCATAAAATTTAATAAACAAATAAAGCAATTTTTGGAATTTGACAGCATAGTTAGATGAAATGTATTTACATATTATTGCACTACTGATGATTAGAACAGGTTAGTTATATTGGAAAATAATAGTCAATTGTTTTATTTATTTTTGTATTAACATGCTGACCCGTTTCCGTGCAGCAATATTGCGCCAACGTCAAAGCAGCATGGCCTAGCAGACATTTCTGAGCAGTGTTGGCATCTATACGAAGAATATAACCAATTTCTTTGGAAGGGGAATATCTGACGTGGCTTTCGGGTGCGCCATTTGAATTTTGTGGCTCTAGTAAACTCACGTGTTTTGTATGTATTGGTCATTATTCGGGAGTTAAACTGATTTTTTCACGAACTCGGGCTTATGGGGAAATTTGAACAATCGAGACTACTGTTCTTTGTTTCACGTTAAAGTTAGCTGTTCAAAAGTTTTATAAGAACTTTCTATTGATACTAAAGTGTAGATTGAACTAACAGTTATACATATAGAATCAATAATGTTAAAGGTAGAGATGGACGCGAGACGAAAACTAGGAGTCTTGCAAAACTGCCTAACAGTTTTGTCTCGTCTCGCAAAATCCCTATATCGTAATGTTAAACACGTTTGTCTCGTCACGCAAAAAGTTTTAAATCTCTGTCTCGTCTCGCATCCATCCCTAGTTAAAAGTAGTTTTAGGTAAAACAAATGTCAAATTTGGGTGAATTAGACAAAAATAAATCAAAAAGAAAAGAAATATTTGAAGAAAATGAAAAATTTCTAAAACATCGTTTTTCTATTTATACCCGTCAAAGTGACGGCGTTCAATCTTTTTAGGAAAAAAGGCGAAAAAAGTTCCGGTCTCTGTAGTGTTACGATCTCAAATGCTTTTCGATCACACATACATTAATAAACAATGAAGTAATAACCCCCCCCCCCTTTTTTTCGGGGGGGGGGGCACAAATGAACAAACAGATCTTTGACCTGGACAAGTCTTTTTTTTTTTTTTTTTTTTTTTTTTAATAAAACATGACATTTCCAAAATCTCCAAATAATAATGTACACCAAAACGTATCTTATTTGTGAGAACATAACCTTTAACAAGGCAGGAACTCAATTTTTATAAATAACAGCAAAGAGAAGACGTATTCAAAATGGCAAAAGCTTATTTGCTAACACCAATAACATCTGGGATAAACTCCTGGATATCAGTCTATCTGAACTCCCCTTGACCCCAGTCTTGCCATCTATTGTTTGAAGAGCGTTATGCGGTTATCCACATTCCATATCTTTAGTGCAGTATGTATGCAGTTGGCGGCAGTGTGCTGTCATTTACCGCCAGTTACAGCAAGCAGATGAACTTAAAGGCCCTTGCAAATATCCAGAGACATGTCGCGGCTACAATGTATTTGAACGGGGAAATTCGACATGGTTAGGAAGCTGCGACACTTGGGGTGTCCTCTACCGAACAATAGATGGGGGATGTGCGAAACCGCAATATTATTCACGGTCCTCAATTATCTTTTGTTGGTTAATACCGGAGTATCACCACCCTTTTAAAGGAAATGGTTACACTATTGAAGAATTGGTTCCGCTATTGGCACCCTACTGCTAGCGTCCCGCGACATGTCTCTGGATATTTGCAAGGGCCTTAAGGTTCGAAGAAACAAAATCCGTTTCACGGTCTTGGTACACCAATTAAAATAAACTGTAACTGATCCGAGGACACGAAAAAATTCAGGATGACTTTTTTTTTTTATAAACTGCACTATACACAAGAATAAATGAAAAACGATGCTTTCATGAAAATTCTAGAAAAAATTCAACATGGAACTGCACAGCAAAATAGTTCAAAAACTGACACATTCTGAAAATTTTTCGATTTTTAATATTTTCTAAAACTTTCATAACTGATATAGGTTTATGATTTATTACAGATCATAATTTAGCTTTTTAAAGATACATTATAAAAATTTCGAAATGTTTCACATTATGTACCATAATGTACCATAATCACATACGTAAAATAATAATAATAATAATATCGAAAAATGAAATTAATTTTTGAGCACAAATAGTGTATAAAATTAATAATTCCACTCTTAAGTGCACAAGATACCAATCCTATAAATATGAGCAAGTAGGATTGTGCTGGAAAATGTTCTATGACCAATGCGTTGAGCATGATTGATCTTCCATGGTAATTTAATTGTATTGTAGCAATGCAAACGAGAATATTTACAGCGCTAAAGGAACACAATTGGTAAATGAACTCTATTCTAACAGTAAGGTTAGATAAGTATTTCTTGTCTGTTTAAATTTCTGAGAGTGCAGGTGTAGCGAGTCAAGTGCAGGCGACACTGACGTCGACGGCTTTGGATGTCGAGTCGAGCAAAGGTGAATAAAGATCTGTACCACCCATGAAAGAACAAAAAGGTGGGGCGAAAGGGGAGGACTGATACCTGCAACTTGGGTTTTAATTATCTCCTCCTCCGTGCCGCTAAATTACGGTGAACGAACTGCATGAATTGAATGCCGCAAAAGCTGAAGGTATAAGTAAAACTAGTTGAGAGTTAGTAAAAGAAAGATGGTAATTATAGACCGAGGTGCATAAAATTAATAAAAACTTGTATAATAATACACATATAGAGGTACTTATAAAAAAAAAATGATCATTTCGACTGGTAAAAATGTCCGTCCTTCCTCGGTTGCTAAGTTCAAGCATCTATAACAACACAAAGCAAGGAATTGAAATCAGTTCCAGGTTTTCTGCTGTTGTAGAGACGAAAACGATCGTTTTGAAAATAAAATAAGTACCTTTATGTGTGTTATTATTACAAAGCTTTTCTAATTTTACACTAACACACCTTTTGTTGAGTGTTTTCAGTAACTATAGTACATATTTTACAGTGCAATACAATCTTTTTGTCCAGTATTGAGACCTCTACTAATAGTTATTTACACAGTATGAAAAGCCCACTCTTCAATTACCCAAACCGGGACTGAAGCCAGAGATTCTTTTATAAAACAGACATTCTAAAAAAATTCAGCAAAGGCCAAATATTAAATGACCATACGAAATTTATGGTCTGTAAAGCAATGCATTTAATGTGAAATTCTACCTACATTGGCTGTTGTTACTAGAAAATAACTAGGTTTCTTTAAGGCTTCAAACAAGTAATTTGAAAACCCCAAATCATCATTCTGTTTTTTAAAAAAAATTAAAGTGCGAACAAAGTAGCACTTTGTATAAGCTCGAGGATTGATTAAGGGGGGAATCTAAGACAAACTACGGGGGAAATGACAGAAAAAACACTCAAAATACTGGTGTTAAACGATAAAGTAATTAAAAAACTTTGTAAAAAACACACATAAAGAAGTAAAAGGAAAGAGGATACGCGTTTCGTTCAAAAATTGTTTTGAACTTCTTCAGTCCAAGCCCTTCGACGTAAAGAACACCAGGGCTTGGACTGAAGAAGTTCAAAACAATTTTTGAACGAAACGCGTATCCTCTTTCCTTTTACTTCTTATGTGTGTTTTTTACAAAGTTTTTTAATTACTTTACGGGGGAAATGGACTGCAAACAGGTAATAGGCCAGTGACATAATATAGCCTCCCTGCCTATTGGTATCAATCTAAATAAAATTTATAGTAATATAAATAAATATAGAAAATGCCCCACCCCCAGACTATTAACCTATTTTTTTTTTTTTTTTTTACATGCTTCAGTCTAGTCTTGCCTGAATAATAAACAAAATTAACATTTCGGCAAAATATGTTGGTAAATATTTAGGCAAAACATTTTCTATATTAACGAAAAATGATAAAAAATGCAAATCACAGAAAAATATTTTTAAAAAATCAACCTTCTTGTCCTGCATAATTTAATAATCGCTAACGGGTAACAAAACGAACTCATCACACAAAAACTAAAAGAAAGCTGAAGTGGAACCAATTATGGTCGGACACAGAAAGGTGAGCTGAGCCGTTATAAACTGAAATAGCGGAAATCACGTAAACAACTTGCTGCGCTATCAAAGCGTAACGGACGGCGAAATCGGAAGACAACTATTGTAGTCTGTCATATTTTCAAGAAAGATCGTTATTTATCTGTACCGACCTTCGTGCGTAGGCGTTTTTACAGTCAGTCATTTAAGTATGAGAGAAAAAAGTTTGGATAACTGACAAACGGATTTTTAAAAAAAGAAGAAAAATGTTCTCAAGAATACAGAGGATGAGGATCAGTAGCCAAAGCCCGATTAGGCGTCATGGACCCTGGCAAGCGAAAAAAATTGGGCCCCCACACAATAACCTCCCCCCCTTTTTTTTCATCATCTTTTGTGCATTCTGAAATAAGCAATGCATATGATGTCAGTGAAACGTCCGGTCGAAATGATCTAGGGTCATTCTCACATAATATTAAATTTTATGTCCCTGGCTAAAAATGTCGGTTAAGCATGCCAGTCATAGATGTTTAAAATTTGTCCAAAAATTTTCCAGGCTGAGCTCGTGCATCCTCATTACAACTCAACTACATAACTTCAACCGCAACGTTTCTTAAACAAACAATGAAACTTTTTTAACCTATTTGTTTATAGTTTGTGTCAGCAAGAAATTAAGAGTTGGAGGCAGACTGGAAAAGAGCATTCCCCAGAATGGGAAGCTCGTTTATGAGTCGTATTACAATGGTTTTGGGAGGCTTTAATCTCAGGCAGAGCAAAGCTGTCTGCTAGTGAACGTCGCCATATTAAAGAATTCACATAAACTATGAGACGCGACATGTAATTAAAAAAAAAAAAAAAAAAAAAAAAAAAAAAAAAGCGCGGGGGGGGGGGGGGGGAAGGGGAAGGACCAAAAATAACACACGTAGAAGTGTGGCCCATTCTATATTAGGGGGGCACGTGAATTGCACGTGTTGCATACCGGCACGAGCTTCACTTTTTGCCAAGGGAATATAGAGAAGGGAAAAAAAAAAACCTTTATTTCCGGTTATGAATCACCCGATTCGGAGAGGAAAGAGTGTTAACACTAGGGAACTTGTTCAAACAAACAGTTGGAATTACACTAAATAAGTTATGTAAGTAAACAAGAAAGATAAATAGTGCAGAAACTATTTTCACTTTCTCATAACTACAGGTAAAATCGCTAATATTGCTGTAAAGAAGCGGTGGCAACGATTTCTCATTCAGTGCTCATCGTTGCTTCCCAGAAAGAGTATTTGAAATGAAATGTGGGATTGCGACCAGTTATCTACGAGAGGGATCTAGGCCGGGGATGGGGTTGCCATCCACGGGGGGATCTTTCTAAGGTGTCAGAACCCATATTTAAGTAAAGTTTTCAGGCATGGAAGCACGAAACAGCTAAAAAGACTGAACTTTGCTGCGGATCATACAGAACAAATAAATTATTATGTATTTAACACATTACCTGTTATTCTTTTATATATATTCATTACTAAATTAAGTAATATTCATTATATCACTGTATTCACTATAACTAAATTCATTAAACTAATTTAAATACTAAATCTCAAATGCATCAGTAATGTTGAAAGAGGCTGAATTCAGTCAAAAGACTGAAAACTTTCATGCCTGAGTTTCAGAGAAAACCACTGAAAACTCCGAACGGCTAAAAATTTTGCGCGTAATGGTGCTCGTTAAAAGGTGGACCACAACACTGGATTGTACGCCGCATGAAAACATAGGAGAGGAGAAATCACAAAAACTCAACGAGTGATCTTAAAAAAAAAAATTTCGGGACTCGTTCGTAAACTTAAAATATATTTAATGGAGTTTTTGATGTAGATAGTCTTAAGAATCAAGAATGCCTGGCCATATATAAAGCAAACATGCCAACGTTAGTGAATGAAGACCCAGGATTCGAACGCACAACGTCAAAAATGATACTGAATTTCAACAGTATTGCAGCAAGTCTATCAGCAGATATAAAGCGATAGATAATTTTTAAACGATGTTTTACTTATAAGTGTGCAGAAGTAAACAGATACTCTTTTTTTTAAATTTTTTTTTTTTAAATGTTCAAATAGTGACAACGTGGAAAGAGAATGAAGAATGCAGGGAGAGGGAATAAAGGGGGAGAGACGTGTCTCAAGAAGTCGAAAATACAGAGTAGAAAAAGTTGCCCTGGTGCCATTTTAATGCTGCAGAAAAAACTTCAGGAACTATTTACAAGCACGGGCCAAGGCCGTCGCCAGAAAAATGTTTCAGGGAAGGGGGATATCAAACCCCCAATTATCTCCCCCCCCCACCCCAGGCTACGGCCTTGGCCCTGGTACACTACTGGGTGCAGTCGAGTACTTAAATTTCTGTTGGAGATTCATGTTGTCCTTGTTAAAACTCTTTCCTTTTTAATTTCTTTAATGATTTAAAAAAAAACAAACCACTAAATTCCTAAATCATTTTGTATCCATTGGCGGATCCAGAGGAGGGGAGGGGGAGGGGTTGGGGCATAGGTGCACGTTCTCCCCCCCAGGCGAACCAAGTTTACACTGTAGAAGATTGACCTATTTTCTCAATTTAAATGAATCTATGAGAGAAAGGAGACAAAACTATTTTGTGGCCCCACCAGAATGTTTTTCTGGATCCGCCACTGTTTGCATCATAAACGCATTCTAATGTATAAATATTTTATTTTCATAAACAAGAAAGCGGGGTTGAGACTTTTGTATGACAACACTAATTAGGTGATTCGTTAGTAACAGGCTACTAGAAAACTGTCAATTAACGCAATTGGAAGAAACAACTTACCGGGCGGCTGGTGAAAAGTTTGAAAAATAAACTCATTAACACCTGAAGAAAATTTAGAATATCAAGTCTTATAAAGAAAAAACTTATGTGCGTGACAGTGGCGTCGCGTGGGGTGTGCAGACCTCACCGGGTGACACCAGCAGAGGGGGTGACACCAAAAACATGCTGGTTTTAAAATTTTCAATTAATTTGAAAAAAAGATCTGATTTGGTGATGAAAAGGACTCCCGGGATTAGAAATAAGAATAAATATAATGAAAGACACATGTTCTGTGCACTTGTATAAATAAAATGTGTTATTGAATCTCAACTTTTTTTTCAGATTTAAAATTTTCAACATTTTACCAGGTTGTTCTCAACTTATGTGTTGCCATTTCATCTGTATTTTGTTCCACTTTTAACCAGGGGTGCAACTAAGAACACTTTCTCCTGCTGGGGAGAGGGGGGGCAGCGGATATTGGACAAGGGGGGCGAATGAGGTGCTTGACTAAACATGGAAAGATTACACAGGGCCTTGCTCAAGTCAGGGTAGACATGTACAGCAATGCAGTGGCTGTACATTACTGCCCCGTGCGCGCGCCTTGTGCAATACCTCATATAGGTGATGTGGAAAATTGTCTAGTAATATTAGACAGAACTTTCTTACTATTACCAGAATAATATTTTTGTAGAAATGAAACATCATTCGTGTAGTGTACAAAGAAAAAATATTACACCCCTTATGCTGTTAACGATTTTGCTTACTCTTATGCAGAACTAACTTTACCTGGCCTGTGTATGTGGAGGGGGAGGGGGGGGGTGACACCATACTTAGCGACGCGACGCCACTGGTGTGTCCTGAAACTTTTTAAAGGAGTCTAAAAGATATATAGTGAAACCTCTCAAGTTGGAGACTTTTCTGGAGAACGGAGCGTGGCCATACTATTAAAATATACCTCTATGAGTTGGACACCTCTGAAAATTAACACTTTCAGAGGGAAAAGCAAGTGTCTCACTTCAAGGGTCGATCCAGAAATTTATTCCCAGGGTCCCATTTTTGTGAAATAGCTTCTTTTTATGAATTCCAATACTTTGTGAATTTCAACACCTAGTTTTGCGAATTTTCATACCTATTTAAAATAAAAATTACTTTTTTTTTTGTTAAAATAATTGATAAAATAGATTAAAATGTCAATGACTGGCCGTTTTAATCAATTGAATTCTTATGCCGCAAAAGTACCCAATTTTCGTCTGCATCGACCGCTGAACTTTTAAGAGATTTTACTATAATAAAATTTCCCAAAATGTAACACGTATAGAAAGTAATGATATACTGAAGATCCCTAACCCCTTGGAAGGTCTCGGCACACACATTTTCACTGATTAACTGTTTGAAAGAACACATAGTAACATTCTGTGCATTTTTAAAACCGCTTAACCCTTTAATGCGCAGTGTTCGCGCTCTGGGAACACCCAACTCTGACGTTTTGACTGTTGCCAGTCAGAAAGAATAGATTTGATTTCTATAAAAATAGTTGCGGGTGGCATAGCTCCACGAGAATCCACGTCATTTCCCGCCAAAAAATTGTCACGATTATTTTTAACAGCACTGACCTCTGCTGAAAAATGGACGAATGCGAGGACAGCTGGAGAGATTGCCCAATGCTGAAAAAAGGGCAGCCGTTGCCATCGCTCGACTTAACTACCTTGGTCGAAGATGATCGAAACGTTCATCGCGTGCCACAGATCTAGAGACCCTTTTTTTGACGACAGCTGGCTGTGCCCGACACAGCCAGCTGTTGTCAAAAAAGGGTCTCTAGATTTGTGGCAAGCGATGAACGTTTCGATCGTCCGCCTTCTTGGTGGTAGTTAAGTCGAGCGATGGCAACGGCTGCCCTTTTTTCAGCATTGGGAAAGGGTTGCGCGTCAAAGGGTTAAGAGAACAACGTTAGTTTTCTACATAGTATTTAAGACGAGAGCACACTCACCTCCGCTTGCACATGTCAAATCCGACCACCCCATCAGACAGAACTCGAGAGCGGAACGGCGCCGGAGCTCTCCACTTCCCGCCCCAACTCGGCCGCGGAAAACTGGAGCTATTTTCAGAGACCGCTCGCTCCTTTTCTCTCTCTCGCAACACTGAAACTAGAGCATCCCTCCGCCCTCTAGACACAGCAAGGGAAAAGTAGGGAGGTGGGAGAGGGCATGGGTCTTGTGAGGGGGGGCCCTTCCATAAAAAAGGGGGTTGCAATGAATATCAGGGGCGGACGAACTGGATCCCTGTCCGGAGAGGCAAATTTTAGGGGATGCATTTTGGCTTTACTTTATAAACACACATTTTATTACCAAAAAAAGTTTATAAACACATATTTTATTACAAAAAAAGAAAAGTTAAGATATTCTGAAGACTATCATTCTGCATAGCTTTACTAGCTGATGCAGTTACTCGTCGTTGACGGGTTAGTATGATCTACAGATTTTCAGAAAGCGTCTCAAATTTTCACTTGCGTTTGCATTGTAGGATCACAAAGAATGGAATGAGCATACAGGCGGAAATATAGAAAGTAAAGTTATAACTTATATTGTTATAAGACTACAGGTTAGAGAGCAAGAGTAACACCTTACCGAGTCAAACTGCTAATAGAGAAAATGTTTTATTTTCGAAATTTATCTTTTCTTTTACTGTAATGGGCTTTCAAAGTCAAAGAATCATTTAGAGTTTCAGAAGATGCCAGTAAAAAATAATAAAATGGAGAATCTGGGAAATTTAACACTGCAACATTT
This sequence comes from Cheiracanthium punctorium, assembly GCA_038373885.1. Taxonomy (NCBI): domain Eukaryota; kingdom Metazoa; phylum Arthropoda; class Arachnida; order Araneae; family Cheiracanthiidae; genus Cheiracanthium; species Cheiracanthium punctorium. Next base: position 252,103 of record JAWZYV010011610.1, read on the forward strand.
GATTTTATTTCATTTACATTATTGATACGTGAAAAATTTTATCATAGTTTACGTAACACCTCACACAGAATTAAAATTGGTAGAATATAGTGTTAGTTACGGCTTTATGAGGTAAAATAGAAACCCTAATTGAAATTTTAAAATTAATTTAGACTCTAGAATTAACACCAAACCTTACTATTGCTATTAAAAGACTTTTTCCTCTTTGACGATAAGTGTGGCAAGTGCATTTTGGAGTTTCTCAAAATTAATGTTAATTAAAAATTTCTTACGTTCCACAACTTTTCAAGACACTATCAGGTTTTGCTACATTAGCTATTGAAGATGAACTAACTGAATAAATTGATTTAAAAGAATTAATCAGAAAGTTTTCGGAATTAAAAAGTCAAGGCAGTGGCGTAGCTAGGGGGGGGGGGGGCAACGGGGGACATCTGTCCCCGGGCGCAGCACCAAAGGGGCGCCAAATCGATGTTACGAAATTTTAGAAGAAAAAAAAGGAGTTGTGTTTGTATTTTTATTTGTTGACAGAAAAAGAAAAAAAAAATAGAACAATCACAAATGAATTTTTTTTATAAGTTATAATCAAACTTTTCACAATGACTTGTACAGGAAATGTTTGTAGCTATTTCAGAAGATTTTCTTTGGAAATCGAGTTGAGCTTCCCCATTCCTTTTTACTTCTCTCTTGAGGGCTTCTGTGTCGTGTAACTGCGTTTTTTATATTTGGCCATTTCTGTCTCTGACTATATTCCTAGGATGTTCCAGAATTCTTGTTTACAGTATTTTATCAAGGTCAAAACATTGCTCAAGTTTTCCCAAACTTTTAGAATGATCTTGGAGGATTTCGTTTTGGATATTTATGGTGTTACAAATCAAACTTTTATGCATTAGCCATGGTAAAAAAAAAAAAAAAAAAAGCCTATATATATATGATTAATCGGTAATAGAGAATGGCATTCTCAAACCCAAAATACTCTCTTAAATTCAGATCAAGTTTTTCTCAGTTTTGAGTTCAAAATAGCGCCTCTCCGAAGATGGCGCCCCTTGCTTATCTTGCTTACTGTGTCGGGGCGCTCCTGTGTACGATCCACCCGTTTGGTAATTAATAACGCAACTTTTAATATAACTCTTATTAGTATAATAAAATGTAGTATTATTTCTAATAAGAACTTATAAAAGATCCACCGATCACTATACTAGTGTAAAATTATTCTTTTTAAATTATTTAAACAATCTTGTATTTTAGATAAATTTAAACTTGATTTTTAACATTCCTTAATAAAAATTTATTCTTTATACAATCATTATCAAAAATCAAAGCTGGAATCATTAAAGCTGTGGCCCACAGTTCAGTTTTCAAATTGAACATGAGGCAAAATATTTTTCAATAACCCGTGTATGTTTATCTAGAAAGTGCAAGAAATCAGTCGTAAATTTTTTGACTCCTCAGTTACCTTGTTGCCGGAAGTATCGACCAGAGGTTTCAGTGTATTCGTTATGTCTACGCGTAGACCACCATATTATGTACTATCATCCGGTACTTGAGTCATAAATTACGTTCTGGATGTAGTGGCGGCTCATCCATTTGAGGAGATGAGTACGTGAAGCCCCAAACTAAAATATCTATATAAATAAAATTAGACTTTTCTGTACACTTCTTGGAATTCAAAAATTTTAAAAAAAGTTTGTCTGTCTGTCATTCTGTCCGTGACGCTTTTTTGTTTAAGTATCACGTAAAAACGAGTGAAGCGAATGATATGAAATTTGGTGTCATGATAGATGGTCACTCAACTTAAAACATGAGCGTCGAATTTTTAAAAAATCTTCATTAGATTTCGAGATTTTGTGAAAATCCTTTCAAACTGCGTAAATTTGTGTTCCAGCATCACGTAAAAACGACCGAAGCGATTGAAATGAAATTTGGTATCATGATTGGTGGTCACTCAACTTAAAACATTGTCGTCGAATTTTTAAAAAATCTTGATTAGATTTTGAAATTTTGCGAAAATTGTTACAAACTGCGTAAATTTGTGTTCGCACATCACGTAATAGCTAAGGTGAAAAAATGGTATTTGGTGAAATGATAGGTGGTCATTCACCTTAACTATAAGCATCTAAAAAAAAAAAAAAAAAAAAAAAAAAAAATCAGATTTTGGGATTTTGCGAAAATCGTTTCAAACTGAGTGAATTTTTGTTCACGCATTACATAATAATGACTAAAGCGAATGATATGAAATTTTGTCACATGATGTTGCTCAACATAAAGTATAAGTGTCCAATTTTTTAAACATTTTGATTAGATTTTGAGATTTTGTTAAAATTCTCTCAAAATGCGGTTATATTTCTTCAAGCATCGCGTAATAACGACTAATACGAAATTTGATGATATGATAGGTAGTTGCTAATCTTAATTTATAGGTGTTGAATTTAAAAAATATTTTGATTACATTTTGAGATTTTGTGAAAATCGTTTTAAAATGCTGAAATTTTTGTTCCAGCATCACGAAATAAAGACTGCAGGGAATGAAACGAAATTTAGTGACATGATAGGTTTCAACTCAACTTAAATTCTAGGGTTCCAATTTTTCAAAAATGTTGATTAGATTTTGAGATTTTGCGAAAATTATTTCAATATGCGGAAATATTCGTCCGCTCATCACATAATCTAAAGCGAATGAAATAATATTACTAAGTTACTCTCTAACCTGTAATATTTTAACAATGTACATAGGGCCGTGGTAGCCCAGTGGTTAAGGCGTTGGACTCGTAACCGGAAGGTTGAGGGTTCGATACCGGCATACCACTAAAGACCACAGTGTACATGCGGTGTACGTGCACGTTAAATCCTTGATTCCGAAAGTCCTCTCAGCGGTCGCTAACAGTTTCCGAGGGGTGCCAATATTCAGAAGCCCCCCCCCCCCCACCTTCTGATGAGGTTCCAAATTGTGGCGGGAAATTCCGGGAAGAACGCATATGTAGCTCTAAGCGACACATTCAGTGACGCGAGCTGTCCTCTCCTGGCAAATAAACAATATAAAAATTATAACTTCGCTTCCTTTACTTTGGCAACATTCTACATCCATTCTGTGTACTCCTACAGTGCTAACGAAAGTTCTTGCTTTTTGGAAATTTGCATTCATTTCTTTTTTAATACTAACCCGTCAACGGCGGGTACTTCAGCTAATATAAAATAAACACATTGACAAATTATTATTTTTTTAAAATATTAAGTACACTTCCAGATTTTTGTGAATTTAAAACGTCAGTTTTACTCTCTTCCCCCACTATTATTAAAATACTCTTATTATGGCTAACGCACTGTAGTGTAGGTTCTACAGTACAGCCTTTAATCGATAGCTCGTGCGAACGGAAAAATTCCCTTCTGATCCGCTCTCTGAGAACAGAAGCGGAGAGAATTGAGAAGCAGTACGGCTCTTCTGATATCATTCCGTTCGCACATTTTCGGTGTGCACAAGGGACATTTTTTTGCGGTTATCTCTTCCGTATTTTCCCTTGGTTTGTTACGTTCGGTTAGTTAATCCATTTTTATTTCATTTTCTTATTATTTTCTTCATTTCTATCCTTTTTCCACTAAAATATTTTTTTTTAGAAACTAGTGTAAATAATTAAGATGGGAGCAAAAGAAGTGTTTCGGAGCTAAAGCAGGGACAATTTTCAATACTATCCTTTGACAAAAAATTGAAATAAAATGAATCAAGACTGCACCTTTGCTAATCTTGGTGACGAAATGCAAGACAAAATATTACTTGTTTTCTTTCGGTTGCGTGCATTGTTTTCCTTTAACTGCTGGAAACGCAAATATATTTTAATTTGTAAGGTGCGTTGTATCTGCCTATTTAATTTTCGACATTTGTTTTGTGAACCTCCATTTAAATAACCCACGAGCCGCCACTGTCTGGATGCTCTCTCGTAATTCGGGGACATTTGAAGAGAACTGAATGTCAACGTGAGATATTTTTTTCTCATATGATTCTACTTAGTCTTTCATTCCTTATATAGTAATAATCTGCTGTACTCGTCTTTTTAAAAAGCTGCATATTTAAATAGAAACTGCTTTAAAGTCTTCGTTTCTGGTTCTCCTTCCCAAGAGAACCTTCAAGTTAAGGAAAGAAATATTGTACTTTTGCAGTTTTCAGTATTGCTGAATGCTAATTATGATTTTTTGAAATAAAAATGCGTGTTTAAAATTTTTCAGTTCTTTTAACTATATTTTTACAAGTAATAATGCAAGAAATAATACAAGTTTTGAGCATCTTCTCGGGAAAAAAAAAAAAAAAAGTTGATATCAGTAACTGGAAAAGAATTCAAAATGTCTTATATTTCAAATGCCAGGAAAAAAAAAAAAAAAAAAAAAAAACCGCCCGAAAAAAATTCATTTTGATCCGTTTGGTAATCGGGTCAGTAAAATATTCGAATTGTAGAAAATAAATGCCATCATACGTACATTCATTATTAGCTGGTGTGCATAATCTATCGAAGTGCAAATCACTAGACGAGATACATGGTAAAGCAAGTATAAATTAGTTTTGACCTGACATAAATATTAAATATAGTTAATTCGACTGCTGAAGAAGGATAAAACATTTTTGTATCACTGACATGTGCCCACCCCCCAATGGTGGGGACTAAGCCCGCCTGAATGTGGAGAGTTAAAAGGGAATTTTTTAAAATAGAAAATAGTCAGTTAATGAATTAAAATGTTTTATTCTTAAAACTTGTCCACAGATTATTTCTATCACTTTTTTCGCATAACGAATTACGTTGATAATGGGCTTCTATGGGTAAATGGTATGGCGTTCTATGGACAAATGGTACAGAAGGTTTTGATGTTAAAAGAAAGTAGCTGTAATCGGCAAACCAGCCAAAATGGAATCAAGAAAGGAAGGGGGTGGGGGATTTAACGTATTTTAAATAATTGTATTTTTTAATCACTTTTTTTTTAATTTTCAGATATTACAGTTTTCTGAAGAACTTTTATGGGTTTGCCCTTTCCCTTTTTAGGGGGAGGTGGAGGGGGGGGGGGCGCAAAATCTTCAGTTGTCCCCGGGCGCTGGTAACCCTAGCTACGCCTCTGTCAAGAAGGGGATGGGGGGATCTTTGAAGATTTTTTTAATGCTTATTCTGTGGCTTCTAATAATTTTCTTCCTACGTTGTTTTCTGTTTGCAACCACTACTGAATGAGAAACAAGTACAGGATTTTCGTTACGGGGAAAAAAAAAAAAAAAAATTGAGTGAGATTTTATCACCCTTTCCCTAAAACTGGGTGAGATTTTTAAAAAAATGGTTGAGAATTTTTCAAAATAGATTTGGGTTGACTAAATACCCAGTGGGTAAGGTATTTATAAATTGGTTTTTATCCCTCGGACCCTTAGACGATTTCTTATCAACTGCCTCGGGCAAACACAATCTGAGTTACATAACAGTAACTCAGATGAAGAACAACCGTGTCCTCGGTCCCTCCCCCCCCCCGGTCCTTTTTTTCCTCAATAGAGACTTTGGGAGTCTTTCGGAATCCACGTTTACACTCAGTGTTAAACTTACAACTGTTTTCACTATTTCTTAATTTTTTTCTTTCTAGAAACCGATTTATACGGTTGATTTTAAACATTAAAAATAAATATTAACCGCTTGCGCACCATGATACATGCGTGCATAAAAAAACTCTCCTAAAGCCATGACGCGTGTACAATATTGTTCTATTTCAGTACACTCCTGCAGGCGCGTAGCCAGGAAAATTTTTCGGGGGGGGGGGGGGATATGAACTTATATGCGTATAAAATAGACGGAATTTCATCACAAATCCAAAAATTTCGGGGGGGATATATCCCGATATCCCCCCCCCCCTGCACTCCTGTAATTGTTGCTTTGTTATTACACTATGCGTGCGCAAAAACTGAGGTTTGGTAATGTCGATTTAATGAAAGTTATTGAATTTTTAGTCTAATGTTAAATCGGTTCCGTGCTCGTAGCGTACGTGCTCATAGCGTACACCCCATCAAGCGTGCTTGTAGCGTACATGTTGTGCTCGTAGCGTAAATCTTCCCTGCCACCTGTTTTCACCACAGTAATAATTGAAAAGAAGAAATAAAAAGGCAAATCCAGCTAAATATAGATCTACTTTAGTAGCGGCCATTTTCGTCCACAAAATTGTAGATTTCATTACTACTATTTATTTTGAACAAATAAGGTGAAGTTTAAATCAAGTCAAGAAAAAGTCATTGTATTTTTTTTTTTTTTTTAAGGAACTGTTTTACGGCCGATTCCCAATTATAATGAAGTGTTTAAAATAAAAAATTGTATCAAGCGGTGTATATTTCAGAATGTCTTTTAGCATGTTCGAATACTGGATAGAGCTTCAAATATTAAAAACAGTGCTGGCTATAAAACATTAAAGTAAAACAAAAGGTATCTCAGACGCAAAAAGAGGCATTTTTCTGTTTAGTAATATTTTTTTTATAGTAATATTTTTTTATAGACATAAATGTCGAATACGTGACTGCGGCTTTTCTAGAGGAAAAATATTTTTAGAAATTTTGTCTGCTTCAAAACGGGGGTGAAACTATTATGCGAGGGCGACTATTACGCAAGTAAACACGTTATGTTTAATTATAAAAAAAAAAATAAATAATAACGAAATAATTTTGTTTTCTTTCTTTCATTTATTCTGAAATATCGTTAAAAGATCCGCTAAAAAAATGCGGATCCGGATATTTTTTTTCATCCGTGGATACGGATACGGATATCCGGAACACCTCTAAAAATAATCATATATCGATGTCTTTCAGTGTCCAGAATCCCCTCCCCCCAAACCTACTGAATTGCTACGTTACTGAGCTCGATCGGATTGAGGGAGACCTAGCGTTGAGCTATGGATTATTATTACTGGTTTTCTTTTTATAAGTGCAAGAGTTTATTCTGATTCATGGTAATTTTTCTTGTTAGCTCTTTGTTTTTAAATAATAAATTTTAAAATAAGGAAGATTTATAAGTATATATATTTATATAATATTTTTATTTCTGAAAATAATCAATTTAAACATTGGTACTCTTATTTTAAAGATGCCTTTTTAAAAATTAAGTTATGGTATTAATAAGTCAAAAACAACTTAAAAAAAATTTTTTTTTAATTAAGTGTTAGTGTAATTGTAATGTTTTTAGACAACTTTTTAAATGCTGAAAAAAAAACCAGCAAGACTTTTTGAAGGAAACTGGCTTAGAATGATTTAAAATTCATTTCTTAAAATGTAAAATATTGGGTATATATAACTGTGATTAAAATTAATAGTTAATTAGCTTTGTTTGAATAGTTTTAATAATTATATGTTTACTATTTTTGATATTGAAAAGCTTATTGCCCCTCACAGACTTTGATTGAACATCTGTAAGCCTTCTGATGAGAAAGCTTAAACTTTCTACATCACCTCATTAATGCAAGGGAGTATATTTTATTTATTGGGAATTTGTGTAAGAGGGCTGTATAAAAAGTAAAAGTTTGTATTTACTTACATTACTTACATTCCTGAAAATTTTATTCGACACCATAAAGTAACTTTGTAATTAATTATATATGTCTAAGATCAATATTTAAAGAAGAAAACCCTAGGTCAGTGCTTGTAAGACACCTTCTCTAATAGGGTATAGGGCTGGAAGAAATAATGATTTTTATTTAATATTAAAACTATAAAACTTTTTACTTTCAGTGTAAGTCATAGTTATCATGTGAGTTATTTTGATTTTGTGTTTAAGGCAGATCTACATGAGGGCTGCCTGCTTAATTAAGGCATGCCTTGAGCGGAGAACTTTTTGAGGGGTTCTAGCGCTTATTCAGGTTACAACTACTGAAAACAGTCGCGCTGTAGGCCAGAACCCTAGATCTACATACTTCAGCCCTTTACCAAATTGCCATTAAATTAGTAAAAAGTATTCATATTATAATGTAAAAAGTTAAAAATAATTTTTTTAAGCTTTATAAGATAAATTTATATCTTATAAAGATCTTACACAATATACAATCATATGTATTTTTGTTTGGCGTCCAATTATTTCTAGGAATCCTACGCATTCATTCCGCCCTTCTTTGTTCATCTTGCGGGAACCTGTATACAAGGGCGGTTCTACAGTTGCAGTCTGGGAGGGGGTTTATAATTTTATATAACCCCCCCCCCATTTATTTTATAATTTATATAAACTCAGTGCCTCAGAGAAGGAGTGACTACTGGGGGACATAGAGAGGAAAAGGGTCACCTTTGACTGCACAATACACTTCATATATGTGAATAAAATGTTTAATCAATCATCAAATGTGAAATAAGTGTTTAATTAATCATATAATTGATGAAGTATGTAAATCCCAAAAGTAATAACCATGCATCTTCGACCCCATCGATCAAAATTGTCCCCCCCCCCCTACTAAAATGAGACGGGCTCGGACTCTGTAATTCGCGATTGTGAATTTCCTATGCAGAATTATTTTTTTCACTTTCGTTTTCAAAATCCTGGGAGGGGTAATTACCCCCCCCCCGTAAAACCGCCTAATGCCTGTACACTTTTACATTTTCTTCTTTCTGATAGCTTGATTTTCAGCCGGGAACGCAGCAAGAAGGCATTTATACAGATAGAAAAATTAATAGTTTAAATAGCAATATATTTTTAAATGACGGTTTTTTTATCATTTTAAGAGGTTTCTAGTATAATACATTATGTACACAGATTGCTTGCACACCTTTAAAATAAAATATGGGACAGATGCAGACAGCAGCAATAGGATGACCAGCAACTCAATTTTCTTGCTAAAGAAGGTGGTTTTTTCCCATATTTTATTTTTTTCTAAACTACGATTTTGTGGACTAAAATGGCCGCTACTAAAGTAGGTCTACATTTAGTCGGATTTGCTGTGGTGAGAACGGAAACAGGTGGAGGGGGAGATGTACGCTACGAGCAACACATGTACGCTACAAGCACCCTTGATGGGGTGTACGCTATGAGCACGTACGCTACGAGCACGGCACCGTTAAATCAACGTGGCACGCAAGGGGTTAAGTTATCGGGTAATAGTAATGGATTGAATTTGTTGAAGCAAATATTAGACTTCTACTTTTCAATACATATCGTCGTTGACAAACCAGTACCTGCTATGTGCACTTTTTTGACATTTTGAATACTGTGACTAGTTTACTAACCAAATTTTCGTATAAAAAAAACTGCTATGTGATGGTAAGCATTATACGGTACTAATCACTATACTTCATTTAAATTTTACAGGCGAACGATTTTATTCAATATTACAAAGTTATACTTTTTGCACATAGCAGAGACTTTTGACAATGATGATATATTGTTTTTAAGTGTTTAAAAGTAATTTCAATTGATATTCTTAATACACACAATTCACAGCAGCAGAATCTGTACAGAAAAATGAGCAGAAGGTTGACACTCGAATGTATGCACAATAATATCACTGACGTATAAAATAACGTTAAAATACTTTATTGCATGTATGGCGTATGGGCAACTCCGGCCCGCGAACCAGATGTGGTCCGCATTCAAAATCCCATATAAATCACAATTATACGGCCTGCAACTTCGTTACCATCCTAAAGGCTGAGGTCCAGTTGCGTCTTTTTCCGGACGCAGCGGGGTTTTTTTTTTTAATGGTCAAGGCATTGTACAAGGGGGGATACAGTGCAGGGGCGAAGTGGCCCGTCGGGATTCGCCGCCAAAGGATAACGCGTGAAACCACAAAAGCACGCCCACCGCTCAGTGGGGGCACTTTTCTCCCCAGTCCGTCTTCAAGATTCTGAAAAATACATTGGGTTCCCATACTAGCGTTCTGAAACGCACTGGACTGGACCACAGCCTTAAAGGTTGCCCATACCAGCTCTTTTGCATTCTTCTTTACACCCCCCCCCCCCCGTTCAGTCGATTCCATGTCGAGATTTGACAAGGGTTCTAAATAAGCCACGGAAATAAACCTTAAAACACTTCTCGTTCTAACTAGTACATCGCTCTTGAACTAGCAATTTGTTTGCCTGCACTCGCTTCATATCTACCAAGACCAAAGGCATAAGGGTAAGAACGAAATATTATTCGACAAACGTATTCAATCATAAGCGGATTTCATTAAGGGCAAACGAACAGCATTCAGATGTGAATAAAAAGTGGCCGATTCTCACAATAGCTGTCGGTCATGACCCCTCCCCCTGCTCTCTCAAACACTTTATTAGCACCAGGAAAAAGAAAGCGCCAATTTCAGGGCGGCAAACACAGAAGACAAGTTTTCTCATTGCACCAGGGGTCTGCCGTAAATACACCTTTGAAGATCAAAGAAGCAGCCGAACAGACAAGGCTATCCAAGGTCATTATGTTCAGGTAAGAGAAAAAGCGATTCTTGTTGCTCTTCTGTAGTACTAGAGGAAAAGCTGGGAATCTTCATTTTGGCTTATATTCAGATGTAATAAAATGCATGTGTGTATGGCCATATATATTGTAAAGAAAAAAGAAAAGAAAACCGACTTTAAGCTACTTCACCATAATGAAAAATTATTCTCATTGTAAAACAGCAGAGTTGGCAATTTCTCACCAAATATACAATATAATCGCGAAGCTGGGTTTAATTTTGGGTACTTATTTTTTGCCCGCCAAATTTTGGTGATAAATCGCCAAAAGCCCCCCCCCCCAAAAAAAAAAAAAAAAAAAAAAAAAAAAAAAAAAACATATCTTTTTCGGTCACTTCCCACACATCGGCACGCCAAGAGATCGCCAACAATTTAATCCCCTTTTCAAGAAGGATCAGTGGGTGACCCTGCAGATCTAGACTCACGGAAAATATCACGAGGATGGCCCCCGTTCTAAAGAGGGGATGGCAAAAGCGAGAAGATAGTAACCCATAAATTACTCCAGCCAGTGTCATTGTGAAATCCGTGAGTGGTACATGCAACGCTTTGAAGTACAGTATTTGTGCAATGAATTTCGTGTATTGATATCTGAAGATGTCTAGCAAGGGTATAATAAGAGTTCCTTTATCAGCAGCAATAATTAAACTACTGTCTGTAGTCTTTAGAAACGCTTCATCTTCGCACTACTACGCTAGAAGCATCGCACTCGTACTATCGCTTGTTTTGGTGAAAAAAAATTTTTTAATATTTTATTCTTTTTTTTTTCACGATTTTAACAATTCGCTAATTTTAATTTAAAATGCGTGCGCCTCGCTGCTCTCAGGAAGGAAGGAAAAAAAAGAAAAGAAAGGAAATTTGAAGGAAGAAAATTGCGTTAACTATTTACATATATTTACCTCAAAATTTACTTATTCGTTTTAGTTGTGGGACGCAGGATCTTATTTTAGGCTGGGTATTCGGAGCACGTGACATGCTCTTCCTTTTATAGTTGTCCTAGAAACTGCACATATAGTATCCAAAACGCGTACTAAAATAATCTTTCACACATTATGAAGGTTTTAATTTCTACCCGAAATCAAAGTAAATATCTGAATATTTAATTGAATCACTAGCAATATTATCGAAGAGTTTAGTTTCATAAATTGACATTTATTTTCTTATTTTATAAAGATAGTTGCAAGTTATGGCATAAATGTATAAATTTTAATAATATCTGATGCTGATAAACTAAATAAGTAGTTACGACAAAATCAGAGGGATTTTGTCGATTCTTCAGAAAAAGCGGAAGGGCGCTTTACCCTTCGCTTTTCCTGAAGTTTTAGAACATTCTAAAATTTAAACTTTTGGTCAGGAGAAAAGAGAAAATCAGATTTTTTTTTCTTTTTTTTTTTTTCGGAAACATATATCAGTCATTTAATGTGTTCTCATTGGAGTATTTGTAGAGCCTGAAATATTTGACCCATTAACCGTATATAGAACATTGTAAACGAAAATTAAAAAAAAAAAAAATACTGTTAAATTTTTTTAAAGCATTTTCTTACATTCATGTTAAATATTTTTGGCTATCTCCATAAAGAACTCTTGAGCAATGTGACAGAGGCGTTTTAAAAGTTTAATGTTAAGAAAATCTGTCATGCACGGGTGATTTTGGGAACCGTAATTCATTTACATTTAAATAATATTCCGCAATAATTTTTTTTTTCAGGGTTCCCGCAAGTACCCTACAGAGGGTGTTCACACTTTTTGTAACGATTTGCAAAGATATATATAGAAATAATATAAGAATATGTTATTTTCTACATGTAGTTCAGTCTGATAGCCCTTTCTTTGAACCATGATATTACATCTTGATTTCAAAGATGAAAATCCTTTTCTTAAAACATCAATGGCTGATATTGTTCCACTCCTCCATTCACAGATCTTGTAGTAAGATAATCTTTTGTAGTAATATATGAATGCATCTTGTGTTTGCGTGATTATGGCAACGCTATACTAGGGCAATTGCCAAGGATGAGGGGGGGGTGCCTAGGTAGGAGAACTTTCTAAGGGGTTCTAAAGCTTATTCACGTGTACATCTGGAAAAAATCTACCAAAAATCTAGACTGTTAGATCGACAGCTGATCGATGGGACCCGATCCCGTGACCTTCACTTCTTCGCCGTCTACCATTTCAGTGACATACACTACTGTGCGATGGTAAGGCTATAAATGTACTTAAGTAGAAATATCATTCAACTCATCTTCGTTTAGAAATATATTTAATTTTATATTTCATTTCCATTCATTATCACTGAAAAATAACGTTCATAAATACTTGTCACACAATTTTGCTTTCATGCCTTATAAGATGAAATTTATTCCAGGAAAAATTCATCTATATGTAAAAAAAAAAGTTACTATTATATTTGTTTGTTCATCTTAAAATACACTGGAATAAAATAAACTAGAAGTTTCTGTAGAAATTTACTTACTTGAAGTTGTGTAGACGTATTTCGAATTTTGTGTGTATTAAGAAAATACACGTATTTTGTATTTTTTCAGGAGGGAAGTCTCTAAGTGAAACTGTACTCCCGCTCTAAACAACGGGGGATGAGGGGGAGAAAAGCAATAAACTTTAGGTTTACCATTGCCGATCTCTGGGAAGATAGGATCTTTTTCTACATATTTTTTTTACAGTGTAGAATTAGTACACTTTAAATTTACAACAGGCCACATACACAAAAACATGTGCATGATAAAATTTCTATCCAATTCTGAACCCCACCCCCCTCATAGACAGCCAGAGGGAAGCAACACCGAACACAGAACAGCAGTATCCCCTGCAGTTTTTTCAATGATGAGAACGAACAGGTTAAACTTGAGTCAGGATAAATAAAGCACGGTGGGAGGGGAAGAATGCCCGATCTCCTATAAAATGTATTGCTATACTTATAGTTCCCTTCGATTGTAACATTTTTGTTACAATGGACAAAATTGTTACAAGTGTTTTAACCACTTGTTAAAATCTTACATCATTCATTTATCATGACTGGCTCAGAATAGAATTTTATTTGGTAAACTGAGAGTCGAGAAAAAAGAACGTTTGAATGATTTAGATCCGTCCGTAAAGCGGGCAATCAACTTGGAGCTGGTGTACACAACAAGACTCGGCATTTTTCGCTCCTGACAAGTGATTAATTGGAGCCCCGAGAAAAAAGCAACATCCAACACAAGATCAGACGCGCTCGCGATGCAAATGTCTCAGGGGGTTGGCGAGAAAATGCTGGAACTCCCGTCGTCTCATAAATCACGATGCCACCACAGAAGGTGCCGCAGGATCCACCAAGATTAGATTAAATGCAGCCCCACAGAACATATGGTATAAAAATACCAAGAGCATTTGAAGATTTCCAACTGCGTCTCATGCTGTAAAATTTAAAGCAAAATTTTTGCTTGCAAGCGCTAGGCATGAAAGTGCAAATTGGCAAAAAGACTGAACTTTGCAAGCGATACAAAACAATCAAATTACATCCCCGGTTGTTAATACTTTATATATTCATTAGCCACATATATTCATTATACAGGGTGTTTCAAAATAGATGTCACAGCGATTTTAAACCGTAAGTGATAGAAACATACTTTCAATTAGAAAAGTTAGTCAAATTAAGAGTAGCTTTCAGATATGGCATTTTTTAATTAGGGGGTGTATATATATTAATACGAAATTTAATTTTTATACGGTTCCTCCTTTCCTATCACTTATATTTAGAAAAATGTTGCTCTTTGTCTAAGAAAATTAATTTAAAAAATCCCGTTTCTCTAAGTGGAATAGTTTCAGAGATTTTGCAATTTGAAAATTTTGGCATTTGTCGCCAAGCACTAAGGAGGATGTCTCAAAAGTGAGAAAAATGTAATTGCTTTTCAACTGATGTTAATTTATGTTAACTCGATAGACACAGTTGAATCCTCAAATCCTAATTTAGCTAGAATTTTCCTGTAAAGCAGGGTTCGTTGATTTAAATCAAGGGATTTTTTTTAAAAAAATCAATGATTAAAATCATTTTTCAAAAATGGATTTTGTATTGATAGAATGTATTCTAAATAAAAATCTTCAACACTCAAATGAAATTAATTTCTTATAATAACATTAGATGGCACTGCAGTGGTTTAGGGAATCCTTCAAGGTAAGGGGGGGGGGGGTGACTTTTGAGTGTGACAGTGTGAGAACAAAAGAAATTTGATCAGGAAAATTGGCAACACTAGAATTATTTTAGATTTTAGAACACGCTTGTTTAGGATTCCGTGTTCAGAGAGCTATTGCTAAAGTACGAGGATGATGGCAGGAAGGAAGAAAGATATTTGGATGTACTACTTTAATGAAGAGCAGACAGTTTCTGGAAAAGGTGTTAAAGCCAAATGCAAGAACTGTGGAAAAGTTATGATGGGATCAGTAGCCAGAATAAAAGCACTTTTAGAACATTTAGACAAATGTTTCTCCTCTGACAGAAATGATATTAATAGTGATCAACCTCAAGAAACAATTGTGGATTGTTTGATTTGTTTTCAGTTTGTAAATGCAAAATAGAATTTGCAATTTCAAATTATTTTTTTTCCCCAATAATAAATACAAAGTATTTGCAAATTAATATTTTTGTTGTCTTGCATGTTAAATTTGATTTGAATCGTCATGTTTGTTTCATATTAAAATTTGTTTATCTATGCACTTATTATAATAATAGCTAAAATAGCATAAAATATATTTTATATATATTGTTTAAAATGTCATACTACTTTTATAATATGATGCAAAATAAATTCATATTAGGAATTTTTAAAACATCTTTAAAAAACATCCGATTTAAATAAAAATCACGAACCCTGCTGTAAAGCCATGTTTGGCAGTTTCTAGTGAAAGTTACCACACCATAGTAAAATCCACCATTATTTTGTCATTCTCTTTTACACTTCAAAATTCCTTCTTTAGAAGCGTGATGTAATTATTGGATGACCCCCTCTAAAAGACTAAATTATCGCATAAAGCAGTAATTTCATAAAGCAGTACCGATCATTTTAGGAATAACTGTACTTGGTTAATTTCACACATTTGAACGCGTTTCATTGCTTCTTCCAACAATGGGATCTTTATCATTTATGAACTCATAGTTAGTCCCTAAATTAAAGATTGTTTTCGCTTGAAAACTGACGCCGAAACAGTAGGTAAAGTGGTGTAAGTCATCAGTTTAAAAATTAATTTTCTCGCTAACTATTTCACTTGGAGACACGGGATTTTTTATATTAATTTTCTTTGACAATTGGCAACACTTTTCTAAGTAATGGGAAAAGAGGGACCGTATATAAAAAAAAAAGCCATATCTGAAATCTACTAGTTATTTGACTAACTTTTCTAATTGGAAGTATGTTTCTGTCATTTACAGTTTAAAAAATAATCGCTGTAACATCTATTTTGAAATACCCGGTATATTCATTATCATTACCAGCCTGGATGGAGTTGAAGTGTCGGAATTCCGTCAAAAGACGGAAAACTACCATGCCTGGTCCCACAAAAATGTTTTCGAAATGCCTGTTTTGACAAGTATGTGTATCAGCGATCTCCTGCCTGCGTTTGCTGCGGCCACCACGCGTATTTAGGTCCCTTCATATACTCATTTTGCAAATGAAGAACTTGTTAAATTCTGTCATTATTTAAAAACATGAGCGATGGCATATTTTGAGCATTTTAATACAGAAAAATGCACTGCGATGACTAAAATCCACATGCTATTTAAACAGGACTAGGAAAAACAATTTTAATAAATATAATGTCATTAAATACTTCTATAAAGTAATTTAAAAATAGGAGTATTCAGCGATTTTCTAATAAATAATACACTATTATTATTTTAAAAGTGTTTTTTACGAAAAACAGAGAAACTGTCACTGAAACAATGAATTAAAATGTGTAATTTACACATTTTCTTTATAATTATTTCCAAAGCATTTTCCACAAAACAAATATGTGGTTAAATAAATAATTGGAGATACAGATAGTACATATACAACTGAACTTGGCTATAGCATCACTGAAGGGACCAGATAATTATTAACTAAGAGGGAGGATACAGAATATTTTGACGTTATAAGAGAACAGTCACCGAAAAAGAGTTCAATTTTATTCGTAGCCCCTTCCTAAACTATATAAAATCTTGGGTGTGCACTGTGTGAAGCCTGTTTAACTATTTAATAATACATTATAATAAACTATTTAAAGTTGCTAATCCACCTTCTTAGTCAATTCTGCACTACTATCCTTAATTTGGACGCATGGGCAAACTTTAATTTCGGTCCCTCGGAGCTTAGAGGAAGCTGTAATGGCCTGTGGGCGTCATTTTAATTGATGACGATTAAAGCTAAACGGTCCAAATTTGCAGAGATAGGTCAGGAAACAGCACTGGCCACATTAAAGGGGTTAAAGAACATGCAAGATGCGAGTTCAATAAAAAGAAGCGACGTACATACATGGTATGAAGCTGAGAGGTAGAGGAGTAGACAATCTTTAAAACTTAGTTGTATAAATATATCAGTACATTAGAAGAAATTCTTGAATATCCTCAATCCCACCCCACCCCCACCCCAGCCGGAATATATAATACGACTTAATCTAAAAAATGCACTGTATTCTTTTAATTTCCAAGAGTAATTTTTTCTTCAAGACCACAATGTTACAGCGACGGCTCTTAACGTAAATCATTCGAAGCATAAGCGAAGATTATCTTCATCTTTAATTATCTGAAGGTTTATTTCGAGTTCAATTTCTAGTACAATTCTAATTACAGAGAAACCTCTGTAAGTTGGGCATCTGCGGCCCCCTCAAAGTGTCCAACTTGGGAGGTTATTATTATTTATTTATTTATCTATTTTTAGATATTCGACCAATCTTTGCTCGTTACAACCCTAATTTAAAAATGGATTTTTACTCTATGTGTGTGTGCGACACCGAATATGCTGCATGAGCTCAAAAAGACATGAGCCACCGCTACAATGTTAGTCGGTAATTCCGTAATTTTATCATAATTCCGAGAAAAACTCTTCATAAATGATAAATTTTAAGAGATTTTTCAAAAACAAAATACGGGCCGTGATTTCACTAAAATTTAAAAAAAAAATTCATTAAAAAGCGTAAAAAACGGGGATTTCGCTTGAAATTGTAAAAATCATTAATAAAAGTGTTACGCCAAAAGAGTTAAAGTTGGCAAGTATGTATATGACGTAACCGGTGTTAAGATTATCAAGATTCCGAATTATTTAAAATCAAATTCGACAGAAAACGTGAATATTTCTAAAATTCTGAAGACTTTCCTTTCGATAAAAAGCTTAAGATTTTCAAGATGATGGCCGTCAAACATAAAAAATATTCGATAAACTACGCAGTTTTTACCTTCCTCGGAAGACTGTGCGTTAACTACTATGGTTGCCCAAAGGAGGCGCATTTCATTTTTTTATTTGGGATTTGATGTATTAAAATCCAAATATGGAAGAAATAAAATGGTTGTTAAATTTGGAGGTGCGGCCGTGCCCCCTCGCAATCCCTGGTTGCCCACATGAGTACTTTATTTTTTATTATGAGGTGCGATGTGGCTTATCCTTGGTTTTTCAAAAAATTTAGTACTTAAATAATACAAATTATTCATCATACTATAAACAAGTTCACACAGAAAGGGGGCCTGAGCCCCACCCATGTGGGCAGAGCGTTACCAGTTCCTTCAAATACCCCTTTGAGGCGCAACCCTATCCCAATGCTGAAAAAAAGGGCAGCCGTTGCCATCGCTCGACTTAACTACCAGCAAGATGGCGGACGATCGAAACGTTCATCGAGTGCCACAGATCTAGAGACCCTTTTTTGACGACAGCTGGCTGTGCCCTGGCACTCGATGAACGTTTCGATCGTCCGCCATCTTGCTGGTAGTTAAGTCGAGCGATGGCAACGGCTGCCCTTTTTTTCAGCATTGGGCAATCTATTCAGCTGTTCTCGCATTCTTCCATTTTTCAGCAGATGTCAGTGCTGTTAAAAATAATCGTGACAATTTTTTTACGGGAAATGGCGTGCTAAAAAGCAAAGGATTCTCGTGGAGCTATGTCACCCGCAAGTATTTCTATAAATAATCTATTCTTCGTGACTGGCAACAGTCAAAACGTCAGAGTTGGGTGTTCCCAGAGCGGGAACACTGCGCCTCAAAGGGATACCTGCACCTCACGATCATACCGCTTACACAATAAAACACGCCGGCGCATATAAACAAAACTGCACGGACTGCGGAGGAGGAGCGGGCGAATAAAATACTTTACCGAATTATTGCAGGCGGACACAACAACCTCCAGGTAGATGCGAACGAAATCCAAATAGGTGAGTCAGCCGGATTGGAATGCCGAGGAGACGCGACTCCCGCCGCCCCATACCCCACGGCATGAATGGCAAAGCTTGACTTCGCTCCAGCGCCGAGAATACATAGGAGGGGATCTTTGACGTAATGCCGTTTCATTCAAGACCGGGAACTAGAGATGACCTCACTTCCATCCTATCAAATTGGGGGTCTAATAAGGGTGTAATGTATATACACACTTACAGAGTGGTAATCCTATATATTGGTTTTTTGCCCTTGCTTAGTTGGGCAAGAGGTTGGAAGAACGGGTAGCAACGAATTGTGGTAGACGTGATTGGGTTAGAAAACGAACTAGACACCATTCAAAATGTTCGATGCTGAGGAAATCAACACTCGGAGCATTCTTATTCTAAAATTAAACCGTATCTCTCATAAGTCGGGATCAGTTTACCATCAGCATCGTACCGTAAGCCTCTGCAACCCCGCAGTGCGGGAGGCGCAGTAGCGGATGCAGGGGAGGGGCTAGGGGCTTCAGCCCCCCCAAAAGAGATTACTAAAGGGTAACATTCTGCTTTATTATACACTTTAAATAGCTAAAATGATCATATTTTATAACTTAGCCCCTCCCAAAAGCATGCACATTGGTTTAGACTAAAATTTTGATTGGACGAAAGAAGTTTTTTTTTTTTTTTTTTTAATCTAGCCCCTCCCAAAAAAAATTTCTGGATCCGCCACTGCGGGAGGGGAAGGGTGGCCACAAACACAAAAAAGTATTTTAAAAATAAAATGAAATAGTTGAAAAGTGAAAATTCAAATCTGCTTTTTTTTAAGGAAAATAGCAGAGCATACGAGATAAAAAACCTACGCAGTATGACTTTTCTAGCGCTTATTATTAAAAAACAAAAAACTCCATATAGTCCCCCTTACCTTAAATAACTATAACACCACATTTTTAAATAAATCACTGATGTGATTTAAATACATATAGCTCCTGATAAATTAGTATTATCTGATGTGTATACATGTGAAAGTTTGTCTAGTACACAAATACAAATCCACCCCGTTCGATCGATCGGCCAGCACAGAATTGTAAAACGATATTGAGAAGGTCATAAGTGACTTCATAATTTCGAACATCTACCAGTTCTCCGATTTTCAATGAATTTTCCCAATTATCACGTTTAAGACGCTTCACCGATACCCTATCGAGTAAAAAATGTCCTGATATGAGATTGTTTTAATGTAAAGATAACTATATAGAAAGCGAAACTGACGTCTTTAGTTTAAAAGGTTTTTTTTTAAGCAAAATAAATAAAATAAAGAAAGCGATTCTCCCTGTGCGAAAACCAGGCCATTTGCTAGTTCCTGATAAAAATGTGCTCAGCGATTAACAAGGCACTCCATTAAAAAAAAAAAAAGTATTTTTAAAGTTTGTATATTTAAGCAATCGATGCATTTTTGATTAAATTAACTTATAAATCTAGCATTTATCTTAATTTTTGGTTTAAATCTTTACAATTATTAATATTCAATAATTTTGTAGCACAAGTGCAAGGGCTGGTATAAAAGATTGGTAATTGCATAACTAATTCAACAGGTATTTCAAGAGGTTGCCCAGTGGAGAAAGAGTCTTTAAATTTTTGAATATTTATTGGTTCTATATACACGACTGTGATACATATATTAACAAATTAGTTATCAAGTTGATTTTACCCATAAATAGGCTTTTAAAGCCTTCAGTGAAATCAATGCGTTAGGCTCGTGGCCTTACGTCTGTTTCAAATTGAGCCTGTCACTCTAACCGGCGCAGGGGCAGGGGGGGGGGGGGAGGCTCCGACTTTAGCGATACGTCACTGTTTATCATTTGAATCTTTTGTGTAGTTAAGTCACAACTACCAGCACTTAAAAAATGAAACCATTTTAGCTCATTTAAAAAACCAATAAAACCGTCTCCATCCTTTGAAAATACCTGTAATGATCCTCGACTTCGAAAATTTTCAGTAGGCCAAAACTTGATTGCAAACAGTACTGGTTGAATGAAAGCTCACCCCATGCTAACATCTTTTCTAATAGTAAAATATTCGCAATAAAATAAATATCTATGCACTTTTAAATGTCAATTAATATTCCATTGACGACGAACTAACTAGTAATATGTAGAACTGTTGTGTTATCAAGTTAATTGAAGACAATTATAATATCGGCTAATGATGATTAATTTCATTATTTCTTTTTTAGCAATATATATGCATGTGTGTGTTAAATGTTTATAGTAGGCAGGTGGTTTAGGATATATTTACGGTAACCTCCCACCCAGCTTCGGTTTAACCAGTTAGCTCCGGGGCACTTGCTACCTCCGCACGGAGCAGTTTGAGAAATCTTGCTTTGGCGTAACATTTTGCGTTATTATATATTTGGGATCCAATAATCTTTTTATAAAAAAATTCCCCCTCCCAGAAATTATTTATGGATCCGCTACCGATAGACGTCACGCAGAATCTTGTCAAAACGCAAATTTCAGTTAAAATTTGTACATGAATTTTTTTTTACCATTGTAACACAACCTATACTTCTCAGAAGTAAAAGAAGTATAGTAACAGAAGTATAAGAAGTAAAAAATAAATACTAAAATCATCCATTGAAGGGATTTAGGTTGAAATAAACACTAAAGAATTTTCAGATTGAAAAAATATTGTAAAACCTGTAATTTATGAATAAGTAAAAGGGTGCGAATTTTTGAACAGTCTAGAACTGAGGAATAAAGTCCCTTGAAAAAAAAAAAAATCCTGAACTCGTATAATATGTTTTATGCCATCAGTAGACACTTTTTTTCACTACTTTAGTTACAGATAGGGTGGAACATTCCAAGAATTCCCAACGTGTAGTATGTTTTATTTTTCCAAAGACAACTCCACTGAGCTACCAAAATAAAGAGATAGTTGGGGCAGTCTATAAGATAAGCATTCAGCAGCAGTCTATCTTGTCCAGATAGACCACCTACTTGTTGGGATGGAGGAGGAAAGGATGTCAAGATCAGCGGATACCTGCTTTTCGAACAGCAGGTGTCGGAATGACACGCCGCTGATGATTAACACGTGATCGGAGGAAAGAGTTAAAGGGACGACATGGAAGCATAATCGATTTCTTTTACAGCTGGAAAACCACTGACTGAGTAGTTCTTAACCTACTTTGCAAGAGTACGTTCACGGCGAATTAAGGTCTAGCGAAAGATAGGAAAACGATTTTTTGAATCCAGCACTTACTTCTTACTGAAATATCTCAAGTTTTTTCGGTAAAAACGTATACATTACAAAACAACAATAGAAAAATTGAACGTTAAAAATATATCCGGTTTTAACAAACCCGATATATTTTTAACGGTTTTTTTTTTTTTTAACTTGTTTAAACAACTTGAAATTACCTAGCTAACGATACACAGCCGCGAACTTGTGAGGAAAATGTGATGCCAGATTGTCTTTTATTTTTGTATACACTAATGTACCTCAAACAGAATTCAGACTGGTGACATAGAATAAAAAGCAACAATTTATTGCATATATTTCAATGTGATCTCCTCCAACTACAAATGCACTTCCATCCCCCCCCCACACACCCGTGTGTGGCATATTTGGCATCTGCCCCGGGCGGCAGAAACCTACGCTACGCCACTGTTGAATTACACATAAGGATATTTTTAGAATAATGTTGGAAAAGCATTCGCCATAACAAATAATAATAAAATTAAAAGATTTTAAGAATAGTTAAAAATTTATATATATCAAACCCTCGAGCGTGTAGCAATGTAATCCCACGTGATTTCTGTCAAATAGTCAAACTACGGCTTAGTTGATTCGACATTTTCAAGAAACTTAAGTTCAGTGGCGTTTGGCAGCTAAATTCATGATCATATTACTGTATGACTAGACTAGAACTTATTGTCACCGTGCTAACTTTTAAAAGAGTAAATATTATTATTTAATTCTTCACAGATTAACACATTTAATCTTAGGTAAACCTCCTTTTGAGGTTTCGAATGAATAATCCATATGAAAACCTGGTATTTTTTAAAAAAGGGTTTTCAATTTTTCTCGAGAAATCTTCATGTGATCTGAATTTACTTTGTTAGCCAATAATTTTCATATATATTTAATCCGTTCAATTTTTGAGAGATTTTCCCCACGATCCAGTTCAAAAGACAAACTGCAGTTGAATCTTGAATCGAATAATATGGTCATGTCTTAAAATTTACACATCCAAATGATGGATTTATTAACATGGAGTGGAGTAGATAAAGTTGGATTAATTTTTGAATGCATATTACAAGGTGGATTACGATTAAACTCTTACTTTGATTACAACGCATTATCCTGGATGAGAACACCACCATAGATACAGAACTGCTTTCGATTGGAGAGGTCTAGAAAACGAACACAAATCCAACAGACGTTCGATCACAGCCAAGTCAATTCGGCGAAACCCTGAAGAATAATGGAACAACGAAAACCGGTGTCGGTCAAAGGCAAGGCTCACGTGACGTGACCAACGGGCCAGGTGTAGCAGGAGATCCAATCGGAAGAAGGAACAGCAAGAGTGGGCCAGGTGGGACGCGTGCCTCCTTTTTCTTCCAAGACGTTCGAAACAAATAAATATATATCCCCAAGAAAGAGGGGTCGGTGAGTTTTTAGGGAAGTGGATGGTGCATGCACCCCTCAGGAAGAAGAAAATATCACCTGTCCCCGGGACGCCTGGCGCGTGGCAGATGGTACCAGATGGCTCTGCACGATTTTGGAAAATAAAGTGCAAATTTAAAGGGCACACAAGATTGAGTGCCTATCAAAGATTTGACAGGGTGCGAAGAAGTAATGATAACATACCCAGGGAGCAGTTTTTAATGCTGAAACAAAAGCAGATAGAGTGAAATATAATTATTTCATAATTAACCATATTGAAAATCATAAGTAAACATTAAAATGTCTGTTAAATTCACTCTTATGGTCTGTTCTCACTGTCTTTTAAATTCACTTTCACTCTTATCTTCCATCGTACATATATTTTTAAACTGTCATTCACTCTGATTTCCTTGAACGAAGTAAAGGAAGTGTTGTAATCGCGAAAAATTAGGGTGTTCAGATTCTGGCCATCCCTGAATTTTTAGCAAGTTAATGCGTAACATAAAATTTTCGAACTTTCTAATTTCTGGGTTTAAGCCGGAGAAATAATTTTTTAGCAAAAATGCGGAAATGGAAAAAAGAATTAGCAAAATGCTAAAATGGTAATTTACTCCAAACTACATTTTTAATTTGTCTTAAATTGTCTCATTGCTTAAAAGCTTTGATAAAATTATTTTTTTCTCTTTCCGGGCCTTCAATTCTGTATGATGAGGATATGGCTTTCACATCAGAAGTTGATTCTGATTTGAAAACCAGTTTTAATTAGGTTCAAAGCACTAAAACCTTTGTGTGTTTAGCGAAAGTGGTTTCTATTTCTTTCGCATTTTGTGAAAACCATAAATTACCGTTTTGAGTCTCTGGAGGAAATCTTAAAAGTTCAAAAAAGAAAAAGAAAAAAGAAACGCCCCCCCCCCCCTCCTCTCCAAATCTCTCTTGGTGGGAGAGAATATTTTAAATCATTTTATCAAAACTGTGTGTGATAGCGCACATTCAAATAGACTAAAGAATAAATACTAGACAAGTGTTTTCTGGTATGTAGAACTTAAGTTTATAAATTCTGAGAAGACATTCTTAAAAAGAATATTTATTAGAACTTCTTTCACAATTACAGCTAAAAAATATCAACTCTATCGTTTTCAACAGTCGCCAACTCAATTTTTAGAAAGCTGAAAGCTATTCCAAAAATTAAGATGCCACTCTCACATAAATAAACATTTGAATTTAATAATAGCTGTGGTTACCATCAACCGCTGCGTCAAAAGCCTGTCACACCTATTCAAACTCACCCGGTAGTTTTCCTATATTTTTGAAATAGCATTATAAAAGCAGGGTTTTACGTAAATAACGATTTGAAAATAAATTCTCATACATCTTCTTCTGTAGTTGTTATTATATAAATGCAGAGTAAAACTTACGTTGATATAATAACAATTGTAAAACTGTTTAGGTTACAAGCTCGTATCTTATTTTGCAACATCTTTATTTCTTACTCCAGTCTTTATTTCTAACATATTTATAGTTAAAAACATTCCTTTAATTTAAAAATATGGTAATTTCTTAGTGTTAGGGGAGGATAGTTGAGCAATTAAGTGCAGAAAGAAAGAAAGAAAAAAAGACTGCATTCAACATGAACAAAATTTAAAAATTAATTAGATCCATAAGCTAGAACTGCACCGAATAACATGGTATTAATTTTGACAAGTGACACATTAACTAGTGAACCGTTAACTGTGACACGCCCATATACTCATCAGTAGCAATGCCATGGAAGAGAGAAAACGGTAACAGACCACCTGTTGTAGCAGCACACCAAAATCAAATTAAAAAAAAAAAAAAGAAGAAGAAGAAAGAAAAAATATCTGGACTTGGGGTGCTGCATGACAGGTGACGAGCAAGCGATTAAGTTCATGAAATAATGAAGGGAATGAGATGCAGAAAATGGTTTTCAGGCAAGTGACAACTAACGTTAAAATGAAAGACCTTCATAAAGTAGAGGCAGAGGACGGTTATCAGATGCACGTGACACGAATAGTCGTGGGGGAAAGGCACGAGATTTCGTAAGTTGTGTGTGAGGATGAAAGTTTAAAAACGCGTTTGAAATTACGTGTAAAGCGGTACGGCCTCTTCCAGGCAAATTCTACTTTTAAATGGCAGCAAGCGGAAAAGATAACTCGGGAAAGAAGACGGAAAGCTAATGAGAGATGCTAATAATATGTGTTAGACTAGCTGACGCATTTTTAGGGATGACATCATTGTTTTGTTTTGATGTTTGCTGATAACATTGCGCGGTAGCTTATGTGCAAATTGACAAAAAGGACTGAACTTTGCATGCAGTAAAAGAATTCACTTAAATAACGAATTGATACATCAGTAACATATTTCATTATTTAATACACATATGGGCAAAACCTCCAGTCAGCGGAACATTTCAAAATCAAGTATAAAACACATATAAAACATGCAAAATCCCATGTAAATCCCAATTATACGGCCCGCGGCTTCACTAATATCCCGAAGTTTGGCCAGCAACCAGGGACGTACCCAGAAAAAAATTTCGGAGGGGGTCCAAACGGTGAAAAAAGCAGATTTTTTCACAAAACGACGTCATCATTCTTATTTTGTTAACAAAAACTGAAATTTCGGAAGACAGTTTAAACACAATTTTCATAAAAGATAAGCTAATATATCTTTAAAAAAAAGGGGGGGGAAACAAATCACTTAGAAGTCTAGTGCCCCAATAAATTAAAAAAAAAAAAAAAAAAAAAAAAAAAAAAAAACTATTATAAAAGGTCTCGCAAGACACACAAGAATGTTGTCCCCCTAAAACCAGCAAACCAGCACATTTATCACATTACTCTAACAGTTTATTTAAAAAAAAAAAAAAAAAAAAAAGCCAGAGACTCGGGGAAAAAAAAAAAAAAAAAACGAGAAATCGCATTTTAAAATTGGTTGTAGTACCATTCATCTATGACTATTTTGAAAAATGCTATTTTAAAAACTATTTTCTGAATGAAATAAATAAAAACTTTGCGAAAAAACACATAAAATTATACGTGAAGATATGATATATCGTTTCGACAGAAAACTTCTTCAGCTTTGGTCGAGGCAACATGCTTGTTTGTGTTTATCTTTTTCAGTTCCCACTGTTTAGTGAGACAAAGTGTTAAGACTAAAGAAAGTTTCGGTCGAAACGATATCGCATCTTCACGTAAGTATCATTTCATGTGTGTTTTTTCACAAAGTTTTAATTTATTTTAACTTTTAATACCTGTTTTTGAGTGTTTTTTTCTGAATGTTTCATTTTCTAAGTGTGCATAATACAGAATGTGAAGAAGTCATTCTAATTTTTTATTTAAATGTTCAGAAGTAAAAAGAGTTCTTCTGGAGAACTTGCTCATTAAGGAGATCATTTGAGAATGTTTAATCTCTATAATAGACATATTTCATTTCAAACATTTTTAGAACTTTTGAGTAAGTTTTAAAAACACATCAATGTCAACACGTTAAGAAAAAAATTAAAAGAATATTCTACAAATTACATGAAAAAAAAAGGGGGGGAGCCTTAATCTGGACTATGGCCCTATACATAGATGTCCCAGAGAACGAATACTTCTGGTTTCAAACACATGTACCAAGGAATATAAACAAAAGCCTGCGTCCACAATGCCACATGACAATTCTGTAAAACACATATAGGCAAAGGCCGGCCCGAGGAACATATGAAAACCCATATAAACCACTCAAAACCCCATATAAATTCCCATTATACGGGCCGCGACTTCACTAACATCCTGAAGTTTGGCCCGCGGCTTCACTAACATCTTAAAGTTTTGCTCGAAAATTTTCAAAGGTTGCCCATACCTGCTGTAGAACGACAGAATTAGGAACTTGGTAGGGCTGCCAAGTTTGCAAATGTCACACATAGATGGGGAAAAAAAGCAAATTATTAATGAATCAATACTGACAGATGGCCTCTCTCCTGGGGGAAACCACTAGAGATAAAATCTACCCGTGTAGTACCACTTGTCACATTTGCTCTCAACAGGCACAAAGTGAAAGGGTATAAGGAATCGTTCCCTGAACAATGACACTAAACATTCAAGCTAGAGCCAACTGTCAACGAAAAATAATATAATCGGATCAAATCCCGCAAAAAAAAAAAACTCAGCTGCGGTTACAGTCCACAATAGCAATAATTACAATTCCCGACTGAACGCAAGGGAAATAAATTGGATTGGATTGAGCGATATTTTAAAAACCCTTGCTTTTTAAATTTCAATGGGATTTACAAAGGTCACGTGAGAATTGATGCGTCGAGAAAGAGCGCAAAAATCTAATGCATTCATGTCGACTGGGAAACCACACAGAGAAACGTTTGTGGCTAATATTATACTTTTCAATAAATATAGTTCTGAATCAAAATTAAGTAATTTTATCCGTATCAGACTTTTATAAAGAATTTCATTTCATCAAATAGAGATTTTTTTCCACTTTTTCTTTCTTTCTTTTTTTTTTTTTGGGGGGGGGGGGCTGTGTGACTTCAATTAATGTAACAGTCTAATCATTTTACTAGTACAGTAAAATTTTCGTTGAAGTAAAATTTCATGAATACTGAGTTTTCTTTATCAGAAATATTTTGTTCATTAATGTAAAATATTCGTTAAGTAAAGTTCACTGTAATGAGATTTTACTGTAAACATTGTACGTACAATACAGGGACTCCTAGAAATGAAAAGCCAAACAAAGGCGGAATCGCAAAAGATCGGAATATTAATTAAAAGCACTCATAAAGAAACATGCTTAAAAGATGAAATAATTAAAACTTTGTAAAATAACACCCGTTATTTTACAAATTATTTCAGATCGAAATATTATTTTGTTGATGAGGGGCTTCAGTCGAATTAAATTGTACTTCGAAGAAAGAAAACTAGTTGCACGGCCTGGGAAAAAAAAAAAATAAATAAAATAAACTCCTGGAACTAGAAAAAATTCAGGTTAGTTGTTGATATGCCACAATTCACACTGTAATAAATTAAAAGCTGTGCATTTTATGAAACTTTCAGAAAAACTCCTTAAATATGGAACTGCACAGGAAAAAATTTTCTAACCGCAGGATATTTTACGAAATTTTCTATAGTTATTAATTTTTCTAACAGTTTCGTAACTGATACAAGTTTATCGTTTATTAAACTGTACATTGCATCGTTTATTAGAATGTACAATGCAGATTGTCAAGTCACATCCTAAAAATTTTCCATGTCTCCATATATTAGTTTTTCTTGTATCTATGTACCAAAATCACATGAACTGCAGCTTTAAAGTCATATCAAGAGACTTCAACAAAAAAGTAGTAGTAAAAAGGTTAAATGCAAATGGCGGAACTTTTTACCAACTGAAGAAGAGTGAACCATTTGTGCCACCTGAAGCGATCGTACTGCCGATAAGTACCTTTTAATGTGTTATTTAAATTTAAAGTTTTTTTTTCTTTTTTTCTCTTTAACAGTCTTAACCGTAAAGTTACATTCAAGGGACCATTGCTTCTCTTCTAATCGCAAAGCTATACGCAAGGGAAAAGGGGTACAGGGTTTAAGATGGGTGTAAATAAGATCAAAATATTTAGTGGCACCAAAATTTTCCTCTTTCAAAATCACGGAAATATATACAACTTTTAGTCGCATTCGCTGACTTTTGCCGCACCGTGCTACCGTTTATTTGCATACCTGGTTTAAGCACTCGCCCGCAATTTTTAAAAAGCTACATTATGCCAAGGGCGGATTAAAGGGCCGAGAAAAAAGAAATTAATGTAAAAGATCCTATTTAACTTCCATAAAATTGATGTATATGCCAATCTTCTAACTAACCGCTCCCACCGACAGACTGACCGCCCCCCCCTCCCCCGACAAACTTGCATTAATCCGCCACTGCATTATGCCTGTTATGCATGCATGGAAATGTTTAAAAAATGATTTTGGTCAAATCCGCCCCTCCCAACCCCTCCGGGAAGGGAAAAAAAAAAAAAACTAGTTACTTATAGCCTTGTTAACAATTATGTTAACAAGGATCTTATGTTAACAATTACTATAAAGTCTGACGCAAGTCCCGCTAGACGTGCAGTGGTGTACGCGCAATTCTGATTGTCCGATTTCCATTTCATTTTGCAAGATCAAATCGGTACTTTTGCAGGCATTGCAGAGGGACAGGAAAGATAGATGGTTTATTTTCTTGAAATCAAGATATATAAAATTTTATTTTGATTTTTAACGTTTTTCGGCCCTGGAGACATTTTAGTAAGGAATTACTGGAAGAGCTTGGATATTTGCTGCTAAAGGCGACTTTTCATTCTCTGTTGATTTAAAAAAAAAAAAAAAAAAAAAAAAAAATCTAACAACCTAAAAAATTGGCGTACTTTGCAGTCATGGGTCTCTCTAGGATTTATGAACAAGTTTCAATGCTTCCATAAGAACTAGATGAAAACTAAAGTAAACAAATTTGCGATAAACGCAACAGTTAAGGAATTTGCAGACACTCAACTACTAAAACTGCATTAATTGGCAACCCAAAATAAATAAATAAGTAATGGAATGCTGCATGTTGTTCCAAATCGCCATTTTAATTCAGAATTATGGTTGCCACATAAATACAAAAAATCGTCGTGGTAACGGCATATGTGTAATGATCGCCACCGAGACTCAGGGCATTAACGTTGAAATCAACAGAAGAAAGGCAAACACGGCATACTCATGGATTATGATACACATTCTAAATAGTATTTAAAACGGTGAAGTATAGTTGGAAAATGGTTGGAGGAAATAGTTTGTAAACAGTTTTAGTAGGCGATTTTAAGATAGATTTCAAATCCAAAGACGTGTTTTATGGACAAAGGAGAAAACTACGGCACACTCGTGAATAATGATACACTTTCCAAGTTAATGGAATAAGGAAAGAAAATAGACGCATGCATTATGATACACTTTTAATATATAGCACTTCAGTGTGTATTTAAAATCTGAAAGTGTTTCAGATTTTTTTCTTTTTTATTTTCCCTTTTCTCTTTGGTTTCTTGTCAAGAATAGATGTTGTATATTAAGATTTGCAATTTAGATTTCATGTTACATAAATTACTCATTATTAAGCTAAAATACGATTGATTTTTTTTTTTTTTTTTTTTTTTTTTTTTTTTTTTTTTTACAAGAAGTATCTACAGTGAAACCTCTGAATAGTGGTCACCCCATGGGACTGTCCTTAAAGTGACCGTCTTTCGAAGGTAGCTGTTGTTTAGAGAATCAATATTTAAAAATATCAATATATATACATATATAAACAAAGTTAACAATAGGGACACAAATACGTTATTTAAGCTTCACCAAATAACATTTATGATGATTTATATGTAAAAAATCGGTGATTCGTGATTTTCTTTAAAGGCTATCTTTTTTCAGAGAAGTGATAATAGTATTTGTTGTTTTCCCGTCATTTTTAATTATAACAAATTTAACCCTTTAACGCGCCGTGTTCCCGCTCTGGGAACACCAAACTCTGACGTTTTGACTGTTGCCAGTCACGAAGAATAGATTGGATTTCTATAAAAATAGTTGCGGGTGACATAGCTCCACGAGAATCCTTTACTTTTTAGCACGTCATTTCCCGTAAAAAAAAAATGGTCACGATTATTTTTAACAGCACCGACATCTGCTGAAAAATGGAAAAATGCGCAGAACAGCTGGATCGATTGCCCAATGCTGAAAGAAGGGCAGCCTGCCATCGCTCGACTTAACTACCAGCAAGATGGCGGACGATCGAATCGTTCATCGCGTGCCACAGATCTAGAGACCATTTTTTTGACGCAGCTGGCTGTGCCCGGCACAGCCAGCTGTCGTTTCAGCATTGGGAAAGGGTTGCGCTTCAAGGGGTTAAAGAAGAAATAAAAGTTAACTTCAGGTTAAATATGCCTGATACCATCTCGCTTGGAAATGCAGCTGACTAACTCCATTCATGCACGTATTGAACAAGGATGCTTGGTAAGGGACTCAAACTATTAAACGTAGGCCGAGTTTACAGCAGGTAATGCACACACAAACAGTTTTCAACACAAACGCATCTCTTTAGCAAATTCAGTCAGGATCATCCACCCACAGTCCATCAGCAGTCATCTTCAAGGTGAATGGGTTTTCTAGCCGTGAGTAATTGGTGAGAGGGGCGCGGTACAGAAAAGCCCCGAAAACAACAGGGAAAGAAGAGTTGCCCAACATCAGATTTGTGACTCAGCATCCATATATATATCCGTATCTTCAGCAACCTCATAAAGAACGCAGTAGAATAAATATGCGGCAGTTCCTCTCAAATTGAAATAAATAAATCACGCACGGGCAATTATTTATTTGCACGGTAAAATCTGCCTGTTTATGCCCGTCTACTGGGCCTGTTTAAACAGAAAATTACCTAAATAGGATAAAAGTTCAAACTGAAGTTTTCATAAAAAATAAAAATTAAAAAAAAAAAAAAACCGATCCCTCTACATATTTTTCTAATTTTATGGTTTAAAAAATTTATATATTAGCATATATTTACATCGGTAACAGCTTTCCTTTTCAACACAAAATTATCCAGAAACGGCTGTTTGGAACGAAACAGACAAGCTTGTAATGAAACAAAAAGTAAAATTCCCTTAGTTATGTTCTATTAGTATATTATTACTTAAACCGTGTATCAACAATCCTACACTGTTAAAAATAATCTGAAAATTCAGGATAATTCTAGCCTTAATTTTCAGGAAAATGACCGCTTTTCCCAAGAATTGGTAATTTTCCGTTAAACTAAGAAAAATGATTGCAACTTTCGGAAATTTCTTGTGAAAACGGTAAATTTCCGTGCTTGGTTTGGTTTGTAAGTTTTGCAAGTAGTTTTGAGAAATGGATTTTCGTTGGACATTTTAGATAGATAAAAATGTTGACACCAAACGCATTCTTATGAGTAATTAAAGATTAAATTATAATTAATTACTTTTTTAACGAAGAATTCCCTTTCATAACAAAGAGTTTTTCAAATCACATTCATAAATGTATAATAAGACTGGATAGAAAATAATTTCAATTATTATTATTTCAAACTAAGAACGAAAAATCAAGGTAATTTTTTTTTTTTTTTTTTTTTTTTTAAACATTTTTAGCAGCCAATGTATTTCTTTTCCGATTTTCAGTGTTTGCAGGATATCTGTATGGAAATCTAAACCGATATGACAAATACCTAAAGAATAAATGTTTTTACTAATTACATACATTTGTGAAAATCGAAATTAATTTCTTGCTAATCCAATAATTTGACTATGTTAATAACTCACAACACTTTGTCGCGAATTTGAAATTTTAAATCAAGAAACGCGCACGCCCTCTCCGCAAGGAAACTAAAATAACCTTCAGCTCACCTTTTGGCCATAAAATAGAACCAGTCGCATAGTCTAGTGGTTACAGTGACTGTCTCTCAATCCGTAGGCCCAGGGTTCGATCCTGGCGATGGCCGACCTATTCTATTTCGCAGTTTTGGTAAAACGGAAAGATACAAGTCCAGAAAAAGGAAAAATAATAAACAGAACAGACATTTTCTGGCAACTTTGCTGCCAATCGTTTTTCCGTTAATTTACAGATATATTTTGAACAGTGTAGAGCTGTTTTTAAAGTTGCATATACTGTTCGATTTTTTAAATGTAAGTAACTTCAGTTGATGAAATACAATTTTGACGAATAATTGCTTTTGTATTCATATTCGCTGGTAGAATTTATTTTCTGTAAGTTCAGATAATTAGTTACACAAAACTTAAAGCTTTCATAACAAAGTTTTACTCAATTTTTTACTATGTTTTATCGACCAACCAACTCACAATTCCGTCTTCGTCACGTTTTGCTGTGTATAGTTGACTATATTTACAAATTTTACATCTTGATATCACTGACTTTTATGCAGGGATTGTTACAGAATAAAAAAAAAAAAAATACCATCCCATCGCTAACCACCAGTGCAATATTACAATAATATGCCAAAACTTACATAAACAACGTCCCGTAACAGCTTTTGACCACAAATTATTTCATCTCATAACTTCTGCAAAAATCAAAGTACTAAAAAATGGAAAAAAGAAATTGCAGTTTTCCACATTTATTTATAAGTGATGATCATTTTAAAAAAGCTTACAGATTTTCAGTTGTCGTGACAGTTTCAATGAGGCAAGAGTGGACCAATTCCAGAGAACACGGTAAAATCTGGGACAGCTAGGAAAATTGGGTTAAGTCTTAAAAAAAATAAATAAATAAATAAATAAATAAAAAGTACATAGTTCCGCGAATAGAAATTTCCAGAAAGAAAATATTTTCTGGATTAGTGAGCCGGCATTTAAAACGGAAATTCAAGCATGAAATCTTATACGCTTCACCTAAAATCAACTTTCGTTACAGACTGCGATTTCGAGACAAGACGGAACGCCGAACGGGGCTGTCTCTTTAAAATGTTCATTCTCCATTGTTAATTAGCGAAAACAGAGCAAAATGAGTAACTATTATGCAATGGCACAATTTAAAGCGCATATTCTACTCACTTTCCAGGGGAAAATTCAGTTCATTGATCCAGGCTTGATTCTTTTCTTTCTCTTTTTTTAAGGGGAGGGAGAGGGATTTTCTATTAACAGTTCATTTAAAGTGTCAAAGATTTATTTATTTATACATATAGCACCAATTAATAAAAAGTATCATAAAATAAAGGATTTTTTCAAAGCGCAAATTAACGTAACTACATACTGTCCATATGGGTGAAATGACTTAGTTTGGAGCATTTCATTTAACAATGGAATCGCTCGCAAATAACTTTAACAGAATTTATTTCAACACAATTTTAAATGAATTAATTGATAAATTGTAAGTCCTCATAAGATTCTCTAGAAGTGATCATAATCACTGAAATTTTATGTTTAACTTTGTTGTTTCAGCATAGTTTAAATTTTGCTTTAAGGACACATGGAACATCGCGAGAGTAAAAAGAACAAAAGATTTAACATCATGTATTTTATTTTAAAATAGAGATTTAAATAGATCATATATAAAAAAAAATATTAATTTGATTTATAAATTAGTTTTTAAGAACTAATTAATAAGAACGAAAATTTTTGACCAGTATGTCAATTTGGTACACTTTTCTAAAAAACTATTGAGTTTATCACCTTAAAATTTGGTATGGTATTAGAAAACATACTGTCTGAAGATAATAAGAAACAATTTTCATTTTGGCTATAAAGAAATAAAATTAAAACTATTTTACTAAAAAACTTTAAAAATCCTAAAAATTAAACAAAAAAGTCATTATTTTCAAAATTTTTTCACTCAGATCTCTATTTAGGTATTTTTAAAGAAACAAGCTTGATAAAATTTTTTGAAAAGTTTCAACTGTTTACCTGAAACAGATTTTCAGAAAAGCGTACCAAAGTATTAAAAAAAAAAAAAAAAAAATGTTGAGAAAAAGGCAAAAACGAAAGCTTTATTGTAGCCCAACCATGTATGTTTACATTTTAAAAGCCATATTTTGAGTGTTTATATATTCTAAACTGACACAAATTATATATGTAGGGGATCGCCCCAGTCTGCTCAGTGTTTTAGGCTGATAATTGAAAATTTGTGTCATTTTATATTCCACGTGTCCTCAATGAATTTTTAAACAGCAGTCATGAGATTCGACAGTAAGTCCTTTAGGTGTGAGTTAATTTCTTACGAACTTTGATTCATTAAGTTTTATTCCAGCGAAATAGAGCAATTGATTGCTTTTTACGTCAAATACGGAATCAACAGCAAGCTGGCCAAAGTAGCACGAATTGATTTTCTAGAACTTCTTACAGAAAAAAAAAAAAAAAAAATTGAGGCTATTTTATGCATTTTTGGGAATTCAGCTGCAATTAAAGAATAGGTGACAATCAAAGAATAGGTGACACGTAATCTTTTTCGGAAAATAACGTGCGTCTCCCATGAAATGGGGGAAAATATATCTCACAGAAAGCACTCACCGACGGTGAACTTATTCCAGAAGAGTCGCATTTTGGTATCCGATAGATCGTGTGTACCACCATTTCAGTCGTTTGGCAGTCGACTGAGCGCACCCAGATGTATTTTCTTCGACGTAGCAACATCGGGAGCGTTATCGCTCCGGCATATCGGCGGCCAAATGCCAGCCAGCCCAAGAGGTCAAAACTTTTTACGACGAAAACAGCCGGGCCATTGTGAGACAACGTCGAAACGCTCTCTCTTCGGG
Source organism: Cheiracanthium punctorium (assembly GCA_038373885.1). Classification (NCBI taxonomy): domain Eukaryota; kingdom Metazoa; phylum Arthropoda; class Arachnida; order Araneae; family Cheiracanthiidae; genus Cheiracanthium; species Cheiracanthium punctorium. Next base: position 287,825 of record JAWZYV010011610.1, read on the forward strand.
GGATGGCGGAAGAGCACTCTCAGGAGAGGTGGGGGTGGGGGGATGCTCCTCTCACTTCTTTCTCATTATTATCACGGGAATTACTAAATATAGTTTCGGAATATCGGAGTGGCAGTGAAGAGGCATCTTGTGGCTTCCATGGGACATTTAATTTAACAGAACAGACTCATGCCACGGCGCTAGGTTAACCATAACAACATAGCATGTCCTATTCAACAGCCGCCTCATCCCCCCCCCCCTTTTCCTTCGGCTACATCGACGGCTAAAGGGTTGAATGGCTAAGTTCTGTGCACAGTTTTAAGGTCTTCAATGTAAGGATGCGTGTACACTAGCGTGTAACAAATGATGAGATAAAGCGACGCACTGCTTGATATTTGTCCGCGATGCCGTCTACACTTCCCTCTTATTCCTCGCACATCTCAATTCCGCTCATCTCCAAGAAAAAACTCAAAATAATGTTATCAGTAAGTTTGAATAAATATTTTAAGCGAAGTTAGTTTTGTCTTGGGAGTAAAAATAAGATTTTTAAAAATATGATTACCACTTGCCTTTTGTCAGTTTTTCTCGCCCCCCTAGGGAAAGAGGGGGGGGGGCTAACCTCACGCATCGGGAAAAGCTGCGCTGTGTACACCCACCATAAAGTAAAAGGATGAGACATTGAGAAGTGTCTTCGAGGCAGACTCGCGCCTGCTTTTGTACGAGATGGAATAAAATCGTAAGCTGATAAACGATCTGCAAACTATGTTTTTTTTTTTTTGTTTGTTTGTTTTTTTTCCCCAAAGTCGTAACACTAGCACAGACAATGTTCACTTGACCCTTGCGGTGCAGTGGAATCTGTTCCTAGATTTAGTACACAGATTTCATGGAAGACGCAGCATAGCAATAGGCCAGGGATTGCTAGTTTTAAGACTTGATGTGTCCACCAACAAAAGATAATTCATTCATGCGAGATAACAACGTAATCACGAGTACCCAAGAGGGGTGTAGAGCAGTGGTCCCCAACCCCCGGTCCGTGGATACTGGTACCAGGCAGCCCAAGGATCATTAAATTATTTCCATTTAATTTACTGTGGTGTATCTCTTTCGGGTTTCTACTAACTTACACCTTTGCAACTGAATAAATCTTGTACAAGGGCGAATTCAGAAACATTTTTCGGAGGGGACGCAAATCGTGAATACTCATTTTGTCTTGTGTAAAGCCCACTTACTTTGGTGAAAGCCCCGTTTATGTAGTGTAAATGTATTTTTCTCGGAGGGGGCGCGCGCCCCCTGCGCCCTCCTTCCGGATCCGCCTTTGATCTTGTAACGATTTTAAATTAGTTTATAGTTTATTGAACATTTCACGATTATGAATTAAAATTGCTGTCACTTAAATACCTATTGCCATTTCCGACCACCTATCTGTGAAGCGGAGTTTTCAGAAGTGGCAGCAACCAAAACAAAACAACAGAATTAGCAGGGCATACGAAACACGCTTCGGGTGTCATTGTCTTCTATTACCCCCAGATGGAACCGAATCGTTGTGAAGACACAAGCTCAAGGTTCTCATTGATTTAGCGTTCTAGTGAGTTAAAATGTCAAATCACTTTATACTCATTTTTGTGTAACTGTATTTTGAAGGCATGTTACAATTAAAATTATTAAATCAAAACGGTCTAAAATATAAACAATATCAACCCTCAGCGGTATAATTAGTGGGGATTAGGCCCACAAGAGAGAGAGAGAGAGAGAGAGAGGCAATTTTCTCCCCAAAACTTAAAATAAAAGGACGTAACTTCGTTCTTTCACGAAACTTGCATCGTTTCTTTGTAAAAAGAAATTGAAATGAAATAATTTTATATAAAAATGTCATCTTCTTCAGCATGTGAAATTATTCTTAGTTCCTCCTGCAAGCGCTCTAACTAAACGAAAATACAGTTTTTTCAAATATTAATTCATTAATTAAATTCAATTATTTAATTTTAGATCCTGTTACGTGGGATTAAAAATGAATGACAACAATAAGCCAAACAAACTAGATTAACGGTATCGAACCTTGCTTCCAGAGCGGCCCTGCATTAATTAATTAATTAATTACATTTAATAAAAAAGTAAAATAAAATTTTTCTTTGTCGACCTACGTAGGAATTCACTTAAAAAAATTGTTTTTTATATTATTTGTTTTTCTTTGTCTTCAGCGAAAGATCTAAATAAACGGCGGAAAAATATTCATTTAGAGTCCCTGTCCCAACACACATTTTCGTACACTTTTACAGGCATGAGAAGAAATATCTGTAAATTAATTTAATCTAATTAAAATGCGCTACTGAGAGAATTAAAGGCGAAGACACCCTTCATTTTGAAAGGCTTAAAACAATCCTTTGAAGAGAAGGATGCAGGGGCTAGCACAGACGTCACAGCGCTCTCGGGCAACATGAGTTAGGAGCAAAATAAATAAACACAAATAATAATACTGAGGAAGGTCTTCCAAGCGCATTCCAGTGGCAGAGTCGCGCAACATTTATAGTGCATGTTTCTCAGTGGAAAAAATGAAATATGCACTTGAACGATAAGAGGTCGGGGAGAAATAACGAAAAGCAAATCCGAAAACACTTTTCGCAAATGGCAAGTGGCGCCAAAAATAAATCAAATACAACACTCATTCAGTAAAGTAGTAACAACCTCGCCTACAACTTACACTCCTCCCTCACTCCCTCTCAGTTTTCTACCTCTACAGACTGAACTATCAAAGAACGTTGTTTCCTGGTGATTTGCGTAAACGTGAGGAGGTAGTGGTGCTTTAAAAAAGAGGTAAGAGGCGCAAAAACAAAAATACTGTCATATAGTACTTACGGGAATCTTCAGATGTGGCCCTCCACGGCTTTTGATCTGGCCCGCGAAACATGCCAAAACCCCGTATAAACCCATATAAACCATTCAAAATCCCATATAAGTCCTAATTATACCGCGTGTGACTTCATTAACATCCTAAAGTTTGGCCCGTAAATTTTCAATCGTTTCCCTTTCTACAAATATTAAATTCAAAACACAAAGTAGTTTCCTTTCTATTTCTTTTTAAACAGGAGGGAGGGGGAAAAAATTTAAAACAAAGAATGGACAGTCAAAAAATTAATCCATATTTTTCATTTTCTTCGACGACCCACTGTTCGATTCGCAGCCGCCCGGTGATGTAGTGGCTAACGCACCATTCTACCGCACTTTAGGTCAGAGTTTATTGCCAAAAGGATTGGGTGTTTGCTGTTCTTGATTTACAGTTCAGACGACTTCAATGTAAAGCAATAAGAAAAGACATAGCATGACAAAAAAATACTCCCCATCCAAAAAGAAACAATTGCAGTTCTTTCTTCATTATTGTATTCATACTGCTAAACTAAACTATTAAACAATCTAGCAATTATCATTTGTTGGTGGGCACTTTAAGTCATTTAAAAAGTCATAAAACTATAGCTAGGCAGGGGCGTAGCCAGAAATTTTTCATGGGGGGGGTGTTACGACTACTACAACTTATATAATATATATGTATACGTGTGTGTGATAATGTAGTGAAGAATATACATTTTGTATGGAAAAAAATTCCTCATGGGGGTGGGGGGTATGACCCCCCCCCCTAACTACGTCCCTGTAAGCTAGGACAATGCATTTTAATCCCTGGAGTTCCACAACTGACGCAGGATCTGTAAATAAGCCTTACAGGGTTTGTTTGTTTGCCAGACGAGGACAGCTCATGCCACCGAATGCCTCGTTTCGAGCAACATGCGTCTTTCCCACCGTCCGGACCGTTTCCCCGATACAATCTGGATCCTCATCAGAAGGAGGAGCTTTTGAATATTGCCATCTCTCGGGAACTGATAGCAACTGCTGCGGTGACTTTGGAAACCACGAATTTAACGTGCATGTACACACAGGGGCGACCCTAGAGTACGTGGTACCCCCCTGCAAACGTAAAAAAAGGCGCCCCCTGTTATGCTCTAGACAGGGGCGTAGCCAGAAATTTCTCATGGGGGAGGGGTTATGACCTCCCTAACCCCCCCCCCTTGCCTACTCCCCTGGCTCTAGATCAAGTTTTTCTCAGTTTTTTGAGTTCGAAATGGCGCAACTTTTGAAGATAGCGCCCCGATGCGATGCTTACCGTGTCGCGCCGCCTCTTGTACACATTTGGGTACCCTCTGGAGCAGTGATGTGGGGTGGGTAAATATTTTTTGGGTATTTCCCCAAGGCCTGGGTAAATACCCAAAAACTGGGTATTTTAAACTTAGAATGGAATAACTGTTCTTAACAACATTTATGATTAATACCAATTAGATTTCTATTATTGTTCCTTTTTTTAAATACAAAGTTTTTAATTTTAATTTGCAAGTGACAGCTTTGGCAATATTTTTAATGTGTTACATTGATTAATATACCTCATAGCTTATTTTAAGTTTACTATTATATCGCAGAGCTTATTTTATGTTTATTATTTTTTAAATTGCGATAGTTTATTATGGTCTGTTATTGTTGGGGAGAGGGGATTATATGCATCTTATGATTGATTAATGATCGCTAAAATAAAAATTACATGCAAATAGAAACAAAACTAGTAGTTATAAGTAATAGGTTTAAAAACATATTTTTCACTCTAAATTTAAACTTTTATGAATATTTCAGATTGATCAACAAAATATTTCTATTAAAAAAAATCATTAATACCAATTTTTTTATAATAAAATTTCCATTTAACGAATTTTTCAGAATTACAAATTTGATTTTCCTGAGATTCAGATTCGTAATTTAGATTTTACTGTCTGTATATATTTAGTATAGTTGAATTTCTCTCCTTTTTTTCAAATTGTCAAATACACTGCTCCATGTTATTATTCCTATTTACAACTTTATTCCAACAGTTATATTTATAGGCTATATTTAATCAAGTATTTTATTCAACATGTATCATATAGCTTCTTTTCATAATTATATTTTTTGAAGTTTTATGAAATTAAAAAGTTGTAAAGGGTTCCTAAGTTTCTCGTTTTTTTAAAATTTATACTTAATGTGTGTGTGTGTGTGTGTGAATATCCTTACTCACCAATACAAGCTTTTTTAAACAATAGTGTTAAGTCAAAAATAAATACCCAGGTAAATACCCATTTTGGGTATATACCCTTGAAAATAAATACCCGGGTATTTTACATCACTGCTCTGGAGGGAAATGACCCAAATGGATTTACGGTTATTGTATTCTCCAAGGAAAGAGCTTGTCAGGGGTAATTTAAAGCCGTCCAAAGGGTGTCCATTCACAATTGGCACTAGAATCGCGCAAATTGCGAATTAACTTTGATATGACGTAAATTCCGTGGCAGAATTTATCAATCTCACGCAGTTTTTATTTATGCTGTCACGAGCTTTTGACCGTCGTAAGAGATCCCAGCTATTTCACATTTGCACTTAGTGTTACTTTTGTAACAGTGTATAACGAAAGTAAACATTTGTAGGAAGGGGTTGTAGAAGGAGAAAGCTGAAGAGTGGACTCTGCACTTCTGAAACCGTATTGTTTTATTTTATGTGCGTTATTTTACTAATACTTATTTACTATACTGATACTTATAAATATATTTTACTTATACTCTAATTAGTTTTCACACTAATGTAAATTTAACGATTTCCATTCCAGACACATTATTATAACGACGGATTCTTATAAAAAAATAAATCCGGCTACCTGCCCAAGCGTTTTCCTGTCAACGTGAGAGGCGAACATTTCTCTGCTGGTGATTGGGGGGGGGGGTTGCTTTTATACCACTTGAAACGTATCTACAGTCTTCTCAGTCATCTCCAGAGCACTTCTTTGACTATTTCACTATTCGCTGATCAGGGTCCGAACTTTTTCTGCCGTTACACTTTTAATTTTTAAAATGCAATTGGCGAGTAAAAGTCTATTCAACAACTGCTTGTTGTCACATGAAATGAAATGAAGCTGTATTGTGATTTCAAGCAAACCTGCAAGAGGAATATCTGTTTGTAAGGAAAGATGCCTTGGGCAGAGGATTTTTTAAGAGACCCCAATGGGTATTCACGACACATCTCGAGAAAACCAGACTGTCAGATCAACAGCCGCGGTTTTCCAGAACCCTGTTGAAATGGAATGATTGAAATGCGTCCAATCCGAAATGTTGGGCTAATAGTTTTATGAAAACTGATATTCGACGAGCTTCGCTGCTTGCCAAACATCACAAAAGCCACTGTAGACAAAAGTAGCGTATAAACGTTTCCATGTCGGGGGGCATCCGGTATTTTAAACCTTACTGTTACTAAAGTCAATATAAATGTTCTAAAACAGGTGTTTTTTCAATAACTGCTTTATATTCTAGGAGGGGACCCGGGGCCCCCTCGCCTACCTCTTTTCAAATACAAATGCGTCCCTGACTGACATTGATGTATACACCGTTTTTTCAAGTGAGAGCTCTGTAACAAACACTAATATAATCTAGATGAGCATAAATTCAATCACCACATCCCATAAAAAAATGTCCTGTTTATCGATCAAAAAGCCCTCAAGGCTGGTAGGGAAAAAATGCACACACATCGTGTTAAGTAGGAAATAAACCAACAAAACCCTCTTTGTTCTACTCCCGGCGCCAAGGATTCGCGTGCCTTTGGGCTCGAAGAGGAGCAGCTTTTCGAGAGATGTCCGATGAGTGGACTCGATGAGGGCCGAAAATAAGGTCTCGCGATAAGATCGGAGGATGCTGCTCACAGATATTCAATCGCACAAGAGTGGCTGAGGACACCCACACTTCACTCAAAGCAAAAAGGTAAATCGCAGCATTTCAAACCTGAAGAAAACACCAATTTTAACTGATTAACCCTTTAAGGCGCAGTGATGCCGCTCTGACTGTTGCCAGTCACGAAGAATAGATTGGATTTCTATAAAAATAGTTGCGGGTGACATAGCTCCACGAGAATCCTTTACTTTTTAGCACGTCATTTCCCGTAAAAAAAAAAAAAAATGGTCACGATTATTTTTAACAGCACCGACATCTGCTGAGAAAATGGAAAAATGCGAAGAACAGCTGGATCGATTGCCCAATGCTGAAAAAAGGGCAGCCGTTGCGCCATCGCTCGACTTAACTACCAGCAAGATGGCGGACGATCGAAACGTTCATCGCGTGCCACAGATCTAGAGACGGTCTCTAGATGTGTGGCACGCGATGAACGTTTCGATCGTCCGCCATCTTGCTGGTAGTTAAGTCGAGCGATGGCAACGGCTGCCCTTTTTTCAGCATTGGGCAATCGATCCAGCTGTTCTGCGCATTTTTCCATTTTTCAGCAGATGTCAGTGCTGTTAAAAATAATCGTCACCATTTTTTTTGTGACCACCCGAAAAATTGAGTTTACTACATTCGTGACCACCCGAAAAATTGAGTTTAAAGTTAAATATAGGGGCACAAAAAATCAACGTGATTTAGGGGTCCGTTTCCATGGAAACCTACCGGTATTTTCGCAAAAGTGCTCTTTAGGACCATTCAACCATTCCCGAGATTTTCTTAGAATGTCGCAAAATTGTCGTACATTGTTTAATAAATATACCTATTGATCTGCTATATTGGGTTGTTCGGAAAGTAATGTCGTTTTTTCGTATGTCAATATTTTGCCTAGACAAAACTACTGTAGATAGTAATACGAAATTTGGCAAGTAAGTGAGTTTCTTAGCGTAGGTACTACATTGGAAAGCATTTTCCAAAATTCGTAACTTATGGGGGGGGATAGGGGGCCAAAACATTCTTTTCACATATCCTGAGTGATCTTACAGAAGAAAAGAGATATCCATAATATTCTTGCTGTAAAATACAGCCTTCGCGAATGCCTAAAAATCGATTTCAAAACATTTCGAATATGATTCTTCATGGAGGGTAGATGTGAAAAAAGGGGGTGAGGTGTTCATTTTTTTTTTTTTTTTTGAGAAAAAAAATGTTATTTATAAAATTATCCCTTTAAAATTTAACAAATACGGGTCCTATGCCTAGGAACAGCTTGTTTGTAAATCAAAACTTGTTGAAAATTTATTTGTTTGAGTTCTATGCAAGAAAATGACATTACTTTCCGAACAACCCAATAAAATCCCCCATTAAAATTAAAATACGTCCGCCAAAATTCATCCAATTCACTTTAACTGCATGCTTTTAACAATTTCAACGGATTCTTACAGAAACATGAAAATAATTTCAACTTTTCAGAAGCCAAGTAAAATTAGGGAGGTGAAGTGTAAAAATTTTCTTTAATGATATCTTATTTGTGTAAGATAAATGTTCACAGCCCTAACAAAATCACCTTCATAGCTTATTTTTATTTCACAGAAATTTCTTTATTTAGTTCTGATTATATCTTTTCGAAGGTTCTGGAAGCTTTCGGGTCAGACAAAATCCAGTTCATGCAGAACAACTTCGTGATAAAATATGTTGAATATGTGGCAATTTTGACACGTTTTCATTATATGACTATCCATACTTGGGAAGTATAGCCAAAAATGGAAATAACCGCATAATAACAATAAGCTAGTACTAAACATGTGGAAGTGAAACAAAAATAACTAGGTATCGAAAATAACTATTTTTTTCTAAAGAGGGTGCCGAAGGCCTCGCTAGCGGGAAAGGCTCAATACTGGATATTGCGAACCCACTGAAAGCACTCTGAACTACAAAAGTCTTTCCCTAAACAATGATAGCATCTGACTACCCATATGCAGTTTTTTTTTTTTTTTTAAGGTGTGTAACATTATTATTTGAATGGGATCAGTCTATATAAATGAATTTGGTAGCAAAAGGGGAGAGGGTGGGGAGATTCAGTTTTAGCCCGACCAAAAGCAGAGCAGAGAAGAAAAAGTTACAGTAGTAATATGCAGTGATAATTGAAAATACAATAAAAATGACTTACGTAACCATGATAAATTACAAATATCTGCTTACCTGTAAAAGAAAAATAAGTTTCAATACACGAAAATTAAGAAAAAATAACTTGGTGATAATCATTAAACTTCCCCTATAAACAGCATTCCGCAGCTGAGCAGGCTGCCACCAAATTTGGCATATGGACTGTTCTGTACATGAGTTGCATTCAAGAAGTGTAAAAAAAAAGTTTAATTTAAAAAAATGCCCACTAGGTGGCCTTTTGCGTTCAGCGAAATCAGCTCAAAAAAATACCCCCAAATTAGTTAATCATTGCTTAAAAACTATTGAACAAATGTTGAAATTGTTTGTACATTTCAAATTAGCCATTTCCATTGGTAAATTTGCTATTTTTTCATGCAAAGTGCAAACTAGCAGACATTTCTTGAATTTACCCCCCCCCCCCAAATTCTTTCAGCACATCTGATGTAGTTAGTCCATATACCAAATTTGATTACAATCCGTTCACCCTTTAAGCTATAGAGCCCTGCTTTTAGGGGAATTTTAATTATAACCATCCTGTACACAAAAATAGCAATAATCGCATTTAAAGACATTACTTATATAACTCTAAAAAAGTTTTTAAACAATACACTACACTTGAACTAATCACTCACTAGCATTAAAGGACCTTTTAATTAATTGATAGAATAAATACCGTGAACTTAAGTTACTCACCTACTCAGTGTCGTAACCAGGATTTTTTCAGGGGAGAGGTTAGTTTTTCCAATCACTTATATACACAAACATACATACATAATATATACACACACGTAAGTGAGCGTGGTTCAATCACGCAAGTTCAAGCTTTTCATAACAAATTACTTTTCTAGACAAAACTATTTTCAATTGGTGAATTGGCGAATCCAGAATGGCGGGGGGGGGGGGGACGTGTCTTTGTGGACTCGAAAAAAAAGGACCACTTTCACTCTTCCAAGAGTTTGTTTACTCGGAAAAACAGTTTTTACGATAAATGAGTCTCCTAAGGGCAAGTTATTTTCAAGAGTTTTTATCATGATAGAGTACTGAAAAAAAAAATTACTTGTAATTTTAAACAGCTTGGTAGAGAAAAGATTATGTTTGTTAGGCACACTTTTCCTCCCCCCCAACATGTAAAAAAAAAAAAAAAAAAATGCGTAATGAACAGTGTACTTTTCTTCATCACACTTACAGTGTCAAAGGGGAGGGGTTAACCCCCCCCCCCTTCGATACGCCACTGCTATTTCGGTGGATGCTTCCTCTCGCTCTTTATTTAACATGTCACAAAACACCTTGGCACTTTACACAATAAAAAACAAGATTACAAGTGCTTTTGCCTCCCTCACTCCTCCCCCAACCCACCTCAGTTGAAAGTTTTTTATTTTCACTATCTAGTATTCAAATGGTGGCTACTGCTAACAGAGAGACAAAACAAATGACCATTAAAAAAAAAAAAAAAAAAAAAAAAAAAAAAAAAAAAAAACGAAGAAAAATTAGCTCTTGATAATATTCCTCTTTTTTATATCCCACTCGGCCGAGATGTGAAAAGCCTGAGAACGAGCAATTTTTTCTTCGGAGGACAAAATATGTTTTAAGACAAAGATATCACAAAAATAGAGCAGTAACACTAGCACGACAAAATAAATCACAACGGACAATTCGACGGAAGAAAAGAAATTCCCTTCTCTGGGGATGCTTTTTACTTTCCGGACATGTACCATGAAAGGAAAGTATTGCGATCATGAAAAAAATTCGACTTCGAGATTGTGTATTTACACGTTTTGAGGTCTTCTGAATTCATTTATGCTATTTTTACGAGATGTATGTATGTATGTGAGTGAACACGGTAGCTCCTAAACGGGGCATTCGATTGAGCTCAAATTGGGTATAGATATATTATAAACCACCGTCGCAAGACCGGTATTCATTTTGGTGTTTATAGGACTTCTACAGGGCTACAACAAAGATTTCTTTTACATTATGGCCTATGGGGGGGCAAATCTTGAAAGTGCGCTAGCGTTTAAACGGGGCATACGATTGAGTTCGAATTAGGCATATATCTTATAAACCACCATCGTAAGACCGGTATTGATTTTGGTGTGTATAGGACTTATAGTTTTTCTACAGGACTACAAGAAAGACTTCTTTTACAGTATGGCCAATGGGGGAGGGGTGTAAATTCTTGAAAGTGCGCTAGCGTTTAAACGGTACATTCCATTGAGCTCAAATTGAAGAAAACTAAGAATTTTTGCTGACGACGAACTTGATACATTTTTTCTGAAGTGCTAGATATGTGAAATTGTCTTTTTAGAAACATTGAATTATTCAACTTAGTGCATTTCAGCTACTCTTTCAAGATAACGGACTTAGAATTTTTTACAAATAACAAGCTAGTAACTTGCTAAACATGCTTGCAAATATTTTTAATAATATTTTAACTTGTTTATTTCTTTTTAGTAGTTACAACTTTGATAATTTTTAAGAACGGTATTTAAAAATATTTGCAATATACCAAATTTAAATCCATTTCATCAAAAAATGTTAAGCATACTACTTCTACAAAATTTACAAAGTTTTAATAGCTAAGTTCCTTTCGAGAAATAATTTCATAACTTATGAGAACTCATAAACGTATACAAATCAAAAGTACACTTAGTTTGAACAAGTAACATGTATAAAAGTAAGAGCATATTTATTTAAAATTTGTAAGCATAACCATCTTAATCAGTAAAATGTGTAATATGTGCACTTAGTTGATATTTCTTATAAAAATATTCAATCCCATTACTTAATAAAAATTATAAAAATATTCTAAGTTAATACTCTGATGTTTTAAAAACATAGTGTCTGATTTAAAATATTCTGTTACTTCAAGTAAAATGGGTAAGATCTTTACATTAAAGAATACCTCAAAAAATCTTTATTTAAAAATACTAAGTTTCTTTATCTCACTTAACTTTATTTTTGAAAAACCTGTAAAATCGATTAAGTTATAAAATTATGGAAACTTACCTTTTTTAGCCAAGTTCATTTTATAAAAAAAATTAATACTTTGTGAATTCTCATGTAACCCAATTTACCTATTACACTTAAGTTTATGATTTTAATCAGAACATTTTATTTCTATGTAGTAGATTAATGTTTCCATAGTACATGCTTCAATAAATTTACAACTTTTTACCTTGTAGTGTATAAAAAAAGATAAGTATAACACGAGAACCTTAAATCTTGACCAAGTATGCTAACTTTACCACTTTTTATTTCATAGATTTTTATTTTGCAAGTAATCAACACACACGTACACATAAAGAAAACACAGAATTTTTGCGTATTTAAACTTATTTATTTACAAAAATATATTTTAATTTACACAAACTATTTACACAATTAAGAAAATAATAACTTTTCAATGAGTATTCTATAACTAAGCATGCACAAGTGAGTAAAATCTTACTGTTGTAGAAGCAAGCATACCTTTTCTACATAATCACAATGGTTTTAATATATTTTTTACAATCGCAATACTAGTTATACACCAATAGCATCACATAATTACACATGTTTTGTCATCCTTGGAATTAGCAAAATCTGAAAACGGTTGAAAAAATGTATTAAATAGCACATTTTGAAGATACTTCATATAGTCTTCAATGAAAATGTTTGAAAAAAATTCTCCGTCATAATGACAAGTACATTTGTTCTCGCATATCTCTCTTGCAATATATGGCATGTCGACCATAAACCATGCTTTACTACTTATAAGACCCTCTCTCTCATCAACATGTGTTCTATTCGAGCAAGCATGTATCCTTTGCGAAGGATGATCCTGAACCCGGCCTATGTTTTTAAAAATTTCCTGATGTACTATATCCATTAATTGTTGTTTAGCCTCATCATAAGTACAATGGGGTTCGCGGTTACATTTTTGCGGCTTTAATTTTAAAATTAAATGGGGTAGGGTCGTCGTATATAGCGTTTTTAAAATGCATTCCAATATTTCATTTCTCATTTCGCAAAGTTTTTTTACTTGATCATTTAAAAGTGTTAAGGAAATTGGATTTAACGTGAATGAATCTCCGGTTTTGTAAGTTTGTTGTAAGATGCATTTTCCATCATCATTAAATACAGATAATTGATTATTACAAATAAAAGAGCTATTGCTATGACCTATATTAAAATCTAATAGTTTTACAATAAATTCGATCCATGTGGAAGGGTTCATCACGACTCCCTGACCGGTTGGTATATAGTCTAATTGGGCATTCTGTATAAATTGTCTAATATAAATCTTCAAGTCAGTTCTTTCATCGTGAAGTGAAACGTAGATAAGTCTTTCCAAGTGCCATGTACTATTTACAGAAGCATATAAGCTATGGTAAAGATCGTCCGTCCAATTTTCCAACTTTGCCCTTTTCGGGGAAGGCTCATAAATGTACATTTTGGCAAATGTAAGGTTAATGTGCGGGTCTGTCACATAAGGTTCAGAAGGAATACCATGCGTTAAAAGTTTGTTGGTTGGGGGATATATCTTACACATTGAACCATGTTCTAGTTTAATGGTGGTGGTTTTACAGTTCGCTGGTTTAAAATCCAAAGTTCGTTTAGATCCAAAACTTAGAATGCATACACCTGATGATAGGTCTAGATTAAAATCTTCGTAGTTGCCGTCTTCAATTTTAGGTTGTTCTTCAGAGCCAAAGTTCACTTGCACCATATTAAATTCATAATTTGTCACTTTCTGTAGATCTTCACGTATTTTTTGCAAAATGGGTATCCAAGAGTAAACAGTGACTGTTGCTCCAGGTAAACTGTAATTGATTCCTTCATCAGCAAAAGTAATTACTTTACGGGTCGAGGAAATTTTCTTTTCACTACTTTGCAGGGGTAATTGAAACAATTCTTGCTGTAGCACATCAACATCACTTTCAGTATAAAACTCGGGGGAAATTTCCTTTTCAATACTTTGCAGAGGCTTTACATCTAAAGGCAATTGTATTATTTCTTGCAGCAACACATCCGCATCACTTTGAGTATAAAACTCGGGGGTGTATTGAATGTTAAAGTTATTTTCGATCGATTCAAGCAAAGACATTTTTGAAACTCGGCGAAAAATCAATTAAAACACACGTCTTAAGTATAGGCGCACACAGTGTAAAGGGAGTCTCGCAACACACACCTGACCACTTTATCTAACTAAAATGTCTCTATACTGATTCTTTAAAAAATCATGTGATTACCCAAGCGCCCTCTACCTTAAAACTTTCTCAACCCTGTAGATATTGCATCATCTAAATTGTCTTAGCCTGTTACAGAGAGTTGCCACTCAATGTACATCCTGCCAATGAACCTAGCGGATATTCAATCAACACAGATTTGCACACGTCACTATCACTGGGTGTCTTCTGCGCACGTCACTTCCTTATCTCTTATCTGATCTGTGATACCTGATAAGATAAAAACTAGTTGCCGTTAAATTTGTAGAGTTTGTAGGTTGGGCGTAGGTAAGGTCTCCTGCAACGGGTAACTAAGAATTCTTTAGCCGAGCAGACCGATGTTTTGTCCGCATGTAACAAGAGTGTTGTTCGGTATTTTTCAGGTATTATAATTGCTTATATTTTTTCTGATATATGTTGTGATTAGCTATCTTTTAGAGTAATCAGTTTAATTTATTAACAGGTTTTCATTAATAATTTCAGTTTATGACTTTATTAAATAAATATTTTAGTTTATTATTGTAAAAATTGTTTTAGTTTATGAATTTATTAAAAGGATGTCTATGTAAAATTTAAGTATATAAAAAAACTGAGTGTAAAAATTTTGATATGTTTAATTTATTAACAAGTTTTCATTAATAATTTTAGTTTATGACTTTATTAAATAAAAATTTTAGTTTATTATTGTAAAAATTGTTTTAAACAATTGCACATAGGAATTTTAATACCTATTTTATACGTGAATACTCATTCATCTGCAATGCCTATAATTTATTACTGTTATTTATCAAAACTTAACAAAAATAATTTGCTTTAGTACAATGCTCTTTGCTAATTGTTTCACAGAAAATAATTTAATGATTCATTATTTTCCTAAACTATGTAAAATATATTAATCGTTGTAGCTTAACTTTGATATTTTAATTTAGGATATAATGCCCATGTTTACAAAAAGGATAGATTTTTCATTGAAATGGCTTTAATCTAACATGATCTTAATCCATAAGTCCCCATTTTTGAACGCAGAATGAAACACGTGTCCCCAATTCTGTCTTGTATTCCCCTAACTCCTCGGGTTTATCGGTAAACAAGCCTAGCGATAATGTACCGGTTTCCCGATATGAACGCACTTCTTATCTCAATTTCTGTTATCAGCAATGTGCCGAATGAGTTTGCAATATGGCGTGCACGTGGATTTTACTTCAATCATTCTTTTGTGAATTATTATGTATTTTTATTATTATTATTATTTCGCGTGTACAAGTATAGGTTAAGTGTAATATTTTCTATTATTTTAGTTACATATAAGTTGATACCGTAATTCTAATTGAAAATAATTATGCGGTTCTTATAGTTGCACTTTTGATGTGTTGTACTTTTAAGCGTGATTTCTTTTTGTTAATGCATGTTTTTCTGTATTTTGGTGTTTTGCGAAATTTTAAGTTGGTAATCCAGTGTAATTAATAGCATTATCGGTAGAAGTACTTAATGCAGTTTGTATACGAAAACTGGGGTTTGAGGGCTTTCTCCTAATAGAAAATAAGGCATGCATGGTATTTGTATTTCAGTAAATTCTAAGATTAAATTTTCGCTTGCTAACTAATTTTATCCTACATAAAATAGTGTTGTGAATCTGGTAAATTGTTATAAGAAAAAAGTACTTTTAAAGCGTTTAATATCTTCAAATGTGTTTTGTTTTTAGTGTCAAAATAATATACCTATTTCAGCATATGAAGACAAAAAGAAGTAATGAACATGTGCTAGTTGGACCGGGAATTAGGGATAATGTATTTTAAATCATTTCTCTATGTTCCGGTCTTGCTAGCCGTATAGATGTTGGTACTTTGTCCAGAGACTAGAAGATTTCGCAAGATGTGGCTTCACGTAAGTAAAAACCTTGTATTTTTTTAGTTCAAGTAATGATTTGCGATTAAAACTATCATTTTATCTAAGTATTGAAAGATATTTTATGTACATGCGGTCTACAACTGTGCTAAAACGGATCTTCAATTTTTATCTTCAATAGTTCAACTTTCTAACAATAATATTATCCACTCTAAAAGTTTGTGCTAGTTATGCTTGCCTTTCTATAAAATATGCTAAGTGCATACCCCTCAAAAGGTTGATTCATGTATACAATTATGCTTTCATAGTCAAAGTGAAATGAGTGTTGCACATAAACAATCTAACTCGTATCGTATTGAAATTCTATAAATCAAGTTATACTACTTGGGATATACAATTCGTATCGTATTCAAACTCTATAAATCATGTTACTCTACTCGTGATATACAATAAAAAAGTTTTGTAGGATTACTAAAAGTGCAATTTTTCCCTCTAATTGATCTATAGAAAATATAAACTAGTATAATCGCTGCTTAAAATTTATCAAAAATGTGTTGGTAAGAAAAAATGTTTAGATAAATACTTTGTTTGTTTGTGTTTTAAGGCAAACCTGCGCGCGGGGTATCTGCCTAGGATGAGGGGTGCCTTGGCAGGAGGACTTTCTAAGGGGTTCTAACGCGTATTCACGGATAAATACTTTGAGTATTCATACATTTCGTATACAAAAACTTGAGTTTTTTGGGATATATAGTTAAAGTGGTTTTCTCGCAATAGAAAATAAGACTATATCATTATTTGTAAAAATCTTTCTATGCTATAATTTTCTCACTTTCCTAAATATATCCCTAAATATATCCCTTTTCTTACTTCCTTAAATGTATTGATATCCTACTTTAATGTCAAACGGCTACTTAACAAAAATACGGTATACAAAAAATTAAAACACTTGATTAAATTTTTTTTCTTGATAAATAAAAACACTTGATTAAATAAGTATTTGTTGTAAAATTATTTAACTTAAAATTAAAACTCTTGATTAAAAAAATATTTGTTGTAAAATTATATAACTTAAAATTAAAACTTGGTAAAAAATATTTGTTGTAAAATTAACTCTTGATTAAAAAAATATTTATTGTAACATTATTTAACTTAAAATTAAAACTTGGGTAAAAATCTCTTAAGAAAAAAAAAATGTTTAGATAAAAAAGTTCATACACTATCTAAATCATTATTTGTAAAAACTATAGGTGCTAAAATCTTTCTATGGTATAATTTTCTCACTTCCCTAATGTTTTCCAAGTCCTCTTATTTGAAAAATATGTGAAAATCTGAAAAAATTACAAGTCTCCTTATTTCAAAAATATCTTAAAGTCTGAAAAAATTACAAGTCCCCTTATTTGAAAAATATGACACAATCTGAAAAAATTACAAGTCTCCTTATTTCAAAAATATCTTAAAGTCTGAAAAAATTTCAAGTCCCCTTATTTGAAAAAAAAAGGAAAAAAATTCTTATCAATCCTTCGAACATCCGCTCCCCACATCCGGTCCGACCACGCCCCCCTCTCTCTCTCTCTCGACCTAGGGAAACGCACCGGACAGCACCGCAGAATTAACATGGCACCGCATCAGCAGAACTCTTATTTATCTACTACTAACGCGAGATAGATGATTTAGGGTTTCCCCACAGTTTAACGATTTTTCGAGATAGAACTTAGCTGACTTCGGTTTTGAGGACTTATTTTTGGCAATATTTTGCCAAGCTTACAGGAGTTCTTATGTGTGCGCTCCCGTAAACGAACTATAAATGCAACGTACACCCACCTTTTTCAATAGGGTACATAGTACAGTACAATATACATAAATTTCGTAGTGATGGATGCATTTTTAAAGCAGTTAATATATGGCAGTTAAAGACCAGACAGACAAACCAAAATCATTAGCATCTTTGAACCTTGTTGGGAAGTATTAATAAAGGGGAGCGGGTCGGGGAAGTGTGGTATTCATACCTTGATTTTACTTTGAATTTTGAAGCACCAGAGACTTTTCGCGAATGTGTTCATTGCTATCTTCAAACAATTACTCAACACATGCAGCAATGTGTGATATGTGGTTAGAATGTTTCAGAAGTAATCTAACAGTGTCGTAATACACAAGTGCGTTATATCTGAAATACGTCACATCTAGAGGTTTGGAAAGTAAAAACGCGTTGGTGAGCATTAAAAACAGTAACCCATGAAACGCTCCGTGAGAGGGAAACGATCCACTTATCAATTTATATCATGTTTAGAGCAACTGTTTAAAAACATCAAATCTGATGTGCACCTGACAAGTAACAAATTTGGCCCAGACTCCACCACAAGCCGATGACGGACGGACGAGGCTTGTCCAGAGTTTATGTCCGAGCGATATCTTGCAGATGGCGCCAAACGTGAATCTTGGGCTGATAATCGACACATTAAAAAAAAAAAAATAATAATAAGCAGTTCGCTGAAAGAGGCATCTGTAATTTTATTAAACCGATTAAGTAGGATACTTCGACAGCAGATGAATTTACATAAATTGATAAAACGTACAGTTCAGAAGTTCGTTCCACGGTTTTCCCAAAATCTTTGACTCCAAGGAAACACCATAACAACCGTTAGATTTTTTATTATTAATATACTGTTGATGAATCTTTTATTAAATAACTCAATTTAGTTGTTGTAATAGAGCACAATTTGTGGCAGGGATACCACATATAAAAATCAGATCAGAAAAAAAAACCAAACACTAAACATAAAATTTTTTAAAGCAATAGAGCAATATTAATTCATTTTGAAGTTTTGTTTTAATAGTGGAATCCCCAGCAAAATGTACAAAAATGTGTAGCAATATATCTTATATAATTCTCTTTAATTAATTTCTAATGGCACGCTACTAGGGGTCGCAAACCGGGATACCGAATTTCGAAAATACCGGCATACCGGGCCAAATTTAGGTCTAATTAATACCGGTATTCATTTCACAAAACCCGGGATATTCGGTATTTTCGGTTTTAGTAAAATAAATAAAAAATACAAATAGAAAAAGTTACGCGCCATTTCATTTAAATTACGTTCACCTTACGACAAGACCGATGAATCCGGCGAGTAGCCGAACTTCCCGCTCTCTGTCCCGCGCAATGATTAGCAAACGAGCCAATGGCGTGGCGCGAACGGTGCAAATGAGTGAGTTGAAGTTAGTTGCGTTGCGATCGACAAGTGTCAAATTTTCTATTTCAACTGTTTACATTTCGTCATCGTCATGTTTGTCGTCATCGTAAGTTTGATAAACATTTTATTTTTAGAACTGATTCCTAGTAGGAATCCTACTTCCTAGTCAAACACTACATTTAATTAAAGTATTTGAACTAGTTAACCCAAGTTATTTTAATAAAGGAATAAACGGGCATTTAGTATTAGTAAATTATTGCTAAAAACTAACTGATTGATTACCAACATATCAAATAATAAACCTTGTGTCAATGAATATTTTGTTTTATTTAGAAGATAAATTCATTTAGGTTAGGTACCTACTTACTATTCCTCCGCAAACTAACTTTATTATACTAAATTTGCTAACTTTAGCTTAATCCCGGAAATATCGAAAATACCGGATTATCGGTATTGGTCTGGAGCCAATACCGAAAATACCGATTTTGCTTAAATGATTCGGTATTGCGACCCCTACACGCTACATAGTAGCGATGCAACGGATATCAATTTGGCCGGATACCGAATATCCGACCAAACTTTTAACCGGATATCCGGCAGCAGTATGTTTTCTTTTTCGGTTTTATATTTTCACTTGTTTTCTTAGATCATTCAGCTATTAATTTCTTCTTAAAATTTTCTCATTAGTTTCAAATCATTTACTGTGTTTACTCGCGTAATAGTGGCACCCCCGTTTTGAAGCAGAAAAAATAACTTTAGAGTTACAATATTATGTAGTAAATTTTTCCAGCATAATAGCCGCACCTAGACTTTCACCATGAAAAATTGGCAGAAAAGTAAGACTATTACGCGAGTTCTTGTTTCAAAAACCAGAAATCTTTTTGGGATTGTTTCCGTGATATTAGCACCAGTTTTACTGCAGTTAAAGCTGATACAAATAACAAGGTCATTGATTTTCTCCTTCAAGAGTTAGATAAATTTCTTTAAAAAATCAGTTCTTGAAAGAAAACATCTTCATTCAACTATTGGAAAAAATCAATGTAACTTTGACAAATAATCAATGACATTTTCTCACCAGCCAGCAGTATTACAGCAAGTACACTATATGATCAAAAGCAGGGTGAATTCTTACAAAGACTGAAACACAGTGTTTCTGTACAATAATTTCCTCCAATCTTAAAAAATATAGAAGTTTTTTTCTTATTTCTATACATGATAAAAATACGTTCTAAAAAGTATTGAAAACAAAATATTTTTACAAAACTTTGTTTTCTCTCATTTTTTATTATTACAGTTTTTAATATTATTCATTTATTATGTTTATTCATGCTATTCTCAGTATATAATGTTAGGCCGGATATTTGTAATATACGGCTGCAGAGGCGTAGCCAAGGGGGGGGGGGTTAGGGGGGGTCATAACCCCCCGTGAGAAATTTTTTTGCCATACAAAATGTATATTTTTCACTACATTACCACACACACGTATACATATATATGAGTTGTAGTAGTCGTAACCCTCCCCATGAAAAATTTCTGGCTACGCCCCTGTACGGCTGGTATATAGGCCGGATGCAGTATGCTTGCCAGATATCCGTTGCATACCTACTACATAGTGTCCTAAAAGTTTCAGTACTCATGACATAAGTATTTATTATTCAAAGAACAGCAAACTTAAAACAATTATTTTTGTGCTAACGGTAAAAAACACTGAACATCACATAGGAAAAGATACTGAATATAATACATGTTCGAAACATTCGCCCCTTTCAAGGAGGCAGAACTGAACTCCTTTGCGCATGTTAATCGGTTCAACATGCTGAGAGAAACTTCTTGTATGCTTTGAATAAATGATCATTTTCTGATCATTTATTGTTTAAGGATTACCTCTATGAACTTAGTACTATAAATACTCCCACAGAAAAAAATCTGGGATCCCTCGATCTCTTGATCCGCGCAATCAGAATTGTTTTGCAATCACAATAAGAAATTTTGCATAAGATGATATTTAAAAAAAAAAATCTTTAATTCTTTCCACTAATTTTTTTTCGGGATTATGGATTTTAAAATGTCATATTTTTTATATACTTGTTTTAACACACACATCTTTTTAAACATAATACCACCATTTGCATACAATTTTAAAAAAATTTAAACTAAAAAAAATCTATTCAAAGTTCTTATGCAACACTCGGGATGAGACTGAATGGTACAATTCGCCTGCCCGAGTTCAGCTCAGGAAAAATCGGGAAGGGGTTAATATAACACTGAAAGAAAACCGGATAGATACCACACAAAATAGATATAAATTAATCTAAATGTAAAAAAATTGCTAATTTTATACCGTATAAAGTAAAAAACAACAACAATTGGTAACTACACGAGAAGGCTAAAAAAGATTTGATAGTAAGTATTTTCTTATTAACCTAATGAATTGCAATTTGATTATTATATTTTCTTTCTTTCTTTTTTTTTTTAAACATTACAACAAACATTAACTTATCGGAAACCTCCAAGCATTAGAATTGCCTTTAATTTCGAACCCACAGAAATCAATTGAAAAAATTGCGTTATGGCTTGCTTAACCCAGCACTAACAGCAACAAACAAAAAAAGATTCAAAGCGAGCATTCCATCTCAGAGAGATACCAGGGCCAGAAGTCAGCCGTAAAAAGGCTTATTGACGACAGATTGATTATCACTACGTATACAGAAACTTGGCGATACAGCACCATCATTAAGAGTCATCTGAAAATCATGTTAATAGGTTATTTCACCATCTCTGAGAAAACCGCGTTTAATTTATAGCGCGTTTATAAATAAAGAAAAATTTTAATTTAAAGGGGTCATTTTATTTTACAAGTGGGGATGGAAGGAGAGGGCAAGGTTATATTAGGACTTGATAAATTTAAAAAACAGTTTTTAAAGAAAAAGTGTTGAGAGTAATGGGAAGAAAGAATTAAATGTCTGGCATTGCAAGCCATGCAGGCACGCGCTTTTCATTTAGATTCAACTTGTTTGCAAATTATTATTATTATTTTAACCTTTGAGGCGCAACCCTTTCCCAATGCTGAAAAACGGGCAACCGTTGCCATCGCTCGACTTAACTACCAGCAAGATGGCGAACGATCGAAACGTTCATCGCGTGCCACAGATCTAGATACTCTTTTTTCGATGATAGCTGGCTGTGCCGGCACAGCCAGCTGCGTCACCTTGGCACGTCACCTGCGTCGCCGAGCCCGGATCGTCTAGTTGCTAAAAACGTTTAATCGCTCCGTTCAAACGATGCAACACTGAATTTTTCGGAAAGCATATTATGTAACATGTAAGTAAATTCACTTTATGCGTACGATGTGTTTATAAGCTTATATTCTTAATTATGAATGAATAATTAACTAATTATCAATCAGAAATTAATTCTATTAATCGCCTTACTTTATATTATATCTCCGAATTTGGGAGATGGCAACAGGAGACACAAACTCTTTAGGTCCGAATGTTTGCTTCATACAAAAATCAGACGCTTATTAAAATCAATTTAGCACAGTACAAATGCGATTTTATTAAGTGGCGGGTACTTTATTTGGAAAACAATAATAGCTTTTTCCAATGTTTGGCTTCGGTGGCGTTGGATATGGGGGAGGGGGGTTAAGCACCCCACACCCTTGGTGCAGATGGGGAAATAGCCGCAGTTTAGGGCAATATGGTATCTTTTTTAGTTTCCATATCCCCTTCCAAACACACCCCCACAAACCCACACCGAGTCCCTTCCAAATTAACTGAATTGATACGCTCCTGCTTTGCTTTCCCTTCAATTTAATGCCAGTCAATGATTAAACAACAACCCCTTCCCCTCTTACCACAAGAATCTAACCTTCCGTTCCCTCAGCCTCAGCCAGTAATTTGTCTGGAGTTCGGAGTGAACTACAACACAGTCAGTTCTTTGTACGCTGCGCCCCCCCCCCGAGTCCTCCTCATCCTCAATGATGCATTCATTCACACATGCGATGATACTGTGGAAAATCAAAACAAATAAAGCAAAGCATAAAAAAAATTGTAAAGTAGTCGTAGAAGTGAACATTAGCTATGCAGCTAAGAAAAAAAGTTTCTTCTTCTATAGCTGCTGCTTTTCCCGACCTGATTAAGAGAGTAGCTAATGAGTTTCGATGAAGAAAAAAGAAGATGAGAAGAGGGATAGAGAAGGCAGGAATCATAGATCTTTTAAGGGCAGGAATTGTAAGGGGAAGAAGTTCTGATTATCGAAAGTGCCATTCAGGAAGGAAGGAGTATGATAAGGTAATTCAAGGCCTCGCAGCAGACATTACAAAAGTACAGTGGCGAGAATAATTAATTTCGCAAGTCATGAACGGATTAAAGATACGGTTATCGAGACATCGATAAAATTCCATGTCTGAAAGGGGGGATCCGCTAAAGTTATTTGCATTTTACCGTGGTCAAAATCCCACCCTCCCAAACAGTCATGAATTAAACCAGTGTTTCCCAATCTTTTTACGTTAGCGGACCGTCAAAAATAAGAAAAATATTTCGCTTACAGAACCACCTAAAAATAATAAATATTACGTATAAACAAACACAATATATTTTATTTATTAAGCCAAGTGTTAAACAATTATTATTTTTAATTAGGACGACGTTTGCTGCCGATTATTTTTTAATAAATTTTAAATACGCTAACCGGCACCGGTCTGCGGATCAGAGTTTGTGAAAAACTTATTTAAACCAATTCAAAGAAAAAACCGGACCAGCAAGTATTTTTTAATCAATCTCAGTACCACACTGCATTAGCACAATTGCCAATGCATATCAAAAGAGCTTCCAAAAGCATATATTTTTTTCAAAGATGCCGTGTGCGGAATAAGGTGAAAGGACTCTACAAACACAGCACTGAAATGTCTGAGAACTAAAGAAACGAATTATGAAGGGAAAAACAATTATCGTCTAAACACATTACATAATTAAAAATTTATAATTATAGATGAGGATCCCGAGAACTATCTCTTCCTTTTGCATACTATATAACTATATTTCTTTCATAACTATATTTCATAAATTCATTTAGATGGGGAAAAAGAGTACGTTAACAGTGTCCATTAATTTTATTTTTGTACATGCAAATTTGTGAACAGGAAAAACAGAAGTAAATTTTGTGTCATTGTGTGTGAATTATTTTACCTATTTTTGCCCGGCCAGCAGAAGTAAAAAGGCACATACAAAACTCTTGTACTATTGGGAATCACTGGCATAGTGTACTTCAACTTTCGATCTGACCTAATATTTTCGAAACTATGTTTAATAGTTCGTTTAGATTCGTTCAACTAATACAACATATTATATATCAATATTTTAAAATATGTTTTTTACATTTCGGCCTGCTTCAGCGAGAGGCGATCGATAACCCCTCCCCTTACACTAGGGTTTCGCCACTAATTTTTGTCTTTTTTATATTTATTTGTTTATTTATTTATTTATTAACTAATGACTGTTTTTTGGCATTGGTATATAAATCTCACGTTCTCGTTTAACACCGTATTAAAGGCCAGGGTTGGAAAAAAACAAAAAAAACCAGGGTTTTTTTTGTTTTAAATCCTTTTATAATTACCTGTTAAATACTTATAAATAAAAGTATTTGTAAAATGTTCAGATAACAATTAATGTTCCTTCTGAAAGTAATTAAAAAGTAAATAAACCATCGTTGCTATACTTATGTGGACATTGAAATCATTCAATTTTAATGTTTTATTTAGAGATACTATTTTTTATATTTAGTATATAATATAATACAATATTAACTGTTTACTACATTTTACAGCTCTTAGATTCATCAGTAATAATAGTGATAAGTTGTTCAAAATGATATTTTTAAGGTTTAAAACACAAAACCTCTATTTTAGAAACAAATTAAAAATGCAGCCTACAATTTAAGTTTAATTAATAATTTTTAATAATGATAAAACAATAAGATGTCTATTAGATTGATATAAAAACTTATTGTTGATACTTATAAGGATAATTTTAAAAGATATCAGAACATATTCTATCTGTAGTATTCGGAATTCTAAATTATTCTTTAAAAAAAACCAATTGGTTTTTTAAAGAAAAAAACCATTTGGTTTAAACTATGATTTAAACCGTGGTTTAAACCATGCCAACCCTGCTAAAGGCATTTTCATAAACTATTACTTAATTGATCTACGGTATTCAGCAAGAACACACGTCAGCAGACAAATCAAAAAAATTTTATCAAATAGATAGTCTAAGTTTTAAAAAAGATGGAGAGAGAATTCTGGGAAATATCTTTCTGAGCTCTTCTATCGTTTCTAATAAACACAGTCCTCGCCTTATGAAAATACATATCGTCTCATTTGTATGAAAAATCGGGAAATGGGCCATCTTTCGTCACGGGGCCTGATAAAGATGGGCAGGGCCCGTCCAGCCGACGACAATTTTTATCCCGTGGAAAAAGATAGCA
This sequence comes from Cheiracanthium punctorium, assembly GCA_038373885.1. Taxonomy (NCBI): domain Eukaryota; kingdom Metazoa; phylum Arthropoda; class Arachnida; order Araneae; family Cheiracanthiidae; genus Cheiracanthium; species Cheiracanthium punctorium. The sequence goes on from JAWZYV010011610.1 coordinate 313,460, forward strand.
TAACTCGATGAGATGTCGTCATCAGCACAGGACTCCGCAGTCTCGCACGAGAATGAATTATCGCAGAAATCTGAGCCGGCCTTTTCAAGCGAAAAGTAGAAAAGAGAGATGACAAAATACAACACACACACACAAGATAATTAAGGGTCATTCAACGGATAAACCGCCCCAGTGATACCCCTAGAAAGGTATCACTGGGGACAAGTTGTAACTTTAATAACATTTAAATGAGCGGGGGGAATAACCTCCCCCCAATCGAAGTTTGCCAGGCTATTGTTATGTTGAAGGTCCAAAAAATAAAACAGGTAGTTAACGTTATCTTATTATTATTAACAGTGATATTGCTCCGTTGTTAGGACGAATAACGGCGCTTAGTAAACGAGCCATACCTACTCAAACCTACCGGACGATATCAGCAAGTTTAATCCTGTGATTTGGACACGATGGCAAAAAATAAATAAAAAATAATAATAATAATGAAAGAAGTATGATGTGGACACCACGACTTCGTTGTACCTTTATTAAATTATACACATTTTCATACACGCCGTTAGAACTTATTTAATTTGAAATTAAGGTACGATACTCTACAGCCTTAGCGATTTGTCGCCAAATTTAAAGACACACCGCCAAGCTAGATTCAGTTTCAAAAACTTAGTTTTACGTCAAATATGGATACACGTTGGCGGCTAGCCAGTGCCGGTCCTAGCTATTTTTCTAAGTGGTGCAAAATCAGGGTGTCTACCAAATTTCTGAAAGTCAATTTCCTGACTTTTGGGAGGTCCCGGGAAAAAAATTCCTGACCAATGCATTTTACTTTGGGAAATTGCACAATGCCCCCTCCCTTGTCTTTACATTTGCATATTTTGTACAACTTCTTGAAATCAATTTTAACTGAAGTATACAGGATTAAGCTTTCATCAATTGAGAAACAGAAGTAGTCGCACTTTCTGATAGAATTAACTAACTGTTCTTGGAAATACGGTCCTAATCCATAAGTTACCAAGTAAGCTAATTTTTCTTTTACCTTCCCGTCACGATTGATGAGCCCCCATTTTTCCCTCCTTATACAAACACATCCCTTGATGCTTTCCCGGTCCGAAAAATGCGTTGCAGTTGCTTTCGGTTTCAAGTCTGACAATTAGAGAGAAAGGGTTAAAAAAAAGGGGGACACGAAAAAAAAAAAAAAAAAAAAAAAAATGATTCTTTTGGTAAAATTTCCGGACCTGTTATCCAATTTTCCGGACCCAGTTTCCAATTTCCCGGCTTTTTCCAGACTTTCCGGAGCGGTAGACACCCAGAAAATACAAAAATGCGCGCCCTCTTTCACACACACACACACACACACGCGCGCGCAGCTAGAAAAATGTCAAAGTGGTTAAAATGAACATAATATGTGGGTACTCAAATATATGTATGCATATTAATAAGTAAGGTATTTTGGCGCCCCCATAGAGATGGCGCACGGTGCTGTCGCACTGTTAGCTCCACACTAGGACCGGCTCTGCGGCTTGCCACTCTTCGATTTTGGTCTCCAAGCGGAAAATCAGGGTTGTCCTATTTCATCAGAAGTGGAAAAGACCAGAAGAAAAATCATGGGTTGGTTGTGATTATGGCAACGCTACATTAGGGCGATCTGCCAGAGAGGGGTCTTGGTAGGAGGACTTTCTAAGGGGTTCTATAACGCGTATTCACTTTACATTCGGGACCTTCACACGTCGGCCATCTATCATTGATAGTTGATACTGACGTCATATTGATGTCACGGTTATCAGGCTTTGAAGAGAAAATTCAGATTACAATTCGTTTAAAATAGTTTTTCCAGATTACCCAGTTTAACTTTTTTTTCACAAATAAAATGATTTCCTCTGCATAAAATACTGATATAAGAGGGGATGTTCTCAGCGAAACGAAATCTTCCGAATGCGAAAAGTTTTCGCACGTTTGCGGAAGAAAGTGCAATTCCGACTTAATAAAAATTATATAATAATAATAAAAATATAATAATAAAAATTGAATATGAAGTTATTTATTTTCAGTGGACAAAGATTAAATATATTGAGCGTAGCCATATTTTGGTGAAATGCTTTTTCTAGTGCCCTTTATAATTGCCTTTATCTTCTAGTAAAAAATATTTTTCTTTATGCATATATGCAACATAACAAAACAATTAACTTAAATTATTTATTTTGTTCAATTTAATTGATTTTACAGAAAAGTACGTCCTTAAAACTAATAATATCAGCATATATCTCATTTTCATCTTTTGTAGATTAGATTTATATAAATTAGATTAAAATTAATACGTAAATACTTTTTTAATAACATTTTTAATGAAATGTAAGAAGGACACAAATTTTTAACATATCACAGCAATATGATATTCAAATGTTATAAATTTTATGTACATAGTTTGGCCATTTATTTCATTTTTTCAATATTGCCCAATTTCGTAAAATGCTCCGGAGTTACAAAAAAGGCAGACAAAATACCAACCCTACCAAAGATAAAACAAAAGTACGTAGTGCTACGAATTTTTGGTAGTATCTACTCCTCCAAGGTTTCATTTAGTCTGGTTAATTAGACTGCCAGTTGTTATGAATTTTTATAATTATAAGTGGAAAACATCACGCTTTGGGCGATTTCTCGCTAAATTTTAAATCAGGGTTCCTTAAATCGCGCTCCCCGTGAAGAGCTTCAACTGCCCATTTCACTACACTCGGATTTAGTACACAAGGCGATCCGTTGTAATTCAAAGAAACTCAAAGAGCTACAATCCAGAAAAAGTTTGTGAAAATCTGTAATAGGTACTGCCATTATGATTTTTCATTACTAATTAGTAACAATAAAATAACGCAGTAATGTGAAAACAACTTACTTCACAGATATATAAAAGGATATTTATATTTATTAGCTATAGTGAAATTTGTTTCTAACACAATGTTTTTACAATTACTTACACTCTTTAGAAAAGAAAAAGGAAAAAAAAAATTCGCAAACAAGCAAAATGTCTAACGAGACTGGCCTTGCAAAGAGAACAACACGTCAATACTTAACTGATCATGAATAACACAGGAGATGACATATTGGTGAAATTTGATCTCTTCACCAGCAAACAGAAAAATGCTCCAGGAGAAAAGATTAATTTATTGTATTTCTGGTTGCATGTACAAGAATTCGAAGGCTACATATATTTTCTCAATTCAATATAAGTTCTCAATTCTTAACGAAAGAAAAAGTTGATAAATATTCTATTAATTGAAATTTATACTTAACAAATTAATATTTTCCGCACAATCAAAATGCCGCCTTCCGAATTTCGGAGCCGCGGACTAAGTACGAGTTGCCTACCGGTAGCACGGTAATAAATATGAAATGTGTAAGATTCGCCGATATCGAATAAGCAAGGATTAGAAGACTGTATTAACCCTTTCGTCCCCCTGAACCTCATATGAGGCTCCTACTTCAAATAGCATTATTTAGAGAGGGAAAAAAAAATTGATTCAGCTTTTTTTTCTTTCTTATTAATTCATGTAGAACGTATATGAGGCTTTAAACAGTTGCATAAATCGTGCCTAGATTGCAGTAGTACTAGTCCATTTAGAATTTTTCTTTTCTTCTTTTAACAATTTTAGCTTCATTGTTTCAGAAGAAAAATTAAAATATTTAAGCTGCTTTATTATCTTTCTTTTGTTGTTTTGTTTTATTAAAGGTAAGTATATTTTTTCTTATTTTTTAAACTTCATCTAATATGTGCATCCTTCATCCTTGTGATTTTAATGTAACAAAATGCTTCAAAAAATACATGTATTAAAATTAGAGCGACATTAGAAAAACAAATCTTTTTGTATATGATTTATAATAGTATTTTAGATACATTAGATAATAGACCGATTTTATTTCTCTGATTTTTCATGATTTGGTGACGAGAGGGTTAATTTTTTCTCGTTGTTTCATAGTTCTTATAAATGTTCTCTGCAAAAATGCATTGTTCAACTCATAGAATACTAGCTGACCCGTGCGAAAATTTCGCACAATATCGTATTTAATACTACAACTGTAAATATTATAGTGTGAAAATGAATAAATGTGTCTATAAGTACATAATATTCTGTTAAATATTTTCACGGGTCAGCTAGATGTTTGACTGGAAATCATTCAAAGAGTGGACTTTTATTTTAACAGAAATAAATTTATTTTAACTGTTTTATTTTATAAAACCTCTTTAAAAACAATATTAGCAGTTATTATGTGATCATCATTAATTTTTTGACGATATGTTTCTTTAATACAAACATGAATCTTCTGTACATTTTTGCATTTCATAGAGAATAAAAAAAAGTGTGTCACCAACAGGTGGCGCCGTTTTCGTCAAAAGTAGAAATTATAAGCCTTAACTGGGTGTTTTTTGTTTTTGTTTTTTTGTCACGTATTTAATGAGATCTAGCCGCGCCCGTTTTACTTCAAGCCGTCCACCCGGGGGGGGGGGGGCAGAAAAATGTCGCCAAACCTTCGCGAAAATGGCATAGAATAAAATATTCCGCCGGCGACTGATGAATACAACTCACTGAATTATCAAAATGAGACGGCTCGATTGAAAAGACAAAATAAGAAGTTCTAAACTCATTTAAACATTTGTTTTAGAAACTATTTACAAAAAAACCCTATATTTCTAGTTACCTTCAATCATCCATCCAATCTATACAAAAAACAACTCCGAGCTGTTCTATTTTTCTTACATTTTTTTATCTGTCGTTGCCACTCATTTTTAAAGAAAGTATATTCAATTCACCTGACCCCATGGCAACCTGGAACCACGGAGTATGGTTTTTTTTTTTTTTGGGGGGGGGGGGTGTCACGTATTTAATGAGATCTAGCCGCGCCAGAAAAAAACACTTAAGAAATAATATATATGATTTGTTTTTTATTAACAAAAAGATTTTTTTCGATTTTTTGCATATTTTTCGTCAAAAGCCGTTCATTCTTTAGGATAGTTGGTCAACCAATCAATCCAACACCGTTTTTTAATCCCCCCTCCCCATAGCTGACACTCTAACTAAGCTAAAGTAATCATGAAAATTTACAAAAATACTTCAAAATTTTAATTCACGCGTGCTTTACATGTAGTTTTTTTTTATTTTTTATTTATTTACATTTTCCTTTCAAAAATGTTGTTTATCTAAAAAAATACAGTTTGTCCCATTAATCAGCTATCCAAACACGTATTAATTTAATGTCCATCTAAAGACATGCAGTTCGTAAAGAAGAGTAAGTTTTACTAACCGCAAGTAAAAACGTCAAAGTATGCACCAGCGTTCATTGTTTAGGATGGTTGGTCAACCAATCAAGTTATCAGTGTTTTAACGTGCTTAAAATCTCAGCCGCATCAGATTGTGAATCTCTAATGGTTATATGGTGTGTCGTCGTTTTAATCAGTTTCGACTCTGCGTTAGGTATGCTTGTTTAGTTGATTAGCCAGATAACAAAACGTGCTTACGATACGCAGAATCGAAACTAAATGGATGACATAGCACTAGCCATTTGAGATAATAAAAAAAATTGAGCATAAAAACAGTGATAACTTGATTGGTTGACCAACCATCCTTGTTGTTGTGTGTGTTTATGGCAACGTTACACTAGGGCGATCTGCCAAGGGGGGGTGCCTTGGTAGGAGGACTTTCTAAGGGGTTCTAAAGCGTATTCACGAGATACGCGTTAGAATGAACGTTGGTACCTCCTTTGCCGTTTTTACCCGCGATATGTAAAACTCACCTTTCTTTTCGAACTACATGTCTTTAAATGGACATTAATACCTTTTTCGATAGCTGATTAATGGGATAAATTGTATTTGTAATTTGTACGCTTACTGCAGGGGCGTAGCCAGAAATGTATGATGGGGGGAGTTACGACTACTACAACTCATATATATGTATACGTGTGTGTGATAATGTAGTGAAGAATGTACATTTTTGTATGGCAAAAAAATTCTCATTGGAGGGGGGGGGGTTATGACCCCCCTAATAACCCCCCCCCCCCTGGATACGCCCCTGGCTTACTGCAACAGAATTTTTTGAGATAAACAAGATTTTTGAAAGGAAAATGTAAATAAATAAAAAAGCCGTAGAGCACGTGAATTAAAATTGGATCAAAAAACGGTGTTAGATTGATTGGTTGGCCAACTACCTAAAGAATGAACGGGGGTGATCCTTTGGCGTTTTTCTGCGCTAAGTAAAATTCACCCTTCCTTACGAATTGCATGACTTTGGAATGACAATTATATGACTTTGGAAATACATTTTTGAATAGCTGATTGATGGCAGAAATTTCATTTGTTATTTGTACGCTAACTGCTATGTTATTTATTTCAAAAAATACGATCCTTTGTAACGAAAAATCTGAATTAAAAATTTTAAAAATAATTTTTAGTACAGTAGTTTTGTACTTTTTATGATGATGTTAGCTCTGGGGCGTAGCCAGAAATTTTTCATGGGGGGGGTTACAACTACTACAACTCGTATATATGTATACGTGTGTGTGATAATGTAGTGAAGAATATACATTTTGTATGGCAAAAAATTCCTCATTGAGGGGGGGGGTATGACCCCCCTAACCCCCCCCTTGGCTACGCCCCTGTGTTAGCTTAATTAGAGCTTCACCTCTGAAAATAAATTAAAATGAAATCCATTTAATAAGTAGATTTTTTCAAATTTGCACTTGAAAGCCAAATTTTTGGTTATTCAAGAAAAAAGTTTAAAATTCAATTTTCTCGAAAACTATTGATTTTCGGCAATATATATGAAAGTGAAAATTGTATAAATATAGAGAAATTATCATATAAAAGCATAGTAGGCGTTTACGGGAAAAGAAGGAATATTCTAGTTCATAAAATCTACTTCAAGGTTATCTTATTTCGTCCGCCATTGAAAACAGCCCAAAAAATTCTTCATCGTTGTATGCTGAGGAACAGCTATGAGTTTTGATTGAGAATTTCCACTGAATCTTAGGCTGGGGAAGGATTACGAAATACAGTATCTAAAAACGCTTCTGTGATCAAATGATTGTTATAAATCATTCCTGTGAATTGTGCGCATACTATCCGTAGAATTCTACAACCAACAAAATTGTGTTACGTCCTGTCAACTGGATTTCTGGCCGAGTGCAAACGAAAAAATGGTTCGATAGTAAATGAAAAAAGGAAATTCCAGGAAGGGCAAGGGCACTCAAACATACAGCTATAATTTATTTTCTTAAAATAAATAAAGTAACATGATAAGTTCAGCAGACATTAAAAGCTTACGGAGAAATTGCACTGGAAGCCGATACAATCAAAATTAACCATACAAAAAAGAAAGTTTGTTCAACACTCAATTTAAATAACATTCATTTCTTTCACGATCAGAAACCTACGATAAATACAAGTACTTAATTAAGACAGTCTGTTTCGTTTAAAATTACAGCTTTAAAAGAAATGTGGAAGGGATACTCCACATCACGAAAAATAAAATCAACATTTTTTAAATTTACGTCTTTATGCCTAATGGTGCAAACTAAACTTTCAAAGTAGCTGTTATCAGTTAAAACAATACTACGAGATCGAAATTAAAAACATCTAACTATTGTTATTGTTGTTAAAAAAACCCCAGGAATTAGATAAATATTAAAATACTACCTTCGCAAACAAGGCCTGCTGGCTCAAATACTGAGTCATCCTATGTAGGCCGAATTTAAACGTAAAATTAAAAGTTGTATAGCATTATTATGATTGTGGTTGCTTATCATCAGTTTATAAAATTTATTACTTCTTACATTTATCTTGACTTATTATTGATTACGGATTAAATATGACACTATAAATGCATTTAGAAATTGTGATTGCAGCTCCAATGTTTAATACATATATATATATATATATATATATATATATAAAATTGTAACTTTTGTTCTGAAGATATGTTTCTAAGCACTGATAAATTTGATAAAATGATAATCAGCAACCAGAATTTTAATTTTATTTTAAAATTTTTAATTTTTTACCTAAATCAGCCTACTTAGGATGACGAAATCCTTAAGCCAGCAGGCCTTAGTTACGAAGGTCACGGCCAAGGCGGCTAGCTTCGCCGCCCCATACCAGGACTCATTTAAATGAAAATCTCTCTTTGTTTTAACAGTATTTGTCATTAAATTTATTTAGGTTAGGGTTGCTGCACAATTTGGGTGTCATTATAAAATGATGATGTTGAAACAGCAAATGGTTTAAATGTGCTTTAGCCCAGTGAATGGTGACTTTTTTTAGATGGCTGATAATTGCGCCAAGTATTGTAAATTCAATATTTTAATTTTAAAGCTGTGAAAAAGTCCGAAAGATCTAGCATTTTTGTGTATCCATTATTGTTATTTTGTAATCTATATTGGTACCGAATGCGTTAGCGTATTATGTAAGTAGATGATTATAAATGCTGTGTTTAAAGAACTTCTAAAAAATTGACTTAAAAAGAGGCTGTAATAAAATTGGATGATATTAAAAATCTGATGTGGACAACAAATGGCTTCCTTGCACGTCTATTAAATCAAAAATTTTCCGCACACTTCCATCTAAACTTACCTTGTTTGAAAGAGATAAAATACTGCAGTAATACCAAGGTTTAGCGATTTCTAGCTAAATATTTCAGATATCGCCAAGCTGGGTTCAATTTGAAAGATTTGTTTCTGGTACTTAATTTGGCGATATTTCGCCAAAATCCGACAAGTTTGACTATCCCCAAAATCTCGCAAAATATCCCAAAGTGGTCATTGATCACAGACTTTCAATGAATCGAATGTATCCATACACCTTAATATATTTAAAGTCATTCGGCTGACCCTATAAATAAATTACCCAGTCCATTGCAATCAAAATAGAGATGCACAGTTAGATGTTACTATAGTTCTAATACAAAATTTCAACATTCTACGGTTAAAAGTTTCAGAGTTAAACGAAATACGAAATTATTTTTGGCGAAGTTTCGGCAAAACTCGCCAAGATTGGTGACAAATGGCGAGATTTCGGGCATGGACCAAACACTGACTGACTGCAGACGTAATATATTGAAGATGTCCATAGACATTAATGTATAGCAATTCTTTTGGGCGGCCCTGTAAATAAACTCTCCAGTAGATCGGAACCAAAAATCGAGAGCACACGCATTCATATGAACGTACATGCATGCGTATGATGAGGTGTATCAGAAAATTTCTTAAAAGTAAATTCAGAGGTAGTCAACATCGTTTTTTTAGCCGAAACCTGGCTACTAAAATTTTTCGCGATCACATTACTTCCTTACACTTCGTAAAAGGAAGTGTAAATTTCACCAGTTTTCCATGTGAAGTAGGGATTGGCGTTATACAGGCATGCGCGCTATACACGAGTAAATACGGTACCCCCCCCCCCTAAAGGTAGAAAGTTAAAAGTGAAAAACGTTAAAAAAATGAAAATTGTCGCTAATGAATTGTTTATTTAGTTCTTTCTTTTTTTAATTGTCTTCAAATTATTTCTAACCAAAAAAGACATTTATTTAAAAAAGTTTTTAAATAAATGCTTACAGTTAGTTGAAATACTGTTTGTTACACACGGTTACAACGTCGCTCAAAGGATCAGAATTATTTATGACTCTATAATGATTTACATTGCTTGTGTTCTATGGGACAGTCAAGTGGTACCGAATATTTTGACGTTATAAGAGAGTTATAACTAACCGAAGTCACTATGACCGAGCTTAGCAGTATTTATATGTAGCCCCCCCCCCCTAAACTAAAATCCTGGGTGTGCCACTGCGGCGTTGTATACATTATTTTGTACGTAAGTCAGTGGCGTAGCCAGAAATTTGTCATGTGGGGGGGGGGGGTTACGAGTACTGCAACTCACATATATGCATGCATACATGTGTGCGCCGTCCTCTTAAATTAAGTGTGGTAAGGGAGTGAAGAATATACATTTTGTAGGGCAAAAAATTCCTCATGGGGGGTGAGACCCCCCAAGGCTACGCCCCTGACGTAAGTGTAATATATTACATAAATCTGTGCCAAAGAAAAAATACTCTAGTCACTGTTTAACTTCGACATACACATATGGATGAAATACGTCACTGCGTTTCGCATTCTGAAAGAGTAGACAACTATGCAACTTTCACGGCAGACCTTACGGCATTACAAGCGTCACTGCCGAGAGGATCAAATGGCATTTAGGCATTGCACTTCTTTCTCCGACGGTCAATTAAGACTAATGCTTTCCTAGAAATGATTATTAAACAGGTTCCAGATTTCGCCGACAGCCTTTAATAAGGAGCATTAAAAAAAGGCAATGCTGGAAAATAGTGTGTAGAAGCTGGTTCATCCTACTAATGAAAAGTCCTGACCCTAGTATTTAAAAGGTTATTGATTCCAAATTAAAAACGATGCTGGTACATCAACGCACATCATCTATTACAAGTTCGAATGTCTAGTTTTCTGTACAGCCAAACGAAAATGATACACATGAACGTCCGTATAATTAACTTGAAAACTTAGTATGATTAATTCTTAAAGTATAATATATATTTATTCTATAGTAACTTTTGGTTTCAAAAATTTTTTGGTTAATTGAAACAACTACATAACAAAAAGATAGGTACTAAAATAAAAGCAGAAGCAAGTTTAGATTCATGAAATTCAATTTCTAAAACACTGTTGCAATTTGATTACTGAACTCTTATTCTGAATACTGCATTTTGTTAGGAAACAAGTTTTAGAAAGACTTTTGTGGTAGCATTAGGGATACCATGCCACTGATATGTAACTGGTTTTTCTACCACTTGTTTAACTCTTTATTACATAAAAGAAGGAAATGATCAATTCAATGGTTTTTTTAATAATACTCTGCATATGTGTAAACGCATTATCTTCAAAAATATTGATTTTAATAACCTTTTATTATTATTATTTTATTAGCACTTGGATGCTATGTTTTCACATCGAAATTTTGTGTTTAATCCTTTTTTTTAATTTAACAGAAGGACAAATACAACCTACGTATGGATCATGATACACTTTTCAACATAATGGAACAAGAAAGACAAATAGGGGCGACGAGTGGATTTTGATGCACTTTCCTACATAATGAAAAAGTGCGTAGTTAATCTGAAGGAATTTCAGATTTCAAATATTTTTCTTTTTACTTTAAAGAATAGCTGTATATTCCAAGAGGTTTCGTATTATCTTCATGGTATCCAAATATAGCCTTCCAAACTAGTCCATGGAATTTTACATGTATGTTATACTTTATTCGTCATCGTAATAATGTCTGCACATGTGGTTGTTTAAGATTTTGATAGCATCCTTTAACATTACTTTTTTTAATATTTGTAAGTAGCACTACACATGAGTCCTCTTCTCAATTTTCAAGGCCACCGCAAGCCTCGATGCTGAGCATAAGCGTAAAGTTTTCAAAATTATTGGGGGGGCTGGGCCCCACAACCACATATATTCACGTCAGTGGCGTAGCCAAGGGGGGTTAGGGGGGTCATAAGCCCCCATGAGGAAATTTTTGCCATACAAAATGTATATTATTCACTCCCTTATCATACACCCGTATACATATATGTGAGTTGCAGAAGGTACCCCCCCCCCCCAATGAAAAATTTCCGGCCCATGTTATAAGTTAAAAATAGAAGCAAAGTAAAAAATCCAAAGGAGGAAATATATATATATATATATATATATATTTTCGATGAGATAGTGCATTTTAGACACATCTGAACTTTTCTTCATTTCTTACTTTGCATTGCATAATCTGATTTTAATTAACCAGAGCCTGGCGAGGGAGCTTATAGTAACATTGTGTGTTATGTGGCGTCACAATGAATACTAAATCATGATTGAAATCAAAAGAAGAAAATTTTTAAAAGTAAAGGTTTTTTTTAAACGTTTGTAAATGGCGTGAAATACTTTTTTTTGTGTTAGTATAAATCAGTTTTGTGAATTTAGTGGTAAATTATTGGGTGGGCTCAGCCCCTATTCACAATTTATTGGGGGGGCTCGAGCCCCACGGGCCCATATAACTCTACGCCTATGATGCTGAGTAGGAAAGGAATAATACCGTGGTTTACAGGCAAATTTATGTATTTACATTTACGGTGTTGTGAGGGTTTATCCTCCTAAATTAAAAAGAGTTAGGTGAGTATTCCCAACAACTCAGAATGCGGGACGAATATCACCTATTTGAAAATAGTAATTTTTACAATAGGAACCCCCCCCCCCCCCACCCACACACACACCACAACCACCAGCCATGTCACTGGTCAATTTATGGCAATAGTTCCCCCTTCCCTAAACTGTGATACACAAGTCTTAAGTAAATAACTGTAGCTTGGACGGTAAAGGTAAAGAACTGAAAAATTCACCAACACTGACAACAGTCGTCATAGCTATTAGGTAATCTTGCGTCAGCATTCATCAAAGAAACACTGTTCTTGTATTTATTTTCCTTTCCTCGATGATCAAGATGGAGTTAATCTTATCTAAAATCAATGGTAAAATGGCGTGAAGAAGCCAGAAACTGAACACAGACCACAGAGCGCCATCTAATTGCTGAATCATGAATTAATGATGGGTTTTGTAAGTTATTGATATTAGATCAAAGAAAATTACATAAATATCCCCAAAAAACCTTAAACCACCCCGAAAATAAATAATTAGGTGAAATGGATAAAAAATAAATGGCCAAAAAGAGTACAGTTGACAAAAAGAATTGTCAGCTACAGATGTTCGTCTTCCTGAGAAGAAACACGCTTCTGTAATCAACAAAAATTTGATTCCATTGAAATGCTTGTTTCAGTAATGCGTTAGTAGCCAGGAAGTAGGCTAAGGGGACTTGTCTACTTCCCCCCTCAAAAATTTATATTTTTGTTAACGAAATAGCCTTTAATTCGTTTTAATCAAGCCTTTAATTCGTTAGCTTTTGGCCCCCAGTTCTCGCCCCCCCCCCCCCAAGCACTAGGGTTCTATTTTGTTCATGCCCAGATTTTTGTCTACGGGATTTTGTAAACAGAAAGGTTTTGCAGCCAGGAATTGTCACGGTGAAGATCTTTTCTAATGTGTTTGCCAGATAACGCGGTGGTGGGGAAGAGGGGGGGGGACGATTAAAATCTTGAAAGTCGCACATGGTTTGCCATTTTTGATAATTGATCACCAAGTTTGCTGCCAAAAAATAACTTCAAAACCAAACCAAGCCGGGCGATATCTTCCGAATTTGGCTGGACACTAGAATAGGATCGTTAGAATATGTCTGGCCAAGATTGTAAAACAGTGTTAGTAAGCGATTTTAATGTAGATTTCAATTCTAAATATGTGTTTTATGAAACAAGAAAGACAAACACGACACACTCATGGATTATAATGCCCATCCCAAACAGTAATTAAACGGTGAAGTATAGTTAGAATACGCTTGACGAAGATTGTAAAACAGTTTCAGTGGCAGATTTTAAGATAAATTTGGATTCCCAAATATGTGTTCTATGGAACAAGAAAGAGTTGATTCATCACAGAGAGTTTTTTTCTTCACGGAGTAATCATGTGAGGAAGGATTTTCCTGATTATCTAATTTGATAATCATCGCATTTTCAGCTCCATAATTTTAATGAACACGAAGGCCGCCGTTTAAAGGAGATGTGATACCCGTCGAATTGTACGGGGGCCCCCGTAAGACCGTGAAGCTGTTTCTCCAATAATAATTTCATTGAAAAAAAAATATTTTTTTAAGTTTTATACATTTTAAATCAGGGAAAATTCATACCTCGCAGAAAAATTTAAGGAAAAAAAAATCTGTACACCCCACCCGTTACTGCTGCAGCAAACAAGAAACAGAGGAAAGTTGCGTTCTCCCATATAGCGGTAGTTTTACTGTATCATTGCTAAACTTGATCACGCTCTCTCCGTGCCATTAACAAAGTGCGAGATCTAGTTCAGCCATGACCGTATAAAGGTTATTTACAAATATAGTACTACTACAAAACCAGGGCCTGATTATGACCAACAGGGGCCCCGGGCATTGATGAATTTGGGCCCCCTAATCTACGATTTTTGGTTTCTTTTTCATAAAATTTTGATATAAAAAAGAATATTTCAGAACAACATTTTAAACTAGGGGCCCTTTCGAGCCGGAGGCGCTGGGCAAAGTCCGGATTTGCCCATGTGATAATAAAGCTCTGTACAAAACAAAGGTCGTTGTAGAGGCAATTGCAATGTGATGGCATGAGTTTTAAACTGCAGCGAGTCTCTAGTGAGATTTGAAAACGATGCGCTGGGAAGGTCTTCCCAAGTCAAATGCCTCTTCAAAAAAGGGGGGTTGGGTTTATAATATTTTGCCTTTCAAAACTACACTTATTTTGGAAGGCAAATAACACTTAGTTTAACCTCCTTCATATAAATATATCAGGAAAAGTTGGAATGGTCCTCCAGTGTTATAGGCAGATTTTTTACACCTAGGGAATATTGTGCAGCTTTTACACTTAACAATACGGCGTGCATTTTATTTTACATCATAGAATCGGGGTTATTTCCACGTAATTGGAATCTCAAAATCTGTGGAACTATTTCATTTGTGATTTAGTATTTTCCTCAACGTCTAATTTAATTTGTTGTGCAGTTTTAAATTCGTGACATCACAGTGACGTCTCGTCTACATCACTAACCATTTGAAAATGATGCACAAGAAATAGCTCTGGGTGTAACAAATTCAATTGTTTATATTTTGTTACAATGAAATTGTGTGGCAACAAATAAAAAGAATCGCGGAATAAGATTGATTTCCTTCATAAACATTACAGTAAAATTCAGCCTATTTATTACGATAGCTTACGTAAACAAACTATGAAATTAAGTTCCAAGTGAAATGGCGTGATTTTATCCCTACAATGTAAAAACTCAATAAGTAGGAACATGTGCATTAAGATTTCGCGTCATAAATAAAATGAGCAATTTTTTACAACTGGATATTGTGAATCCACCACCAGAAGACAAGAAACAAAACTCGCAGAAAATCAAACAGAAAACTTCTACTACTTCAGAAATCGATATTGGCGAACAACTAGATAAGATATTTCCCCCAAAACGTATATCAGAAGACGGCGAAGTTAAAATAATTCAAGTTTCCAGAAAACAAGCATCTCTATTTCAAATTTATAAGCTAAACGATGATTTAAACGCTGTGGTACATGAATTAGAGGATGAAGAGACTGGTTTCAGTAGCAAACTCACTTCCACTTATAATGACCTGTTTGATGAGCTCATTCGTCAAGAAATTATTGCTTCTCCAGAAAGAGGTTTACTGATGCTGAAAATCAGAGACGAAGCGATGGAAACATTAAAGTCCTTGCAGAAATTGAACAGAAGTTGTTTCGCGTACGCCACAACTAAAGATCTATTGGCGCGAAGAGATGCAATACAAAAACGGAAAGATATTCCGAAATTTTTAGAACTAATCGATCAAGCAGAGGAAACTTTGCGGAGAACACTCAACGAGTGGGAGGAGCGAAAAAATCGAGAAGAGGAGGAAGAACGTATCAAAATTATCAAGCAAACTTTCATGGAAAATCAACTGATCATAGAAAACCAACAAATGGTAAACCAAATTGAGGATATCATTGATGCTGAGCACAAATGGCTGAAAGATTTGGATAAGCTGTAATCTGGGTGGGGGCAGTAATTCAAATGTCAACTTATTGCAAAGAAAGTTCGATTCATTTTGATGCAGATGCCAAAAGTAATTGTGAATTTCTTGATATTGGCAGAAAACTAGACTAATGAGATTTTGTTATAAACTGTGCTGGTTAATTTACCTTAAGTTCTTAAAATTACAAGAAAACAACCCCGCATGTGCACATTGGTTTTTAAGATGATCTTAACTGCTGTTTATAGTCGTAAAATTTATTAAATTTTGTTCCACTGTTATCATTTGCAGTAAGCTAACAAGTCTACTTCAATATTATTTTCATGCAGAACTTACAAAGTAACGAGCTATAATTTTGCAACTAAAATAATAATAAAAAGACAAAATGAAAATGGGTAACTCTTCATTTTGCTACCAAAAATGACTGGTAATTACAGAACTTTAATAGACTTTTTCTTTTAGATGTTATTGTTTTAAATTTCTGTAGAACCATAGCCCTACAGTGCATGCAAATATTAGTTATCTTATTGGGGCGATTGTTTGACTTCACCCAAAATCTGAAAGTTATGCCCCCCCCAAAAAAAAAACAGCTTCTTAGGATTAAAAAAAATTAATTTACTGAAAAAAAAAATTATTTTCTGAAAAGGACCAAATGTTCACAAACTAGGTGCATTTCCTATGAGGGGGTGAGTGAATAATCTGAGTTTAAAGTAAATAAAAAACTTTGTAAAAAACACACATAAGATGTGTGTGTGTTTCTTATGTGTGTTTTTTACAAAGTTTTTTATTTACTTTATTGTTTAACACCAGTATTTTGAGTGTTTTTTCCAATCTGAGTTGAGCTAATTTTTCAAGGATACTGACAAATTTTTAAATTACAACTTATTTATAATAGCACTTTTCC
The DNA here is from genome assembly GCA_038373885.1 of Cheiracanthium punctorium. Classification (NCBI taxonomy): domain Eukaryota; kingdom Metazoa; phylum Arthropoda; class Arachnida; order Araneae; family Cheiracanthiidae; genus Cheiracanthium; species Cheiracanthium punctorium. The sequence continues at coordinate 330,043 of JAWZYV010011610.1, forward strand.
TAAAATTACAAGCTTGTTAACGAATTTCATTTTTTGTACATTCAAACAATAATTTGGCAATCCTGCAAAACACAGGAGTCAAACCTTGTCTAACATTATAACCACCCCGCATTTTTCAATGAACTTGTTTGGATGACATGGAGAGCACACATAATTAAGTGGGAATGGTATTTAACTGTTTCTGGAGAATTTAAAGAATCATTCTTGCACTTATGTTTGTGAGTGATGGGAAATACTGTTGATCTAAGCAAATTGGATAGAGGACAGATTGTAATGGCCCTAAGACTCTGAACAAGTATCGCCAAAACTGTACAACCAGTTGGTTGCTTAAGATCTGCCACTGGTAGTATTTATAAAAAGTGGATCAATGACTGTGAAATTAGCAGTAGATGCAAAGATGTTGGGTATCCATGCATCATCTAAGAAAGAGGATGTCGGAGCTGTCCCACCTAGGACAGCAAAATTCACAGTAGACAGTGGCTCAGCTAACAGCCCAATACAATGCATGTCTAACAAGGAGAGGGCGCGACCTTGGACTCACCGATTTGAATGAAATTTGGTACAAATACAGCTCACAAGACATAATAATTGATGCAAATTTTAGGACGCAACTCTCGGGCATTCTCAGGAACTCACGCTCCGAACATTCGAAAATCAGCATATACAGCTTAAATACTTTTTTGATGCGAATTCAAGGGACCGACCGCGGCATAGAGCATATAATTGCTGGTTTGCTTAACCGTAGGTAGCGAGTTCGATTCCAGCTGCTGCTGGATTTGCTTTAAATGTTTCTTTTGTTCATTTTAATGTCCAATTTAATTAAATAATAAAATAAAATTAATTTTATCATCACAGCTTGCGTAATTATTGAATCGGTTTCATGTAAATTATTAATACAATAGGTATTTTTTCCCTGTGTGGTATTTACAAATAGTATAGCAATTTAATAAGCAAAAAATAATAAAAATAAACAATTTAATCCTAGAGAATGTTTCATCAAGGAACAGATGCTTGGAGCATGCAAACATATCTAATTTTGTGAATGGTTGTATTACGAATAAACATTCTCTAGGATTAAATTGTTTATTTTTTGCTTTTTAAATTGCTATACTATTCGTAAATACCATACAGTGGAAAAAATACCTATTATATTAATAATTTACATGAAATCGATTCAATTACGCAAGCTGTGAAAATAAAATTAATTTTATTTTATTATTTAATTAAATTGGACATTAAAATGAACAAAAGAAACATTCAAAACAAATCCAGTGGCAGCTGGAATCGAACTCGCTATCTGCAGCTCTGCAAACCAGCGATTATATGCTCTACGCCATGGTTGGTCCCTTGATATCGCATTAAAAAAGTATTTAAGCTGTATACGCTGATTTTCGAATGTTCGGAGCGTGATTTCCTGAGAATGCCCAAGAGTTGCGTCCTAAAATTTGCATCAGTTATTATATGTCTTGTGAGCTATATTTGTACCAAATTTCATTCAAATCGGTGATTCGAAGGTCACACCCTCTCCTTGTAAGTAGAAATGTTTCGGAATACACAGTTCAGTTGACATGGGCACGGTTGGATATGGGACTGTGAAGCAGATATCCTACTCATGTGCCTCTGCTTAACCAGCGTCATTGTCAACTATTACAGTGAGCCAAGGGCAGATAAAGGGGGGGGGGGCGACCGCCCCCTCCGCTTCGTTACTTTAAAAGGATTTCCACATTTTAAAAAATTATCAAAATTAGTTTCATGCATTTTGTGTTAAGGAAAGCCTACAGGGGATGGATGTCTTGGGCAGAGGACTTTTTAAAGGGCACTTTTAAAGGTTACTTTTTACCATGCATTCATGTTACACCAGGAAAAAAAAAAATCACCCAAAATGCCAGAATGTTAGATGCCAGCAGTGAGTAGCCCTGTGACCCTAGAGCCTTCACACTTCGACCATCTACCATGTTCAGTATCTTATCCACTCGGCCATGGTGAGGCAACAGAGATGAGGATGTGCAAAGTTGAAGGAAAAGGAAAAGTAAGTGTGAGCTTGAATTTAACCACTAAAAAATTTTGTGATGTGCTACACAACTTTTATTATTAAAATACAAAAACGAAACAAATCAATTAATTACTTTTATTCTGGAAAAAAAAAAAAAAAAAAACCTAAGCACTCATGCACGAATAAATGTTTAAGAACATTCAATAAAGAAAAATATGCTATCATTATTTTAAAAAAAGGATTTCAAGCAAATTCAGAAAATAAAAGGTGAAGACAAAACAAATTTCATATCTAAATTTCAGTCTCTCCTCTTGATGTAAAAAGCTTTCATTCTACTTTTTATTAAACTAAGCTGTTTATTGTAAGTGGAAAATTTCATTAAATACTTGCTTTTAAGATGAGAAAAATAATTTTTAATTTTTGGACTGACAAAAATTTACAAAAGTCTGAATTTTTTAATCCTTTAAATGTCCTGAGAAACTTTTTTTTTTTTTTTTTTGGGGGGGGGGGGGAACTATGGGTATATATTTATTATGGGAAATTATTAGGAATCATTTGAAGACAATTTTTAACGAAATTTTTGTTTTAAAAACTTAAATGAATTTTGAAAATTCATGTGGGGTATAATTTATTACAGAATATTGGAAATTTCTATTTTTTTCTTTCATCAACACTTACACATCGCACATGATGATGAACACTGAACACATTAAACAGCATTCATTTAGTAGCACAAGCTTTTAGAACACAAGTTGCCATTTTATATGTTATTATGGAGAGTAATTGACACTAAGAAAAAAAAATCCAGTGATTGACACTTTAAGAAATCAGTAGAAAAACATTGATTTATTTTTTAATACAATGACATAAAAATGACTCGAACTAAATGAAATTTTTCTTAACAAGCAAGTTTCTTTTAAAAAAGAAAAGCTTTTGAGAATGACCCTTTAACAATTTGAATCTCACTGACACTATCCATAAAAACTTTAAATATTGCCATCATACTGCTCTGGTTGCACTAAACAAATCATGCTTGAACTGAATTTTGTCCAAATGTTTTTTATTAAGGTTGTGCCGGTCGGCTAGCTTTGGGGCAGAGAGCAGGGGCGTAAGGAAAAGACGTAGATCATTCCACGAAAACAGACCACTTGAGACAACAACGCATTTTACTAACGAGAACAACGGTTACAACACACAAGTTACATTTAGAATGAATTATCACTATCTCAGAACATACGGTAGCTGCTACGCGCGAAGACGCGAGCGAGGAGAGAGATGAACGAACGTTCTCTATGGTTTTCTTCAGCCGGTAGGGGGAGCGTCGCATGGAAAAGATGATATAGGAGGCGCGCTACAAGGTATAATTACTAAGAGAGTTTCAGGGATTGTTAATTCAGTTTAATAATATAATGCTAAAAGAAAAAAATATTTTAAAAATCAATAAGTCTGCTCTACTGATAATGACATATTATGCAATGAGGAGAATCAGTGGTGTAGTAGAGAAGAAAAGTGATTCTTCAAAATTTTTGATTTGCAACTTCATTCTTTCAAAATTTTTGCCATTTTTTGGAAACTTATTTTTTTAATACTAAAAGGCTTGTTACAAGTCTTAGATTTTATTTTTATTATACTATACTACAAACATTTAAAAAAATAATTATACATAATTATCATCCAAATTTTAAACTGGATGGTCATGGCATATTTCCTCTTATTTCATCTACTGGGAATAAAGCATTACCTACAACCATACTAAAGGTTTTGCTCATTTTGAATGAAGATACAAGGTACAACTAATACTATAAACATAAAAAATATGAATGATTCAAAAGATAAGATCAAGGATGATCATGAAATGATTCAAAAGATGATAAGATCAAGAAAACTAAATGACAATAACTACTTTTATCAATATTCAGCTTATAATTAAGGATGTAACGGATATCCGGCAAGTATTCGGTAGATTTTTCATTTCCGAAATACTGTTGGATATCCAACTTTGCTGCTCGATATCCAGCTATATACTACTAAAGTTCTATCTATAATATGCATGGGACAGAATGGAAAATTATATTTGATATAATTAAACTCCTCCTATAAACAGGATTCTACTACTAAATTGGGTTAATAGATAGTAACCAAATTTGTTTTACTGACTATACATGAGAAGTGCTTAGGGAATTTTGATTGATTTAAAAAAAAAAAAAAGTTACTATTAAAAATGAAAAAACAGCAAATTTTACACTGGAAGTGGATCATTCAAATTAAACACACAATTTCAACATTTGATCAGTAGTTTTTTAGCACATTTATAACTAGTTAGGCTCATATTTAGAGCTGATTTCAAGCTGCAAAGTGACACTTTAGCAGACATTTTCTGAACAAAAAGAAAGAAAAAAACTTAAGCACATCTTGCGCAGTGTCCATGTGCAAATTTGGAGGCAATCTTCTTATCTTTTTCAGCTGTAGACTACTGCTTATAGCAGGGTTGTTAAAAACTCTGTTTCAGAGGAAGGGATGTGGTTTCAGAATATTTGAAAAGAATTTTACTTATTACTAAATACAACAAAAATACACACAGAAACATTTAAAAATAAATACAATGCAGACACAGTTCATCAAATGGCACCTTGGCGGCCTACACATAACAGTTCTGCTGAATGCAAACTCCGCGATTCATAACACACTTTTCATATTATTCCCATTACAATGTTTTGCTATGCGCTTAAATTTCATTAAGTTATAAATCAATTTTAAAAATCAACCACACACATAAAAATTTATAAATTTAAAAGAAAAAAAAAAGATTCATTTTATCCATAGCAGAACATGCGGTATATTTTGATGCGCATTATCGTGTGCGCAATAGCAATGGAACTGCAGAGTACAAACCCTTGGCGAATAATCTATTCACTTGGTATGTCCACGGTATAATACACAAGTACCCATTTCTCTATTGCATGCTAGCTTAAAGAAATGCTGTTAGAAATGTTACAAATACATACGCACTTTCAATGATACAAACTTGACAACTGCCTCATGAATCTGTCTTAGTTGCTACAGGTTAGGACAATTGTAACACTGCATTTATTGATGAATATACATTAAAATTCTACTCATGCATCAACTGTAATTCTAAAATTGGATTTATGCAAATCTTTATAAAGGTTCTTTTGACGTCTAGCTTAAATCTGCATTGACTTTTGCCATTAACTTACATAAATATTCATAAAAATGTGCAAAACGTTATAACTGACACCAGACTTCTACAGAACAGTGAAAAAATATTTCCCTGAATTAGCATAAATAGATTACTTTTGATTTCTCTATTTTTGAGAATACAAGCAAATTATATTCTAAATAAATCTGAAGTGAGCAACACAGTAAAATGCAAAGATACACCTTTTTTATAAAATGAAATAAATATTCTTAAAGGATCATATTGTTGCAGAAAACTGTGTTAGATTTCTGGGTTTGTTGTTCTAAAGTCCAGTGGTTGTAGAAAGTTCTAGTAAAGACTCAACTTGTCAGGATGGAACACTAACTTTATTGTTTCTAGAACTTTGTCGAACAATCAGCTGTACAAAATTCACAACCACAATCAGTGATGTGCGCTAGAGATGAGTTCGGGCTCATTTTTTGAAGCCCGAGCCCGAGAACTTTTAATCCGAGCCCGAGCAATATTATTTTAGTCGGAGCCCGAGCCCGAAATTTCAGTTAAAGATAAAAAAAAATCCAATTACTTCATTGATAGAATACAATGAATTTTATCGTTTGTGCAAATTAAAGACAAATACAGTTGCAAACTCTCAATGCACTTTCTAATTCTTTATTTATCCATATGTTTATTAAATAATATCGGATCTCATGACTAACTAATGAATATAAACCGCCGTTCTGAAATATCCAAAGAGCTTAATGCACCTTCCAGGCACCAGTGCCGCTATTTTATTATAAGTACAGCCAACTCCGGTTATAGTGAACCCGGATATAGTCAACCATCGGATATAGTGAACGCAAACCATTAGTCCGGATTCAAACACAGTATCTCTATCCATCATGAAGACACTTGGGTTTTAGTGAACTTCGGATATTAGTGGACGAAATTGGATGGTCCCCAGACGCTCACTATAACCTGAGTTGACTGTACTTTTATTTTCCTCATTAATCACTTTTTAAAATCTGTTTGAAGGAGTATGTTCAATAAAGGAGAAATTTTTCACGAGCCCGAGCCCGAACGCAATTGTGAATGACAGAGCCCGTCTCATCTCTAACGTGCGCGTAGCCAGGAAAATTTTTCGGGGGGTGGATATGAACTTATATGTGTTTAAATAGACAGAATTTCATCACTAATCCAAAAATTTCAGGGGGGGGGGGATATATCCCAATACCCCACCCCTGGCTACACCCCTGCTTATAACAGTCCATTTACAGAAGCCTTCACAAATGCTGTATTTCCGACACAAAATAAAACACTTCCACAGGTAAAATTCAGTGGAAATATACGAGGGATAACACTAACACTCCCTCAAGACTCAACAGTGAAGAATTTACACACAGCACTCTAAAACAATGCTTTTAAAACAAGCAATAATACTGCTTCTATAGCGTCTATACAACGCCTTAAACTCTCACGAATGTCTTTCTCATTAGAGAAATCAGTAGACTGACCGAACTGGGGAACTAGCTCTTCTTTCATAGATTACGACGAACTCTGGAGAAGATTCCACAAATAACTATCTGTGGAGTTTGTAGAACAAACTATTTTGATTGTGCAATAGAAGAGTAATATTAGGCTATTATGTATGTTAATGCAGGAAAACTACTTTACAAGCCCCTTTGGGAAAAACAGCCAAATGATCAAAATGTCGGCAAGCTTGGAGATGTTTTGGTGAAATAGCTCTAATTTTGGCACCAAAAATAAGTCCCCAAAAGTTGAGATTAGTCAAGGCCTACAATCCATATTTCTTAAGATTTCTAGAAAACGCTATGTAAACCAATGGAAAACCCTACACTACATATTTCTGGTTCTAGTTAACCGATTTTGATGCAATAAAATGCAAAATTTAACTATTTGACACATAGAACACAAATTTTATACTATTTTAAAACTTGGAACAGTGGGTCGCCCTGAAAATTCGTAAGAATATTCACAAAAGAAATAACATTATTACTATTGTATCACTAATTATATTAATAAGATATAATTAGTAAAAATGAAATGAAATTTATACAAGGTGAGACACCCATTGAAAAAATGCTCAAAATAGATAAGAAAAGATAGCAGAAAAAAGAAAAGATTATTCTTTTAATTTTCAAAGAGTTAAACACTTTTTAAGTTTTTATATGATCCTCATACAACAAAATTCCTAATTAGTATAATGTGTCCCACACACTAATGAGGTGATGAACAAAGTTTGAGAATTAAATTCTAAAAAGTGTCAAAGCTATAAAGCGAAACATATGCTGATTTAAACCACTTTTAATGGCTCTGGAAGGAAGAAAATCATGTCGGAAGGTCTGTTTCAGAGGTTCAACAGAAATTACGAAAATAATTTTTTGGATAGTAATACATGTTTACATTCAAATTCATGTATAATAAACATCAGATGATTTTTGTTTTAAGATATTGCTGAGACATTTTATGATGAAAGGCTCAAATTTTTGTATGGGGTACATTTTACTAACATGAAATTTTTTTTTATTAAGGGATCGTATACAAATTAAAAAAGTAACTTTTTGAAAATTACGATAGGTAAAAAGATTACATGAAAGAAAAATTCCTAACTTTTTTTTTTTTTTTTTCAATTTACAGTGCCCATTTATCTCTTACAGATAAAGAGTTAAAGCATGTTACCACCTTTTAGGGACACCCAGTATATATGTTATTTTAACTATAGCTAAATAATCAACTGCCAAAAATTAAGAGAATTTTTTTCAACATTTCAAAATTATGAAACAAATTAATAGTAGAGAAAGATTTAAAATTTGTGTTTGTTTAAACAATTTGAACAGCTGAGTTTAAAATTCTCCATTTTCCTAATAATATAATAATAAATTTAATTTTCATTATATTGCTCCTTTTCCTAAATAAAATTGTCTTATATTTCAAAAGTATTTTATTTTCATATTTGTTTCACAAATATTTTTTAATTTACTTTAAAAATATATACAGCTTAATGACTGGTATTTTAAATGACTGTTTTATTGTTTAACCCTTTGAGGCACGGCACAACCCTTTCCCAATGCTGAAAAAAAGGGCAGCCGTTGCCATCGCACGACTTAACTACCAGCAAGATGGTCGACGATCGAAATGTTAGTTGCGTGCCACAGATCTAGAGACCCTTTTTTTGATGCAGCTGGCTGTGCCCGCACACAGCCAGCTGTCGTACACACAGTGCCATAAATATACAGCACAGCATACTATACATCCGCATATGCATTGTGTCAAAAAATTATTATTTATTTGACACAATGCATATAATTTACATAAAATATCACAAGAAAAGAGGCCTTGCTCTTCAATGAGCATAGGGTTCCGCAGATTAGATCGAACTCTCATTTGTGCATTTTTCAAAAATTTAACATTTACTAATATTTTCATTTTCTGATTCTGCATCAAAAAGGAAACGAATAGCATTTTGAACCACATAGATTCATTTAGCTAGAATGCAATTAAAAATAAAATGCTCAGTGAGGTACATACATCCTTACAAAATGAATGTATGTTAGAATACTTTTTAAATGACTTTTGATCTAAAGAAATCTTCCCAAATACTAAAAAAAAAAAAAAAAAAAAAAAAAGGAAGAAGAAAAAGCCAAGGAGTCATATGCAATGCAAATCCCAGTCACTTTGCTATTGAATTGAAATGGTAGATGGAAAAATTAAGTTTTTCTATTGCTGTTGATTCTAATTTATTTCTTTATTGCAATCAGCAATCAATTATCCTAAAAGGTACTTAATACAATCAGTAAACAATTGATTTTATTTATTCTTCAGGAATAATTACATTTAATTAATTACACATATTTCATTTAGGCTAAACTTCCTCAGCCTAATAAAGTGGGCATCCTCGAACTTCTTTTATAACAATAACATAGCTGAGGACAACAGCACCATTGCTAAATATACCCATAATGTTCACATTATAAAATACTATGTACACAGCATTAAAAGCAGACTTTGAAGAGTCTTCAAAAGTAAGAAAATTGTGCAGCAATGCCAGTGTAATGGAAAGCAAAGAAGTTAAACAGATGAGGGAGTTACTTGACAGAATAAAACTAGACATCATTATCATTTTGTTAACAAAAATTGAAATTTCGGAGGGGTATAGACCCCCTTAAACGTCCAAGCCTTAGAGTTTTCTGTTTTTCTTTTCAATTTAGTCTAATGCATTTTGAAATATGTTTGGATAAATATTACAGTAAAAAGCAAAGAAATAAATTAATCTGAAATACACAAATATATGCAATGACATGAATTTTGAGTTTCAATGGGAACAAAGTTGGCAAAAGCATACATTTTAGTGTTAATATCAATGTCAAATATTTTATTTTTAACGAGATTAAAACTGATGTGCTACTGCTTAACTGATTGAACTAGTATTTATCTATATTAGTAAAATACTATACCTCACCTCAACACACCAATGCGAAATAAAAATCCCTCTAATCATAAATTAGAAGTACTTTTACCAAAGAGTCAAACTTACCGAAAAATTCTTCCCATTTAAATTCATCGTCTGATTCTGTTTTTGGTGCAAAACCAGAAGATGCTTGGCACATTTCAGAATTCCTCGCCGGCGTTTCCTCCATACGATTAATAATCATTAATGTATTCCTCGAGTCTCGCGTTCCTGACACTATTGTAACGAAAAATCCACAACAACATCAATGTAATATCACAGTAAGCTATCTGACAACACAAAGGTGTACCCAAGTTCCGCTCTTCAGACAGAAGAAGCGTGACTTGGAATTATCTTGGCCGGAAATCTTTAGAGTATAAATATCCCGCGACACTGAACTACAGAGCACTTTCAGATACGGGTCACAATATTTCACTGTTTCTTCCTTAGCCATTATACGTGAACACTTTCACCCTTAGTAAATATTACATCATACACTAACAAACACAATCATTTAAAATAAATTATGGGTACTGTAGATAATGTAAATATATTTTAGTAACAAGGTATTCCAAAGAATAAACAGCGGCTAGATTCGTTGTACAATTGTTAAAAACGCAAATATTCTAAGCTTGTTTGATTTTATGCAAATTATCTCCAAATAGGAATTTCCGTGCATTAAGATTTCTTAAACTTGATACATTCACATTTTCAATAAGAACTGAACACAGGATGTTTTGCCTTTTTAAATATCACAAGCACGGTCTACTCAGAATATAACAGCAGCTAACCTTTATTTACATTAAGATGCAAAAAACATGTGCGTTGTAGCTTGTCGAACAGAATCGATGCGTTTCAGGACCATTGCCAAAAGTTAAAAGTCTATCTCAGGAAGCAGTTTACTTCTGTCCAGCTCACCGTCATCTCAGCTCAGTCTTCTCGATTTGTAAACTGAGCTTGGGGTTGCAAAACGCATATCGCCAAGCTTCATATTTGCGTGCCAACTTTCGCCATTTCATTCAGTGGGCTACGTTCTTAGAAGTGTTTTTGTGGAGGTTTTTAAATATTTTTAAGCTATTGGAATTATATGATGGAGGAAAATGTTTTATTTAACTATTCTAATTACCTCCTCAATATGAGATTAAGTTTACGAAATTTTTTTAAAATTACGTATTATTATCAGACTGGTTAGATTAAATAATGATGTGGGGAATTTAAGCATCTATAATCTAGTTTAGCTGTAGTACTTTGATCTATGAAGACAAAAAAAATAAACAAATATGACTATTTTAAGCTTGTTTTTATTGAAAATATTGCAAAAATAGAATAAAATTATCACTAAAAAAAATCTTTAATATTTTTCTTGCCAAGTCGAGCGATAACTGCTCTTTCCCTTTTACTAGTTGAAGCAATTCATCGGGATAGTCCAAATGCCGAAATTCAAGGGAAGGGAATATAAAAATCGGTTGAGGGACCCCAAGCAAAGAAAGAAAGAAAAAAAATAGATATTTTAAACAGAAAGAGAAAACAATCAAGGTAACATTTAACCAGGTTTTTATGGTCATAAAAGGCTGGGTAATGCATACCTGATGTCAACAACTATAAATTTCACAAAGTAACTGTAAGATCGTAAAATAAAAGTTCATGACATCAGTTTCTGACGGGAAATGTGAACTAACCATATTTATGAACAATAAAATACATTACCTGTATCCCTCTCCACCTCCAACCCCAACCTTTGAAAAAGCTATTTTGTAATTGATAAAAGCTATCTTGTAATAAATTGTTCCACATATTTTAAACTCATTCAATATTCAGTAAAAGTATTCTTTTTTTTTTTCTCTTAAAAAGTATAATAAAATGAAACTTGTAATACGCTGTACAATAAAAAATATCTTATTTCTTTTTAATCTTGCTTTAGTATTTCTCTTGCGGACTTTCAGATTGCATGCTTGAAAACAAATTTGAAAAAAAAAAAAAAAAAAAATCTGGAGTGACTCCACCCGACTTTCCAAACACTTACTTACTATTAAGTTCATTACCAAGCATTTAAATAAATTTTTATCAATTAATAATTCAAACATATATACTAAATTGAAGCTCAATCGAATGCACCGTTTAAACGCTAGCGCACTTTCAAGAATTTCTCCCCTCATAGGCCATAATGTAACAGAAATCTTTGTCGTAGCCCTGTAGAAAAACTATAAGCACTATACACACCAAAATCAATACCGGTCTTGCAACGGTGGTTTATAAGATATACACACAATTTAAGCTCAATCGAATGCCCTGTTTAGGAGCTATCGTGTTCAATCACGTACATACAAACACACATAACACATACACACATACATCTCCTAAAAATAGCATAAATGAATTCAGAAGACCTCAAAACGTGTAAATACACTAAAATCTCGAAGTCGAATTTTTTCATGATTACAATACTTTCCTTACATTGTTGTTGTTGTTGTTGTTGGAACATGTATTCGGACTTGTGTGCTTGTTTTCACGAGGAACCGCTTATAAATCCACGTCAAAGAAAGGACAAACACAAGGGGAGGGGGGGAACTGCCTTGGGGGAAGGACTGTTCTGGGTATCTAGCGCGTATTCACGTTACATCTGGAGAAAACCGCCCAAAACTCCAGACCGCTAGACCGACGGAGGACAGAACCCTGTTCCTCCACTTGAGCCATCTCCCAATATCGGTGGCTTTAACCACTGTGCTACACATTGGACTTTACATGCAGAGCCTGATCATAGGTGGTCGGGACCCCGGGGCAAGAGGTTATTTTGGGGCCCCTACTATCATAAGCATTTTAACTTTTTTGTTTGTTTGTTTGCTGTTGCATTTTCCCGACATAAAAATAAAACATTTTTAAAGAATACTAAAATTGAATTAAAAATTACCTATTTATTTATACTTATTTAGAACAAGACTATGTATTTAAATATTTTTAGGACAGCTAGCTGGCTGTGTCCGGCACAGCCAGCTGTCGACAAAAAAGGGGGTCTCTAGATCTGTGGCACGCGATGAACGTTTCGATCGTCTGCCATCTTGCTGGTAGTTAAGTCGAGCGATGGCAACGGCTGCCCTTTTTTCAGCATTGGGAAAGGGTTGCGCCTGATAGGGTTAAAAGGACAACAAAAGGAAGGCCTGCCAAGGGCGCCGTGCTATGCTTAGAGGCTTGCGGCGGGCCAAATAGAAAGTTTGCCCCCGGGTGATGCGAGACGTAGTACATAGACCAGGGGTGGCGAACCAATGACCAGTAGCGTAGCTAGGGGGGTGCAAGGGGGGACATCTGTCCCCGGGCGCAGCACCAAAGGGGCGCCAAATCGATGTTACGAAATTTTAGAAGAAAAAAAAGGAGTTGTGTTTGTATTTTTATTTGTTGACAGAAAAAGAAAAAAATAGAACAATCACAAATGAATTTTTTTATAAAGTTATAATCAAACTTTTCACAATGACTTGTACAGGAAATGTTTGTAGCTATTTCAGAAGATTTTCTTTGGAAATCGAGTTGAGCTTCCCCATTCCTTTTTTCTTCTCTCTTGAGGGCTTCTGTGTCGTGTAACTGCGTTTTTTATATTTGGCCATTTCTGTCTCTGACTATATTCCTAGGATGTTCCAGAATTCTTGTTTACAGTATTTTATCAAGGTCAAAACATTACTCAAGTTTTCCCAAACTTTTTTAGAATGATCTTGGTGGATTTCGTTTTGGATATTTATGGTGTTACAAATCAAACTTTTATGCATTAGCCATGGTAAAAAAAAAAAAAAAAAAAAAAAGCCTATATATACATTATTAATCGGTAATAGAGAATGGCATTCTCAAACCCAAAATACTCTCTTAAATTCAGATCAAGTTTTCTCAGTTTTGAGTTCAAAATAGCGCCTCTCCGAAGATGGCGCCCCTTGCTTATCTTGCTTACTGTGTCGGGGCGCTCCTGTGTACGATCCACCCGTTTGGTAATTAATAACGCAACTTTTAATATAACTCTTATTAGTATAATAAAATGTAGTATTATTTCTAATAAGTACGTATAAAAGATCCACCGATCACTATACTAGTGTAAAATTATTCTTTTTAAATTATTTAAACAATCTTGTATTTTAGATAAATTTAAACTTGATTTTTAACATTCATTAATAAAAATTTATTCTTTATACAATCATTATCAAAAATCAAAGCTGGAATCATTAAAGCTCTTGCCCACAGTTCAGTCTTCAAATTGAACATGAGGCAAAATATTTTTCAATAACCCGTGTATGTTTATCTAGAAAGTGCAAGAAATCAGTCGTAAATTTTTTGACTCCTCAGTTACCTTGTTGCCGGAAGACTATCGACCAGAGGTTTCAGTGTATTCGTTATGTCTACGCGTAGACCACCTATTATGTACTATCATCCGGTACTTGAGTCATAAATTACGTTCTGGATGCAGTGGCGGCTTATCCATTTGAGGAGATGAGTACGTGAAGCCCCAAAGTAAAATATCTATATAAATAAAATTAGACTTTTCTGTACACTTCTTGGAATTCAAAAATTTAAAAAGTTTGTCTGTCTGTCATTCTGTCCGTGACGCTTTTTTGTTTAAGTATCACGTAAAAACGAGTGAAGCGAATGATATGAAATTTGGTGTCATGATAGATGGTCACTCAACTTAAAACATAAGCGTCGAATTTTTAAAAAATCTTCATTAGATTTCGAGATTTTGTGAAAATCCTTTCAAACTGCGTAAATGTGTGTTCCAGCATCACTTAAAAACGACCGAAGCGATTGAAATGAAGTTTGGTATCATGATTGGTGGTCACTCAACTTAAAACATTGTCGTCGAATTTTTTAAAAATCTTGATTAGATTTTGAAATTTTGCGAAAATTGTTTCAAACTGCGTAAATTTGTGTTCGCACATCACGTAATAGCAAAGGTGAAAAAATGGTATTTGGTGAAATGATAGGTGGTCATTCACCTTAAACTATAAGCATCTTAAAAAAAAATAAATAAATAAATAAAAAAAGATCAGATTTCGGGATTTTGCGAAAATCGTTTCAAACTGAGTGAATTTTTGTTCACGCATTACATAATAATGACTAAAGCGAATGATATGAAATTTGGTCACATGATGTTGCTCAACATAAAGTATAGGTGTCCAATTTTTTAAACATTTTGATTAGATTTTGAGATTTTGTGAAAATTCTCTCAAAATGCGGTTATATTTCTTCAAGCATCGCGTAATAACGACTAATACGAAATTTGGTGATATGATAGGTAGTTGCTAATCTTAATTTATAGGTGTTGAATTTAAAAAATATTTTGATTACATTTTGAGATTTTGTGAAAATCGTTTTAAAATGCTGAAATTTTTGTTCCAGCATCACGAAATAAAGACTGCAGGGAATGAAACGAAATTTGGTGACATGATAGGTTTCAACTCAACTTAAATTCCAGGGTTCCAATTTTTCAAAAATGTTGATTAGATTTTGAGATTTTGCAAAAATTATTTCAATATGCGGAAATATTCGTCCGCTCATCACATAATTACGACTAAAGCGAATGAAATAATATTACTAAGTTACTCTCTAACCTGTAATATTTTAACAATGTACATAGGGCCGTGGTAGCCCAGTGGTTAAGGCGTTGGACTCGTAACCGCAAGGTTGAGGGTTCGATACCGGCATACCACTAAAGACCACGGTGTACGTGCACGTTAAATCCTTGGTTCCGAAAGTCCTCTCAGCGGTCGCTAACAGTTTCCGAGGGGTGCCAATATTCAGAAGCCCTCCCCCCACCTTCTGATGAGGTTCCAAATTGTGGCGGGAAATTCCGGGAAGGACGCATATGTAGCTCTAAGCGACACATTCAGTAACGCGAGCTGTCCTCTCCTGGCAAATAAACAATATACATAAAAATTATAACTTCGCTTTCTTTACTTTGGCAACATTCTACATCCATTCTGTGTACTGTAGTGTAGGTTCTACAGTACAGCCTTTAATCGATCGCTCGTACGAACGGAAAAATTCCCTGCTCTTCTGATACCATCCATTCTGTGTACTCCTACAATGCTAACGAAAGTTCTTGCTTTTTGGAAATTTGCATTTATTTTTTTTTTCTATACTAACCCGTCAACGTCGGGTACTTCAGCTAATATAAAATAAACACATTGACAAATTATTATTTTTTAAAAATATTAAGTACACTTCTAGATTTTTGTGAATTTAAAACGTCAGTTTTACTCTCTTCCCCCACTATTATTAAAATACTCTTATTATGGCTAACGCACTGTAGTGTAGGTTCTACAGTACAGCCTTTAATCGATCGCTCGTGCGAACGGAAAAATTCCCTTCTGATCCGCTCTCTGAGAACAGAAGCGGAGAGAATTGAGAAGCAGTACGGCTCTTCTGATATCATTCCGTTCGCACATTTTCGGTGTGCACAAGGGACATTTTTTACGGTTATCTCTTCCGGATTTTCCCTTGGTTTGTTACGTTCGGTTAGTTAATCCATTTTTATTTCATTTCTATCCTTTTTCCACTAAAATATTTTTTTTTTAGAAACTAGTGTAAATAATTAAGATGGGAGCAAAAGAAATGTTTCGGAGCTAAAGCAGGGAAAATTTTCAATACTATCCTTTGACAAAAAATTGAAATAAAATGAATCAAGACTTGTACCTTTGCTAACACTTATCTTGGTGACGAAATGTAAGACAAAATATTACTTGTTTTCTTTCAGTTGCGTGCATTGTTTTCCTTTAACTGCTGGAAACGCAAATATATTTTAATTTGTAAGGTGCGTTGTATCTGCCTATTTAATTTTCGACTTTTTTTTTTTTTTTTTGTGAACCTCCATTTAAATAACCCACGAGCCGCCACTGTCTGGATGCTCTCGTAATTCGGGGACATTTGAAGAGAACTGAATGTCAACGTGAGATATTTTTTTCTCGTATGATTCTACTTAGTCTTTCATTCCTTATATAGTAATAATCTGCTGTACTCGTCTTTTTAAAAAGCTGCATATTTAAATAGAAACTGCTTTAAAGTCTGCGTTTCTGGTTCTCCTTCCCAAGAGAACCTTCAAGTTAAGGTAAGAAATATTGTACTTTTGCAGTTTTCTATATTGCTGAATGCTAATTATGATTTTTTGAAATAAAAATGCGTGTTTAAAATTTTTCAGTGCTTAAGGTTGTTCTTTTAATTATATTTTTACTAGTAATAATGCAAGAAATAGTACAAGTTTTGAGCATCTTCTCGGAAAAAAAAAAAGTTGATATCAGTAACTGGAAAAGAATTCAAAATGTCTTATATTTCAAATGCCAGAAAAAAAAAAGCCCGAAAAAAATTCATTTTGATCCGTTTGGTAATCGGGTCAGTAAAATATTCGAATTGTAGAAAATAAATGCCATCATACGTACATTCATTATTAGCTGGTGTACATAATCTATCGAAGTGCAAATCACTAGACGAGATACACGGTAAAGCAAGTATAAATTAGTTTTGGCCTGACATAAATATTAAATATAGTTAATTCGACTGCTGAAGAAGGATAAAACAATTTTGTATCACTGACATATGCCCACCCCCCAATGGTGGGGACTAAAGCCCGCCTGAATGTGGAGAGTTAAAAGGGAATTTTTTTTTTTTTAAATAGAAAATTGTCAGTTAATGAATTAAAATGTTTTATTCTTAAAACTTGTCCTTAGATTATTTCTATCACTTTTTTCACATAACGAATTACGTTTGATAATGGGCTTCTATGGGTAAATGGTATGGCGTTCTATGGACAAATGGTACAGAAGGTTTTGATGTTAAAAGAAAGTAGCTGTAATCGGCAAACAAGCCAAAATGCAATCAAGAAAGGAAGGGGGTGGGGGATTTAACGTATTTTAAATAATTGTATTTTTTAATCACTTTTTTTAATTAAAATTTTTTTTTAATTTTCAGATATTACAGTTTTCTGAAGAACTTTTATGGGTTTGCCCTTTCCCTTTTTAGGGGAAGGTGGAGGGGGGGGGCGCAAAATCTTCAGTTGTCCCCGGGCGCTGGTAACCCTAGCTACGCCTCTGCCAATGACACGCGTGCCATTGATGGCACGCGACGCAATATTTTGGGCACGCCACCGATCAAAAAGGTTTGCATTTTAATTAAAAATAACAAAGTTCATTATGAAGTATCACGATCGAAGATCGAACGGTCACTAAGTCAAAATTATTTGACGGCACGTCTATGGCCTCATTAAACATATCTTTAGAAAAAAATGGCCCGTTGATCCATAAAGGTTCGCCACCCCTGATATAGACGCACTGTATAGACGTAACGTTGTTGCAACCCTCTGTCTGGCAACTCCACTCTCTTTGAAGTTAATAAAACTTCTCTGCAATGAGCGCATTCAATCGAAAATTGTCAACCCCCGCCATGGCAGGGACCTGACTGGGATTGACAATGTGCGGGCCATCTGGCAACCCCAACCTTCAGGCTCAATTCGCATCCCGTTCGCTATTATTTCCTGTTGTCTCCACCCCCGAAAGGAACCCCCGTCGAAATTCGAAATCACCCACTCTCCGTCGCATGCATGCACCCTCGACATTCAAGAATTTAGGAAAAGTCAACTGATTACTTTGTGTCAACGGATGAGTAGTAGAATATGTTTGATTTTCGGAGTATGCGGGGAGATATGATATAATTAATTAATATTAATTAATTATGAAAAGTATGTATAATTATTCGCATATCTAACTCGTTGGCTGAATGTAATGATTCCAGATTGTACTACTCCAAAACGATAGTTTTACGGTAATTAAGATACAGATCCACATCATTCGACCGATAGACTTGAAATTTTGTACAGATATGTAAAATGATAAAGAGAAGGCCTTAACTTACTTCAAACGCCAAGACTCTGCCTCGTCTCGCGTCTCGCATAGCAAAATATTTCCCTTCTCGTCTTTCGTCTAGTCTCGCAAAAAAATTGCCTGTCTCGTCTCGCGAGACGAGACGAGAACGCGAGATTTCTCGCGTCTCGCGTCCATCCCTAATTCTGCACAATGACGCACACGTTTTGTCTCCGTTTGCCGTTACGCAAAAGAATATTTGAATGTTACTAAAATTTCCTAATAAGTTCAATTTGTGAATATATGTAATATATTTCCCCCAAAATTCATGTAGCTGAAAAGAATTTATAGGACATCATTTATCTATAAAATTTTCTTGATAATCTTCGTTAACCCCAGGGCCCGATTAAGGTACTTCGGGGCCCTAGGCACAGCATTATTTCGCCCCCCCCCCAACTCCAACAATGACTATCCCTGCCGCCCCCCGTGAAATTTTTAGTATGTACAAAATTTATGCAAATTGAAGAATAATTATGAATTCAAATCTAAATTCTTAAGGGACTGTATACATTTAATTTTTTTTTCTGTTATTAAAATACTTTTTGTAATTACATGTAAGCAATAAACTGCCATATTTCCAACAATATGATGGAATATTTCAAGTTATACATCCTGATTTGGCAGCATTTTTTTTGTTAAATAATATAGCAAACGTAAGCATAATCAAAAGTAAGGATTGTGAGATCATTTTTATCGCGCCTTAAAACACCATAGTTATCGTAGACCCGCATTTGGGTCTGGGACCCTCAGCTTATTTTGTTAGCAATTGTTTTTTTCTAAATTTGTAAAAAAAATTCTTACTTTTTGGTTTTTGGGGCCCCATAAAAAATCTGGGGCCCTAGGCATGGGCCTACTGTGCCTAGGCCATAATCAGGCCCTGGTTAACCCTTTGAGGCGCAACCCTTTCCCGATGCTGAAAAAAGGGCAGACGTTGCCATCGCCCGACTTAACTACCAGCAAGATGGCGGACGATCGAAACGTTCATCGCGTGCCACAGATCTAGAGACCCTTTTCTGACGCGCGTCAGAAAAGGGTCTCTAGATCTGTGGCACGCGATGAACGTTTCGATCGTCCGCCATCTTGCTGGTAGTTAAGTCGGGCGATGTCAACGTCTGCCCTTTTTTCAGCATTAGGCAATCTATCCAGCTGTTCTCGCATTCTTCCATTTTTCAGCAGATGTCACTGCTGTTAAAAGTAATCGTGACCATTTTTTAACGGGAAATGACGTGCTAAAAAGTAAAGGTTTCTCGTGGAGCTATGTCACCCGCAACTATTTTTGTAGAAATCAAATCTATTCTTCGTGACTGGCAACAGTCAAAACGTCAGAGTTTGGTGTTGCCAGAGCGGGAACACTGCGCGTTAAAGGGTTAAGCAAATCTCTCCATTTTTGTAGCAGCAAAAAGAAAGTGTTTTTTAGAGCTTTCCTAATTAAGCTATACCATCACCGAACATTTCAGCCACCATAGTAGTTACGTATGCATGAATTAAACAGTTTATGTCATACATTACCCATTATATAGAGTTAAGCTTAGCTATGATCCATTACATAAAGGTGGAACATACTAGTTAATGAAATTAATATAATACAGTGAAACCTGTTAAGTTAACCACCCAGTGGTTCCACGTTTTCGTGAAAACGGAAACAGATGGTCAACTTATCAAGTTTACATTTATTTCTGCCTCTTATTGTTTGATTTTCGTATTTTATCATCTACGTGCTTATACACTGCATAGTACATGAAGTATATGTAGTATACTACAAAATTATATAAAATATGTGTGTGAAAAAAAAAAAAAATACAAAATACGAATAATATTGCTTACTAGGGTTAAACATTAATTATACGTATATATTACTGTATTATTAATATTATCATAGTACGTATAGTTACACTGTATACTACATAAACTATTAAGTTGAACAGAAACAAGTTAATTTAATCATGAAACTCACTTTATTACTGTATTAATACATTTTCCATAGTGTATGTATGTATTAAGGGTTTGTACTTCATACATACCTACTACTGTATACGTATACTAATGTATTATATATATTCTCAACCTGATTTTCTTGTTGGGGTATGTTATTTTTGCAGTATTTTCCTCAATGCTTTTTAATTTTATATCTGTAAATCTATTCTTGCTATCTCATGCTTCCATTCCCATGTTTTTCTATAATAGGATGAGGCCCAAATATGTGGAGAGAATAAAATAAAGACGAGACGAAGGGCTTTGACTGATAAAGAGCGAAATAATTTTCGGTCGAAACGATCGTATCGTGTTATAAGTAACCTTTTCTTTTATGTGTGTTTTTTGAGGACAAACAGGAAGGCAAACTTGTAACATTATTTATAAGGAATGCATTTTTTAAAGGCCATACTTAAGTGGGCGGTCCAAGGGTCTGGATACCCCCTCCTCCGAGTTGCGATTTTTTTCAACAAAAAGATAATGATGAAGACTGTTTGAAAAATTCTGCCTTTCCCACCGTTTGGACCCTCTCTGAAATTTTTTTCTGGGTACTGCATTTTTTGTCCCACAGTGTATTAAATATACTCTGGTATGTGTCTCTTATTCTGGTATGTGTCTCTGTGTTTAGAATACTCATACAGCTTCACCTGCCTAGGTAATCAGTTGAATAAATAATGCTGGCATGAAATAGCTACATTAAAATTATTTATTCTTTCAATGAATTATCTACAATTGATTAACAGTTCCATAGTAGAGCTTCAAAAATTGTCTTATCCCAAAAAAGAGAGGAGGGGGGTGTTGAGAAAGTAAGAAAGAATTACGATATTTATTTTTTGCCTAAAAAAATTGATCTTGTAAGGGGGAGAAAACGAAAACTTTCAAGCTAAAGGCGCGGGGCCAGTAGCATTTCCTACTTCTGCTATAGGGCTGATACGGCATTGAACTCAGTAATGAAAAATTTAGAAACAGCACTTAAAAACCAGCTTCGAAAAGCAAGCGAAAATACCGCTTTATAGCGTCAATACAAAGCGTGACGCAGCAAACTCACTCAACGAGAGCTCCATGAACACTGACTTCCAGAACTTCGTCGAACAATCAGTTGTACAAAATTCAGAAGCTCAATTAGCCAATATACGTGCTATAACAATCCGCTTAATACAGAAGCTTTCACAAATGCTGTATTTCTCACACAAAATAAAACACTTCCACAGGCAAAAATTCAGTGGAAATATACGAAGGATTTTGTAAACAGTCCCTCAAGACTCAGCAATGAAGAATTTAGACACAACAATTTAAGACAAGGCTTCAAAAAAGCAAGCGAAAATACCGCTTCTATAGTACAAATAATTAATTCACAACGTAACACAACGAACACACTCACCGAATGATCGGTTGGATAACTAACAGAAACTGGGGGATCCCGCCACTTTTATAGTTGACTACGAACATTGTGGAAGGTTCCAGAAAGAACCATCCGTGGAATGTACTAGAACAAGCTCTAGTTTCATTGTGTAATAGAAGAGTAATATTAGGATATTATGCATGTTAATACAGGAAAAACAGCTTTACAAGTCCCATTGGGGAAAGTCGTGCAGAATGACAGAAATGTCGCCAAGCTTGGCGACTTTTGGCGAAATATCGCCAAATTTTGTGCCAAAAATAAGTCCCCAAAAGTGAGGTTTACCGAAGGCTTAGGACCAGTATTTCTCGAGATTTCTAGAAAATGTTATACAAACCAATAGGTAAACAGAAAACTCCGTATCTCACATTCTAGTTAACCGATTTTGATGCAACAAAAAGCAAAATTTAACTATTTGCCGCGTAGAATACGAATTTTAAATACCAGAACAGCGGGTTGCCCAAAAAATTCGTAACAATACATTTATCTTGTGCATCTTTAACACAATTTATGTATAAAAAAAGTTAACAAAATAAAAAAGCTGCGCAAAATTTTTAAAAAATATTATACACATCCTTTAAAGGACAAATCATAATCCTACTAATATTATAAATGTCAATGTTTGTATTTATGTTGATTACTCTTTCACGCTGAAACGGTTTGACGTATTTGGGTAAAATTTGGAATAAAAACAGTTTAAGTCCTGGATTAACAAACAGGCTACTTTTTATCGTGCGAAAAAAACACTCGACCTATAATATACAAAAAAACTATCTATCAAAAAAAGGATACAATTGAGCTAACTTTCATTCAGTTTGGATTATGCATTTTTCTGCGCGTCTTTTCCCCCTTCTATTTCTAATGTATTACATCCAGAAAAAGGATGTTAGGAATATCAATTTTAATTTTGTTTAATCACACTCATGAATAACGATACTTTCCAACTTGATGGAATAAGGAGAGAAAATAGGCAAGACGCATGGATATGATACGTTTTTAATATATAGCACTTTAGTGCGTATTTAAAATCTGAAAGTGTTTCGGATTTTCTTAATTTTTTTGGTACTTGCGTATTATCCCGGCTGTCCGCCAAGACCAGCGATTTTTCTCTAAGATAAATCCCGGGCACATGAAATTGTTTATGTTTTGGAATACGATTGGCAGCAGTTTGCCAGCACATTTGACGAAAAAATAGTTTGGCAGGAATGACCGCCGGGATAATACGTAAGTACCCTTTTTTTTCCTTTCCGTTTTTTGATAACGGCCGATATATCTAGAAGCTCTTCAGAATTAATATAGGATGAGAATAATTTGTACCTTTTTGTAAGTTTTTATCATTAAACCATCTTATTTTAGTAACCAGGGGCAGCCCGACACGGTAAGCAGGTAATCATCTCATCGGGGCGCTGGCTTCGAAGGGGCGTCATATCGAACTCAAAAACTAAATAGAGCATAAAAGAGGGCGTCTTTTTTACTTAGCAAGGGGTGCCACTTACCCTAGGACCGCCCCTGTTTGTAACCATTTTAATTTTAAATTCCATTCTGAGATACTTCAGTGGCAAGGAAGCCGCTGAGAAACACAAGATTTATTAAGATGGCGAACCAACTGGTCGCCGGACGCGGCTAGTAGACCATATATTCTAACAAAAGAGTTTTCTAAGAGAGGTTGGATTTTATTAGTAATAATATAACTTTGATTTAAAAAATAAATCGTCTTTATTTATAGATATCACTTCACGGAGAAATTAGGGGGGAAGGAAAGATGGATGTTATCTTTGCAAGAAACAGAAGCCATAATTACTTTTTATCTAGTAGCAAATTATGAAACGTACGTGACTTCCATAATTAAGAAAATTAATGACAGTTAGATGAAGAAGAAATTTTTTCTTCTATGTTCATTTGCCTAAACATAGCTTTGCTTTCCTACGTTACCGAATATGTTAATGATGGACAGAATAATAGAACTTTATTCAAGAATGAAAATATTTGACGGCACCAAATCATTTGAGTAGGTGTTATTACGGCTGTTCTAACAGAAAATTAAAGGCATGTGATTGCAATACCCATGTCATTTTCCTTTCCCCTCGGCGGTTTACTCTTTATTATTATTCATTTATTAATTGTCTGTATCGTTAAAGGGAAAATCAAAACCACTGCTCTAAATGCAACCTTATTTTGACGGAATGAATTCAACCCATTTACCTTAAACTTCTAGGGACAGATTACGTGATTACTTGTGTAGATTACTAAACTGTAAACGAAAGGAACGTTATAAACAGTGAAAAATATTCTTTTTGAAAACTCTCGAAGATCAACTTTTCAGTTATATGGCAAGTTATTAATGAGGTAACTGAACCGCTTAATGTATGGTTAATGCACACGTCTCACGTGCTGCAGAATACTCTGCTTGTTTCCTGGGTCCGTTGTTCTAAAGTCCAGTAGGTGTAGAAAGTTCTAGTAAAGAGTCCACTTGTCAGGAAGGAACACGAACTTTATTGCTTCTAGAACTTAATCGAACAATCAGCTGTACAAAATTCACAAGCACAATCAGACAGTAACGTGCTTTTAACAGTCCGCTTAGTACAGAAACTTTCATAAATGCTATATTTCTCGCACAAAATAAAACACTTCCACAGGCAAAAATTCAGTTTTAATATACGAGAGATTTCGTAAACAGTCCCTCAAGACTCAGCAATGAAGAATTTTCACACACTTAGATGACACACTTAGAAGACACTGAATTGAATCACAACACTTAGAAACAAAGCTTCAAAAAAGAAAGCGAAAATACCGCTTCTCAGCGTCAATTGCTCTCTGATCAAGCAGAAACAGGACTGCCTGAATTCTCCGGTCTGTCTGCCTATTTATACCCTCCGACATGCTTTCTAGAAAAATCGGGATTTGTAGAAAGACTCAGAACAATCTCGTTTTGATTACGTCATAGTAGAGAAACAGAGTAGGCTATTATATGATGTTAAGGCAGAAAAACTAACTTTACAAACCCCATTGGGAAAATCCTGCCAAATGACCAAAATGCCACCAAGCTTGGCGGCTTTTGGCAAAATATTGCCGAATTTGGCGCCAAAAATAAGTCCTCAAAAGTGAGGTTAGCGAAGGCCTAGGACCAGTATTTCTCGAGATTTCTAGAAACCCTATGGGGAAACGGAAAACCCCATATCTCCGTTTCTAGTTGACCGATTTTGATGCATCAAAAAGCAAAATTTAACTATTTGAAGCGTAGAATACGAATTTTGAACTATTTTTAACAGCCAGGAGGTAGAACTGTCCGAAAATTCGTAACATTGAGTTATATTGCAAGTTATTAATGAGGTAACTGAACCGCTCAATGTACGCTTAATGGTACGCTTGCCAGATGTCCCGGTTTGCAGACAAAATCCCGGTGTCCCGGCCGGTTTACTTCACGTCCCGGTAAAAATTAAATTTGATTATAGATGACCAAAAAAGTCTAAAAATAATTAACTGTGAAGGATTTTTAAGGATAATTACTTTATCATTCTTTTTACTGTACTGTATAAAAAGTGAGAACTATCGAAGAGTATGGTGGTGTGCTAATAAGTATTGTTCAAATTTTTATTCCTCACTAGCGGCTACCTGCGACTTCGTCCGCGTCGTCTTTAGAATTAGATCCCGAGAGAAACGAAGCATGTGTGAATAACAAATATATTTGCGACTAAAGAAACTGCATTTAAATATTATTTGCCTTTTTACTTATTTTAAATGAAGTATAATGCATGGTAGTAAACTTCATTTAAAATAAGAGAGTATGCAGAATTACTAAATTTAGATTTTTTTTCAGCCATTTGGCGAATAGAGACAGTTGTGACAGTATTTGCGAACTGTTTTGAGTGTTCTTGTAAAAGAAATATTTCTGTTATATGCATGAATTTTAGCCTATGTTAATCAGGAATAGTGCAGCTTTCTATTAGCGAAAAAGTTTTAGAATCGGTTCTGTAGTTAAAGAGATACTCAGAGAGCGTAATGTATTAGAATTATTTTGAGTGTTCCTGTAAAGGAACTATTTGCGCTACATGCATCAATTTTAGCCTATAATATTCAAGAATAGTGTAGCTTACTATCAGTGAAAAAAAGTTTTGGAATCGGTTCAGTACTTACAGATACACATAGAGCATAATTCTTATTACACATAGAGTTTAATTCTTATTAACAATTCTATATAATGTAATTCTTATGAGTATCCCTGTAAAAGAACTGTTTGTGATATATGCATAAAAGGTAGCCTATAACACTCAGGGTCCCACCAGTGTCCAAGAGGTTCTGCTCTCAAAACTGGAATGCGGGAGGTGCCAGGTTCAAACCCCGGTCGCGCCTGTCGACCTAGCTGCTCGCAGTTTTCCGTGTTTTTTTTTCCAAAACCTCGCGGAAATACGCGCTAGGATCCCTTAGAAAATTCCACACAGAGGAATTCCCCATATAGGCCTAGGACCTTAGTGCAGTCAATCGGTCTTAATCCACAAACAAACAAACAATTATACTCAGGAATAATGTAACTTTCAATCAGTGCAAAAAGTTTTAAAATCGGTTTAGTAGCTACAAAATTTCTATAGAGCGCAATGCATTGGAATTATTTTGAGTGTCTTTGTAAAGGAATTATTTATGCTATATGCTTGAAAGGTTGCCTGTATGTTAATCCAGGGCATAAGCTATCTTCATTACAAATTTTTCCAACCATTTTTGTGTGATTCAGTCAAAAACATCCAAACACATAAACGTACAAATTTATATTATTGGTAGGATTTGGAAATTGAAATTTATGAACTTTAAGAAACACATCTGGACTTTTCTTGGTACTTACGTATTATCCCGGCGGTCATTCCCGCCAAACTGTTTTTTCGTCAAATGAGTTGCCAATCGTATTCAAAACCATTAATAATTTCATGTGCCCGGCATTTATCTCGGCAAAAAATCGCTCGTCTTGGCGGAACGCCGGGATAATACGTAAGTACACTTATCTTTACTTATGCTTTTTAATTTGGCATAAAATCAACATAATTTCCATACCAATTTATGTTTTCCAAATGCATGTGATTTTTGCAAATAGAATTTCTGCTTTATTTCAAAAGCATAAATCATTTTGTGCGGGCAATAAAACAGTTTTTAATTAATAAGTTAGAAAAGTACTTAAATTTTAAAATTCTGAGCCTCAGGTACACTTTACCGAAGTCATGTGCCCAGTCATGCTCAAATTTTCAAAGCTCTGCTTTCTGTAGATTTGTCTGGAGAACATTCATTTTTATTATTAGAGATAGATAGATTTGGCATAAAACTGGCATAATTTCCGTATTATTCATGGATGTTTTTCAGATGCACGTGCTTCTTCATTGAAGTAATAGCATTCTTGTTAGCTCAAAACATGAATCACTTGATACGGGCGAAACTCGCCAAGCATGGCAACGTAAAAACGTTTTTAAATAATAATTAAAGAAGTAATTAAAAATCTAAAATTCTAAGTAGCCTATAACCTTCTCCAGGGTCCCATCTATATCTAAAACCAAAATTCATCATAATTTATTGAGCGGTTTAGGCGTGAAAGCGTCATAAACAAACAAACAAACAAACTCACTTTCGCATTTATAATATTAGTTAGGATTCAAAGTGTTTCTTTTTACTCAAGCAACTTATAAATATTAACTCGTAAGAAATAAAATGTTCAAATTTATATGTTTGTGTCATTTATTAATACCACTGGTTCAGGTTCTTAATCAGTAACCATTTATTCATAGCATTGAGAATAAACTATCCTCTAAAACACTCCAAAAACCCGACAAAAGTGTGTACCCTTGAGGGGAAAATGCAAATGTAGTGTTACGGCCAGGAATCTGGGCCCAGGGGAGGAGATTGCCCTCCGTGGTGGACTTAACCCGTATTTACGCGAAGTTTCGTAGAAAATCACGGGAAACTCCGAACGGTTAGGTCGGCGGACTCGACCTGGTTTTGAACTAGGCATCTTCCGTCTCCCAGTTGAGAGCGCAAACGCGTTCAGCCACAGGTCGGGTAAATGTACCCTTGAATACCCTTGTCACTGGGGACATTCCGGTGTCCCGGTTGAATATTTCAGAAATCTACTTAATGGCCACGTCTTACGCAATAGATGACGTTTATATTTCCAGCACTATATCGATGGAAGCAATGAAACATGGCTAAATTTTATTTTAAGGTACAAACGTGAAAGTACGTCTCGTTAAAAGGATGCATATTAGTAAATAAAGTGTGCGTGAATATTACGGGGCTAGAGCAGACCTGGTCACAGCGGACACGTGAGAGGAGCTGGGTGGTCAGAGCGGACATTCTTGCACCTATTGTGTTGTTTCCCTAATCAGTCACATGTCATCTACTGTGTAGTTTCGAGTAGGGATGCACCGAATATTCAGTATGCTGCCTATTCGGCAGACAAACTGAATATTCGGTACAGCCGAATACTTCAATATTCGGCAATCGAATAGTAAACAAATTTTAATATTCAACAATTGGTAAACAAAGACATTTTTTTATACCATGAATGACCGTTATAGTATAGTACCATAGTACAAAATCAATTCATATTTTTACTTACTAATATGACATTCAAAGTAATGACACATTACATTAACCTTACTATCGCATTTAAATATGAAACAGTAACCAGAAAAAAAAGAACCTCATTATTAAGTGTTTCATGAATGTGTAAAGTCAATTAAATGGCAATATTTTAATGAAATGTGCAAGTTTAAAAGATTGATCAAAATTTCACGAATATTTAAAATGGTGATTAATAAATACATAAAAGGAACACTTGGATACTAAATTTTGCGGTACTTTAATTTCTGAAGCTTAACACCATATGAAATATTAAATACTGTTTAAAAAGAAACTAATTAAATTAATAGATGTGCAAAGTTTAATGAATTTTAACGAATTATTCGGTATTCGGCCGAATATGCGGTTAGAAATTCAACCGAATGTTCGGCAAAATATGTTATTCGGTGCATCCCTATTTTCGAACTTTGCACCTGCTGTTTTCTTAAATTTCGCCATGTTTAAAATGCATTCGCACTATAATATCTTAACAATTTAATATAAATAATTAAATTTGATAGGGAAAAATGTATTTATCTATGTAATTCGATAATCGAGTGCAAAAATAGAAAATTTCGGTAAAAAATAAAACGTTATCCTATGTGAGAGAGATTTGTCACTTAAAATAATGTTTTAAATTATATTTGTAATTTTTAAAAGTATTTATTTACTTATTTATCTGCACCCTTTATCAGTTCTAAGATGGCGGGAAAAATGTGTCCGCTCTAACCAGGATGAGTTTCGGAGTGTCCGCTCTCCACGTCCGCTGTAGACACGCCAACGCGTGAATACTTTTGCAGAGATATTAAATTATGCCTAAACGTATTTGTACTATTCTTTTAGGTGATGTTTCTTCTATCTTGGCGAGTGCGGACAAATCTGCCACTTACTCTACGACAGAAGCTACCATAACGACAAATGTGCTACTTAGCATACAACTTCAAGAAAATAAAGATAAGTGGACAAGTAAAATCCCAGCTGTTAACCAGCAACGTAACCTTCTATCACGTGAAACGTGTCTGCTGTCATTTTTATTTTCATTTCTCTCTTTTGAATCAAGTTTCTGGATACTCGACTGCGACTTTACGTAAAAGTCGCACTTCTCTCCTAAAGAGTGTTCGGCGACTGCACTTGTTCAAGAAATGAGCGTAGGTAGAGGTGGTTCTGTTCTAAACACAACATTAAATAACTGAAGAATGGCAACGAGTGACACCTTCAGTTGATATAACCAGGCACCGATTTTCCACTGTTTACACGCACCATATTCCTTGTCTGTTCGGTTGCTGCAAGTCAAGGCTGAGTTGCTCTTGTTGACAAGGGGGATTTTCTTTTTGTTTATCCTTTCTTCTTTATTTTTTCAAAATTCTATTTGCATAAGAGACATTTAAAGGGAGTTAAAAAAAAAAAAAAAAAAAAAAGAGAGAGAAAAGTTTATGTCGTCAGGCTGGTTTGTAACGGCGACGCCACACTGCAAGAGTTTAGGGTGACAGACAACGAGCTGTCAGAAACTGGCTGACGTGAAGAGATTTAAAAAAGCAAAAGATTCGAGGGCAGTTATGACTTGTCGAGTCCTTGGATTTAACTGAAAGATGTCTTTAAGCATTGATAGTTGATTTGCATTTGCAGTAAAAGAAAGCAAGAAAGATAAATCATGCCAAACGCATCAATTATAAAACACTTTTCAGCACAACAGATTTTATTTTGCGCCAAATTTGACTAACTACAAAAAAAGCTGTATAAAACATTATCTGTAAGATACACATGAAATAATGACTGCCCATAGACCGTAATGTTTTGAAATTTTTTTGAGTGCCCTTGTAGAACTATAAATGCTACAGACACTATTTTCTTTAGGGAACATACACTGCTCAAAACAATTAAAGGATATTGTAAGTTTTATATAAAATAAAGATATAAGCGAATTTTTTTTTTTTTTTTTTTTTTGCCGAAAATGGAAGAAGAGAATCACAAATGCAAATTTTTCTGATTTTCAAACTGTGGAGTATGCTAATTTTGAGTTCGACGTCAAAAACGTCGCTTCAGCGGCAGCGAATGAAATTGGACTTTCAACTGAATAAAAGACAATGAAGACAAGGATGATCGACATTCAGTGACTGCTTTGTTTCGATGAGTACGATGTCTCAGCGAAGTCATTTAACCAATTCAGAAGCTTGGAGAGTTGTCGGTAGGTTAGAAGGGGGCCAAACTCAAGCCGAAGTAGCGCAGCCATTGGAGTGTCACAAAGTTTGATTTCCAGGATCTGGAATCGGTTTTTGACAACTAGAAGTGCAGGCCGAAGACCAGGGCAAGGTCGTAGACGGGCAACAACGCCCAATGAAGATCGTTATTTAGTGTTAACGGCTCGGAGACACCGGAATATGAACGCTACTCTTCTCCAACAACACCTTCTCTCGGCTACTGGCAGCACGGTTTCAACTCAGACTGTCCGAAACAGGCTCCATGGTGTAGGTCTGTATATTCGCCGACCGATGGTATGTGTTAGACTAACATCAAGGCATGGTCGCGACCGCAGGGAGTAAGCAACAGAGCATGTGAACTGGAGGAGAAATGAATGGAACAATGTTCTTTTTTTGACGAGTCCCGTTTTTCAGTTCATCCTGATAATAGGCGTATTTTCATCTGGAGGGACCGTGGCAGTAGGAAAAATCCTGCGTTCGTGCACGAAAGTGTCAGGTTTGGCGGTGGGGGAGTGTTGGTGTATGGTGGCATCTCCATTGACGGGCGCACAGACCTCTACATCATTCGAGATGGACCTCTGACTGGTCGCCGATATAGGGATGAGATCCTCAGACCTATTGTAGTCCCTTACGCTGCAGCAATCGGAGATGACTTCATTTTAATGGACGATAACTGCAGGCCACATCATGCCAACCTGGTGGAGGATTTCCTTTTCGAGGAAGGAATCGTACGAATGGAATGGCCAGCGTGTTCTCCAGACATGAATCCAATAGAGCACGTTTGGGACGCTCTAGGAAGACGAGTTGCTGGCCGCCAATCACCCACACAAACTCGCCAAGAACTGGAAAGAGCTCTTCTGGAAGAGTGGGACAGAATACCCCAACTCGTGATTAATAGCCTCATTGACCCCATGCCTCAAAGGTGTTCAACGTTACTGGCCGTCCGTGGAAACCATATCCCCTACTTGTAGTCTTGCTTTTACACTGTTCAATGGGCTTAAAATTTGCATATATGACGTTCATAAGCATTGAAACACGATATAGCGCCATCTATCGTGTGAAAGTGGCGATTTTTTTTATTGCATATTTGACTTGCGCATGTTCTGAAACGTGTAGATACCAAGTTTCACTGGAATACTCCTGGTAGTTTTCTCTCCAGCACCCCTTGAACACTTGCAGTTTAATTATGGCCACCCTGTATATAAATCGCGCAATAATCGATGCATAATTACAGCAGTTAGATCACAGACGAACGGGCTGGCAGACAACATCATTACCAGTTTTCACCTTTATTTGAAAACGTTAAAAAAGTGATCTGTTACCGCTATTTTTAGTAGTTTTCAATGTCTCAACTTTTTCAACGGGACTCAGTAGTTGCGTTTACTGTTTTAAGTGCATTATATTCAAAAGCGTTTATTTAAAATGTCAGAGACTATCTACAAAGAGCACTCAAAAACATACAAGCGTCAAGTATGCTAACAGCAGTTCCCAATCAACCCATAAACGGTTCCCAACCCAACCCAATCACTCTGGATCCCCCAAGCGGAGCATCTTACTTTTACTCCAAAATATAGTTGTTTTAGGTTAACAACTATGTGTTCATTCAAACTTTACCGATAACATTATTTTATAGAAAAGACGACTTAATGTTGATCATTGTTGAGAATAAAAAACTGTATGTATGCTGAGGAATGTGAGGGATTTAAGGACGCCAT
This sequence comes from Cheiracanthium punctorium, assembly GCA_038373885.1. Lineage (NCBI taxonomy): Eukaryota > Metazoa > Arthropoda > Arachnida > Araneae > Cheiracanthiidae > Cheiracanthium > Cheiracanthium punctorium. Next base: position 362,420 of record JAWZYV010011610.1, read on the forward strand.
CCCAAGTTATCTATTGTTGGAGGGGGGGGGGCGCAATGTTAAAAGGTTGGGAACCGCTGTGCTAAAATGTACGTTAGACATTTTCTGCGAAAGAGTGCTATATCATTTTCACCCGTTTCATCTCTGCAAAAAACGTTGTCCTTTTTAATTTGAACAGACTGAATATGAATTGAAAATGTTATAACACCAATGTTTATTCTGGTAGCTGGACAACGTACTCAGCCTAGACTATTTACTAGTTTAATCCTCTGAAGGCTCGGACACAAAATTTTCTTCACTGAACTGACCTCCAGTTTTCACTGCAATACACCTGTATTTTTTTATTAACTAGAGCACACTGACCTCACAAACGGTTATTCTAGTGCATAAGTGTATCGGACGATAATTTCTCGTTGTACAAACTAGTCATTCTGCTGTGATTAGCTAGAATACTACTACGGACTAGAAATTCTTGACTATTTCGTCCATACCAGTTGTACGTATCACCTACTAGAGATGAGTTCAGGCTCATTTTTTAAAGCCCGAGGATTTCCAATCCGATTCCAGGATTTCAGCTAATAGATAAATAAAAGTCCATTATTTCATTGACAAAAAAAATCAGAATACAAAGTTTATCAAATAATAATAATTAATTTATTTCTCCCATAATTCATTATTTAAAAATCTGTTTACAAGGAGTATGTTCAATAAAGGAGAAATTTCTCACGAGACCGAGCCATCTGAAACAAACACAATCGTGAATTTCAGAGTCCGAGCCCGGTTCGGGCCCGGCCTCGGGTTCGGACTGAACCCGTCTCATCTCTATCACCTACAGGCATAATTCTAAGATCTATTCTTCTAGTTTTGGGGCGTAGAAAAAAAATAAAACCATCTATACGCTGTCGATGACAGCGGTGGTTGTTTTGTTTTTTTTCTCCTCGTTAAGACGAATGTTTGGATTAATACGCTTGCTTGGACCAAGGTTTAACTTACGCACAGTGCCGGTCCTAGCTATTTATCTAAGTGGTGCAAAATACAAAAATGCGCCCCCCACACGCACACACACACACATGAAGCTAGAACAGTTTTCAAAGGATTTGAAACGAAAATTTCAACAATATATGAATACTCAAATATGCATATTGTAAAGTAAGGTATTTTGGCAGCCCCATAGAGATGGCGCCCAGTGCGGCCGCACCGTCCTCTGCACACTAGGACCGGATCTGCTTACGCATTCAAATCTTTGAACAGACAGAACAGTAAAGATTCTCCTTCAAAGTCCAGTATTGTGTATCATCATTGGTTTTTGAATGCTTTTCTGCAACTGCCAGAGTAAAACTACTCATTTGCCATTTTCGAAAACACTTAAAAGGGGTACAGGGGAGGGTGTTAAAAGTTTGGCTGTATTTTTTTTTTTCAGGCAAATATGTCTGCCAAAATTGTTTGCATCAGGCTCTAAGCTTAAAACAGTAGTCTGGAAAAAAAAAAAAAAAAAAAAAAAAAACACTATATTCAAGGACGTAGCGAGAAAAAAAAAACTGGGAGGGGGGGGGGTGGTAGAATTTCTCACAAAAATGGTCCAATCCAAAAGGTAGAATTTCTCACAAAAATGCTTGATTTATTGACATCTACTAATTTAGAGAAACCCAAAATTTTGGGGAGTGTTCAGATTTCCATGGACCCCCCCCACCCCCTTCCCTCTCTACGTCCCTGACTATGTCACAAAAGCAAGATAGATGCAATAGATTATTTTTTTCATTAAGAAACTAAGAGCAGACAGGAAAGCCAATCCACTTTGTTTCAGAAGAAAAGTACACCTGTATTTTTGTTTCCACAAAAAGGGACCCTTAGATTTTCAAAATCCCCCTTTTATAAGTCTTTCGGTGATGCTTGATATTATTATCTTTGCGAACCTATGGATTTAAAACGCAGAATTCCATTACAAAAATCTTCGAGAGCGTAACACGTGCAAAATACTTTTATGAGGTGCTTCCCCCACACTGAAAATTTTCAGGTTTATCATTCATTACAATAAATAATCAATCTTCTGGAGAAAAAAAAAATCTTAAGTTGGGTTCGTTCTTTTAAATTTAAACTACGGCTTTCACATACAATTTTAAGCTCAGTATGAATGGCTGTAGTAAAGTTTCTTTATATACTTTTAAGTTAGTATTCGATACATTCTTAGTACGCAATATTTTGACCTTGGAAAACGGTATAAATCGATTGATGAGTTCGATATGATTTATACCTCCCCTCCCCCCTTTAACCCTTTGGGGCGCAACCCTTTCCCAATGCTGAAAAAAGGGCAGCCGTTGCCGCACAGCCTGCGTCAAAAAAGAGTCTCTAGATCTGTGGCACGCGATGAACGTTTCGATCGTCCGCCATCTTGTTGGTAGTTAAGTCGAGCGACGGCTGACCTTTTTTCAGCATTGGGCAATCTATCCAGCTGTTCTCTCATTCTTCCATTTTTCAGCAGGTGTCAGTGCTGTTAAAAATAATCGTGGACATTTTTTCTACGGGAAATGGCGTGCTAAAAAAGTAAAGGATTCTCGTGGAGCTGTGTCACCCGCAACTATTTTTGTAGAAATCAAATCTATTCTTCGTGACTGGCAACAGTCAAAACGTCAGAGTTGGGTGTTCCCAGAGCGGGAACACTGCACGTTAAAGGGTTAAGTTCATTAGTTAGTACGCGTGGCGGAAGCGGCAGTTCAGCATGCCTATACGTATTTTCCTCTTCATTTCATTTTACCTCTTCAGTGTACATACGTCAGGAGATAAGACAAAGCTTATCAATGTAAACCACTCCGTTCGTGTGGACTTTTAATAGCCAGATAAACCGTTTTATAAGAGCTTTGAAAGCGATAAAGAATCTGGGCGCCTGTGAAGGTGTCTTCTCTTCGTTTGACGTAGACGGAAACTTGTGTTTTGGAATGCTCTTATAATATTTTTCAAGACAGATAACACGTTTTGCATTTTGCAGTTATCTGTGGCAACAGTAAAGTGCACCCCTTTGAAGTGAACTGTTTATGTCTTTGAGTGTTGGTAACTGTTGGTTTGATATGCTAAAGAAAATTGATGCAAAAGCTATTAAGAGTAGCTCTCTCTTCTGCAAATTCAAACAGACATTGGACGACGGAGATGGTTAGATACAGGGGCGAAATTTTTGGATTAGTCATGAAATTCCGTCTATTTATACACATATAAGTTCATATCCCCCCCGAAAAATTTTCCAGGTGCATATCCCCCCCCCCCGAAAAATTTTCCTGGCTACGCGCCTGGTTAGATATGTACGTTAAATACTGACAAATGAAAATTACAATATCTGAATGGACCTGTCACGCATAGTAATGCTGATGGCAGAGAATTTTGATGTCAATGTTAAATATTTTTATTCATTTTTAAATGAAATTTTTTGAAGTGCATATGAAATTTTCTGAAATTACACGCGACTCTCCCTTCCACTCACTACAAATGAACAAAAAAATATTTTCAAATATTTAAATAAAATTTTTAAAAAATTATATTTGCACTTCCTGATTATGTACTGAAAACATATTCCTCAAAAGTTCACTTAAACAAAAATTAGAAAATTATGCATACCTGATAAATAACATAAAAAGCATTTTTGAGGATTTGCACCAAACTTTCGGTTGAAATTCTTCAAATTTTTTAAACAAATTGCATGAAATTTTCGAAATACTATCACTCCTGGTATGTCTACGCCACCGATTTTAATCCTTTTATTCAGATATTGATACTGTACTTTCTACCTTCATGTACTAAGTATTGTGTGTAGTCAGACAATACTTTTATGCTTTTTTATGCTTTTTATGCTATTCCTTTTTAATTAAAGGAGCCAAATGATTTGAGAGATTGGAGGGGGGGGGGAGTTGAATCTTGAATTACAACAGTGCTGTTACAAGCAGATTTCTGAACTATCCCTCTGTGGATCTGCAGTTTTATAATTTACGCTAAATTAAATAAAAAAATACACAACAGTAAAATGATACAGTTTTAAAAGGTTTTTGATTTTTAAACGCTGACGTATAGCGTAGCGTACCGAGCTGGAATTTAGAAGTCTGATAAAGGATTATAAAATAATTTTTATCTTGCAAAAAATCTAATTTCTTTACTAATTCAATACTACTTTGAAGGGTTCTGTATGGATGACTAGATAGATACCCCATCCCACTTCTTCCTTACTACATGCTAATGACCGTATTTGAACGGCATGTCTCTGGCATGAACTATTTCAGACATTATGAGTCGAATACTATTCTTAAATTCAAGAGAAGCTGCTTATTTTAAGGAAGAATGAAACCATTTACTCTAAGGAACTGTGTATTTAGTTTTCAGAAGTGTAAAAAGTTGAAAATCTATAATAAAATCCATGTTCTCTATTCATAGGTAAAAATAGCATCGTGTCACATCGGCTCCCCTATGCAGTAGGGATAGACGGCGTCTGTTTTATTGCCTAACAGAACATCATTTTGCCGAACTATAATTTTTTGCTAAATAATACAAGTTGACAGAGAGATTTTCATTATTTCTACCAAGCCCCTCTTCGTACCTTTGCTCTTTTTTTATTTATTTTTAACCTACCAGAAACTAACCTATCGGGGAAGCTTATTTTCCCCTCATTTTTTTTTTGGATGATAAGTCCCTTCAAAATTGTCCAATGTATTTCTTAAATTCCTCCTAGTTTTTTTCTACGACCTCAAGGGAAAAAGTTCTCAGTAAAAAGCTTCCAATTTCCCCATGAACATTCGGCCACCCAAAACACACTCGCAAAATCTCACAATGAGAGTCATAAAACAGCCATCTCTAAAAGCTTTACCTTTTGCTCGCGTATCTAGATCTTCGAGTCAAATTCAAGTCAATCTCTCTGTCAACTTGTATTATTTAGCGAAAAGTTATAGTAGGACAAATTTATGTTCCGTTACGAGAATAAAACAGGCACTCCAGGACCTAGGAACATGGGCGCGGGCAGCATAGGGCAACGGCGGGGGGCGATGCCCCCCCCCTGGATTTTTGTATGCAGTGTTTTCCCTTCTTTTTTGCTCTTTTCAACATGGTAACCATACGTCAAAGTAGTCTTGGCCCCCCCTTGAGTAGTCTTTGCCCCCCCCCCCTGTGAAATATTTTGCCGGCGCCCATGCCTAGGAATGAATATGGTATCGACACTGTGAACAATGGTCAAATCCAGTAGCGGCTCGTGACTTTCTGAGGAGGTGAATCAAATTTACAATATATCACACACACACAAAATAAAAATCTGGGTTTGAATTATGTATTAACGAATAGTGATTTGTTTGATCGAATACCAAATAGGAGACATCAAAAATTTATTTAGAATTAAAGTAGAAAAGAAAAATTTAAACCTTCAAATAATTATATTTGAAAGAGCGCTTCACATATCATACACTCTACAGTCACCTCTAAATGAAATAAGATATTATGCTAAATGCATCATTTATAAAACACTTTCCAACACAACAGTCTTTTATGTGCCAAATTTAGTGAAGTATCATTTTCAAACATGACGAGATTTGGGGAATAACCTCAAAAAAGTTGTATATCACTATAAATGTAACTTTTTGAGACCCTGTAAAATAATTTTAGGCATTATTTCCATCCTTTAAATGAAGAGTAGTCTGTTATAAATGTTTAAATACTTATTTTATTGTGCTCGAAGTGGATGTGTCTCTAAATTGCCGTAGACTGTAACATAATAATGGGAATTCTTTTGAGTGATCCTGTGAAAGAACTATAAATGCTACACACACTATTTTCGGTGGAAGACATTTTTTGTAATCTTTAATAATTAATTTTCTTTTGTTTGAAATAAATGAATGTTTTTAAAATACAAATGACTGCAGGCTCCACCATGGCCGAGTGGATAAGATAATGGCTGCAGGAAAGAAGGTCTAGGGTTCTGACCGACTACGCGGCTGTTGATCGAATAATAAGGAGTTTTGGGATTTCTTTCTCTCGATTTACTGTAAATACGTTGAGGAACCCCTCAAAACTTCGTCCCCCCAAAATACTCCCTCCTAGGCAGATACCCCTTGTACAGGTTTGCCTTAACACAATACAAATACACACTCTTGACTACCCATAGAGAGTAATGTATTGGAACTTTTTGGAGTGCTGCCGTATAAGAGCTATAAATAGGTGTTCCTTATTTTGTAACTTGAAAGTTTCATTAGATAACCCATACCATCTCATATTTTTCGTTTTACGTTAAAACACTCATAAATTAAATTTCTTGCAATTTGGGCAGCATTAACCCGTGTCGAATCGTATCGAAGCTTATACCCTTACTATAGCGCTTATCGGTGGTCTACTGTTTCACCTGTGCATTTTCTAGGCTGTGTTAACCCGTGCTGAATTGACGGCAAAATAAGGGACACCCTCACGCTAATGATACATACATACCATTTTCAAATATAGTATATAGCAGTAATTCATATAAATTGCATAGTAATAGATGCATAGTTATACGGCAGTTAGAGCACAGACGAACGGATCTACAGACAAACTGAAATAATTAACATTTTTCACCATTGTTGGAAAATATTAATAGCAAGGATCGCGTGCACACTTTCAATCGCATTTTTTTCCTACCTACGTCCCCTTACTTACCACCTTTTTAAAATGTCACATTCAAAGCGTAACTTCCGCGAGGTCACGAGGTAACAACAAACGCTCCTCCAACCCATTTCTAGCCGTTTGTCTGACAATACATGCGAACCGTGTTAAACAAACAAGTCCAATAATTAGTTCCGACTGAGGATTAAAACCGTCCCCGTACCCTCTTTTTTCCATTTCTGTTCCTTTCCATCCCATTAACTGAATTAGCAGCGAAACACAATTCCAACTCGCAAACATCAACATGTTGATCGGTTCGATGTGTAAAAGCAAATGCTGAAAAGTTAACTTTTTTTTTTTTTTTTTTTTTTCACGCAACGGTGGTCATTCAGACGAACAGCGCGGTTGAAAGGGAAAATCAGTGGTAGCTTTTCGAAGACTCAACCAATACGAGGAGGAGATAACATAAAAAAAAAGCACACACGAATCTAGAAGTAATGATGCTCTACAGGGACGTCACCTCACCTCACCCTTCCACTGAAAATTCCACGCCGTTTATGTCAATGGAGTCACGTTAGTTAATATGATTATGTAGCTCGATAAAGGATAATGCCAATGGATAGTTAATACCATAAGGTACGGTGCACAATTCAAGTGCGTTTTATTCCAAAATCGATGCACGGAGAGGAAAATGATAATTTTCGGAAGCCAGCTTGAAAGGCTAAAATTCTGAAAAAGATAGTCTTGAAAAGCGACAGCATTATGATAGGTTAGAAGAGTTGCACGTAAATGCTGATAAAAATTGGTTAGAACTTTTCTTACGACTATAGTTTAAGTCAAACATGTATATTTTGGCATCCAGCAAATGAAAATGCGCCTCATCTGTTCAAAAACTAGTCCATGTCCAATGTCCATCCAATATCAACTTCGGCTCTTGCGAGGAATGTTATTGAGAAAGTCTCCAGTGCATTCTCATTCATAGGCATCAGCTTTTGAACATGCGATAATTTGTAAGAATAACAGGGTAAAATGTGTAAACTGTGGTTACAAACTGGTCAAACTTTTTTTAAATTTCGCGAACATTACAGCTGCCTGTGGGATTTTACGCTCTGCCTTCTTACACAGTTTGTCGTATCGCAGCATCCTGCCGTTTACAGTCCCACGTCCTGTTCTGAATCATGCACTCAAGGATGCTTTTTACATTTTGTCGCAGTTTTATGTATCCGTACAACAGTCATTGAACCCTATCGAATTCTTTTTATGATGCGATACAGGCAGGCCCTGATTACCGAATAGGCCCATTAGGCCTGGGCCTATAGTAAAAAAAATCTGGGGGCCTCAAAACTGCAATATTTGTTATTTATACTTGTAGAATGGAATAGGAGTAGGTGATAGGGGGCCTCGAATTGATAGCAGGTCTATAATATCCGAGAGCGTTAATCAGGCCCTGGATACAGGTGCAGAATTACAGTTTTGGTTAAAAGTTTCACGAGTAAGGCATGTATCTTTTTTTTCTGGGTAATCATTCTTCCATCGTAATGTGTAAATTTATGTCCAGTTGTTATTGCTCTCTGAATAGGAAAACTTTGAACACTTTGTACTCATAATAGTAAACTATGTCTCAAGCCGAATGGAAATCGTCTCAGGTTCTGCTGAACAATTGAAACCTCCGACCTACAAGACTTTACTAATTCCTATCAGTTAACATTCTTAAGATACAGCCATTTTAGAAAGCAGAAAGATGGGAAGAAACATACCGTATTTACCCGCGTATAAGTCGACCCCCCACATTCCCGATCAAGAAATTGGATTTTTTTAAAATCACGCGTATAAGTCGACCCTCGAATTTCCCGGTTAAGAAATTTAATTTTTTTCAAAAATACGTTTATTTAAAATCATCTTGAAAAAAGACAAATTACTAAATATACAATTATAAAGATAATAATATACAAAAGTAGTATAGTAAATCAACTGATAATTAATAATTATAATATGACACAACTGACATAGGGTAAAGTAGTATATACGAAGTTAAACTGACTCAAAATCCGATTCGGTATTGGACTCTCCAAACAATTCACAAAATTCCTTCGTCGTCATCGGCTCATCATGATACACGTTTTCAATCTGTATCGCTACATTCTTCCTGATGTGAAAATCGACGTCACTGTGTTATGGAATGCGGGAACAGAACAATTGTCTTTCAAAGGGGCATTTTTGACTTCTGAGTAAAAAAAAAAAAAAAAAAAAAAGTAAGGACCCTCGTGTAAGTCGACCCCCACTTTAAAGCCTTTTTTTTTGTGTGTCCAAAATTTCTCGACTTATACGCGGGTAAAAAAAAAAAAATTGCTCAAGAGGTGAAAGAGGTAGAATTTCTCACAAAACTGCTTGATTTATTGACATCAAATTAAGAAAAATTCAAAATTTCAGGGATCGTCCAGGCTCCCATGGCACGCCCGCCCTGGCTACATTCCTGATATATAAAGACACAGTAGAAACAAGTTATTTGCAATGATTAAATACTAAAACTATTACGAAATAATTTCACTTTAATGAATTGGTTAAAAAAAGAATAGAATTAAGGTAATTAAAATAAATTATAAAGAGAGAACGTAAAACAAATGCCAAGTTTCTACAATAAAATATGGAGAGGGCAGAGGTGGACTCTCTCAAACCTAGAACAAGGATCTGGTAGCTCGTATACCTACTGTTTCAGAAGTCGTAACCAATGCCAGCTGTTTCACCAGGAATCCAAAACTAATCCATTTAAATGAGAGTAAGCGTATCTAGTTTCCCTTCCAAAGCAGCAGAGAGCAGGGGCGCAAAATGTGAGAACATTCTCTCTTCGCTATGGTTAGTTACGGGGAGTGTATTTTCCACTATGCGCTTAGTCCATGAATTGAAAAAAAAAAAAAAAGAAAAAGTGTGAAATAATGCATCAGAATATTGTCGTGTAGGCAGTAAATGGAAACCATTTTAAAAACATCTGGAATTCGGATTATGATGTCGTTTTGACGTAATAAAACTAAATAAATAAATGGAGTAAAAAACTCAATTCCGAGTGACTAAAGTGTGTTTTTCTGTGGTCGCGCTGTGAATCACCTAATTTCAACACGTTCACTGCTAGTGACAAAAAATAAATTAGCATTAGTAGAATTTCCTATCTCAGTTCCAGAAATACTACCCATAGTTTCCACAGAAAATAATGGTAAAGCTACGGATGGAACTTTAAATTTTTCAATGCGATCTTTAGAAAAAACTGTATATCAGGGCCGATGAAAGGTTTTTCGGGCCCCAGGGAAGATTTGTGGCGGACCCTCCGCCTTTAGCCTCCCCCCCTCCCCCTCATAAAAAAATCAGCCCTTTGGCCCCATAAATTTTTGTTAAATAGTATAGAATTAGTACACTTTAAATTTACTATAGCCCACATATACAAAACCTTATACAGTCAAGCCCGCTCAATCGAATAGACTGCCACGAAAAATTATTCTAGTAAGCGGTATACTCCATTATCTGGGATCACATTGACCAAACATTACGGTTTGGTACTTTGAAAATTTATCGCATTAAGCGAGATCTTCTTTTAACCGATATTCCATTAAGCATGTTGGACTGCACATAAAATTTCCATCCAATTCAGCCCCCCCCTCCCTAAAGCCCGGGCCCGGGAACAGTTGCTCCTCCTGTCCCTCCCTCTCGGTGGGCCTGCTGTATATTATTAATGAAATTTAAGTCCGAAATATAATAATCTTTCCTGGCACCTGTAGAAACCTGGAAGTGCTGTACAAATGCTTGCCCTTCAAAGGGTTAACCCTTTGAGGCGCAACCCTTTCCCAATGTTAAAAAAAGGGCCTCTAGATCTGTGGCACGCGATGAGCGTTTCGATCGTCCGCCATCTTGCTGGTAGTTAAGTCGAGCGATGACAACGGCTGCCCTTTTTTCAGCATTGGGCCATCTATCCAGCTGTTCGTTCATTCTTCCATTTTTCAGCAGATGTTAGTGCTGTTAAAAAATAATCGTGACAATTTTTTTACGGGAAATGACGTGCTTAAAAAGTAAAGGATTCTCGTGGAGCTATGTCACCCGAAACTATTTTTATAGAAATCAAATCTGTTCTTCGTGACTGGCAACAGTCAAAACGTCAGAGTTTGGTGTTCCCAGAGCGGGAACACTGCGCGTTAAAGGGTTAAGTACCTGAAGTTTAGTTCGAAGCCCAGTGGCTTATTAGTGCATTGCATTGCCATGCCACAGGTGCGGAGTTAGATTCCCGGACGGGTCAAGGTTTACTCAGCTTTTCATCTCTTGAATGGGTCGATAAAATGAACACAAGTTTGCTTAGGGACTAAACAAAGGGGGTTCCACTTCAGGCTGACCATCCAGCCAGGACATATACTTCTGCACCACATAGCACATAGTCGTGATGGCGTGGACGGACATAGCAGGCCTTGCCCCCATGTTTCCCTTGCCCCCACTGGATGAAACACCAGTGATTTTTTTTTTTTCAGCAAATGAACCAGAAAGTTAAAACTGATTGTAGTGCTAATACTCATTCAACTTAGGAAAGAGCTACTTAAATTATCTGTTTTTCTACTCCAACTTTGCGCTCGAATCAAAAACTTTTATAAAATCTAAAAACAAGCAAAACTTCTGTAAAATAACACACATAAGTAAAAAAATATACCCCAATACGATCACTTCGGATGGTACAACAGGTCGATCCTTCCCCAACTGCAAAAAAATTCCACCATCCCCACACAGGCAGGAAGGTTATAGAACTGCTTTTTTTTTTTTTTTTTTTTTTTTTTTTTTAAGTGCGTTATACAGTTTTAAGTGTGTTATTATACAGTTACAGTTGTTTTACCTTTGAGCAGTTTTTTTTTTAATGTTCCTATTAGGTCGTTCTAAAATGTGTTCAAAAATTATCAGCTCTAATCTAAATTCTTGCTGCGGTTTATCTGAAAGCCCTGTTTTTTTTTTTTTTTTTTTTTTTTTTTTTAAAGACATTTCCTTTTATTTGTTTTCCTGTAAATGCTAATGTCAGATGAGTAGGAGAGGATTATCATTTTTAAACTGGGCAACATATAATTCTTTCATAAGTTTACAATATTACTTTGTGATTCTTACTGGATACTTTACAACACATATGGGCAACCGCCGGCTTTCGGGCAGGATGTGGCCCGCCACGGCTTTTGATCCGGCCAGCGGAACATATCAAAACCCCGTATAAAACCCATACAAACCATTCAATATCCCATATAAATCCCAAGTATACGGCCAACGACTTCGATAACATCTTGATAATAACACACTTGATCGAAAAGTTTGGCCCGGAACTTTCCAAAGGTTGCCCATACCTGCTTTACAACACCGTCATTTTAAACTGCCTTATATTATATCACCTTAATATAAGCCATGAAACCTAAATTTTGTAATGATTTTCTGAATCAATTAAATAGATGAACATTCTTGCATGCTACCTCTAAAAAAGAAGGAAAAAAAAATTATACTGTTTTAAAATAAATTAAAAACTTCGAAAAACGGGGCACGCAAAGAGGTACTTATCACAGTATAATCATTTCGAATCGTAGGAAATAGAGATGAGACGGCTCAGCCCGAGCCCGAAAGCCCGAGCCCGAGCCCGAACCGGGCTCGGGCTCTGTAATTCACAATTGTGTTCGGGCTCGGGCTCGTGAAAAATTTCTCCTTTATTGAACATACTGCTTGTAATAGATTTTAAAAAGTGATTCATGGGGAAAATAAAAGTACTTATAATAAATAAATAAATAAATAAACAAATAAAAATAGCGGCACGGGCGCCTAGAAGGTGCGTGAAGCTCTTTGGGTATTTTAGAACGGCGGTTTATATTCCTTAGTAATGAGATCCGACATTTTTTGATAAAGGATGGATACTAAGAATTAGAAAGTGCATTGGGAGTTTGCAACTACATTTTTCTTTAATTTGCACAAACGGCAAAATTTATTGTATTCTATCAATGAAGTATTTGAATTTTTTTTTTTATTTATCTTAAGCTGAAATTTCGGGCTCGGGCGGGCTCGGGCTCCGACTTAAATAATATTGCTCGGGCTCGGGCGGGCTCGGATTAAAAGTCCTGCGGGCTCGGGCTTCAAAAAATGAGCCCGAACTCATCTCTAGTAGGAAAGCCCCCCCCCCCCTCATCAGTTTCGGAGATTGAGCATCAGTTCAGGTGAACCTCTTGCATCCCCTGAAAAGATCACATTGCCAGGAGTACCTCTTTATGTTTGTTATTTTACAAATTTTTAGTTAGTTTTACCATTTAACATAAGCTTTTGTCATAAACGTAGATAGAGGGAGGGGGTTGTTAGGGGGTCTGCATTCTCCTCCCTTAGTCTACGCGCAAACGCTAATTATAGCCACATATTCATCACTCAAAACAGTACGCGGTTTAAAAAAAATTATAAATTTTGAAAACTTTGAATTAAAATTACAAAATTATTTTAACTTTGTAAATTTTATAATTCACTGCGTAACAAACGTACAATTTAGTATAAAGAATCTAAAAATATTTAGTGCTATTAAAAATTTTTACCAGATATTTACAGCAAATTTTACTGATGTTTTATAGTAAGAATGGACCCCTCCCATGAAAAAACTGTAGCTTACGCCCGTGGTTTTTGTTGATTGTTGTAATACTGCTGTGTTCCATGTTGTGTTCTAATGCAACAGTGCTACATGCCTCTTTACTCTCAGTTCGCAATCAAATACTATTCAACCGGAACCCACCCCTCCTTCATAAACTGTTCCATAAGGGAATATACACACACTTATTATTATTATTAATATTATTTTTAATTTACTTTTTGTAAATCGCTGTCCAGCTGTTCACCATATCACTTTGAGATAATGAAACCAGAAGTTCGTGACCTGATATTGTAATACGTCTCCCCAAATGTTATGCAATCAGTGACAGCCAATCTCGTAAGTCCATTGTGCGTGGGCAACATTGGCGCCTCTCAACCACACAACCTGAAAGAGTTGTCTTTGAAGCAGAAAAGATCCGTACCTTTTTTGTCGAGGTCAAAAAGGGAACCAGGGTGTAATCAGGTGCGTAAAACGGTAAATTTATGAAATTTCAATTTGAACCAAAATTTAACCAGGCTCGACGAAGGAATATATGCCTTGTCAAGTTGGTTTAAAAAAGAGTTCATTTTAAATCTTCAGGGTCCCTGTACTACTCAGAAACCCTTTTGATCTTTTATTACATCAATCATTTATTCGCTAGTAAAATTATTAAAGAATTTGAAATTAATAGTAATTGGAAAATAATTAATATAATTAAAGTTATTAGTAATTTAAAGCATTATACTCTGATAAACATTCATGTTCTAAAAAATTCCAACATTTTGTTTTGAAGGTTTCGTCACCACCATAGCGAAACTATTTGCTACGCTATTTTTGTATGGCTGTGTCCTCGGTAATGGAAAAATTAATATTGTTATTCATACTACCATTCAAGCAGGCAGCCGAAAAAAATTTCAGAAGCCCAAAAAAGGGGGGAAATCAAAATTTCTCAGAGAAAATCCTGATCTTTAACATTTTGTTTGCAGAAATTCAAAATTTCAGAGGTTGGGTTGTGCCCATAGTCTCTTTTCTGGCTCTATCCTTTCTTCCATTATGTAACAATGCGTCTTGAAAAAAATTAATTTCTAGTCAGATAAATCTTTTCTAGCTTTTAGTCACGGCAAACCGTGGAATAATACCGTCAAAGTCTACTTTTCTTGAAAAAGAAGACTAACACTCCTCGTTTTTCTCAGGGTTGTGGATTTTTGCTCTCTGTATTTTTGCAATTTCATTCAAAAATTCATTTAAAACTTTCGGGGACTTAATTTTTATTTGGTCTTTTTTTTTAACAAATGTGACAACACGCAATCCAGTATTATATATAAAACAGCAAAAAGGTGCCCCCTTCACAAGGTGGGGCCCTGGGATTTTCCCCCTGCTCCCTTTCCTCTCTGCGCCACTGTTAATAATTCATCTTTCTCAAGTTACGGTTACGTTTTGGCAAAAATTTCTCGGCTATTTCAGTTCAGCTCAAAACTTCTTTGAGGGGGAAAAAAATAAATATGCTTAAAAATGCAGGTCTTTACCTTTGCATATCTTCCATGAAAAAATATTTTTATTCATGTTACATTCCAAGAAAAACCGCAAGAATTTATTATTAACGATCTGGAGAGAAAGAAAAATAAATACTTGGCATAGGTGCGGTGTTATCGTCTCATCCTTTCCAGCACTGCACTTTTTGTTATTTCAAATTTCTGTTTGTTTGAAGTCTAGATAGCAGGTAAATCCTCCCCATGAGGAATGTTGCTTGTTTTATCCCCTTAAAATTTTATCTTTTTATACGAATTCATTTTAAAAAATTAGAAAACCACATTTCACAATTTTCCATCAGTCAATGCTATTTTTTAATATATTTTTTATATCAATGTTAATACAGTAGAACTTCGATTCATCGTTTTTCCTGGGGTGCTTAGGAAAATACGATGAATGCGGGAAAACGACAAATGCGGGTTTTAGTCAAAATACGAAGAAAGCAATCTTTATGCATATACACAATGACTGTATACCAAGCAATACTAATTTGTTACAAACTTGTGAAACAAATAAATCGAAGATGAAAAGTAAGTGATACTTACTTTTAAAAATCCGTAATTTTATATGGGGTTTTCCATTATTTTGAAATTTCGGAAATTAAGTAAATTTTCAAGATTTACAATATTTTTCTGGTCCTCTTATGTGATTTTATGTTTGTATAAAAAGTTCATACAGTTTCAAAGAGCGTTAATTGCTTCATA
Source organism: Cheiracanthium punctorium (assembly GCA_038373885.1). NCBI lineage: Eukaryota > Metazoa > Arthropoda > Arachnida > Araneae > Cheiracanthiidae > Cheiracanthium > Cheiracanthium punctorium. The sequence goes on from JAWZYV010011610.1 coordinate 377,828, forward strand.
CCAACTTCGTACTAGTGCAGGCATAGCCTCATGGGAATGAACATTATCCGCTGCTTCACAATTATTTTCATTTTTTTGCATCATCACACGTTTCTTCCATGTTTAGGATACCGCATGCCTCACCATCTTGATTAATGGAAATATAATCATTAAATTTCACGCTATACACATCTTCAACGCCCAACCTGTTGCTCATCTGATCACCAATAAACCAAGAAATAATACCAGGAAACAATTACAGTTTATATAACATATGGATCCCCTTAACGTACATTTTCATTTTGGTCAGGAGAAAAATTTTACAACGATGAACGCGTGAAAGACACTTTTTGGCGAACGATAGATGCGGGTTTCTTTAACGTTATTCAAATACAATTTGTGCAGGGACCATAGAAATAAAGCGATCAATGCGGGAAAACAATGAATGCGGGAACGATAGATCGGGGTTTCACTGTACAAATTTTTAAAAACCACATACATTTTTTGTGAAATAATTATAATGTATAAAAAAATTACGCTACATATTTTAACTAGTCTTCAGATAATATTCAAAGCGTAATCACTATATTTCAAACCACAACAAATCTAAACGTATTTGTTTGTTGTACAGTTCCAGTTGATTCCTAAGAAGCTGCGGCTTAAGTGGTTTTTGAAGGGATAGATTCAATTTACGGTTTAAAAGTTATTTTATTGTTTTCTCAATAGAAGGGCGGGGGAGACTAGTTAAATTGCAATAAAACATACTTGTGGCACTGCCTGGAGCAACGAACTGTTGGAAGAAGTCAAGGTAGTCTCAATTTAACACTTTAACGAGCAACCATTTTCATATCTATATATAGAATAACAACTTTACGTAGTGCCCAACACCGAAAGAGTGCACCAGTTGCCATCTCACGAGTTAACTACCAGCAACATAGCGATTGATAGAATCGCCCATCGCGTGCTACAAAGCTAAAGTCCTTTTTTGACGCAGCCGGCTGTGACAAAAAAAAAAAAAAAAAAGGACTGTCGATTGGATCAACCGCCATGTTGCTGGTCGTTAACTCAAGAGATGGCAACCGGTGCGTTTTTTCGGCGTTGGGACCATTTAACCCTATTTTTTGCGACTGGCTCTTGAAAGCGTTGGATTGAGGTGGTTTCACGGCGCGAGCACCGCACATTAAAAGGTTAATAGATATTACTTTCACTTCTCCGCTCTAGCGTAGTCCATCTGAAATACAGAGCTGACTAAAAGGCAATTCGAGCAGACACCGAACACAAGACTAATAATAATAAGGCAAATGAAATGTATTAAAAGTTTTGAGCTAGGGCATTTCACCAACACACCAACTAAGCTCTCACAGAAAAGACGTTCCAGATCTAGTCATTAGGAGGTTAATAAACTTATTCCTCGGCTTATATTTAAATGCTCCCAGACGTCGACTTGATTTTACTTTCATCCTTTTGATCGTTTATTTACTTCTTTCAACCCTTTCACTACCGTTTTTTTTTTTCAGAGAAAAAATAAAAATAAAAATAAAATCAATAATTTAATGTTATAAAACCGGGGACTCATGATATTTGTAAAAGAAAAAAATTGCAAACCTTAAGGAAGGACTTTTGATGTTCTTTTTATATGCAGTGAGGCAATAAGATTCAAATAAAACATACTATGGGGACACCTATTTCCCATATAATTTACTTCCATTGAAATAGCGATAAGTATTTACATTGACTAAACTGCTTATTTTTACAACCAAGGACCGATTTAGAAATTTTTTGGAATAATCATAACTCACGATGCCCCCCCCCCCAAACGTTGATGTCGATGTGCGATTTCCAAAATTTACGCTCGCACACACACACACAAAATAAATAAGTAAATAATAAATAATAATAATAATCATGAAAGTGCCATCCATTGTGAAAGTACCATTTTACCAAGGATTATCTATTTGAAGAGTATAAGTTTGTATGGTATATTATATTTTACTGCTTTTTGTCAAATAACAAAAAGCAATAAAACATAATATACCATATTGACTTCATTGCTATTAAAAAAATTATGTCCTGGCTATAGGCCAGGGTTATAGGTCTGGGTCTATTGAAAAATCAGGGCCTGTTTATGTGATTACATGTACACGAGAGTTCACTGTGTTAAATTGCATTTCAATGCTAAAAATAACTGCTAGTGCCCCAATCTTCCACAGATTTATCACAAAAAATAATATAGTATAACATTGATATCTTGAAGTTGAAGAGACACTGAAAAAATCGAGATATCGAGTTTTCAAGATGGAATAAAAAGGGGTTAGTTTGTAAGGAAAAACACATTTATTCGAGATACAGGGTTTAGTGTAATTTAATCTCAATACATGGTAAAACTTTGCTGTCATGCATTGAGAGTAAGTAAGTTATACTAAATTGCAGTGTTACTAATAAAATCCATGGAAGAATCCTACTTAGCATATTTATCCAATGATTTGAAAATTTTCGCCGGCCTGCCTGAAATTCTGATTTTTCTACCGTTTGGAACCACTTTAAAATTTTTTCTGGATGCGTCTCTGACTAGAACTGGGAAAACTTTGATAATTTTTTATTAGTTGTCCTGAGCACTCTTTATGAAAATTGAACGTACATGCTTATAAATGTGTTTAAGAATAAATTTGACAGTTTTTGCGATTTTCATTAAAAAATTGTCAAGCGCAGCGATTTGGATTACAAAATTTGGTAAAGTGCCACCAATTTGCATAAAACATTGCGAAACACTGTTACGTCTGAGATTTTTCCCGAACGTTTCCTAACTCTTACAGACTATCCAAAAGTTGCATGATTTATTAGAACATCTGTACGAAATTTTAAAATGTAATACTGATCGCTCCCATCTTATATGCAGCTGAAACAAAGTGTTTGATGCTACTGCATTGGTAGCATTAGGGAAGAACACGTTTCGTCAAATCGCAAAGCTGCCTGGGACATTTCTACAGATACACAGACGCTGGGTAAGAAACAGCTAAACTTTATGGATTATGAACAGCTGGATCCATCTAAACAAAATGATCTTGTTCTGCCCGTTACCGATATATAAACAGCAACCTGAATGTGATTCAGTGTCAAGATGCTGCATAAATGCGGAGAGAAGAAAAAAAAAAAAAAGACATTAGATCACAAAGCCATCTTGTGCATCTCCCTTTGGAAGTGTGATCTGAGGATACAATTAACGCCATAGATGGCTGCCATCTCGTAAAACAACTACAGGGAACATACAAAGTGTTTTTTGTGTAGGAAGGACAAACTGCTTAAGGGGTTCCAAACCCTATCGCACCCTTATCAAGCCCTTAGAAAATCTAATTTATGGTGACACCACATTACGGGCATATGCAGCTGATATAAACTTTTGATGTACATTTCGGTTAATATATTTAATCTTTGAAAACCTTAAAAGTAAAATTTTTCAATTTTAATTGTAATAAAATAAAATAATGAATACTCAGTATTAGTGGCGTATTATTGCAAGTTTGTCGGTGGGGGGGGGGCGGTTAGTTAGAAGATTGGCATGTACATCCATTTTATGGAAGTAAAATAGGATCTTTTACATTAATTTCTTTTGTCACTTTTTTGCAAAGGTTTCTATCTCTTACCGCAGTTCTTTAAGTTTTCAAGGTTATTCCTGTAGCCATGGATGTTCCAAAATTTTGAAAGGCGGGGTCAAGAAAGTATTTAAGACAATAAATAAATAAAAATAACTAAAACACGATATTTTTTAATTCACCGGTTGGCCAATACCTACTGCAAAATAATTGATTACTAAATACAGATTTCCTTTCTGCAGTTCTACCCACAAATTCTTTCACCATTCAGTTCAGATTGATTTTTGCAGTGTACGGCTCAGGAACATTAAGGGCTAGATTTGTTAGTTGTTTTTGAATCATGTTTGTGCGCAAGCAACTCTCTTCTAAGACCTCTGAAAGACCTTTCAGCTGGAATTGCAGATTGAGATCAATTCCCCAAGTTTGAACACTTCATTCATGAGCTCTTTAATCGCAATTGACGTTGCTGTCAAGTTCTGGTAGATGATGATGACATTATACAAATGATGACATTAACTTTTAGGTATTAGAAAATAATGGTTTAAAAATGCACTATAGTTTGGCCATTGTTTCACATCAGAATCCCACGTTATTTTATAGGAAAAAGTTTAAAGATAACAAAAAACACTCAAAAAAACAGGTGTGTTAGACATGATAAAGATAAAACACACTTAACCTTTTACAATCCAATGTTCCCAATTCCAATTGGGAACATCAAATTAAAAATTTATTCAAAAATGAAATTTTAACATAATTGACTTGAATAAATTAGAAGATACAGTCAAAAGATGACTTGATTTTTTGAAATGGACGTAGCATTTCTATCATTAGTGGGGACAGTGGCGGATCCAGAAATTTTTTTTTTGGGAGGGGCTAAATTTTTTAAAAATCTTATTTAACCCAATTAAAATATACTATAAATCAAAATTTTAGTCTAAACCAATGTATTAGGCTTTTGGGAGGGGCTAAGTAATAAAATAGGATCATTTTAGCTATTTAAAGTGTATAATAAAGCAGAATGTTACCCTTGAGCAATCTCTTTTGGGGGGGCTGAAGCCCCCTAGCCCCTCCCCTGGATCCGCTACTGAGTGGGGAAACTGGACAAAAAATCATGAAAATAGCCATTTTCATAAATTTTTACAGAGCTATCTTGATACACCCTCCCCCCCCCTCACCTTTAAACTTAATTCATATCTTTACTTAAATTTAAAAATAAATCTTTCATTAACTCTTAATATTTCACTTATTATTTAAACTACCCATCACTATATTCTGTTTTTGAAACCAATGTAAAAGTATAGTCAGAAATGACCCATGCTCCCAGTTGGAAACGCAGTAAAAATTGTATAATTTTTCCCCCCCATTTAAATGACTAACATCCTTTAGCTAATGCATTAGAAGACAAAATATGCAAGAAACTAATTTAAAGTATGCCTGAATTCGGTTTGTAAAAGGTTAACAAGGTGATCTTAGTCAAAGATAAGTAAATTATTATGTGCTTTATTTTACAAAATTTTATTTATATCAATTTTAAAGATATTTTTGAGCTGAATGAAGCTTGAAGTATAATAATACGAACTTTAAAATATAATAGTGTTTTAACTTCAGAATAGACTTTAGAACAGAGAGGGGGTCGACATTACATAGTTTGCTCCCTCTCCTCATATACAGAGAGGGCAACCCCCTTCCCCTGTTGTCACGTTTCTGTCCGTTTCCCGAGATTTTAGCCAGTGAAAGAATTTCATTGTAAGAAATACAGTATCTGAGGAATCCCCAGTGCTCGGCTGCCTGTTAGAAAAGTGTTATTGCTTGTTAATTTCAGTGAACAGTGTTCTGAAAATTGTACATCGAATTTCTAAACCTAATGAAATTTGTGTTTCGTCCTATCAACTGGACATTTTACTAGAAATTTCTAGATACACTGGACTTTTAAGCTACGAACCCGAAACCTAAGCTAAGTTTCTTTAGCTACATAGTCTCATCTCAGAAGGTTGGATGATTTGATCGTCTTTCTCAATCCTCAAGTAACGCTTTCTGTTGTAGAGCATTGGATTAGTGTGATGTATAATTCTTGTAAATCTGGTTACGATGCCAATGTGACTGTTTCGTTGGGCCCATCTTGCGGTTCCGCTTGTTGGGTGGTAAAGTACCGTGTTCACCTTGGGCTTTTTAATCTTCCGTCAGTCATAGGTCGGCAGGTGATATAATAAAGCTGTAAATGTAATGACCAGTTGCAGTTCAAGTGTCTAATTCTGCCCTAACAGTTTTTAAATTTGTCTGAACGTAAGTGGATTTAGAAGTTTACGCCGTAAGACCTGACGGATCAGGAAAACGTTAGTCTGATGGCTGGTTAACCCTTTAACGCGAAGTGTTCCCGCTCTGGGAACACCAAACTCTGACGTTTTGACTGTTGCCAGTCACAAAGAATATTTGATTTCTATAAAAATAGTTGTGGGTGACATAGCTCCACGAGAATCCTTTACTCTTTAGCACGTCATTTCCCGTAAAAAAATTGTCACGATTATGATGATGTCAGCGATTATTATGATGATCAGCAGATGTCAGTGCTGTTAAAACAGCACTGACATCTGCTGAAAAATGGAAGAATGCGAGAACAGCTGGATAGATTGCCCAATGCTGAAAAAAGACTATCAAGATGGCGGACGATCGAAATGTTCATCGCGTGCCACAGATCTAGAGACACTTTTTTGACGACAGCTGGCGCCATCTTGTTGGTAGTTAAGTCGAGCGATGGCAGGCTGCCCTTTCTTCAGCATTTGGAAAGGGTTGTGCCTCAAAGGGTTAAGGGATCTCCTTGAAACAAACAGTTTCGCCTCTTTCAAAAGAGAAACAATTGGGTTCCATTCTGGATGCGGAGAAGTATAAGTAATCTCCAGCCCTGCATTTTACTATTATTTTCAATGTACCATCCGGAGGTGATTAATTCATAAAATATCACGTCCGACCGTGAATCGCGTGTGTGCTGCGGTGCGGACCAAAACAACCCACGGACGTTCCTCTCATTAGGCTGAAAAAAGAAAACCAACGCTAAAGAGTTGGACGTTTACCCTGTCTGGTTTATCTGTTCGGGTAGGGATCAAAGGGTTGAAACTCCAGTCGTGGAAATATGTTTGCTCAGCGACCGGTTGTTACATATTTTAATGAGCTGGGGGTAGAAGGGGAGCATAAACATGCGTAATGGCAGACAGCCCTGAGAAACACCTGCGTAATATACATCAATCAATCGAAAGAACGCATTCCGATTATGCTGGGACGGTGCGTTCCTCTCTTTTCATTCCACTCAATCGATCTTTAACATATCTGGTTCATTTAATAGGAACGCATGTATGCATTTTTTAATTCTTACTTGCAATTACATATATTAAAATGATGAATCGTGTGGAAGCCATCGATTATAATACAACATCCAACACAAAATCCTGTTATAGTCCAGTGAATAGAAGGGTTTTATCCTACGAAAGGTCGGGTAATTGTGAATTTTTGATACGTTGTATAAGATGGTTCATTAATGAAAAAAAAAAAAAAAATTCCACGATTTTACCTCCACGCTCCCTTCCCATCTCGTGAGAACGCTTTATAATCGGCTAAATTTGATTTTTTGCAGTAGCTACTTGTCCCCCCTCCCCCGCTTTTCCTTGAAGAAATAATATAACTTTGAAACAGTAAAAATAAAACTAAATGTATCAGAGACTCAACTATTTTCCAGAATGTTCAATACTATAAGCTGAAGAACTATTACTATATTCTTGTATTCATTATATTACTATTTTAATGTAAAAATTCTGATATAGCATTTTACAATATTTTCTTAAATGGGTAGAGAATCAGACTATTATGCTATGCAATGCTTGGGGTCAACTGTTTTTGTTCTATTTATTTATTTATTTTTAGTCTTATAAGACGCATAGTTTTATTGTTTTTACGAGTGTTCTTTTCAGTTCGTGAAGAAACACTGGTAACCTTTAGGGTGTCGTCCCAGTACCCGCGGTAACCTCAGAATGGGGTGGGAAATGTTGGGGAAGAGAAGAGAGATTTACGACTATTTCTCCTCATTAAGGTCGGTAACGAGATCGGGGATTACAGAATTCAACTTAGCGATAGTCCCTCCTCCCCCTCTCAAAGTTCTCTTATCAGTTCTGTGCTTCAGCGCCTTCCTGTCTTCAAAATACAAAAGCCGAATGGGATGGAAGAATCACTTGTTTATGTCTTGGAATTCAAAGCGATTTTTCTCAATACTAATGAAAAAGCTATTGGTTCGATATGAACTGAAACTTTTTTGAGGGAATTTTAAATCATACTCATTCTTATGAAAAGAAAATTAATGAATTCTTCTGTAACTTTAAAAGTACGAAATTATAATAATCGAACAAAAATAAAAATACTCATTATAGTTAAGTAATTACTATAGTAATTATACAATTTAAATTATATGCTTATATAGATATTCATTTACATTACAGGACGCACAGGAAGTACAGCAAGGGGGCTAATAGGGCCAAAATTTTTGATTATCATATTTATTTAGTCTAATCAAATGGCCATGCCCCCTTCATTTAACTTATGAACAGCAGTTAGCTGTGGCATTACAAAACTTTTGCCCCTCTCCCGAAATGTGTTTCATATTGCCAAACCTAGAAAGAAAATGAAATATACTATAAGAATTTTTTTTATCAACAAATAATCTCCCCCCTCCTCCCCCCCCCAAAAAAAAAAGAAAAGAAAAAAACCTCGAGTGTAGTCCGCTTTAATAATAAATACTCTAAGTAGACAATTTGATACAAATACATATGAATTATTAATGTAAGCAGAAATTACATTTTTAGAGAGATTAATTAAAAGGTTTTTGTAGATATCGTATAGCGAAAAGTTTTTTCAAGAATATATTTTCCTTGGAATAAACTATAAATTTTGACTTCCTAAAGACAAACTAAACTAAAGACAAACTTTAAAACAAAATACTGATTACGATAAGTTTCATCAAATAAATTATGCATTTAAAATAAATGCTTGAATTCAAACTAATACCCGAAATAAACGTGCATTTCTTAACACTTTTTATTTAAATATTTTTATTTTATTTTGGAGATTTCAAAGTTAAATTCATAAATAAAGTGAATTGCAGAAACTTTGAAAAGTGCTGGAAGAAAACAAGATGTTGATGGGCGATTTCTTTTCCTCTTCTACAATAAAGAAACAGTATCCCCGTAATTATTTAATATTGTTGATTTGTTCAGGCAAAGCATACTAGGGCTATCTTCCAAAGAGAAAAATGTTTTGAGCGAGCACGTTTTAAGGGGGCCTAACGAGTATTTATGTTACATCTGGGGAAAACATCCCAAAACTCCAGATCGACAACTGCGTAGGAAGGCAGAACGCTGGAACTTCATACTTTAGCCATCGGACAATGTTCATCAATTATTTAATTATTAATATTTTATAATGCATTTTACAATTTAACAGTGCTTTATTCGATGTATCAAGTTGCGCTGTTTTTAAAAGCACGTTTTGTAAATATTTAAACGATTTTAATACTTACACAGATACTATGTTAAATCTATAAGTTTTAATATAGTATCTCTGATTGGATCATTTTTCTTTCAATACAAGGAAACCCGTAAAAATTTAACCCTTTGAGGCGCAACCCTTTCTCAAAGCTGAAAAAAGGGCAGTCGTTGCGCACAGCCAGCAAAGTAAAAAAAAAAAGGGTCTCTAGATCTGTGGCACGCGATGAACGTTTCGATCGTCCGCCATCTTGCTGTTAGTTAAGTCGAGCGATGGCAACGGCTGCCCTTTTTTCAGCATTGGGCAATCTATCCGGCTGTTCTCGCATTTTTCCATTTTTCAGCAGATGTCAGTGCTGCTAAAAATAATCGTGACAATTTTTTTACGGGAAATGAAGAGCTAAAAAGTAAAGGATTCTCGTGGAGCTATGTCACCCGCAACTATTTTTATAGAAATCAAATCTATTCTTCGTGACTGGCAACAGTCAAAACGTCAGAGTTTGGTGTTCCCAGAGCGGGCAGACTGCGCCTATTGAAAAGGGAAAATATTATTCACTTTCGCTCAACAAATAAAACATTTTTTCCATAAAATATTTTGTATTGCATTAAAAACTGAAAATAAATAAATAAATAATTTAAAGAAACTCTAATAATTAGAAAGCATTTAAAACCACAACCTATTGGAAATGAGAAAAATTGTTTAAACCAAACGCTTAAAAAATAATCTTGTTTAAATTAAGCTAATCTGGCAGTGAAAAGTTTCTTTTTAATAAATATTTTGTCAAGACACAGATTGGAGTTTCTTTTTGTATTTTTAAGTGGAACGGCTAAAATACGGTTAACTACCTCCCCGATTGCGATAGTTCATATGTATAATATGCTTAGGAAAACCTGATAACAATAGCTTTCTAAAGAAATATTATCACTGTTCCCAGACCTACTGAAATTTTGGAGGTGCACAGGAAACATTTGAGGGGGGCACATATCGAATTTTAAAGCAGAAAGGGGAAGTTTCTTTAAATTTTCAAACATGTTTATTTTATTTTTTAAATTGACTAAGTTGTTCGGGGGGGGGGTGACACAGAGGGGAAATGTGCCCCCCCCCAACGCTACGCCTATAGGTCATATGTATTGTATGCTTAGCTGTGACGTAGCTACACTTGGTGACACCCGGGGCGGATATAAGTGGTGTCATCCCCCATATGAACATTTTTGCCCCATACATGCGATATTTTTGGAATTTTTGCTGTACAAGCCGTCGGGTGTCACCTTTTTGAGGGTGACACCCGGGGCAGACCGCCCCCCCTCGCCTTGCTACGCCACTGATGCTTAGGATAACAGTAGTTATGAAGGTTTACCTCCGCTCCAGACCTACGTAACTGCACCAAAATTTACGCCTTTACTCTAAAATAAGAGAAATTTGGGCATAAGATCCATTCTAATGCCTTCCTCACGTATATTACAAAACAAAGAAATTGTGTGTCCAATATTTACTAAAAATGAATCATGTTGGCGTTTTTTCCGCACACCTTTCGCCCCCACTTTTAACCCCACCCCAACGTATTACCGTATTTTCAAACTTTTACGTTCTACAGATCGCTTATGAAAACCAGGCATGTAGACAGAAAAAATCTTTGGGGAATGCGCAAAAGATGGTAAAGGTAGAACATCTCATAAAAAGGTTTAATTACTGATATCCAATTAACAAAAATTAAGGATTTTTTTTCTGGAGGGGGTCGAAGGCATGCCCCTGTGGTCACCCTTTGGCTTGGCTACATGCCTGATGAGAACAAAAATAAGAAAAGAACGTATAATGATGAGGGATATCCAGGGACAGCCTTAGGCAGGGGCAAACGCCCAGAGGACCGCGATTGGAAGCTCCGCATGAAAATTTAGTTTCCGAAAAAATATATGAATTATAAATGCAACATTTGTCTGTCATGTTATTATTTTTTTTCCGTACATTTTAGTAATTTGTCGAATTGAATTAAACTCTTCCTTGCCAACTTTGTAAAGCTGCTTTACAAATTTTCTTGAAACTTGAGTATTAGTAATGTAGATTAATTAATATTTTTACTGATTACTGCATGTCTCAATCCATCGGATTTATGATATGTTGCACTGCAATATTACGTTCAGACGCCCATGTTGCATAAATGCTCAACAGCACCGATAATATTTTTTTTTAAACTTGCGGGGGGGGGGTGGCTTTTAACTTAGGTTGTCAGTTATTATGCAATAAGAAGAAAGTAGTAAAATAATCCAAAATTTCACTCTACTAATCGTTAGGGGTGGAGTGGGTATATGAGCCCACCCCCTCTTCTCCTTTGTCTAAGCATGACTTTTTTGTTAAGATAATAGCTCTTAATCAGAATGTTTAATTTTTATTAGCATTCTTTCACTATATTATGATGAAAGTTTGATGATGGGGCACAAATGAAAGTCATTTAAAGCAGTTCTTTTAAGAAACCACACAGTTTATCACCCGCTGTTAACCTTTTTAAACACCGCATTGAGATCCAGGCACATTTTAAATTAGTTCCCCCCCCCCACCCCCCCAATATTGTGTTTTATAATGCGTTAGCGAAAGGTTATTTGTCATTTAAATGGGGGGGAGGGACGTTTTTTATATAATTTTTACTGTGTTTCCAATTGGGAACATGGGTCATTCCTGACTATAATTTACATTGGTTTCAAAAACTGAATATACTGATGGGTATTTTAAATAATAAATGAAATACTAAGACTTAATAAAAGATTTATTTTTGAATTTCAGTAAAGATATGAATTAAGTTTGAAGAAGGGGAGGGTGCATCAAGATAGCTCTGTAAATATTTATGAAAATGGCTATTTTCATGACTTTTTTCCAGTTTCCCAGTCATGATAGAAATGCAACTTCTATTTTAAAAAATGAAGTCAATTTTTAACTTTATCTGCTAATTTTTTCAAGTCAATACTGATAAAATTTCATTTTTGAATAAATTTTTAATTCGATGTTCCCAGTTAGGAACATTGGACGCAGGGGAGTAGCCAAGGGGGGGGGGTCATAACCACCCTTCATGAGGAATTTTTTGCTATACAAAATGTATATTCTTCACTACATTATCATACACACGTATACATATATATGAGTTGTAGTTGTCTTAACCCCCCCCCCATGAAAAATTTCTGGCTACGCCCTTGTTGGACTGTAAAAGGTTAAAAGAATCAAGTAACAACAAAAAAATTGAGAATGTCCACTCATAAGACGTATTACCATTATTATAAAAACCAGACCTGTAAGAGCTAAAGAACATTCAGCAAAAATCTTTAAAATGCAATATTTTTTAAGGTCTTTTGAAATGAAAGATGAATCAGGATAATTTGTCATGCAATTTCTGTGCTTCTCAAAGTGTTTTCTTAAACTTACTCAGTATTTACCTATTGGCTTGTCCGAGAGTAGAGCTTGTATGGTAACATTGTGTATTCTTCTGAGTATCGCTAACTAAACTAAGTGAGTAAACTAAGTTTGTTTTTGAAATTTGTAAAGAGTTCGATTCCCTCCCCCCCCCCCAAGAAAAGTCTTAAATTCTCTCATAACGAAATATTTAATATAATGGGCACCGTTAATAACATTTTTTAAGATACAGTAACTAAAATCTAAAAAAAAGAAAAAACATGAACGAAAATTTTCTGAAATGTGATGAAATAATAATGCATAGTAAGTATATTGTATAGTGTGTAAGGAAAATCAACACTAGGGGTGTCTGTTCTTGGAGAGGACGCCTTGAGCGAGGTCACTTTTAAGGGGTTCTAACGCGTATTCACGTTATATTTCGAGAAAACCGCCCCAAAATGTAGGCCGTCAGATCGACACCCGCGGGTAGACAAGAACCTTTGTTCTTCACGCTTCATGCATCTACCAAATTCACTGTGCTATCCACTCGCCCACATGGCAGGACCGTTACAGAATAAAACCTGCCTTAAGTAAATCCTTAACTAAGCATAAACTTATTATTTAAGAAAGTATTTCTTGGTCCAGAGAACACTTAGTCCATCTCTATATAATTTTTATTCAACGGAAAATGAAGTAAACAGAAAGTCTTAAACAAAAGTATGTCTTTCTATTTAAGACAAGTTTTATTATATAACAATAAAACTTAATTTCATCTACACCCTATTTACTTTTCGATTAAAATTATTTTTAAATGAAATTTAGTGTAATATATTTAGGCAAATCCAAAATGTTCAGTTAAATACTATTATGTACCTTCATAAACATGTATAAAATCATAAAAAATTCTTATCGTTATTTTAAAGTTTAAATCCTACTTTAATAGATACATGTATCGACTAAACGTATACATTAATTTAGCATTTTAGTCGGAATCTGTATCGACTTTGATAAATATATATTTTCAATAACTTGCTTAAAAATATACTGCCTCGTAAATGATGAGAGAAAGCATGTATGTAGGTTTTATGAATGTTTGATAAAATAATATTTATTTGACTTCGATGCTCTACTTGTCGTAAACGAAATCTCATTTTGAAATAAATTTGGATCTCCATACTCGAAGAAAAGAACGCATAAATGAGAGTTTTCTTCCGAAAGAAAACACATTCAACGGAAATCTCTTTTCAGTGAAACGGCTTCGATTTAACAATAGCCGTGCGTGACCCCCAAACTTGACCCTGGGTGGACTTTGTGGACTTGGGCATAAGGGACCATCTACAGGATTTTTGTTGCCCAAACAGCATTTTGAGAGGAATAGGAGAAACGGAAAGAAATCAGGGGGGCATGAAGGGGAAAGTGGTTTTTGACAGGTTGGGGGGTTGGATGCGCGGAGAGTGAGACTAAACCGTCTTTTAGATCGTGGCTTAATTTATTTGCTTTTAAAACTCGACAATCAGTGACGCAGTTTTTTTTTTTTTTTTTTCAAGCATCAAAGCAAATTGAAGGGTCCACGGGAAGAACGATGAGAGTCCACTTTTCGTCAATGTTGAGGTTTCTACTGCATTCTGTTGTTCATTAGTGGCACTATTAATATCCGAACCCATAGCATAAGGGGAGAGAACGATGAGAATACACTGAAAAAATAGCCCAAAGATACAGTCTACTGGGGAAGAACAATGAGAGTCCATGAATGCCAAACACTAAATACACTGATTTTTTGAAGAAGTTAACAATTTGTCTGGATTCCTGCCTTCACGAGGAATTATATTGAAATATGTAATTCATATGGAATGCTTTAGCTGGAATAGCTGGAATTAAAATTTATTTTTTATTGGTAGTAAAAATATCGACACTATTAGACTTGAAAGTTTATTTTTCGATTTTTGGAAAATCAGCTGTATTGGACTCTCATCGTTCTTCCCGTGGACCCTTCAATTTGAAAAGGAATTTATTAGATTTAGAGAGATGACAAAAGAAGTTTTATTGATCATTATTATTCTTTTTTTTCACTGAATTATTTTAATCATCTTTCCTAAAGACTTTTATTAAATATTTTTCTACTTTTCATGAAAAAAAAAAATTAAGATGGAGCACCGCACCCATGGGTGCCGGCAGAATATTTCCCATGGGGGGGCAAAGACTACTCCAGGGGGGGCAAAGACTACTCAAGGGGGGGCAAAGACTACTTTAACGTATGGTTACCATGTTGGAAAGAGCAAAAAAGCAAAGGAAAACACTGCATACAAAAATCCCGGGGGGCATTGCCCCCCCTTTGCCCTATGCTGCCGGCGCCCATGACCGCACCACTTAAAGGGTGTATTCCTCATACATGCATCTCCATTTTACAATACCTATTTTTTCCCCTTCCCTTTTCTCCACCCTTTTTCCCCCAAAAAAGGGGAAAAAAATAAATAAAGAGAAGGAGATGGTAGAAAGGTGGTGTCTTGGAATAGAAATTGCTTAGTGTGCAATAGATTATATGGGACATGTGTTCTGACACAAAGCCTTTCGCCTACCCTGTAATTTAATTTAGCGCCAGGATCTTGCCTTTATATCTGAAATGAATGCGGCTCCTACCTATATATCTGTGAAAAGCCATAGATAAAGCATATACTCTTTCACCTTTTAGACGGATCGTTTTTTTTTTAAGTTTTATATTTGCCCATTAAAAATTTTTCTAGCATTTCAATTGCATTGATTTTTGAAAGTCCATTTTCAGCCTGTTCTTGGGGAGAGAAAAGTTGTTTTCATAGCGAGCTTTCGAATAGCTTTATAAACAAACAAATTATGGCAGAGACTCGAAAGAAAAAAAATAAAAATAAAAATCCATAAGTTTGTTCTGTTCATCTATGAAGATTTAAAAAAAGAAAAAAAAACTTAAATACAGGAATTGAATTTACAATAGGCTGCAGCGATATCAATTTAGGAAAATAAATGAAATGCAGTTCATTTATTTTTCCAATATTTTTCTCTCCGAATGCATGTTGACTCTTTGTGGTGCTTGTAAACGAGCATATTGCATATAGCATAGCTTGCAAGGAGATATTTCGCTTTTTTTCGAAATTCCTAAAAAATTACTTCTTAAAAGAACAGCCTTAAATGCGCCAAAGACAGTAAAATTTGACTGAAGCGGAATCTAAATGGATCAACACAATTTCGAGCTAAGTAATGCCATGTTAGAAAAGGAATAAACCTGAACAAAATAAGTGATAAAATAGTAATACCATGCTACTTTGTTTTATTACTTATTTTACTTTTATTATGCTACTATTTATCACTTATCATATTAACTTATTTTATATTATATTTTGTTTTTTGGGAGAAGGGGTGGGGTGGGGGGCTAACAACAACAACAAAAGTTGAAACAAGTTAAATTCGTAATGCTTGAACTTTTTATGCAGTGAAATGTATTTTCGATGTGAAAAGGCGTATAATATTTATAATAAGCATACGATGTTTTAAAATAAAATTTGACAACAGACAATCTCAACAGTTTCTCTTGAAATGTTACCCTCTTCAGGATAAACAATGAATTTACTCTTCCCATTAACAAACATTTCGTCAACATTTCGAATCAGTCCCCTGGGTTTCCCTCTGTAATTGTAGGGTATTTTGTTCCGGAACCAACTTCCAAAACTCTTCAAAATAACCATTTTGAGTTATCTGTGTTTCAACCTGCTTGAAGTATTTTAGAAATATAATGTAGGACTTCAGCATAGTATTAAAAATAATGTAAAATTAATATTATTTTTGTTCAGGCTATATATGTAATTTTTTTAATTTTTCATTAAAAAAAAAATAAATACGTGTTGAGTTTTTATCCCTCAATCATGGTTTATCCTTTATTAAAACAAATTCCGTTCCCGTGTCGCTGGAATATCTAAATTCCATCATCTGTGGCTCGTAGATCAAGCAAGTTTGGCCACTCTTGGTTTTATGGCTTGGAATGATTAAAACTTTTCTCTAGATCACTGAAAAATTTCCGTAGAATGACTATTTTAACTTCCCTTTCCACGTTAGTTAGTTTAATCCGCGGGATTCAATGTTTTTATGGTTCACTAATTTGTAATATTTCCACTTAAGATAAATTTCTGATTTTTAAAGAGTTTGCAATCGATTTTAACTATACATAAGAGGAAGAAAAACTTTTTTCTAGCTTTTTTTAGAAAAAATATTCACTTTAGAAAGTATTTGTGCCTTGGGATTTTCAGAATTTACCTTTAAAAATTCAAGCATCACATCATCCTAATTTCAGCTCAAAAACTTCTTAAGATGTTGGGCATTTTAGAGAGGCTTCCACTTTTTTTTGCTTTTAGGATAATGAGATACGGAATACCTAAGTCATTATATGTGATATTTATATATTCCTTAACTTGAAAAATGTTGTATACTTTAATATTTATGCACCCTCCAAAACTTTCGCACTGTTTATACAATCTACGAAGATAAACTTTTCGATACATCAGAAAAAATAGAGTTGTGTTTTTTTTTTTCTTCCCCCACTATGCAGTAAGTCTAAGTACAAAGAATTGTTTTTTGCCCGAAAGTGCGTAATCCCGCCGGTGTAGGAGAACTCTTTTTCATTTTATTTTCCTTCAATATTATTTACTAAAAGATAAAGCCTGTCGTGGAAGTAATTACAATGTTCGATAGAAAAACATTTGGCGAAAAAAATGTGTACATTCAGTTTTTTTAATCTTTAAAATATATGTCTTCATACTCTACTTTTTTTATTATAGTAATATACTTCAATTCAAACAGTTCCCTTCAACATAATGCGAATTTTTAATTACTTTTCAAACAGAAAAGGTCTTTAATTTAAGAAGAGTTCATTCTTAGCCAAAATATGAGCAAATATAGGTTAATGTGTTTTGAAAAATAAATACATAATAATGGGTATTAAAATTATTTCGTAAACTCACGAAATAATATGTACTGTACATTCTGAGGTAAAGTAATAAAAAAATAGCTAGTTATATTTTATTCACTGTTATCAACTGACACCCAAAAGAAATGCATTATTTTACTTCCAGAATACTCTCTTCTATTATAAACAGAAATAAAGTTTCAAAAGTTCAATGTGAAATCCACCTTTTATATTTTTTACTTTATTTAAATTTAGCATGCAGGAAAAAGAATGATGCTAAAAAAATCTAATTTTTATCAATTTTACTGCATTTTATAGAATTTTAAAGCTTTGAAAAATAGCGTGACCAATATCAAAGATAAATTTAATCAAAATGATTTTTTAAAAAAAGGTTGGATTTCACTATTTTTTTTATATATATAAAAAAGGAAGAAGAAGAAAAGAAAAGTAAATAAAATAATAATACCTTTTGTGAGTTATTTTTTTAAATTCATATTCATCATAAATGTAAAAAACATGTTATAAACTTGTGGTACGTTTTAAAACATATTATACAATATTAGTTACACCACAGCGGTGCCATAGTATAATAGTACTTAATCATATTTTATTTCTAAGGCTAAACTCTTGTTTTCACTTCAGAAACAGTTTTTGTAAAATGTACTTTACAAGGAAAGGAATTGAATTGGTCGTCTTCCAAAATATTATATATATATATGTAATGTATAAAAAGGTAATTTGGGTTTTACTAGCTTGGGTATTGTTCAAGCGGGTACTTTCACTGTAAGTTTTACTTTCCTGTCATACTTGCCACGCGCGCTCTGGAGCTATGTTTTATTTATTTTGTTATTTGCCAGACATCAGGCCGTCGATTCTGAGTTCTTTAGATGTACACGTGTCCTCACGCCCTTGTAGGCCCGGATGCGGGTCATGTTGGTAAATGTGTGTGGTTCGATCAGAGATAAGAGAGAGGAGGAGTTGTGTCTTCGCAGACCACGTGGTGTGGTAAGCGTAAATACTCCCGCACATCGAAAATCGGGAGACTTCTGCCACTGGAACTGCTTCATGAGTCCACGCTGATTCTTGTACCCGTCTCCCCTCCCCTCTTCTCATTCTAAATTGTAACTTAATTGTAATGTTCAATAAACCATATTACCTGCCTTAACTCTGAAGCCTACTTGAAATATCTGACGTCTCATATATATATATATATATATATAGTATACAGGGTGAATGTAAACTCTTGGGCAAAACTTTAAGGGGTAATAAGGCACATGATAAGGAATCAGAATCACATAGCAATGTGGGATCGGCACCGTCGTCTTCGTATAGCTGTTAATAATCACTTCGGAAAAAGTGCTGAAACAACAGTGCACTTGCCGTTCGTCAGAAACTAATGTATTTTTCTCCGAAAACAGAAGACTAAAATGGATAGTTTAAAAAGTTTATTGTATTTCATGGATGAAATTTTTGGAGACGAGCCTATTGCTTATGAAACTTGGTTAAGAAATTAGACGGACTCTTCAATGCTGTTCCAATAGTGATTATTACCGGGTAAGTTAAAACTGCGTTTCACCACAGATTGCTATGTGATTACGATTCCTGATTGTGTGCCCTATCGCCCCTTAAAGTTTTGCCCAAGAGTTTAGATTCACCCTGTATATGTTATCCAATTCATCATTAAATACAAGAAAAAGAAAAAAAATATCAGCTGAAATTGGTATGTATCACAAATTTACAAACAAAACACCACGATCACCAAACACATGATTTTCTCTGACATATTTGTGATGTGATTTCTCTATTCCAGTTAAAACGAAATGGAGGAGATATGTGTTCACAGGTCTTCGAATACAGACAACTTCATACATTCGAAAGCCAGAACAATTGACACTCGGAAAGATGACGGAAGTACGCTAAAAACTACATCCAGACATCGCTCATGCTATTTCCAGCCAACCTCTTCAAGGTTATTAACGCAGCACTTTTACTCTGTAATTTCGCACGTAATGAAGCCCTAATATATCTTCCCTAGCAGTTTCATCAATGTCACCTCCAAATGCTTGGATAATATTCTCCAGAGTTCCTCCAAAAAGGCTAAAGTACACTATTATTCACCCATTTTAATTGAAAAGGAAACGGCAGAGATCAAACGGAAGACTCGGTATTGTTTGCAAAATTGCTATTTAATACCCGGATAACGGCCCGGCGGAATCCATTAATATGTGGTAGCAATTTAGATAAATTTATTTGCGGAATTTAATCAAAACTTATTTCCGTTTCTCAGAAGTCGTTCTTTTAAATAGCTCAGTTGCATTAGTAATATATTTCCCTTTTTTTTTGCCATTATCCAAAGGAGTAGAATATCGCCAGTGAAATGAAAAAGTGGTTAAATGCGTTTCGTATATTGGTGAACTGAATCCGTTCGTATTAACTCTTTGACGGGCGGTGGTTGTGCCGTGAAACCACCTTATTTCAGCGCATTCGCTGCTAGTCACACACAAAAAGAAAATAAGGTAAGTGGTCCCAATGCTGAAAAAGTGCAGCCGTTGCCATCGATCCATTTAACTATCAACAACATGGTGGTCAATCGAATCGCCCATCTGGTGCCACAGAGATAAAAGTTTTCTGGCGCACACCTGGCTGCGCGGCCACAGCTGGTTTTTCTGTACATTTAGTGCACCTTGGTAATATATCTCAATTTCACGCAGCCCTGACGTTAACGGGGAAAAAAAATTAAATAAATCTTACGATACCGTTTAACCTTGCGTCAATGACCGGGTACCTTTTGGGGGCAGGTTATGGTCTCTTTTAATTCTTGTTATTTACATGATATCTCAGCACCCCCCGGTTTATTAAAAATTCGCGAAACGTTTGGTCATCGACGCAACGGTTAAGAATGGTTATACTCTTATATTTCTACAAAATGTATTTAATAAAAAAAAAATTATTAAATTTTGATAAATATTTCAAAATTTTGTAAAAATCAAATCACTAGAAATAGTAGGGGGATTTGAACGTAATGTCGTTTTTCCGTAAGTCAGCATTTTTCCTAGCCAATTACTGAAGCTAATAATACGAAATTTGGCATGTAGGAGTTTTATAACATATGTGCTAGATAAGACACTATTTTCCAAAATGCATAACTTATGAAGGATAGAGTATCAAAATGCGGGATATCGCCGTCTTTTAACGTACCTTGGGTGATCTATGAGAAAGAAAAGTGAGATCCATAAAATTTCCATAAAATTATTGCTGCGTAACCAGGGTTGCAGTCCTAAAATAAGAAGTGACGGGGCGCTATAAATAAAGACCGTCACGTGCGAATTTTTTTAAGAAGGGGCGTGGCTAATGTTTCTTTCCTAGTAAAGGGTTTATTAAATTGCAATTTATTTATTTACAACAACAAAGTAGGAAAAACAACCTAGTAGGAACGTAAAGTAGGAGACGTAGGTACCTAGTAGGAACGTAAAGTTGGACACATAGGTACCCACGGGTCGCGCTGGCTTTTTTTAAAGTTTCACCAATCCATTCGCCAAATTAGATTTTGCCGGACATCATTAAGAAATGCAATACCAATATTTTCGCCAAATCGTATTTTCTTTTGCCAAAATAATTTTATTATCGCAATTTGCGACGTTGGCGATCGACAACGCGACCCCTGGGTACCTAGTAGGAACGTAAAGTTGGAGACGTACTAAACGAAAAGTAGGAACGTAATAGAGCTGAAGCAAACCGCATGTATTCGGTACTAAGATACGGATAATCACTCAGACTCGAAGTAACGAATTGTTACTTTTCGGTTGATATCGTTACTCGATCCGAAGGTTCGGATCGAGCAGCTTCGAACTTCGAATACAGCTGCCAGGCGAGGCGAACTAGGGGGGAAACAGGTTCCAGTAATCGAGTACTAATATCTTCTGTTATTTGTTACTGGCAGTTACTGGATATCGGATCGCGGTTTCAAGGGGGAAAATGACTTTCGAGTGTGCATTTCGGATCGACCAGATTCGAACTTCGAATACAAAACTGCGGGAGGGAGAAAATGAATTTCGGTATTTGAGTAATAGTATGTTCCGTTCCGTTACTAGATACCGGAAGTATTATGGATTCTCGCTGTTTGAAGGGAAAAATCAGTTTCGGTATTTGAGTAGTAGTATGTTCTGGTTGCAATTCGTTTGTGCCGAGCCGGATGGTATCGTTTTGATGAGGTTTGGAAGAATCCGTATGTATCGTTACAGTTATGGAGATGGATATACTATCTGCTGCTCTATTGATATGGGTCGTACAATGGGGGGATAGGATCCGGTGTATAGCATGTTCTTATGCGCAGTTGAACTTTTTTGCGGGGGGGGGTGTTCTTATAATTGTAGAGGAGCAATACATATAAGAGAAGCATGTTAGTAAGGGGTGCTAATTTCGGGCTTTCTAACATTTTGGTACTAAATAGTGGTGCAATCAGAATTCTTTCTTTCAGGGTGGTTCCGAAGCAGGATTGCGAACTTAACTTTTTCTTTTTTTTAGCTAGAATCGAAATATGAGTAATAAATAACAAATTATTTAAATACACCTTTTAAAAAATATATTTTTATAAAGTAAACGAATTCACACATTTTTATTATTTAAAATATTATTTGGAACTAAAAAAAATATTTAGCATTTAAACCTAAACACATTTTTTAAGTCATTGTTTAAAAAATATATTAAAAATTGTGAGCGACCCGGGATTTCTATGCCCACTCCTGCGTAAGCCACTGGTATTAAAATAATTCAATGAAGTTCAGTATGTTTCTAAAATGTCGGCGTTTAGGGGGCCATCTGCCCTATTTTATGGTACATTTTATTCCATGAACTCATGGAATACGCATAGCCCGGTGCAACTATTCTTTCTGTATGAAAGGAGTGATAATTTTTGTTTAAAGAATGCTCTCATATATGCACCCACAGAAGGGGCTAACCCCTTTCATCCCAAAAGTGCAGAAATAGAACTGGAAATATCTTAAAAATAGGTAATTCTCATTGAATAAAACAATTTTAATTTAAAATATGGTAATTTTTAATTTACTTCGAAAAATGGTCCAGCAAAAGAAGTTTTTGATATGAAATAAGAACTCACAAATAATAAAGATATTATGCTTTTAGAGACGCAAAGTAGTTGATATCATACTGAGATCCCCTGCCCTGTGAATTTTATATATGTGGCCCAATCCCTGGATCTTAGTATTCGAGAACCCGCTCCCAGAAAAAACACGAGTCACAAGCTTTCCTTTACACTTTTTATGATAAGAATGAACAGGTTAAACCAGCGTTCAGAATTAAAAAAAGGGGGGGTTGAGAAAAAGAAAGAATGGCATATGCCTTTGGAAGATTTCTATGTGCACTCAGTAATTCGGATAATTTAGCATTGTATAAAACAATAAATGTGAATAAAAACAATCTGTAAATCAGAGAAAATAAGCTCTAAATACAACTTTGTACAACTTCGCAAAAAAAAATTCTTTTTGGTTATGGGTTTATGTATGGGCGGCATATACCCATAACAACACTGTCCCGGATGTGTTGTTATGGGGCACTATATAACACCCTATTACCGATTCTATTAGTAGTAACGAAAGTAACGAGTAACGAATACTTAGTAACGAATAGCGAACATCTAAGTAACAAATACATACGGATACTCATTTTGTCGTTACTTTTACAGCACTAGAACGTAACAACGACCAAAGTTCGTCTTTTCCTTCAGTATGACTTACTCGTGATTGACATGACCACCTCCAGCATTCCTGTGTCAAAGTAACCACGTTTTGACGTAAGGTGTTTCATCCCATTGTCGAGGTGGGGAACCATTAAGTTTAATAAACATTGAGGATGACACCATGTTTAACAAAATGCTGTAACCCGTTCAAAACGAGATATTCTTCCTTTGCGTTCTGAAAGCATGGAAACGAGTGAGGGATAACTGAATAATCGGAAAAGAAAATTATAAAAGACATAATTAGGTAGTACAAGTGCCCCATTCGTCGGAAATAAAGTGCAGACAAATTTTTCAAACATCTGGTTCCGCAAATTCTGCGATTCATTGCCTGCAAAATTTAATATTACATCTTACATTTGAAGTTTCGAACATTTCTCTAATACCTGGATTCTGTTTTTATTAACCAGGGCGCCGCCTTGCCTTAAAAAAAAAGTACCTGGGCTCTGCCTTGGTTCGCCCTGGCCCCACTACACCCATGTGTGTAGCAAATACTTAACAATCAATTTGTGGCCATTTTCAATATCCTCTTTCAAGGAGGCTAGACGTGAAAAATGCAAAGTGGCCATCTTTCACGAAAGAAAAAAAAAATATCATGTATAGAGTTCTTGCTTTGAAATGTAATAAATATGAATCTTTGTTCAGGCACAGCTTGTTTGTAATTAAAAAATTGTTCAAATTTCATTTGTTTAAATTTTATCTAAAGCGAAAGCATTACTTTCCGGTTCCCCTAATAAATTTAAAGGCAAAATCCAATTCGATTTTTATGGAGAGAGAAAAGTCGCGCAGCGGCAAGATGTTAATAAATCGAGACAAAGTGTTCAAATCCTAACGAAATTCATTTTCATGATCCAGTCTTCTCTGGCTTGTCGTTACACCAGACGCCTACTCGCGATATTTGTTTTACGTACAAAGTGGGCGGAACTCGTATGTGCCGTCACCGCACGCGTGTTACTTCATAAGAACGCCTCATTTAATTTTTTTTTATTATTTTGTGGAGCGTGCCCCCTTCCCCCCCCCCCCCCATCTCGTCATCTAATTTTGGTCCTTCCGAGCAGTGGGAGCTGGAAGTAGGCAAGAGATGACCGACGGGGGTAAATCAAGATAGATACACGACGAAAGGAAATTAAAAATAACAACAACAACAACAAAAACTATCCAAAATATAAACAAGTTTATTTTGGATATCTTCGAAAACAGGAATCTGAGCTTGCTGCTGAAGGGCAGGGTTTTAGAAGGTTTTTTTTTTTTTTTTTTTTTTTTTTTTTTTTAAGCACTAGACTGCAATTTCGCTCAATCCCAGAATTTTGTCTACGTATTTGTGTCTACGAGACCTTGCAGACAGGTTTTGTAGATATGAACTGTGGCGTTGAAGATCTTTTCAAATGTGTTTGCCAGATAATGTGGAAGGGGGGGGGTGGGAGGCGTTAATAAAATGTTGGAAAGTCGCACAAGGTTTGCAATTTTTGGTAATTGATTGCTAAATTGGATGCCAAAACGCGACAATGTATTATAAATATATTTCGAATATAGTTAGAAAACGCCTGGCGAATATTGTAAAACAGCTTTACTAGGCGATTTTAATATAGATTTCAATTCCGATGAACTGTTTTGTGGAACAGAGAAGACAAATACGATACACTCATAGATTATGATACACTTTCCAAATGGTATTTGTAAAGGTGAAGTATAGTTTGACTATGCCTGGCGAAAGTTGTTAAACAGTTTTGGTAGGCGATTTTTAGAAAGATTTCGATTCCAAAGATGTTTTTTATGGCACAAGTAAGAGTTCATTCCTATTAAAACGCCCCCACTCTCGCCAACCTAAAAAATCGCCGCACTTTGGCGAGCTTTGCAGTCATGGGTCTCTAGGAATCTTGCACAAGTTTCAATGCTCCCGAAAGAAGTAGATGAAAACTAAGGTGAACAAATTAGCGATAAACGTACCAGTTAAGGAATTTGAAGACACTTAATTTTAAAACTACATTAATTGGCAACCCAAAATAAATGCATAAGTAACGGAATGCTGTACTCACATGTTGTTCCAAATCGTCATTTTAATTCTAAATTACGGTTGCCACATAAATACAAAAAATCTGATGTGTCTAACACATGACTTCCTTGCACGTCTATTAAATCAAAAATGTTTTTTACGCACTTCCTCTAAACTTATTTGTTTGAAAGATATAAAATATCGATAATAGTAAGATATAGCGATTTCTAGCCAAACATTTCGATATCGCCAAGCTCAGTTCAATTTGAAAGATTTCTTTCTGACACTTTATTTGGCGATATTTCACCAAAAGCCGACAAACTTGAAATAGTTTGCGAGATTTTGGGGATAGCCACAGTAGTCATTGACCACAGACTTTCAATGAATTGAATGCATCCATACACCTTAATGTATTTAAAGTCACTTGGCTCACCCTGTAAATAAATTCCCAGTCGATTGCTGTCAAAAAAGATATTGAAAACCGTTAGATATTATAATATAGTTCTAAATACAAAAGTTCAAAATTCTACGGGTTAAAGTTTTAGAGTTATACAAAATACGAAATAATTTTTGGCGCCAAATTTGGCGATATTTCGGCGAAACTCGTCAATGTCGACGACATTTGGCGAGATATTAAGCATGGACCAACAATGACAGATTATCGCCAAATTTGGCGATATTTCGCCAAAACTCGCCAAGAACCATGACAAATGGCGATACTTTGGGCAAGGACCAAATGACTGACATTCGCCAAATTTGGCGACATTTCGGCAAAACTCGCCAAGGTCGAGGACAGACGGCGAGATTTTGGGCATGTACCAAACAATGACTGTCTACAATTGTATTATATTGAAGATGCCCATAGACATTAAAGTACTGAAATTCTTTTCGGTGGTCCTGTAAATAAACTCTCCAGTAGATTTTAACCAAAAATCGAGATGCACAACTAGATGTTACAACTTATATATTGTTGCGGAATTACCTCCTAACTAGGGATTGTACTGCCCGGGACGTGCAGTCCTTGGGAAGGGGCAATGTTACGAATTTTCGGGGCAACCCGCTGCTCTGGGGCTTAAAATGGTTTAAAATTCGTATTCTACGCTTCAAATAGATAAATTTTGCTTTTTGTTGCATCAAAATCGGCCAATTAGAACCGGAGATACGGAGGTTTCGCTATCCCATATGTTTTTCTATGGGCTTCTAGAAATCTCGAGAAATATTAGTCCTAGAGCTTAGATCTCTTCACTTTTGAGGACTTATTTTTGGCGCCAAATTTGGCGATATTTCGCCCAAAATCGCCAAGCTTGGCGACTTTTTTGTCATTTGGCGCGATTTTCACAATGGGGCCTGGAAGTTGTTTTTCCTGCATTAAAAACGCATAATAACCTAACATTACTCTGCTACTCCTGGGGTTCGTCGTTCTAAAGTCCTGTTGGTGTAAATAGTTCAAGTAAAAAGTCACTTGTCAGGATGGAACACAAACTTTATTTCTTCTAGTACTTCGTAGAACAATCAGCTGCACACAATTCACAAGCACAATCTAGCAGTAACGTGCTTTTAACAATCCGCTTGGATCAGAAGCTCTCACAAATGCTGTATTTCTCACACAAAATAAGTCACTTTTACAGGCTAAAATTCCGTGGAAATATTCAAGGGATATAGTACACTATCCCTTAAGACACAGCAATGAAGAATTTACACACAGCACTTTAAAAGCAGCTTCACAAAGCAAGCTAAAACACAGCTTCTATAGCACTATCAGTTCACACAAAACAAGCGTACTCAGAGCTCTTCACACATTGAATGTTCAACTCGCAACTGACTCCTCGGGGCGATGCACGCTTCTATAAATAGCCGACGCAGGAGGTACAAGAGGTTTCCAGAAAAGTCAATTTCTCGAGGGTTCTACATAAAGCGTGAATTTTGATTACGTCATAGAAGAGAAATGTTAGGTTATTATGCGTTTTTAATGCAGGAAAAACAACTTCCAGGCCCCATTGGGAAAACCGCGCCAAATGACCAAAAAGTCGCCAAGCTTGGCGACTTTTGGCGAAATATCGCCAAATTTGGCGCCAAAAATAAGTCCTCAAAAGTGAAGAGATCTAAGCTCTAGGACTAATATTTCTCGAGATTTCTAGAAGCCCATAGAAAAACATATGGGAAAGCGAAAACTCCGTATCTCCGGTTCTAATTGGCCGATTTTGATGCAACAAAAAGCAAAATTTATCTATTTGAAGCGTAGAATACGAATTTTAAACCATTTTAAGCCCCAGAGCAGCGGGTTTCCCCGAAAATTCGTAACATTGCCCCCTTCCCAAGGACTGCACGTCCCGGGCAGTACAATCCCTAGTTAGGAGGTCACACAGGTACCTACACTGTATAACACTTAACAAGATCTTAACAACATAATTCAAGCAAGTAATCAATAGCACAATAAGCAAATACACATTAATAAACTAATAATCATCATAATAAATAATTACACTGTAATAAGTAATCAATGTAATAACAAATACACATTAATAAAATCCAATATATTACAAATATGTACACTAAACATGGCGTAAGTGGTGAGAGAAAGAGAGTTGAAGAAAGAGGAAGAGAAGGGAAAGACAGGAAAGAAATGAGAGTTGAAAGAAAAGAGGAATTACGCCATAGTGACCATGGTCTGAGCTAATTACAACCGCGGTAGATGGCAAGCCGATCGTAATGTACAACTCTTGGCTTCGAGTTTGGTGACTTACGAATCCGTACGATGACGTCATTCAGCCGGTTTAGGACTGTGTAAGGACTGTCCCACGGCGATTGCAGCTTGGGAGACAGGCCTTTCCGTCGAGTAGGATTCCATAGCCAAACTTTGTCACCTGCGTTGAACTCGTGTCCCGTTGTCTTCGTGTCGTAGCGAGTCTTCATCTTTTCCGTGTTCAAGTTGATCCGCTCCCGAGCAAAATGATGTACATCTTCAAACCGTGCCCGAAGGTTTTCCACGTAATCCTCTGGCGATGAAGGCGCATCTGGAGGGCGGCCGAACACTAGATCGGCGGGAAGACGAAGATCTCTGCCGAACAGCATCTGGGAAGGTGTGAAGCCGGTAGTCTCATGAACGGCGCTCCTATAGGCCAGCAGGAAGAGGGGGAGTTTCTTGTCCCAGTCCTCTTGATTCCTAGATACCAGGAGCGAGAGGTTGTTCAAAATTGTGCGATTGAACCTCTCCACCATGCCGTCGGATTGTGGGTGTAAAGGCGTAGTCTGGATTTTGTCCATTCCGAGAAGTTGGCATAGACCTTTAAAGACTGCAGAGGTAAAGTTCGTTCCTTGGTCAGAATGAAGTTGCAGAGGGGTTCCATATCTGGAAATCCATTCTTGCACCAGTACCTCTGCTACGGTCGTAGCTTCTTGATCGGGAATAGGAAACGCTTCGGGCCATTTAGAGAAGTAGTCAATGACAATTAGGATGTATTTGTTGCCATCCGAAGTTCGCTGAAGAGGTCCCAGGATGTCGAGTGCAATCCTCTCAAAAGGCGCTCCTACATTATAACGATGTAGTCTTCCACGGCTTCGTTTCTTCGGGCCTTTACGGGCAGCACAGGCGTCACAAGCTTGACACCACTTTTCGACGTCGCCTCGAGCCCTAACCCAGTAGAAGCGCTCGCGAACTTTCTGCAGGGTCTTCATCACGCCAAAATGGCCTCCAGTTAAGCCATTATGCAGCTCTTCTAGAACCTTCGGAATCCTCGAGCGAGGGAGTACTAACTGCCATCGGAGCATCTTGCCGTCGTCCGACTCCCATTTACGATACAGGACTCCATTCCTCAGGCGAAGCGAATCCCATAAAGCCCAGTACTGTTTTGTTGCCGGACTGTAAGATGATATTTCTTGCCAACTGGGCTTAGCGCTGGATTTTTCCATAAATTCCACAATAGGTTTGATGTCGCGGTCTGCTAATTGGTCCGCCCGAACATTTTCGTCACTCCAGGGATCTTGGGATGGTGTCGATGATGTAACTTGGCGGACAACGGAATGTTTCAGATGGTAATTTTTCTCTGCCCTGGAGCAATAGCGACAGCTGTCTATACAGGGCCTTCTTGACAAAGCATCTGCATTTCCATAAGATGCCCCTTTCCGATGACGTATCTCGATGTCATATTCTTGTAATCGCTGTATCCACCTGGCTATTTGGACCTCTGGATTCTTGAAATTTAGAAGCCAGGTTAAAGAGGCATGGTCCGTTCGGAGCAGGAACTTTCGGCCGTACAGGTAATGATGGAAGTGCTCCACGGCCTTAATGATAGCAAGGAGTTCCTTTCTCGTAACACAATAGTTACGTTCTGCCTTTGAAAGGCATTTGCTCCAGTAAGCATTGACGTGTTCTTGGCCATCTATCTCCTGGGACAAAACTGCTCCGACACTCTCCTTACTCGCGTCTGTGTCCAGGATAAATGGCTTGTCAGGGTGAGGATACAAGATCGGCGAAGATGTTAAAGCCGTCTTCAGTTCGTTGAATGCGTCCTCACATTCCTCAGTCCATAGAAATTTCTGTCCAGTCTCGGTCAATTTGTGAAGAGGTCTTGCAATTTGAGAAAAGCCCTTCACGAATTTTCGATAGTAAGTACACAGACCGAGAAAACTTCTTAAGTCGTGGATATTCTCGGGACGACTCCAGTTCTGGACTGCGGACGTCTTTTCGGGATCGGTTCGGACTCCGTGGGCGGATATTATGTGCCCGAGGTAACGTACTTCCCGACGAAACAAATTGCACTTCGATGGACTCAGTTTCAAGTTCGCCTCCTTTAATTTCTGCAGCACCTTTCGGATGTTCTCTAGATGCTCTTCGAAAGTCCTTCCGACGATGATGATATCGTCCCAATAAACGAGACATGCTTCGTAGGAAAGTCCTCTCAACACTGTCTCCATTAGTCGCTCGAATGTAGCAGGTGCGTTGCAGAGTCCAAAAGGCATAACTTTGAACTGCCATAATCCTTGTCCCGTGGTGAACGCAGTCTTTTCACGGTCGTCGGGATGAATTTCCACTTGCCAGTAACCACTTTTCAGATCCAGAGTGGAAAACCATTCGTTTCCCGATAAAGTGTCCAAGGTGTCGTCTATCCTGGGAAGAGAGTAGCTGTCATTCAGACGTCTGTAGTCAACACAGAACCGGGTGGAAGCATCCTTCTTTCGGACCAAAACAATTGGCGAGGCCCAGGGACTAGTCGATGGCTCGATGACGTCATCACGCTGCATCTCCTCTAAAAGTCTGCTCACCTCTTCTTGCTTAGCAAACGGCAGCCGCCTAGGATGTTGCTTGATGGGAGAATGGCTGCTTGTGTCTATTCTATGTTGCGTTATCCTCGTACGGCCAAAGTCACCGGAAGTACGAGAGAAGAGGTCTTCAAATTCAGCTATTACTTTCTCTGCAGCGCTTCTCTGTTCTGCCGTTAACTCCACGTCTTGTAATAATTCCTTCGTCAGGCACTCGGAAGATTTAGCTGTCGTTTGGTTGATGTTCTTATTAATGCAGGTAACAGGAGTGCATGTCGCCAACACTTCATTTTTCTTTATCACCTTCGACTTGTCCGTCACATTTACTACTCTAACTGGAATTTCTGTTCTCGACAAGTCCACAAGTGTTGCTCCCACAAGTACTCCTCTGATGGAATCACTATTGCTTGGGTGTTCGATTAATCCAAAACGGAATTTATTGCTTTATTTTACTGTTCCAGAAATTATTGAATCAGTTCTGGGAGGTAGAGTGATATCAGTCTAGGCTATTATTTTCTGAACAGGCAAAACAGTTTCATTTCTAATATCGAACGCAGCTATTTCTTCTGAGTCTGAACGAAGCTCATTATTCTTAAAGTCCAAGTTAAATTTGTGCGATTTTACAAAGTCGAGTCCGAGAATAAAAGAGTCTGTAATATTGGCGACATATACCACATGGTCGTATCTGGCATTCCCAAACGTGATTTCTACTTGCGCTTTTCCGCCCACTTCGATCTTGTCACCTGTCACAGTCTGGAGGGTCAGCGAGGGCGGAGTCCAGATAATCTTCAAATTTAATTTCTTGGCCAGATCCGTCCTTATGATGGTTACGTTCGCTCCAGTATCAATCACCATGTGGCATGGGGAACCATTAACATATCCCAGTACGAAGAGTCCATTACTGCCACCATTCACTTATGAAATCTGCAAGACTTTTAGGTGGGGATTTTGACTATATGGCAACCTCCGCCCCGCGAGATGGCCACCTCCTAGTTTCCCTCTTTCATGTTCTTAGATTTCTCTTGCTGGTCATAAGACTTTCGACCACAATGCTTTTGTACATGCCCTTCGACGCCACACTTCCAGCATTTCACTTTCTTTTGGCCATCTCTCGTTCTATCGGATCTTAATTTTCGCTCTATGAGATCTTCAATTCTCTTCAACCTGTTCTCGACGCCCTCTGTGTCTTTGTCAGCTTCCTCTTGGACCGTGACCGCTCTAACAGCATGCCGATCTTTTCTCACGGCCCGCTGGGCTGCCTCTAGCTTCATTGCGAACACCAGAGCAGACTTCAAATCATGATAATCTTCCAACATAAGTGACTTTTGGGTTTCTGGATCACGGGTGGCTTCAATAAAATGACACACCGCCATTTCTTCTCGGACATTATCAAGGTGGTCCATGTAAGCTAGATGAGAAAGCCTATCTATGTCCGAAGCCAGCTCTTGAAGGGTCTCGCCAGATCTCTGCATCCTTGACTTAAGTTGGATTCTACTATATTCTTTCTGGCACTTCTCTCCGAATTTCATCTCCAAGGCACTGGCAAGGGCGTCAAAATCTCCTATCTTCGTCGCTCCGATAGTTTGCAATACATTAATTGCATCTCCGCTAAGGGAAGCGGCCAGTTGATAAACTTTCTCGGACTCGCTCCAACCATTGGCTCTGGCGACGATTGAAAATTGGGTCTTGTAAGCTTCCCAGGGAGTCTTTCCGTCATAGGCAGTAAGTTTCACTGCTGGGCAGTGTGAAGATAACCTGATGTTTTCGGGTAACTTTCCCAGCTTTACGAGAGAGTCCAATTTTTCTTTAATTTTAGCTTCACATTCTTCATGTATTTTCGAAACTATATTTTCTTTCCAGTCTAGTTTCTCCTCAATTTTATTCTTAAATTCTTCCCGCATTCTGCAAATATCTTGCTGCAATTCCTTAACATTTTCTTCTATTTTTCCTTCAATTCTTTGTTCATATTTCGTTTGAGTTTCTTCTATGAGCGACATTCTTTTCTCCATTATCTCTTGATTTTCCTGCACACTCTTTTCGAATTTCTCTAATTTTCCCAAAGCAGTCTCCATTTTCTCCAATCCCAATTTCATTCCTTCGCAGTCCGGTTCTCCGGGCGTGGGTTCGAATCCCACTTCTGACACCAAATGTTGCGGAATTACTCTGCTACTCCTGGGGTTCGTCGTTCTAAAGTCCTGTTGGTGTAAAAAGTTCAAGTAAAAAGTCACTTGTCAGGATGGAACACAAACTTTATTTCTTCTAGAACTTCGTAGAACAATCAGCTGCACACAATTCACAAGCACAATCTAGCAGTAACGTGCTTTTAACAATCCGCTTGGATCAGAAGCTCTCACAAATGCTGTATTTCTCACACAAAATAAGTCACTTTTACAGGCTAAAATTCCGTGGAAATATTGAAGGGATATAGTACACTATCCCTTAAGACACAGCAATGAAGAATTTACACACAGCACTTTAAAAACAGCTTCACAAAGCAAGCTAAAACACAGCTTCTATAGCACTACCAGTTCACACAAAACAAGCGTACTCAGAGCTCTTCACACATTGAATGTTCAACTCGCAACTGACTCCTCGGGGCGATGCACGCTTCTATAAATAGCCGACGCAGGAGGTACAAGAGGTTTCCAGAAAAGTCAATTTCTCGAGGGTTCTACATAAAGCGTGAATTTTGATAACGTCATAGAAGAGAAATGTTAGGTTATTATGCGTTTTTAATGCAGGAAAAACAACTTCCAGGCCCCATTGGGAAAATTGCGCCAAATGACCAAAAAGTCGCCAAGCTTGGCGACTTTTGGCGAAATATCGCCAAATTTGGCGCCAAAAATAAGTCCTCAAAAGTGAAGAGATCTAAGCTCTAGGACTAATATTTCTCGAGATTTCTAGAAGCCCATAGAAAAACATATGGGAAAGCGGAACCTCCGTATCTCCGGTTCTAATTGGCCGATTTTGATGCAACAAAAAGCAAAATTTATCTATTTGAAGCGTAGAATACGAATTTTAAACCATTTTAAGCCCCAGAGCAGCGGGTTGCCCCGAAAATTCGTAACAATATGAAATTTCATAATAGTTTTTGAGATTTGAGAGTTAAATATGCACACACGTACACAAAAAAGTCGCCAAGTTCTTGAGGGCATAGTTCTTGAGGGAGGCACGTGACCGTGTTCGGATCATTACCTAACTTATGTGGTAGGACGGTATTGTGCTTGAAATGGATGAATCTCCTAAAATTGCCATTGACCGTAATGTATTGGAAATCTTTTGAGTGTTCCTGTAGCAGAACTGTAAATGATAAAGACACTTTTTTTAATGGAGAAATTCATTTTCTAACTCTTTACAGCATATATCACTTCTGAGTCGTTTGAAATAGCCCAATACCTCTAAAAAACGCTTTGATGAATTTCGGCCCATAGAGCGTATTGTATTTCGAATCTTTTAGGCGGTTCTGTAGATAAACTATCCGGTCGAATGGAACCGAAAGGGGAGGTGCACAACTAGATGTTACAAAAATCCTAAATATAAAGTTTCAACATTCTACGCCTAATAGTTTTTGAGATATGCGAGTTTAATGAATTTCGGTCCATTGAGCGTAATGTATTTCGAATGTTTTGGGCGGTCCTGTAGATAAACTATCCAATCGAATGGAACCAAAAGGGGAGGTGCACAACTAGATCATAGAACAATCCTAAATATCAAATCTCAACATTCTACGACCCATAGTTTTTGAGATATGCGAGTTACATACGTACGTACGTACGTACGTACAGACGGCATGGAAAAACTGACCACAATAAACTCGCCGCTGGTCAAAATGAGTTGCAGACGCGTTAATATGATCGTGCATGCTAGCCTACGATGAGATGCATCGAAAAAATTCTTAAAATTAAATTTAGAGGTAGTCAAAATCGGATTTTTTTCGAAATTTGGCCCCCAAAATTTTTCGGGATCACATTACTTCCTTATACTACGTACAAGGAAGTAAAAAACGTCATGATAACTGCATATGTTTAATGATCGCCACCTTGGCGGGAGTCGGGCTTTACAGTAGGAATCAACCCCAAAAAGACATATACGGCACACTCATCGATTATGTTGCACATTCGAAACAATATTTAAATAATTTCTCTCCAGTATAGTTGGAATATACTTGGTGAAGATTTTAAAATAGTTTTAGTGGGCGATTTTAAGATAAAAATCGATTCCAAAGATGGGTTTTATAGAACAAGGAAGAAAAATACGACTCACTCATGAATAATGATATACTTTCCAACTTAATGGAATAAGGATGAAAAATAGGGACGACGCATAAATTATGATACGCTTTATATATATAGCACTTTAGTGAGTATTTAAAATCCGAAAGTGTTTCAGATCTTCTTACTTTTTTTTCATTTTTATTCACTGGAGTGCTAATGGAAGAAACGCGTTATATTTGTTTCAACGAGAATGATTTAATAAAGTTGAAAGATCAATAGACATGATGAATGAATCTTGCAAATGAATCTTAAATGAAGCTCATCCATGGGAGTTACACTGCAGAAATGAACAGAATGAGGAGAATCATCCTGTTCATTCCTGTTGTAAATTTGGGATTCTCGTGA
The DNA here is from genome assembly GCA_038373885.1 of Cheiracanthium punctorium. Classification (NCBI taxonomy): domain Eukaryota; kingdom Metazoa; phylum Arthropoda; class Arachnida; order Araneae; family Cheiracanthiidae; genus Cheiracanthium; species Cheiracanthium punctorium. The sequence goes on from JAWZYV010011610.1 coordinate 412,845, forward strand.
ATGTCTGAAGTATTACTAAGCAGAGAAAATTCACGTGAAAATTCAAGTTCTACTTAGTCAAATTAATAATAATAATAATAATAATTCAAAAAAATCCTCAACTCTAGGAAACTAGTAGTTTGCAGAATGTATAGAGATTTTTTAGACTGTATAGTGTACGCAATGACTATAACTGGAGTCAATATGATTAAAAAGAGTCTTTGTTTTACTAAAATATAAGATTTAGACACTGAATGCAATGAGATTTTGCAATTATTTATTTTACTTTATTAACCTTGGTAACAATCGTCAACACTAGGAAGCTACTAGTTTCCTAGTGTTGCCAATTTTTTTTTAATTAATTAATTTTTTAACTAAGTAGAACTTGAATTTTCTCGTCATAGTAATATTTTATTCATTCACGAGGATCCAAAATCCACAACAGGAATGAACTAATTCTGATAAAGTCGTCTATCGTTGCCTCATAAATTAAAATTGTTTTAATCTGAGTTATTGACATAAAGACAAGAATTCGGTAATATGATATACGCTAAGAGTTTGAAAGTGTTTTTTATCAGTCAGGAAAGTGAAAGTTCCTATAACGTTCTTGCCTGTGTGGAAGTAAAAGCTTTCTGCAGCTGAAGAAGGTTGGAGTCTTTGTACGAGCCGAAATGTTCGTACTATAGTCTTTTATATATGTGTGTGCTACAAATTTCCTTATTAATTTAAACCTTTAAACATCAGATTTTTTGAGTATTCTTATTGTATGCTATCTGTGCCTAAATTTCTAACCTTTCCCTCGACAGAAGACTGAATATTGATTCATTTAGTAGCTGGATTCCTTGACTACAGCCTTAAGCGTAAGTGTTTACGCAGTTAAAGTAAGATTACTGACAGAAAAATGCAAATTTTCTATTATAACAAAGTCCTTTATTTGTACGGCGTTGTATTTTACAGTGACGCCGAAGCACGGCAGGTTAAAACACTGTGGCGGCGAGTAGAATACATGCCGGCGGCAGCCTAGAACTCTTTATTTTCAAGAAAAAAAAGATTCTTTTGAAACTAGACTTGCGGTGGAGGAGAGGTACTTAAACTGCCAATGACAAGTCAAATTTCGGTTTTGACGAACTTACTTTAAAAATTTTCCAAGTGGGTTTGAGTAATTTTGCCAAGTCTACCAGCAATAGAAAGGATATCATAGTTTTTATTTTTAAATTTTGAGAATAAGTTTATAAATTTACCAAACCTACCAGCTTTTGATCGAAGGAAAGAAAAATATCAAAATACATAAAGTCATACAAGTCTTTTAAGTATTTTTAAAATTCTTCAGAGGCAACCACAATTAGAAAATAGGAAGAACTAGAATGGAACAATGAAAACTGTTGTCTTTCCAATCGCTAATGCTTTTATAAGCCTCAATAATACATATATGCTTATATACTAATTTCATGCTGCTGGATATAGACTAAGTTTTTTAATACACTTTAAGTAAAGTCTACCCATAGACCGTAATGTTCTGCATTGAAATATTTTTGCATGTTTTTGTAAATGAACAATTAATACTATATACATCATTTTCCAGGGTGTAGAGCAGGGGTGGCTAAATCGTGGTTTATGTGCTAAACTTGGCACATTGAATGATTTCAAGTGGTGCATGACATCTTCTGCCTACTTATTGTTTTTAGATGGATGAAAGACTTTAGAAATAATTTATTGCCCGAAAATATTTGATTTTTTCTAATTTATGATACTGCACCAAAGGAAGCATTTGTACACTCCAAAAATCGAGTCTTCTCTGATCCCTAACAAATATCCGGAAAATTAACCCTAGCAGCGGCGTAGCCAGAAATTTTTCATGAGGGGGGGGGGTTACGACTACTGCAACTAATATATATGTATACATATGTGTGATAATGTAGTGAAGAATATACATTTTGTATGGCAAAAAATTTCTCATGTGGGGGTTATGACCCTCCCCCCCCCTTGTCTACACCCCTCTAGAATCCTTCCTTCGAACAACAATTTCAATTTTATGTTCACACGCATTGCTTAGCTATAGCTTTTGACATGGAGAGGTAGAATTATGGAGGTGGGGTCCCTCTTCTTACTATAAAGTTTGATTTACAGTAAATTTTACTATAAATATTTTGTAAAAAATTGCAATTATATTACAATTCTTCTTTGTAGTATATTTCCTTTATTGCTCATTAAATACCAGAGCTTATAACATTTATACTATTCCTTTTCATTTGATATAAAATTTTCATAATTTATACGAAATATGAACTTATGTTTACAGAATACTTTTTTGATATAAGGATACAAAAAGTGGACATTCGGCCAAAATTAGCATTTTTGCGTAGATTTAGGAGGTGTCCTGACCCCCTAACTCCCCCTTATATACGACCGTGTTTACACATTATCACTTTCCCTGCTCTAAACAAAAGCCCTATTCTTTTTTTCCTGCACCACCCGCAGGGCTCGATTAACCTCTGAAGTGAGGGGAAGCTCAATCTTGTTTCGCCCCCCCCCTCCCCCTTTTCGTTCGGGGAAAGTAAATTTTTTAATGATTTTCTTTGATAAATATATTTTATTCGTTGAAATGAAATTTCATTGATTTAATTAGGTCTAATGATTTCCTTTTATATAAATATTGTTATTTATTAATCCGAAGTTTTCCTTTGATAAAAATATTTTATTAATTTATCTTCATGATAGTTTAGTACATTGTAAGAAGATTTTACAGTATTTTTGAAATTACTTAAAAAAAAATAAACTAAAAACATTACCTTACTGGAATATTAAACTTTATTTGTTTAGAAGTACTTTTCATTAGATATGTTTTCTTTTTTTTTTTTTCCTTCTCCAGAAATTCTTTGTTTGTTTTGATAACATTATAAAAATCAGCATGAAAGTTCAGAATTAATTTTGATATTTAGAAGATGTTAAACATTTTATACTGAAAATCTACCCCTTTCTGCCAACGAATTGTTCCCCATAACAGAAAAAAATCTCTAACTAGAGCAGATGTCTCAGGCAAAGACATCGCAAACTGAACCAATTTAGAAGTGTTGGGATATGCAGACTTCTGATAAACCTTAAATATATCCTTCCACTTCTCTTCAACAAAAATCTTTACAATTAAAAAGATAATTTATGTACAAAATTTTGAAATCCTATTAAAGTTTTTCAGTCATTTTTGGGCCCCCCCCCCTTTCAAATTCAGAGGAGAAGCTCAAGCTTCCCGAGCCTTTTCGGTAATCAGGCCCTAACCACCCGTGAATGTAAGGAAGTAAAAATAGCGCTTCTGTTGCATGGCGCATGATATGCAAACGGTTGGCCACCCCTGTTGTGCAATGTATTACATATATATATATGAATAGAAAATGCAAATCTCTTGGCAATCTATGAATTTTTACGGAAATTAGAGCAGATAAAAACAGACAGACAAAACAAATAGCACTTTCCAATTTCGTTTCGATGTGTTATCAAGACGGTGAGCGTAATATCTTAAAGTGCCCGTTTTCAAATGCACACCTACAGATCGATTTACTTTCCGCAAAGATAAATCGAATAGTTGAATGAACTGATGCGTCATAACAAGTTTTCGATATCATTCTTATGGCTTCGTATATCATTGCAGAGCCGACATCATTCGACAAATTAAAAAACAGCATTAACCAGTCTGCTTAGTTCTTTGAATTGATGAGCAGCTGTTGGGCACGCATGAATCACTTATCTGATTACAAAGGGTTAAACTCAATCAGTGGCTTAGGAAATTAGAGTTATTGCCGTATTGTTCTAATCACGTGATTGCGGACTAAGAAATACAGTAAAATGCTAAACACGCTTTAATAGGATTTTACCAACACTACGAGCAACGTTCCCATTACATAAAAATATTTAACCTTGCTTTTATTTTATATCTGCACTTATTCTCTTCCTTTTTGGTAATTTTAATTTACTAGCCGTCTCCGGCAACCAGCTGGTTCGCCATCTTAATTAAACTTGTTCTGAGAAAATCTTGTTTCTCACTGGCTTCCTTGGCTCTGAAATCTCTCAGATTCTGATTGGAATTTAAAATTAAGATGTTTACAAACAGGGGCGGCCCTAGGGTAAGTGGCTACCCCCTGCTAACGCAAAAAAGACGCCCCCTTTTATGTTCTACTTAGTTTTTGAGTTCGAAATGACGCTCCTTCGAAGCCGGCGCCCCGATGAGATGCTTACCTTGCTTATCGTGTCGGGCAGCCCCTGATTACAAAAATAAGATGGTTTTATGATAAATATCTACAAAAATTCAAATCATTTTCGTCCTATATTAATTCTGATGAGCTTCTAGATATATCGTCCGTTATCAAAAAACGGAAAGGGAGGAGAAAAAAATGTAAGAAAATCTGAAACACTTTCAAATTTTAAATACGCACTAAAAAGCTATATATTAAAAGCGTATCATAATCCATGCGTCTTCCCTATTTTCTTTCCTTATTAAGTTGGAAAGTGTAGCATCATTCATGAGTGTGATTAAACAAAATTAAAATTGATATGTCTAACATCCTTTTTCTGGATATATGACAATAGAAATGAAATGGGGAAAAGATGCACAGAAAATGCACAATTCGAACTGAATGAAAGTTTCAAAAACTTATCTTTTGTTGGATTTTTGTGCATGTATTTCGGATTTGTGTGCTTGGCCTGAAGTTCACTTATAAATCCCCGTCAGAAGTAAAAACTTATTCAGATGTATTCTTTATACGGGTGTATCAGACGATAAAATGATTTTATTTATTAAAAACTGCGTATTCTATAAGTTTGATAAAAGATAGTTTTTTTTTGGTATATTATAGGAACAATGTTTTTTTTTTTCGCCCGAAAAAAAGTAGCCTGTTTGTTAATCCAGAACTTTAACTGTCTTTATTCCAAACTTCCTCCAAATCCGTCAAACTGTTTCAGCGTGAAAGAGTAAAAAATATACATACAAACATTGACATTTATAATATTAGTAGGATTTATTAATTATCCCCATTATTTTCCTCCGTTTCTACACAGTTTGGCTTTCTCACATTTTTTCCCCCTGCAATATTTTTTCCTTCTAAGTTTCATTTACCTTTATATTTGATTACTTACTTGTGAGTCGACGAATGCTTTGCCGGTGTAGACAGTAGAGATGAGACGGGCTCAGCCCGAGCCCGAAAGCCCGAGCCCGAGCCCGGGCCCGACTAGGGCTCGGGCTCTGTAATTAACGATTGCGTTCGGGCTCGGGCTCATGAAAAATTTCTCCTTTGTTGAACATACTCCTTGAAACAGATTTTAAAAAGTGATTCATGGGATAAATAGACGTACTTATTTCAAAAAATAGCCGCACGGGGAACTAGAAGGTGTGTGAAGCTCCAAAAATTATTGTATCCTATTAATGAAGTAGTTAATTTTATTTGTCTTTAGCTGAAATTTCGGGCTCGGGCTCCAACTTTAATAATATTGCTCGGGCTCGGGCGGGCTCGGATTAAAAGTCTTCGGGCTCGGGCTTCAAAAAATGAGCCCGAACTCATCTCTAGTATTAGACAGCACTACACCAGCATTTCTTGAAACATGCACGAGCTATTAGTTAGGCGTGCTTTATTTATATAACACTGTAATGTGACACGAAAAGAGTGGCTTGTCACTCCTAAAAAGTAAAATAGTAGATAAAGAATACAATCTTTAAAAGGTGTGAGTATATCGATCAGAATAAAAAGTGCCGCTTTCCAACTAAATTAGAGTCAATATTCACTTTATTAGGATGTAGATTTCCAATTTTTACTTTCCGAACATGTACCATGTAAGGAAAAGTGGAGTCACTCCAGATTTTTAATTTATCGCAGCGATTTCGTAATTGGATAAAGAATGAATACTCACTCCCCAAGAGGTTAGACGATCTGCAATTTTATTTTATTCGTTTTAGAGTAAATGTTATTTACTTTTCATTTTGCACAGTACCATCATTTTTTACTGTTTTTTAAATGTTTTTTTTTAAATAAAAGTAATATTTATATTCGTTTTAAATAAAATGAAAATGCATTTATCATTTTATTATTATTCCAGTAGCTATTCAACACCAATATTTTCAAACAAAGTGTATCGTTCCATGGGCGCCGGCAGCATAGGGCAAGGGGGGGGCAATCCCCCCCCCTGGATTTTTGTAAGCAGTGCTTTCCATTGCTTTTTTGCTCTTTCCAACATGGTAAACATACTTAAAGTAGTCTTTGCCCCCCCCCTGGGAAAAATTCTGCCGGCGCCCATGTATCGTTCTCAAAGATCCATTGGCGTAAATTGGCATGTAACATGACGGGGGTAAAATGTTTCCTATTGTAGAAAATACCACTTTCGATCAGGTGATATCCAAATTTTATTGAATTTTAAGGGGGGGGGCAATTGTTCCCTCTTGCTCTTAGTGATTTTTACCTATTCAAATCTGTAACTTGGCAACACCAACTTCGCGAAATTGTGCACTTTCTGCAATTTTTGGTGGCAGGGACGGCTTGGGGGTCCCGAGGTAGCAAGTGGATATGGGAGCATCCTTTATCTGCCCCTCACCTCTAACTCCTATTTAGTATAATCCTGTTTTTTTTTTTTTTTTTTTGAAACAGCGGTTTTTTTTTTTTGTTAAGTGAAAAAAGGGGGCATTTAATACAGACAATAGACAACTTGGGGCAGACAATGCACGCCTTGACTTTACAAATCGAATTTAATATAAAGTGTACACAAAATTACAATGTTACTGTTATAAAATCAAATATCTGACGAATTCTTTATTATTGTGGACCAGTGTGCAATGGCGTACGAAGCATTGGTCTACTAAGGCAAAAGAAAGACAGATATAATTAAATAATAATAATTGCACGGAAGACTTACATAAAGAAAAACACGTAAATAAAGAACTGAAACAAGTATTAATTGAAATAATAACAGAGCTCGAACGAGAAAGATGAACCATGCCAAACACATCGATTAGCAACATTCTTGCGCCAAATTTGGTGATGTATGGTCGTCAAATGAGGCGAGATTTTAGGGATGATCTGAAATCAGCTGTGTATCACTGTAATTTTGAGAGAACCTGTAAAAGAACTTTAAATGTTATCCACATCCTTTAACTGAAGAGAAAACAGGTATATTCCTTTACGTACTTACTATGCATAAATTTCGCAGTAATCGGTCATATTTACTGTAGTTACAGCAAAGACGGACGGATAAATAGACAAACCAAATGTTTAAACAAATAAGTTTGAAAATATTTTTAATTCGGCTTTGTACAAAAGAGCCCCATGTTCTGGAGGGGGGGGGGGAATCTTGGAGCTCTGACCCAGTGGTAGCTACAAATATATCTGGTAACTTGTATCATTGTCTGGAAATCATAATATTGTAGCTAATTTTTTATTAATAATTTTAACGACATGTAGTTTGTGGAATATATTGGTTTACTATGTGGTGTGACTTTGGTTTTAAAAAATTCACTTCAATGATTTCGTGATCACATTTTTTCGTCTTTTGTCTTCTGACCAGTCACTAAGCACTTTTTTAAATTTCAGCCATCACCAACAATAATTATGGATCATGTTTGCAAATAAAAATTTACACTCAATTTATTTATTTATTTATTTGCTCAACGAATGTGTGGAATTTGAATTGTTAAGTTGCTGCAAAAGATGCCAGATTTTTTTAAAACTTAAAATATTTTTAAAAGCAGCGTTATCCTGCATTTGACAGTGACCTTTTTTTTGGATCCAATGCAAAAGCTTATGAAAAGATAGTCCAAAAGCAAACTAATGAACTTTTCATCCATGATAATTAATAAAAATTCAGTTTTTGGTGAACACTTTGTTTATTTTTAATACATGGTATTTTTTTAACTGACACAGGACTTTCAAAATAAAAAGGTACTTTCAAATTTTATTTAGTTAAAAGTGTTAAGTATTGACTTTTACGCATTCAAGGCGTACATACACAATGTACGCGATACACATGACGCACACGCGATACACCTGATTCATACATTGATCGCACATTGACAAATATTCTTGAACTATAAACAAATACATGCACAGGGTGCCTCAAAAGGTCGTAGCCAAACTTAACATGCTGCTGTCTAACGTATCATGATAAGCAAGATTTACACAGGTACTCATGCCTGGAAATGCAAACAGCGACAGCTAGAGGGCGATGCTCGCATCGCAGACATATGAAAGCGTGGTCATTTCTGTTTAGGACATTGCCGGAGATGGATAAATTGGCTTATTAACTCAGAATCGGCCGATATGCATTACGCAGGAGCGACCCTAGGGTACGTGGCGTCCCCTGCAAACGTAAAAAAGGCACCCTTTTTGATTCTCCATATCAAGTTTTTCTTTCAGTTTTAGAGTGCGAAATGGCGCCCTTTCGAAGATGGCACCCCGATGCGATACTTAACTAGCTTACCGTGTCGGGCCCTTGTATGTCTGCGAACATTACGCTCAAGGTACATCCGTACCGCCGCTCGTCCACTCTCCTATCCACGGCACCGTACACGTAATGCATAGCGGCCCGTTTTGAGTTAGTAAATCGATTGATTTATCTCTAAAGTCCTCGCCTAAATTGATCACGCTCCCATAAGCCTGCGGATATCGCCCTATAGCGGTCGCGGTTTGCATTTTCGGACACCAGCTCCTGTGCAAATCTTGTTTGTCATGGCATTAGTGACGGGCAGGTTAAATTCGGCAACGACCTTTTGAGAAACCCTGCATATTTCTTACTGTTTTACTTATTATTTAATCCGTTCAGTTTTCTGACATTAAGTGAAGAGAAGTAACAAAACTTCCACTATTCTTGTAACGGAAAAGACTGTCCTTCTCTGACTGATGTTGCTTCCCAAACTGATTCTTTGAATGCCCTTTCGGAACCCAGCGATTGCGCAGAGACTTTCTAATGAGAGAGAACATAATAACCATGGATTCAATATTAATAATGATCTATATCGGGAAAGGTTGAAAAAAAGAAAGAAAGAAAGTGCGATCCATCTCTGCTTCGTCCTGCTTTCCGACCCTCTCCTGAAACGTTTCTGAATCCGCCACCAAGGGCGGTTCCAGTGAGGAGGCCATGGGGACTATGTCCCCCTCCGAAATTTTGCTTTTCAACTTTAGATTCGCATACTTCACGATTTCACGCTTTGAATTTGCCTTTTGAACAATGCATAGACCTATCCAGGGCTAACCCGACACATTAAGCAAGGTAATTATAGCATCGGGGCGTCGTCTTCGAAGGGGCGAAATTTCGAACTCAAAAGCTTGAAAAAAGTGTAAAAGGGGGCGCCTTTTTTAAGTTCGCAGGGAGGCGCCACGTATCCCAGGGCCGCCCCCTGATCTATTTGAAAAGTTCAACGGCCTCCTCCGAAAATTCAGTCTGGAGCTGACCTTGTCTGGCACAGTATTTCAATAACATACTGTATATTTTCTAGAAAATCGACGATAACTAGAGCAATTAACGCACGGACAGATAGAAAAACTATATCATAAACACATTTCAACTTCGTTGCGTGGAATGTACAACGAAATCTGATCTTCTCTATGTACATCTCGATGCTTAGATAAAACGGATACTTCTGTGTGCTGTTTTTTTTTTTTTTTTTCGAAAAAGAAAAAGGACGTACAATTGTTCACTTGCGCTACCTAACAGTAACACAAATGAACGAACGCGCCCTGCTACCGCTCGGGAAGGCATACGATCCACTGAGTGATTGGCCTCTCAACAACAAAGTTGCATCGGCTAATGGAAAACAATCGAAAGGTGACCTTGAAAAATGTTCGGGAATCTCTGGGCGGTGGCTATTCCATTTTCCCCCTCTCTCTTTTGTTTTCCTACATTGCTGTGAACTTCGTTTTCTCTTCTTTTGCCCCTACACAGATACACCTTAAATCAATTATCTGTTTTTGATTTGTGTTACCCGAGTCTCTCCCAAACGCGCACGCGAATTTCACTCTTTTTTTTTTTCTTTTTACCAAGCTCTTCTAGTCATGGGTGTAACTGGATGGAATTTTTGATGTTTCTTACAGATTTAGAGTGGTATTTCTATGGGGGGGTAATGTTCCCCCCATAGGTAAAATCTCAGGTTTGCAAATCTACTCTAACTCAGGAAATATTAATTTTTCTAGAGGGAGCAAAGCAAAAAAATGCCTTCTTGTCCATAAAAAGTGCTGCAACTGGAGATTATGCAACTCGGGACAAACCTTAATGTTGGAGTCTCCTTCTTTGAAACCATAACCAGAGACGGATTAATGTAATTTGGTGAGTGAGGGCGGCTAGTTGAAATTTATGTTCATTTTATGGAAGTAAAATAGGATCTCTTGCATTTTTATTCAATTTTATTTTTCTCGGGGGGGGGGTCGCCCCCCTCCGCCCTCCCCCCTTTAACACTTTGAGGCGTAACCCTTTCCCAATGCTGAAAAAAGGGCAGCCGTTGATATCGCTCAACTTAACTACCAGCAAGATGGCGGACGATCGAAACGTTCATCGCGTGCTAAAGATCTAGAGACCCTTTTTTGACGACAGCTGGCTGTGCGGCACAGAGTTTTTATTTGCCAGGAGAGGACTGCTCGTGTCACTGGATGTGTCGCTTAAATCTACATATACGTCCTTCCCGGAATTTCCCGCCACAGTTTGGAACCTCATCAGAAGGTGGGGGGACTTCTGAATATTGGCACCCCTCGGAAACTGCTAGCGACCGCCGAGAGGACTTTCGGAACCACGGATTTAGCGTGCACGTACACCGCATGTACACCGAGGTCTTTAGTGGTACTCCGATATCGAACCCACAACCTTCCGGTTGCGTGTCCCACGCCTTAACCACTGGGCTACCACGGCCCAAACGTCAGAGTTTGGTGTTCTCAGAGCGGGAACACTGTGCGTTAAAGGGTTAATCCGCCAGTGACCATATCTGAAATGCAAATGGCGCCTCCTCAGCACTGCGCCCGGGGGTACGTGCGTCGTTCGTCCCCCCCCCCCAGTTGCTGTCCGGATTTGACTTTTGTGAAAGAGACATACAGCCAGAAAGATATCTGATTGAGGGGGCGAGGATGGGCAAAAGTTGAAAAACGTATAATTTTTTAAAAGAAATTTTGATTGTTACCCTCTGCACAGTTTGGCGAATATGAAATATAACAGAAGAAAAAAAAAGAAATAGGAGTACTTAAAGTTACGTATCAAAAACGAAAGGAAAACTACGAAAGGCACTAACTAATAATATTCAAAAATCCAATTCTCAAAGTGTATCTACATTAACTGGGAAAGGAAAAAAAAAAAAAAAAAAAAAAAAAAAAAAAAAAAAGGAAAAAAGAGAAACAGAAAACCAAGATATCAACAACAAATTTCTTGAACTATGAACTGTACATTGAAAAAGAAATGAAAAATTTGCACTCCTGTAAATCGGCATGGAAAACTTACAGACAGGCAGGCTGCGTACGATTTGGTTTTATTTCGTTTTATTTCATTTCTTCCTCCTATTGTTTCTGCTGAACTAGTTACATTTTATTCGTATAGAAACGCATATTTAACACATAAATGTTAGTGCTAAAGTCTAAATTAACCCCCTCTCCCAACCCCCAAAAAATATTTTGAAGGTACTATTTTTTACATCAATAGAATTCTGTAATGCAATACATCTGTTCAATATTATGTACTTTGTCATTTGCATTTCAGTGATCATTCATCAGAATTAATAATGTCAGCAACATTAATAAAAAAATTACTGCATAATTATAGCACACTTACTTTCTCTTGTGTGTAATATCTGTACAATAATAGTGCAACAAACCTATGGAACAATTTTACTTTTATAAAAATGTATCTTCATAGTCTTCCTGCACATTGCTGTACAGCGCAAATTGACCTTCACACACGTGCATTTCTTTCCGCAAGTTTGAATACAGCCTCATGAAATTAGTAATAATATTGTTTCTAGAGCTGTTTTTCGTTTTATATAAACTAGAGAGAGCGATGAGTTCAGTTCTCTCCACCCCAGTTTCTGGGTTCCAAATTATTCTTTGTTATTCCTGCTCATTTCACTTACCCGTCTTTTGAAGAATTTTCCCAGACTTTTGGACAATGATTTAAAGTTAAGAAAAATGTAATAGAAGAGAGGGGAATTTCTTGAAAAAGGGAGATTACAAATTTTGATAATTCGACTGTTCGATTCTCTGAATTAAGAATCAGCAGCTAGAAGAAAAGTTAGTCGAAATATGGGATGAAAAAAAGCGTTTTCCATAAATTTGCGAGGTTTTATAAAACATATCTCAAAGCTATTCGATACAGAAAAAAAAATTCGATATAGAAAAAAAATACTAATAATAAAGATATCGAATAATAAATAATTCGATACATAAAAAATAAAAACTTTAATCTTCTAGGAAATTTTATCGGCTTTCATTTTGTAATTGGCATGCTTTTGCTAAGAAGCACCAATTTTGAGATAAAAATGAAAATCTAAAAAGGGAACTTTGAGGAGGGGGGAGCTAAGAGGGGGGACGCGGCACCCCTAGAGACTGTTTCATACAACTACATACCCAACCAGTGCTTTCCCCAACTTTAAAACGTTTATAAGCTTTTTCCTAGGTTTTTTCTTACATTCTAACGCACAATGCATTTTTCATTCGAATTCCCTGAAATGTATTGAAAATTTCAAATTGCTGTAACTTTTGATCATTTAAAAATACAATTACATATAAAAATTAAATTTAAAGGTAATTGAATACTTTAAAACTTTGCTTTAAACCCATTCCTATCAAACCGATGGTTGAAGAGCTATAAGGCAAAGTTAGTGGGAAATAGTGATAAAAAGAAGCGTATTCCAAAAATTTGCGATTTTTTCTAAGACGTATATCTTGAAAGCTTTTGCATCTAGAAAAAACAACCCATAACAATCGTGTAGGAAATTTCATCAGATTTCATTTTGTATTTGACTTTTTTTTGCTAACATGCACGGTTGTGATAAATGTGAAAATCCAAAGAAAGGTCCATTTTTTTGGGGGTGGGGGAGCTAAAGGGGGGAAGCGACACCCCGAGAGGTGGGAACTTTTCTGTTTCATAGAACTACATTCCCAATCAATGTTTTCCTCAACTTTCAAGTCTGTATAATTTTTTTCCTAGATTTTGTCGTACTTTGACGCGCAATGTAGTTTTCATTCGAATTTGCTAAATTTACTGAAAATTTGAAATTGCAATAACTTTTGATCATTTAAAGATAAAGTTACAAATAATAACTCACTTTAAAGGTAATTGAATACTCTACAACTTTGTTTCGAAAACAATTCCTATAAAACTGAGGTTTGAAGAGCTATACGACAAAATTGGTTAAAAATCGGGATAAAAAGAAGCGTTTCTTCAAAATTTGCAATTTTGACTAAAACATACCTCGAAAGCTATTGCAAATAGGAAAAAAATAACCAATTACAATCTTGTAGGAAATTTCATCAGCTTTCATTTTGTAATTGACATTTTTTTTGCTAAGAAGAACGGTTTTTGAGATAGAAGTGAAAATCTAAAAAAGTGACCTTTTGAGGGGAGCCAAAGGGGGGGGACGCGGCACCCCGAGAGGGGGGGGGAACTTTTTTGTTTCATACAACTACATACCCAATTAGTGTTTTCCCCAAGTTTCAAAATTATATAAATTTTTTCCCCCATTTGCTATTTTTTGGTCTAATTTGCCTAGACTATTTTGAACTAAATGCAGAATAAATTGTATGTGCGCCAGGGCAGGAGGGGGCGGTTCTTCTACCCCGGAAGCAGTGGCGTAGCCAGAAATTTTTCATGGGGAGGGTTACGACTACTTCAACTCATTTATATGTATAGGTGGTGATAAGGGAGTGAAGAATATACATTTTGTATGGCAAAAAATTCCTCATGGGGGGTTTTGACCGCCCTAACCCCCCCCCCTTGGCTACGCCACTGCCCGGAGGGATTCTGGCCGTAAACCCTCAGGGTCGGTCCTCTTCGGTGGGTGTCGAACCCTCCGACCAAGGCACCTTTTCACAAACTAAACAGATTCCGGAGCTAAAGTGTGTGCGTGTGTGGGGAACTTCATTCAGGAAGAGGGACTTCCATCAGAATAAGATACTGCGAGTGAAAATTGAGAATTTTCATGAAAGCTTTTATGAAAATAATCATGAAAGTTGCTACGTTATGAGGTTGGAAGGGGTGGGAAGGATCAGGTCTTGTGACAAAGTGTGACATACGAAAGAGAGGAAGGGGGCTCAAAAATCACCGAAAGAAGTATTTGCGTAATTTATGGAAACCTCTAAAGCTCTGGATATGTCTCTAGAAATAATTCAAAAAATACTTTCTCTGATTCAAGCAGTATCCAAACAGCTGACCTTGGACGTTTAGAATATATGAAGTCTACGCTGGTTCTTTTCTTTTCTTTTTTTTTTTTTCCTGTCTCTAACCTGCAGGTGCGCCCTTTTGCTGTATGCAAAGCCGCAAATTTCCGCCGATTGCATCATTTTTCAGGATGGCGGCGAGGGCTTGTTTCCTGAAATGTACCGAAACCAAGCATGAGCGTGCCCAACTGGAAGGCGTTGAGCTGGAAAAAGAGCATGAAAAGAACACCGCGGGACCACGCCCGAACGAAAGCATACTCCAAGAGCTGTGAACGCGAATGAAATATGCGTGGTTCCGTCCGTGACAGATATTTGCCTTTTTCTCAGCTTTTACTTTTTCTTTTGCTTTGCCGTTCTTTGTAAACAACGTCCCCCAAGCAGTTGAAAAGCACCATGGCTTTAGTCAGTCTGCCTCCGTTCATCATAAAGGTAAAACCGCATCAAGTTTTCCAAAAAAGAGTCCTGTTTCACGAATTTCCCAATTTGGATTGGTGCTGGGCCGAGCAAATTTGGCACCCTAGGCGACGCAAATTTGGCACCCTAGTTCCCGCTCTGGGAACACCAAACTCTGACGTTTTGGCTGTTGCCAGTCACGAAGAATAGATTGGATTTCTATCAAAATAGCTGCGGGTGACATAGCTCCAAGAGAATCCTTTACTTTTTAGCACGTCATTTCCCTTCAAAAAATGGTCACGTCACGATTATTTTTAACAGCACTGACATCTGCTGAAAAAAGAAGAATGCGAAAACAGCTGGATAGATGGCCCCATGCTGAAAAAAGGGCAGCCGTTGCCATCGCTCAACTTAACTACCAGCAAGATGGCGGACGATCGAAACGTTCATCGCGTGCCACAGATCAAGATACCATTTTTTGACGAAGCTGGCTGTGCGGCACAGCCAAAAAAGGGCCTCTAGATCTGTGACACGCGATGAACGTTTCGATCGTCCGCCATCTTGCTGGTAGTTAAGTTGAGCGATGGCAACGACTGCCCTTTTTCCGGCATTGGGAAAGGGTTGCACCTCAAAGGGTTAAAACAAAATATTTTGAACGCCTCCCAAGAAGTGCCGCCTGAGTAAGGCCGTCCCCCTTAATTACGCCACTAACCCTATTGTGGTTAATTAGTCAGTGGTTGTCACCCGGTCAAGGTGCCGAATTGAATACCGTCACCCTATTCCCCCTGTCTGTCTCTCGTTGTAGTGGCGTAACCATTATGTGCGCCCGACGCGGAACGCCCCAGTTACGTCACTGTCTCGTCGGCTAAACCTTACGAATTTTTTTGGAAAGCAGGGAAGGGGTAGGATTTTTGAAAACGGCCCCAAAATGTATGTAGCCCATGTGCAATTTTACATACTTTCCACGTGACCAGTTTGCTATTCGGAGGGGAGCGATGGTCTGAAGGATGAGCTCGGCAGCGGAACAATTTATCCCCCTGCGGATAAGAATAAAATAATTTTGGTTCCTGGCTAGTGCCGCCCTCCTCGGTTCGGTCCCTAGGACGTTGTTTACTTTGCCTGTATGGTCGGACCGACCCTACCTGAGGGTGAATACACAGCACAGGGGCGGTTTTATTTCGCTTTAATGGTGTTTTAACTCTGCAAGTCCTAGCTATACCGTTTGGTACCATCAATCATTACCTATAAAATACGTCTTTTTCGCTTGGATAGGGTAATAGCCTTGCTCAACAAGGGCTTTATCATAAGGAGCGGATGTCCGGAATAAAACTCGTTAACAACTAACTATTGTACGCATCCCAGCTTATAAAAAGTAATCAATTTATTTACTTAATACACCAGGACGATTGATTAAAATTCATATCTTGTTGGCGCATGTGTGCCAACGAACGGTCCCTGCTTTCGTCAACTGGCGAGAAAGCCAGAAGCTGTTTGTACGGCAAGAGAATCAATCATATGTGGGTAATGAGTGCTCTAATTGAAGCCCACAATTAAGTCAAATTCTGCCTTGTAAATGAAAATCTGGTGTACATAGAATATGTTACTCTAAAATAAAAAGTTTACTTGGCAGTGGTCCGTTGAATAAATAAATAATACGAGCATATCTAATCAGCAAATTTAAAAAAAATAGAAATTTCGCAAAGATTCGCATAAACTAATTAAAAAACATTTTTATACGCTTACAATTAGTATTCACGCTTTAATTAAAAGAAACTTTGTTGTAATTTCAACATTTGACTGTTTGAAAGTCGTTCTTGTGTCCATAATGACAACATTATAACTACCAAAGAAGCGATCTGCGTCTACGCTATTCGTTAGGCTTCAAATGCTCTGTAAAGCTGTTTCAGAAAAGGTTGGGAAGGAGCAATTATTAGCTCACAATATGTCCTTAACTTTGGATCTTTATTCCTGTTCATTAATTGTAACATTAGGCGATGAAAGGGGATGTACCCACCATTGAGTTTATTTTAAGACTCTGAAGAAAGTAATTTTTGAAACAGCGAAATATTTCTATTTTTTTGCCGGTCTGAGTATGTAAAAAGATTGGGGAATTTTAAAGTGTGCTTTACACTAGATCATAGGTTCCCAACGTGGGCGATAACGCCCCCTTGTGGGCGTTTAAGGCTTTCAGGGGGGGGCGGTAAAAGACACAGAGAAAATTAGGGGGCGTTGATATGACACGGAGGGGCGTGGGAAGATTAACCAAATATAGTCTAAAAATATTTAAAAATTACGCTGATAATATTTTAATAAAATTCTTTTTAATATAATTAAGTATGCGTTTGATTGTTCTCTGAAACTGTCAATTTATTTATTTAGAAAGCAATAGTTTATTATCTATTACTTCTTATCATCAAAACCCCTGCCTGTCCTTATAACAGGTAAGCTAAAACTTTTATTCCTCTTTTTAAAATGAAGAAGAAGTACAGTAGCGTTTCAATTCCAACAATATTCAATCTATTAGTAATTTTTTTAAAATTTAATTTTTCTTTTCAAAACGCATTATGTACGCTCTTGTTTCTCTGGAGTGGGAGGGGGCGGTATTGAAATATTCACTAGAAAAGCGGGCACCAGTTCAAAAAAGGTTGGGAACCTATGCACTAGATAAAATAAGTATTCAAGATTTGCGCCCCCTCCGAAGAAACTTACCGGATCAGCACTTGGTCACATCTCATCATCATCTTGGTCACATCCCTCATTTTTTATCTACTCTTCCGTCATTTTCTGGCCAATATTTGCGAATACACTTTACCTCTCTCTCTCTGCTTCCTTTCCTCGAAGGCCGTCTCAATGCTATTAAATGCATCGTCACCGGCGGCAGCATTTTTCAAACACTTTTTTTTTTTTTTTTTTTTTTTTTTTTCACGTGGCGAACCCCACTGACAGATTACGACATTTCAATAAGCCGCCGCCGTTTGCATCGGGGGTGGCCCACAAAAACCGTCTCAGATTTTTTTTTATTTCGCGTTCCATATGCCCTCGGGCCACCAGAGAAGATTCTACTGAATCAAAAACAACAAAAAGAGGAGAAATGAAAAAAATGCTGGAAATCGACACTGGGTAGAACCACGCACGCGAGCTGGAAATTGTTTGTTTTCTGCAAACTGCCCCATGGGATTTGTGCCAAGGTGGGGAGAAATTGCATTTTTTTTTTCCCCCGTCTATTGCTCAACATTCCTTCGTCTGTAATGGCATCTACAAGTGTTTGATTGCACTATTGTGCAGCCGTAACGGTGGGCATAACTCTGCTTTTATGTTGAAAGAAAGTGACGGTAATGCTTGCCACAGCAATTTCACTGCGACAGTTTTACCAGATACCTGAGGTACTAAAAGTAGTAGTTCCGTTTTCCACCAGAGTAAAACTTCAAGGAATTATAACTGATGGTATTGCAATGACGCAATGAAACAGATTTCAGTAGCATTTATTGCAAAGCATCGGCTTATAAACTGTTTTGATTTTCCGTTCCTTGAAATTTGCTGTGATTGAGTTAGCGGCTAGTGGAGACCGAAAAAAACATTCCGACTTTTAGAGGTTCAATTGATTTCATATTCAAATGAATAAAATACTTATTTACAGCAGGCTAAAAGCTAAGAACAATTTTTTAAAAGTATGCTGTAAATTGTATGTTTAGAACTAAAAGCTTTCGAACATTACTTCAAACAAAACATTTAATGCGTGCAATGCGCTGCCGCCTGACTAGTCAGTAATATTTAGATGATTTTTACAATATGAAGGGGTGGTTTGGTCGATGGGATAAAGCTCCTTATATTATTCTTTCTGTTTACAAATTTATAAAAAAAACACAATCGATTATTTTATAGATAAAACTATATGCTACGCAGTTAATTAAAATTAGGAAATATTCGGTTGGTTTTCGGTATACTGCCTATTCGGCAGACAAACCGAATATTCGTTCGGCCAAATACTTTAATATACGGCAACTGAATAGCAATCAAATTTAAATGTTCGACAATTAGTAAACAAACACATTTTTTTTAAATGAACGAAAGTTATAGTATAGTATCATAGTACAAAATTAATTCAAATTTTTACTTACTAGTATTATCACATTCAAAATATTTTAATGGAAGAGAAAACACTCATCCTGACATTCTGGCTAAGTAAATATCCTTCGCACTTAAAGAGAAATAATAAAAATGATCTGGCAATGTTTGAATTTGACTCCTGAATTCCAATTTTGATAAAATTATTTATCACTAGCCGAAGAAAACCAATATTTCAGAAAATCACTTGAGTAAATTGTAATTTGTTATATTTTAAGCAACTTGGGTTTGTATTCAGTAGCGTAGCCAGGATTTTATTTCGGGGTGGGCCGGGTATCAAATTTAAAGCTAAAGTTCAATTGTAAGCTAACTAAAGGGTTCCATTTCGGGGGGGGGGGTCAGAAGCTCCCTCAGCCCCCCACTCTGGCTACGCCCCTGTTTGTATTTGTATGTAAGATTCTATATTTATACCGTAACATGTTACCATGATTATTAGTTATCAAATCATATACCAAGAAAAAAAAATTATTATCGATTTATGCAGAGTTGCACATAAGCATAAACCAAATTAGCCTTTTACTATATTAATTTACTTTTGCTTTTGGAATGATTCATTTTATTTTTTATTTATTTTAAATTAATAATTATATTTGATGTAGAGTAATTTAGGATGTTAAATGGAACTGCATTTACATTTCACGAAAGACACACAATAGATAAACATTTTCTAATTTATAAAATAAACATACAAGTATTGCAGTTAAAAAATTTTTAACCGAATATTCCATTTTGGGCAAAATGTGGTATTCGGTGCATCCCTAATTTAAAATTCGAGATACAGACCACCAGAAACAAGTTAAAATTCTTTTGATTAGTGTGTGAACTTTGGATGAAGCTTTCAGAGCTCGACTTCATCTGTATGACTCGAGCTCGAACATTTGAATTTTAAACTTTCTAGTGTTCGAAAATTTCCCCAAAACCTGAGCCCAAACACAAAGAGGAATGAAAGAAAGAATTAGAAGGCTTAATATCACAAGAAAATCAATAAAGTAAAGCTTTCTTAAGCAAACTCTTTAATATGTAGAAACTATAGTCTTAAAAGGAAATGTGTCCTGATCCTGCAACTATCAAGTTGAAAAAAGGCCTGGTACGAAAAATGTTCTCCGACCTGAAATAGATTGTTTAGTTAAAAAGTTACGACAATACACAAAAATAGTAAATACCGGTTCTTCTGCCTTAAAATAATAATAATAATAATAATAATATGTATAACAAAATTTATAATGTACATTTTAATATAATTATAATAATAAAAATAATTTATAAAAGAAAAATTACATATGATCAGGTTTCATTTATTTGATAAAATGATAAAAATTACTGCATACAAATGAAATCACCATAAGATTTTATTAATTACTAGCTGCTTACCCGCTCTTCGCACGGAAGAAATCAAATATTTTTTCATCCATATACATAAAATTAATTCCATAGTTGCGGACTTCCAGAAAAAATGCGTAATTATTTGTCTCTGACATAAATTTTGCCTTTCAAATACTAACTTGCAATGATGTAAAGCGCAACTACAAAAATATGACATAAAAGCTATCTTATCGTTATTTGGAATAAAACAGAGCGTAAAAAGCGTTTTCCAAACAAATCTGTTAATTTTCATTATACTTTATTTCTAGAGAATAAAATTTTATTTTTTATTTTTAATTTCTAAAATAATGTCACATTGTGCAAACAACTGTTTTATTTTTTCTTTATTCGTGAACGTGAATGTGTATAAGCAGTCATTCAGCAGATCAAATTAGAAAAATTTTACTTAATAAAAAGGTCTAAAAATATTCTTGATATCATAGATACAGAAATACCTACATGAAACATTCAATATTTCGTGCACTTTCTGGCTATTATGGCTATCCCGAAAATAAACGCTTTTGCGTATTTTATGCTTTCCTGCAGAGTGAGTACGGTTGCGCTAAAACAACTTTTACAGTAAAGTCGCTTCAGTTTACAAATACAAAATAAAGATTTTACTGGATGCTTCTTGAAATAATTTTCTTTTTCTATTGTACTTAAACAGAATTGCTCCGTACTATTGTGCAAACTATACACATATGAAGCATACTTTAAACCTGAGTCTGTTACCGTATGGAGAGAGAAAAAAAAAAATCAAACCTATGTGATATCTTGTGTTTTTTATGATTTTTAACGTTTCAAAACGCCGTTTACATATTTACATATTTTTATAACTTTGGAATTTGCGATACAAACCACTGGTTTTTTTGTGTGTTTTGTTTTGTTAGCTCAATAGTTTCTTAGAGGCTCAATAACCCCAACATAACATTATTCTTAATCGGTGAAAATTAGATGCGTTATCAAATAAGAATTGCTCCTCTACTAAGAAATGGATTTATTAGTGGGCAGAATGGTAGAATCTAACGTGTGGTGCCTGAAGGTATGCCTGTATTAGCTTTTATTCCTCTCTAAAATAATTAAATTTCGCATTGAAAAAAATAAAAAAATAAAAAAATAAACACGTGGAAATGTGTAGAAGAGGAACTATAGTCCCTCGCGCGTAGGAACGTCTAAAACCCAATACAGTTACGATATTGGACTCCCTCTTAACCCTTTAAAGCGGAGTATCACCGTTATTGGGCCATGAAAACCTAGCATTTTGACTGCAGGTCCTAAAACTAAGGCATTAGCCAAATTTCCTGTCTCTGTCTCACAAGTCATAAATTTAATTTCGTAAAGTGATTAAAGGTGACAAAGTGAAGTAAAAATCCTTGAATTAAAAAAAAATATATTATTTATTACTAATAATAATAAATAATAATGAAGTTTTTTTGAAAGAGTTCTAGATTTTTTTTTATAAGATTGATGTCAGAAGTACATGTATCATTACTTTTTTTCGCTATAAACTGAAGAATGTAATGAAATTAGTTGCTTCCTAAACAGCTAAAAGAATTATCAGCTTCTTTAGTTTAGTCTAGCAAATCAGTCTCTAACCAGGGCAGTTACGTATTTCTAAACGCGTAATTGACCAAAACGGAAAAAGGATTTATTTATTTATTTCAATTTTTAATCTAACCTTAAACATCAGTTAAACTTATGTCTACTATTTCCTCTTACAGGTCTACTATTTCCTCTGCAATAAATACCACAAGCTCTCGTCATTTGGCTTTTCTTTTTTCCTGATGGCACAACTCTTCATCCAACAGGATGTGAATCAAAGTGCAAGTCTGAAAAGACTCATTCCGTTTAAGTCATCCCATTCCAAAACATCCGTCCAAATTTCCGCCAGGGGCGGGACCTTTGATTTGATTTTCGTTCCTGGCATTGTCTACGGACGGATGGACCCTAATTCATTTACGTACGTTCTCTCAGAGATAGGCTTGGGTATTAGAGAGAATTAATTACCCTAGAACAACGTTGAAACTTAACGAGATGACTGTAGATGGACGTTATTTATCATGTCCTGCCACTATTAAGTACGTTACCATGGGAACGATAATGGTCGGTGTGTGTGTGTGGGGGGGGTGTTAAAATTAATGTTATAGCGATCTTGTTTGAGGCAGGAGATTACGAAATGTAATCTAGAAAATTAAAAGTAAATTTCGATGTAATAAAAATTCCTCTTTCCAGAGAAACTTTGACTTTAAAATGAACAAAACTTCATAATTTTTTTATTTTTATTTTCCCCCGGGATAACAATTTAATCAAATTTTGTACTACCAAACTAAACAAAGGAGAATAGTTTTCCTCTTATATATTTCTTTATGACTTTCTAAAGAAACAATTCACAAATTACGGTCATGTAAAAAACACATTTCAACTCTCACTTCCCTGTAAATATGTATCAGTCATGCATTTTATTTATTTTAAGCAATGTTTGTATGCAGGGGCGTATTTTAGGATAGTAATGGGGCGAGGGGACCCGGGCCCCCTCGGAAACCGTAAAAAAATTATTAAAAACAGTTATTTTAAAACATTTATATTAACTCAATAAAGTTTAACATACCGGATCGCCCCCCCCCTTCCCCCAAAATGGAAAACTATATATGCTACTGTTTGTATGCATTCTTGTAAAAACATACATGTAAAAACACACAGTGTATAACCTATATTAATGAAAATATAAATGTTTGTTTAAAAAATGCGAAATTTTTGGAATAGTAGTGATATTTTCAAATTAATATTAGATTTTAAGAATAAATTTAAAAAAGAAAAAAAAAGCTGTTCATGAGATATTTTAAAAATTTGATAGATTAAATTTGTGTCGGGTCTAGCGAGAATAAAATGCAATGATTCGGTGCTTTGCTATTCCATTTAAGCACGCCGTATAAATTCCAGCCCCTTGATTTTTTTTAATGGAAATTTATCCCAAATTTGTATTTAAAACACACAGCATTGTTAAATGACTGCTTGGGGTGTATCGTATAGTACAGTTGAATTTTCATTCTTTTTAAGTAATAATTACTTCGAATTTCATTGAGTCAAGCACATTACACATTCAACAATTCAACAGTGTTACTCTAACATATAATTTTTCTCTACCAATTATTGTTATTAGTCTTATATTCAGCGAGAAAAATTAGGTACTTCAAATGCTGCAAATTTGGACTTTTTTTTTGTACTTTTAGACATCAACGCTTCTATTTGCATAATGAAGCAGTGAAGAGTACTACCCTATGTCTGGGAAGCCGAAAGTTTACATTTATCATTATTTTTTTCCATGCTTAGAAAATTGTCTGAGCTGCCGTTTAATGACATTCTACTGATAGTTATTAGCAGTAATAATAGCTCTGCGATGTTACTTTTTTCGCCTGACCAGGATTAAACGAGTAATGAAAATAATTATTTTTATATTCAAAAATATTTTTCTTTTTTTCATTTATGGAGTAAGGAAATTGATGCAAGAATGATTACTGCAAGAAAATTTAGGGAAAGATTCATTTGCAGTCGTTAACACTGTTTGACTCCTTTTGGTCGGCGGATTAATGAATACTTAATTTAACTATGATGGCGGGGTGTAGTTCTGTATTTATTAAAGCCGGTTCAGACATTAATTACTTAGAGAAATGAACTTAATTATAATCGTTGAAAGAGAACAAGGACATCATTTTAAAAAAATGAAGCGTTAAGTTAATTACGTAAGACGTAAATAAACTTTTGATAAATAGTATATTATTGCATAATGTACTACAATAAAAAAATGTAATTTATTAAAAAAATTGTCTATACACAAAATCGAATTTCTTTATCATAATATTGTGACAATTGATAGAACATACAGGTTGTCCACTAAAGACAGCTATTATCTTGAGCGTGGTGTCTAGGTATCCGTGGCGGAGCGTCTGGGGTGGGGGGAGATTATATTTTAAAGAGAAAATATTAAATGATCAAAAATATCCATTTTGGAGCATTTACTTCGAAAATTTCGGAAACTTGTCTAAACGGTGATCCGAAGAATTGAGCAACACCATGAAGTTTATCTTATTTATCATATAATGTTGTGTTTTATCATATATTGCATCATGTCATATTTTGTCTAGGGGAAGTACAGCATATTTGGCATCTGTCCCGGTCGGCAGCGGCAGGAACCTACGCTACGCCACTGTTAGGGGTAGTAAAGTAGCTGGTGTTACATGATGAGATCGGTTCATAGGCGCACCCACGGAGGGGGCTATGGGGGCTGAAGCCCTCCCTAAAGGTGGGAAATTAGAAGTGAAAAGTATTGAAAATTGTCACTAATGAGTTAAATGTTCTCTTTTTAAGAATTGTCTTCAAATTATTTCTAAATGTTTTCTTTTTAATAATTGTCTTCAAATTATTTCTAAAATACTTTTTACCAAAAAAAGATGTTAGTTTTTAAATAAAAACTTACAGTTAGGGCATAAAACACGGTTAAACTTGGTTACAGCATCACTGAAAAGATCATATAATTATTTGATTCTAAAATGAGTTACATTGCTCGTGGGGTTGTGTTCTACGGGCAAGTCGACTGGCACAGAATATTTTGATGTTATAAGAGAGTTATAACTATAACTGAGGTCACTATAACAGAGTTCAGCAGTATTTGTAGCCCAGCCCCCCCCCCATAAACTAAAATCCTGGGTGCGCCACTGGATCGGTTACACCTCCACCTGGCTGTTATTAACCGTTTAACGCGCAGTGTTCCCGCTCTGGGAACACCAAAGTCTGACGTTTTGACTGTTGCCAGTCACGAAGAATAGATTGGATTTCTACAAAAATAGTTGCGGGTGACATAGCTCCACGAGAACTCTTTACTTTTTAGCACGCCATTTTCCGTAAAAAAATTGTCACGATTATTTTTAACAGCACTGACATCTGCTGAAAAATGGAAGAATGCGAGAACAGCTGGATAGATTGCCCAATGCTGAAAAAAGGGCAGCCGTCACCATCGCTCGACTGTCGTCAAAAGAGGGTCTCTAGATTTGTGGCACGCGATGAACGTTTCGATCATCCGCCATCTTGCTGGTAGTTAAGTCGAGCGATGGCATCGGCTGCCCTTTTTTCAGCATTGGGAAAGGATTGCGCCTCAAAGGGTTAAGTTTCATCTGTGCGCTACGTAAAGGGGCAGATTTCGGAGGGGGGAGGCTGCAGCCCCTTCGTTGATACGCGTCTGTAAACATTAATCATTTAATTAATATCATATCCTGAATCACGCTACCAGAACACTACAGGGATACGTACACATACGGCTTTTATTTATATTAAGACTTCAACAATATTTCCTTTCTCGATGCAGCAGAAGCTTCTCTCTCTGCGAAAGCTTTCTACAATTTATGACATTGATAAATTACCCCACCACTTCCGGAGTTCTCGGGGGGATAGTCCTTGCGAAAGGTCGAAAATCACAAGAAAGCAAAATCTTAAACAGCCCTCTTTATCCCTTCAAAGTTTAAAAAGAAAACTACGGAAGGCTGCCGACATCATGATTACGTGTGGCTTTAGGAGGAGTGATGAAACCGCCTTGCCCAAAGGGTGTCGGAAGGATGCCCTAGACGAGAGGGTTTTAGCTATCCGAAAGACATCAGGAGGGATTCATCAAGATCCTATAACTCTCCTCTGCCCCGAGGGTAGAGAAAATAGACGTGGGTGTGAGAAATGCTCTCAAGAGACTGGACGAATGATGGGATTTAAAAGATCGCCCATTCTGCGTGCGAATCCTGATACTCATGAAAAAATACTTGATTTTGGTTTGTGTGCCAATGTAAGTAGACGTCGATTATCCCGAAATTTTATACCCGTTTCTAAAATGTCTATGGAAAGTACCCTATTGAAAAGAGTGGATATATACATGTATATATAGTTAGTACATATAAATAATTATTTTATCTGATCACACAAAATGATTTCAGTGCAGTGAAATCTCTGAAAATTGGACACTTGCGATTCCCCCTAAAAATGTCCAACCTTTAGAGTTCAGGAGACCATCCATTAGAGATGATTTCGGGTTCATTTTTTGAAGCCCGAGCCCGAGAACTTGTAATCCGAGCCCGAGCAATAAAGTCGGAGCCCGAGCCCGAAATTTCAGCTAAAAGAAATTAAATTACTTCATCGATAGAATACAATAAATTGTGCTGTTCATGCAAATTAACGACGAATATAGTTGCAACTCTCAATGCACTTTCTAATTCTTCATATCCATGTTTATCAAGTAATCTCCGATCTGATGACTAACTAAGCAATATAAGACGCCTTTCTGAAATACCCAAAGAGCTTCACGCACCTTCTAGGCACCCGTGCCGCTAATTCTTTTTTTTTTTTTTATAAGTACTTTTATTTTCCTCACGAATCACTTATTAAAATCTGTTTCAAGGAGTATGTTCAATAAATGAGAATTTTTTCACGAGCCCGAGCCCGCCCGAGGCCGAACGCAATTGGGAATTACAGAGCCCGAGCCCGATTCGGGCCCGGGCTCGGGCTGAGCCCGTCTCATCTCTAGTATCCATGTCCAATTTATATAGATATATTTCAAAATTATAGGCCGTTCCGTTCCCCGGAAAATTGTTCGATTTTCAGAGATGTCCAACTATCGAGGTATATTCCAATATTATGCCTCCGTTCCCCAGAAAGTTGTCCAACTTTATAGATGAGCAGCCCAGGTAGTGTAGTGTCTAAAGAGCCATTCTAGCACACCTTGGGTCCGGGTTCGATCCCCGGTAGGGCTCGCGCTTACTAGCGTTCAACGTAAATCAGTATTTTTTGAAAAAAATTGACTATCATTTTTTGAAACTGCGCTTCAAAGTTTGAATCGCAAAATTTCGGTCCATTTGGATTAATGCAAAATTCATGAAAATTGTCATTTCACATTCTAATGCTCATCACCATGCATAACGTGCATCATTTCACAGAAATAGAGCTCACTAGTTGTACTGTGAAAGGCGCCTCCAATATTTTACACATTTTGACTTTCCCAGGTTGGCAAATCTGCAAAGCCATTCTGTATGTTCGATGCACAATGACAAAGCTTGCTTGAAGTGCCAATCTTCAGGATTCGAGTTTAAGATATATATGTTTCTAAACACAAGCATACTCCTATCACTAGCTTTGACCTTAATATTTAGGAGTAAAATCGTTAACTGCATGAGGAAAAAATAAATAAAATAACGTAATGTTTAATGCTATATTAAAAATAATATATATATATTTTTAAACTTTTTAAATTGACTCGCATTTTCTAAAAATTGACTGTTACTTTTACTGATATGTGAGACAGCCTGACTCGCAGATTTTTAAGTCTAGAGCAAGCACTGATCCCCGGATTGGGGCTTAAATTGTCCGCCCCTTCACAGGAAGTAACGCTGGCCGCCCAATGAGATGAACAGCAGTTCGGGCCTTAGTAGTAGCAAAGGCTTGATCAGCAAATGCCTGCTCAATGAAAAAAAAAAAAAAAAAAGTTTATAGTTGTGTCCAACTTGGAAGGTTTATACACTGATTGCTGTTTATCCACTGACACTATACACTGATTGCTGTCTATAGGCAGACATCGTTTAAATTGCCTTTGAGGGACGTTCGTTTGTTTCAAACAAAACAAAATTTACATATTATTATTACTGAAATTTATAAAAGAGTCCTCCGCGGAAAAATGCATGTGCCATTTATGGATTTTCCCCCCCCAGAAGCAAACGGAACAACTCTCATCGACAGCTCTCATCGACAACAACTCTCATCGACAGCTGGCTGTGCGCGCACAGCCAGCCGTCGTCAAAAAAAGGGTTTCTATATCTGTGGCACGCGATGAACGTTTCGATCGTCCGCCATCTTGCTGGTAGTTAAGTCGAGCGATGGCTACGGCTGCTCTTTTTTCAGCAATGGGCAATCTATCCAGCTGTTCTCGCATTCTTCCATTTTTCAGCAGATGCCAGTGCTGTTAAAAATAATCGTGACCAATTTTTTTACGGGAAATGACGTGCTTAAAAGTAAAGGATTCTCGTGGAGCTATGTCACCCGCAACTATTTTTATAGAAATCCAATCTATTCTTTGTGACTGGCAGCAGTCAAAACGTCAGAGTTGGGTGTTCCCAGAGCTGTAACACTGCGCGTTAAAGGGTTAAGCTTAACGGACGATGATTTAAAAAATACTTCAGTTATATGTTTATTTACTTTAGCTAGCTCGTTTCTGTCCTCGCAAAACCCGACGGCAGAGACTATTCCCATCTTAACTTGCTACTCATGTCACGCCATGTTGTTCAACTGTTTACCATGGCCTATTTGAATTCCCTTTCAGCTTTTTAATTAATTTTTTTTCATTAATGGATGAAGAGAGGTTAAAACGATGTTTCATGTTTGTAATAGAAAATGAATAAAAGATCAGTTTTCGAATTGATAAAAGATTAAAAGTTCAATGGGAGATTCTGCTTGCACCAAGCCTGATCGGCTACGTCGTCGTGCGAATGACATGTAATCGCTTTCATGCAGTGGCGATATTAATAAAAAATGGCCCATTGTTAACAGAAGTTTTACTGACATAAAAATAATACCAAAGAAAAACAGAAACGTTTGATCTTTAATGGTTTTAAATGTGTAAACGTTTTTCTTTATACTTTGTTGAAATCTACTCTCAAGTACATTTGTTGAAAAGTTTTTAGTTTTCTAATTTGAATTGAAAGACGTATTGAATACTCTGTTTTAAAATTTGATATCCTTGCCAGCCAAATCAAAAGCGTTTTAAAATACGGATTACGTAAAAATGCATACCTTAATAAATTCCTCAGAGTTGATTTTGGAATTGTTAATAAAAGAGAGGAGAGAGAGAGAGAGAGAGAGAGAGAGAGAGAGAGAGAGAGAGAGAGAGAGAGAGTAATTACGCTCAAATTTTTGTTTTCATAACGAAAAAATTAATCCAGTATGTTATGTAAATGCATTTAATTTATTTTTTATGTAGATTGACAATAACAGGAGGCAGTCAATCAGGGATTTAGCTAACGATAGCTGACGGAGCTGCAGCCATTTCCTAAATTTACAGAGTATGCAGAAAAGATATGTACGCATAAAAATAATTTTTGCTTTTGAAAAAAAAGATAAAAGCTCTGAAGGACCACTTTCTTTTCTTTTGTATTTGTCTCACTGCAAGATTCTCAGCTTTAACTTTTGAACAATTACGTGACCAAGTTTTCTGTTACCATTCGAACGCAGTTTTGAGGGGTGAAGGCTTGTGCAAACGAGAAATATTCTAAAGATTTGAGAACAAATTGCACTTTCCACTTTTTAAACTACTGTTTATCAAATGAAATAAAAGTCTTTGACATCCGAAATATTTTTGGTGCTGCATTAGAAATTTGCTCATTTTTCCATGCATTTGCTAAATGCACTGAAAGAAAAAAAAATCAAGGAGTTAGAATCTTGAAGTACAGAAATTTTAACTAAAAACATTCGAAGAAACTGTTTGTACTTTGCGGCATAAAACTGCTTAATTCTAAGGAGTGAAAATTAGCTATATTATGATTAGGTGTGCTATGAACACGCATACAATTTGGCAATGATCAAGTTTCCAATCAGTTGAAAAGGAAGAAAATTTATTTCATTTTATGAATTTGCGCCTGGGTACTTTTGAAGGTACTCACAAACTGCGGAAAACAGTATTTGTTTTCATAAAAAAAGAATCGTTTTTCAGGATATAGAATCTTCAGTTCATTGAAATGTGAAAAAGGTCACATTTTCTTTAACCACCTGTACCGCACTTCTCCTTTTAAATCACCGATGCTTTTGTTCGTACTCAAGAGCCATGAAAATCTAATTTGTTCACGCTCTGACACTTTTTGTTTTTCCCAAGAAAATAACCAAATAAGTTCGCTTGAATTTTTTATTCTGCTTCTTTCTCTTTTTTTCCCTCCTTTATTCAACTTTTTTTAAACCCTTTCCAAGACGGTTGAAAAGTGCTTATGATTTCGGTTTGTCTGTTCGTCCGTGCTCTTAACTGCTGTAAATATTCACCGATTACTAAGAATTTTATGCATGTTATTCCTACGTACTGTATCTTGTTTACTGTATTGAAAACAATATCTTAACATTTACAATTCTTTTAGTGGAGCACTCAAACGAATTTCAATACTTTACGCTCTATGAGTAATTATTCTTTAAAGCATATTTTAGAGCTATTTGACTCAAGGCCCGATTAACCTCTGAAGTGAGAGGAAGCTCAATCTCATTTCCGCCCCCCTCCCCTTTTTGTTTTTAAAAAGTAAAGTTTTAATGATTTTCCTTGATAAAAATATTTTATTCGTTAAAATGAAATTCACTAATTTAATTAATTATAATGATTTCCTTTTATAAAAATATTTTATTCATTAATCTTCGTAATAGTTTTGTTCATTGCAATGAGATTTTGCAGGATTTTTGAAATTACTTTAAAAAGTAAACTAAAATCATTACCTTACTAGAACATTAAACTTTATTTAGTCGTATTTTTCATTAAAAATTTCTTTTTTAGAGAATTTTTTGTTTGTTTGATGACATAAAAATCACAACATGACAGTTCAAAATTAATTTTGACATTTGGAAGACGTTGAAGACTATGTTAGGCGATGAAGACACAAAACATATTGAAAGTCTACCCCTTTGTCCCAACCCAATGTTCTCCCACAATTGAAAAACTCTCTCAACTGAGGCAGATATCCCCAAAGACATCGCAAACTGAAACAAGTTAGATATGTTGTGGCATGAAGTATCAAGACTTGTGAAAAACCTTAAAAATAGTTTTCCACTTCTCTTCATTAAAAAATTTTATCGCTGTTTTGCAGTCATTTTTGGGCCCCCTTTCAAATTCTGTGGGGAAGCTTCCAAAGCCTTTTCGGTAATCAGGCCCTGATTTGACAATTTATTTCAAACAAAATAAAATTCATATATGTCACTGTATCCGATCGCATTTCCAAAGCATGGATTCCAAACGAGAAGAGGGAAGGAGGGTTTCGAAGTTACCACTGTTCTGTTCTCGCGTCACAAACTGTTTCCATTGGGTATCAGAATCCGAGTTCGTGCAGTCAGTCTGTATGAAGAGCGCACAGTCCGAGTAAAAGAAGCTGTTCAAGTGTCAGTTGGGACGTCTCACTTTTTCCAGATTCATTATAATGGAAGGCGTCAGGCGGTATAACTTATATTTTTTCCCCTCCCCCTGCTGACGGCGGAACATCTACCATAAAAGGGTTTCGGTTGACCTGGGATGAAGTAAGTACCATAAAAGGGTTTCGGTTGACCTGGGATGAAGTAAGTGCACGAGGTTGGATTTCATTTCTGATTCGGCGGCACAGCATTCGAATTCGTAAGGGAAGGAAAAAGAAACGTGGCTACTGAATTTCGTGAATGTAGCTTCAAATATTAACCCTTGAAAAACCACCTTTTCTCAGCACTTTCACTGTTAGTCGAAAAAAAAAAAAGAGAAATGGTTAAAGGGTCCCAACGCTGAAAAAGTGCAGTCCTTGCCATCGATTCATTTAACTACCGACAACATGGCGGTCGATCGAATAGCCCATCTGGGGCCTCAGAGCTAAAGAAGTTTTCTGACACAGCTTTAGCTCCGTGGCGCCAGATGGGCTGTTCGATCGACCGCCATGCTATCTGTAGTTAAATGAATCGATGGCAATGACTGCACTTTTTCAGCGTTGTCTTTTCAGCGCTGTCCACCGTTGTCTATCCTTGGTCGTCTATATTGGTGTGAAAATGCTTGTGCTCCAAAGATTTAAGTCGCGGAAAAAATAGTTTCTTTTTTTATGCAGTGCTATTGTTTTGTGGTGTACCAAGCGTTGCCACTATATTTTGCAAGGCCCTGTGCAAAACTTCTGTGAAACGCGGCCTTCTCTCATATGAAAGGTATTTAAAAAATTACCCATTCAATATTTTTATACGTTCCCATATGGTTTCCATAAGAACCCTGAAAGGGAAGCAAGTTCTCACAACCCGCTGGCTGTGCCCGAGCACAGCCAGCTGCCGTCAAAAAAAGGGTCTCTAGATCTGTGGCACGCGATGAACGTTTCGATTGTCCGTCATCTTGCTGGTAGTTAAGTCGAGTGATGGCACCGGCTGCCCCCTTTTCAGCATTGGGAAAGGGTTAATTTGAATTGGGCATATTGTGAGGGATGTGGGTATGCAAGCCTGGGGTGTATCGAAAAGAGATGATTTAAAATTATTTTTGGAGGCTTAAAAATGTCAAGTGTTGAGCTAAATTTGATATGCATCAAAAGTTTGTTTTTCAAAAAACCTTTCTTGTTTTTCTTTTTTTATTTGCGCTTCAAATTCAATAATTGCTAGTGATCTCACGGACAGATTTTAGAAATTTTGCAGTATTTAGATATTTTGCAGTTTTTACAATTTTTTTTTTATTAATAGAATAGTAATTTGTGTGTGGGTGTGTGAAATTTGGAATTTTACAAACTTATACAGAGTGAAAATTTGAGTTTCGAGAAGTTTCTAACAAGCTGCTGATTAAAGAGAAATAGTCTTCCCCCTCTCTACGTATTTTTTCTACTTTTCTTTTCTTTTCTTTTTCTTTTTTTTTTTTTTTTTTTTGTTTGCTTGAAAATCCGAAGTCACCGGCAGTGGCGTAGGAGGGAGGGGGAAGGGGGTCGGTCATGCCCTGGGCTCAGGGAGGGAGAAGAGGGAGCCACAAAGGCATCGTGCCACGGGCGCAAGTTCTGCTCGTTTCGCCACTAGGCACTTGAAAAAAAATAAACGTCACTCAAAAAATCCTTCTCACGCCATCTTGTTTTCACTTCCCTTCGCGTGCGGTTTTAATCATACACCCCAACTAAGTGTTACAATTTTATAGCAGTCGTAAAAGAAAGGTGATGGCTATCTAATCATCTATTACCAGCTCGAGATTTCTGATAGGCGACTCACGAAGTTCCGAAAGGCCTGCAGAACATGTCCGGGGTCCGTTCGTTTTTCCCATTCGCTGCGGTCAGTCTTCTGGACCAAAAGTATTTCGCGCAAGATGCCGTGCCCTGAGCCGCGTGAAGTACGTGCCGGCTGCAAAAGTTGGCTTCGTGACTGGAATATGTTAGAGCTGTCGCACAAAAGATATAAAATGGAAAGTGACGTGGAAGGAGGCGAATTCCTTTTCGTTTGGTGGCAGATGGAAGAATCGTGCAGGTATAGAGGAATGTCGGAAGTCAGGAACTTGTGGCTGAGGCTAGACTCGCTGAGTACCTGTCCGCTTTTAATATTAATGTATCCATAGGTCGCTCTGTGTAAATGAGTTGCGGGCAGGCACGGTCCAACCAGACTTGCATCCGAAATGGCAGGAAAATTGCGTTTTGCATTGTTTTCTGCTCGCCTGCATGCTATTGAAGAGCGCTTACACTTAGACCTTGATCCAAGGGCGGATTAAAGGGGGGGGGGCGGAGAAAAAATAAATTAATATGAAAGATCCTATTTTACTTCCATAAAATGGATGTAATGCCAATCTTCTAACTAACGCCCCCCCCCCCCCCACAAACTTTCTATAATCCGCCACTGCCTTGATCAGGTGAATTTTAGAACCAGTGATGGATTAATGCAGTTATTGTGGCTGAGAGTGGGTTGTAGGAATTAATGTCTCTTTCATGGAAGTAAAATAGGATCGTTTACAAGCTACGCATGGGCTATCTGCCTAGGATGGGGTGTGCGTTGATGGAATGACTTTCTAAGGGATTTTAGTGCGTAATCACACATGTTACATCTAGAGAAAACCGTCCAAAAACTCCAGACCGTTAGATCGTGGCCGGGCCCGAATGCGGGACCTTCACACTTCAGCCGTCCACGTCCAGTGGCCTGACCACTCGGACATGGTGGGGCGTTTGGAACTGGAATGGAGAAATATAATAATGCCCTCTTGACTTCGCAAAACTTGCTTCGTAAGAATCGCTAAAATGAGGTTTATTATCAATCTTTTATGGCATTCAGGATGAGTTTTCAGGGGAGAGAGGAAGGGTGGTAGGGAACGTTAAGGTAAATTGCTTTCTAAAAACAGAATATTTCGTCAGAGATAGGTCCTTCTTTCTCTGCTCATTTTTAATCTTGGGCCCAAGTTGAATGTGTTCGTTCTCATCACTGAAAAAACGTAGCGACTCTTTTTCTGAGACCAGTGTTGCTTCCTAGATCTGGTAGAATTCTTTTTTTTTTTTTTTTAATGTTATTGGACCCAGCGTCGAGCAGAGCGAAAAGGCTAAATATGGGTACAGTTTTCGTTTAAACTCTCTTACAACTGGAAATATTTTCAGATTCAAGTAGCGAATCGTTCCATCGCTATACTTCCCTTCGGAATCCGCCACTGTTTTGGGGTACTTTGGCATAAATATTTCACAAAGATTCCGCAAACTTAAAAATGCGGTAAAAATTTTTGAGAAAAAAAGAGATAAATTTTAAAAATATTTCAGTTCGCTCTTTTTTTTTTTAATTATGTATCATAAAGTCTGTTGAAACAGGATAAAATGGACCGAAACAATTTTTAAAATTAAAATTTATGAAAACTTTGTATAGTAGCACACATGAAATGGTATACTTATCATCAATATGATCATTTCGGAGTGGTAAAAAAAAGGTCCGCCCTTCTTCAGTTTTAAAAAAGTTCAAGCATCCACAAGAAGATTTTTTTTTTTATATTTTTAAGAATGCCAGCCTGTTGAATCATTATGGTATTAATTGCCAAAGAAATCAGCGATTAATACCACACCACTATAAGCATACTTCCCACACGAAAAAAAAAATGGTCTTAAAAACTCAAATTAACTTTAGGTAATTAGTTGAATGAATGGCTTTTTATGAATCAATCTCAATCCCAAAAATACTTTAACATAACATTACTAGAAAAAAATGGCCTTATATGGTTAATAAAGGTTTAGTCCCAACGCTGGTATTTGGCGATTTCTCGCTAAATATGGGCGATATGGCTTAGCTGACTTCAATTTTGGGAGACTTACTTTTGTAGCAATATTTAGCAATAGTTGTATTTAGCAATGCACATAAAAAACTTTTTTTGATGATGGATAGTATGTGTAAAGTCTCTTTGGGGTACTAAGTTCATAGTACAGGGTGTGTGACGATTCTCTTCCGAGTTTGGAAGGCTTATAAAAATATATATACACTAGCTGAAGTACCCGTTCTTCGCACGGGAATGAATGGACTTTTTGATATTACGATTTGTGGTGATTACTATTCATTGTAATAAACAGATATAGCAAAGTGGATATCGCGTTATATTGTGTCCAATAATCATGCATACCGAATTGCAAGGCAATCGTTTGTACGGTGCAGAAGGCCATGCGGCGTAGCGCAATCTAGTGGCGAGTTTTAGCAAAACGGATACGGCGAAAATATTTTTCGCATTCAGATATCGATGTATACGAATTTTCATGACGATCGGCTGGACAGTCCTGAAGTTCATGTGTTGACGCGACATCTAGTGGCAAGTTATAGGAAAATGGATAGCGCCAAACTCTTCCCCGTGTTCAAATATCTATGTATACCTATTTTCATAGCACAGTCAAGAAGTGATACACTGCAGGGCCATCCAATGGTTCAATAAAGTAATGATTTGCTACAGCGCCGTCAAGTGGCGAGTTATAGCAAAATGGATAACGCCAAAATATTCTCATTGTTCAAATAGCTATGTATACTGATTTTCATAGCGACCGTGTTCAACTATCTATGTATACCAATTTTCATAACGATCATTTGCACAGTCAAGAAGTGATACACTGCAGGACCATCTAGTAGTTAATTAAAGTAATGATTTGCTACAGCGCCGTCAAGTGGCGAGTTATAGCAAAATAGATAACGCCAAAATATTCTCATTGTTCAAATAGCTATGTATATGTATACTGATTTTCATAGCGACCGTTTGAATGGTCAAGAATTTGGCCTGCTGCAGCGTCATCTAGTGGCGAGTTAAAATAATAATGCATTGCAGTGTCATCTAGTGGTGAGTAACATCAAAAGGAACGCAGTTAGAATATATTCTTCGTGCTCAAATGTGTAAGTATAAAAAATTTTATGCCGATTGGTTGAACGGTATAGAAGTTGATGCTTTTCAGCGCCATTTAGCGGCAAGTGACAGCAAAATGGATAGTGAAAAATATTCTCCGTGTTCTAATATTCGCGTGTACGAAATTTCATCGAAATCGGTTGGACGATATTCGCATAGCAAACGGCTAAACGGAATAGAATTCGACGTTCTGCTGCGCCACCTTGTGGCAAGTTAGAGGAAAACGGATAGCATAAAAAGCTTCTCCATGATAAAAGACTTAGGTGAACCAAATTTCATGGTGCAACGGTGCTCAACGGTGCTGGAGTTTTTCAACCTCATACACTCATACCAACATTCATTTTTATCTATAACCAGTGTCATTATATATCCCAGTCTCATTTAAAATCCAGTTTCAAATCTAAGCCTCGCCAAAGTGCCAACATACGCCTTTTTGCAAGCATTTTTTCAGGAAATCATTCGAATCATTCGACTTAGCAGCAATAATATATGGAAAATGGTTCGACCGCGAAAAAGTAAAGCAAGCCTTTATTTGAAAAGTTGAGTCCCTTAATACAGCCGAATTTTTTTAAATTATCAACTATAACGTGTTTTATTCATCATTACTCCGATGTACTAAATGAGAAGATTTCAATTTTCTGAAATTTGGCGGAATTCCCCCAACTTAAATCAATTGAAATCCCTTAATAACTGCATTATTTCTTCACGTATCATTAAAATTTAACGCTGTATTCTTATAAAACCTTTGCACTTGTTTTCAAAAATCTATTTCCTTAAGCTCTCAATAAATTGCGCCAAGCCGAAATCTGTGCAAACCGCTAGAACTCACTTTCACAAAATCGGCATTTGAGCCATTTTATTTTTTCGCCAAACTAAAATAATTTACCTATTAGCCTCGGAAATCTTAAATTCTTATTGTTTTGCGTGTAAAGCATTACATTCCTGCTCTGATTTCCCATGCACACGATATTATAATTAAAAAAAAATAACCATACGAATATAAACTAACAAAAAAAAAATCATTATTATTCTTTTATTTTTAGAGAATTTAAAACATTTTATTCGGCAAAATCGCCACACATGGCAACCACGAACCTTATTTCACACTTTTTTCACTACAGGGGTTACAATTACGGAAAGCTTTTTGCGTAAATAGCATAAAAAATCTCTTAAATTCCGGGAACGGGTGGACTTTCAAAGTTTTAAAGTGGACTACGATTTATTCTATATTATTTTACATATCTGTGCTAAATTTCAGGCCGATAGGTCCATTTTTGTGGATTTGTATACGAACGACATTTTATTCGGCAAAATCGCCACACATGGCAACCACGATCCTTATTTCACACTTTTTTCACTACAGGGGTTACAATTACGGAAAGATTTTTGCGTGAAGAGCATAAAAAATCTCTTAAATTCCGGGAACGGGTGGACTTTCAAAGTTTTAAAGTGGACTATGAGTTATTCTATATTATTTTACATATCTGTACTAAATTTCAGGCCGATAGGTCCATTTTTGTGGATTTGTATACGAATCAAATCCACAAACAAACAAACAAACAAACAGAATTTCATTTTTATTTATAAGATTACCAATATAGCAGCAAAGCTGACTTTATTGGAGAAAGAAATCTTACAAGTTTTATTTCACAAAAGTCCAGTATGTGAACCTCTCGTGACAGCGACAGATTAATGTAATTTTGTGTGGGGTGGGGGAGGGAAGGCAGTTAGTTTGTTCTCCAAGAAAGACAAAACTTGCAATGTTTCTTTCTCTAGTAAAGTCTTCTCCAAGAAAGAAACATTGCTAAAATTGTTTCCCAAATAACGGGCTTCCTCGTTGTTGGATTGGATGAGGTTCTGACGACGACAATCGCCTTCTTCCGTGGCCACCTCTCTCTCTGGACCTAATTCCAGGCGATTTTTTTATGGGGTTACATAAAAAATCGCGTGTTCGTGCCAAAGACGAAGTTTACGTCAAAGGATCACAACTGCATTTGTTACCATGTTAAAACGAGTGTGTAAGTGTGAGAAGAATTTGACTTTAGACTTGATATCTGCCGGATCACGAAACAAGGACGGATAATAGGAGGTGCGGAGGGGCGACCGCCCCATTTAAGAATAAACAAATTAATGTAAAACATCTCATTTTACTTCCATAAAATGGATGTATATGTCAATCTTCTAACTAATCACCCCCACTGACAAATTTACTGCCCTGCTTCCACCCCCGACAAATTGGCATTAATCCGTTGCTGTCACGAAAGGTTCATAGATTGGACTTTCGTGAAATAAAACTTGTCGTATTTTTTTTCTCCAATAAAGTCAACTTTGTTCATGTATTGGTAATATATATATTTTTTATATGCCTTCCAAACCCGGGAGGGAATTGTGACACCCCCTGTATTAAAAAATTAAAGCTTCTGTAGCATTACCTTGATGGGTCGAAAATGTGTAAAAATGTCGTCAAAAAATGCTGCTTTTTTTTGA
Source organism: Cheiracanthium punctorium (assembly GCA_038373885.1). Taxonomy (NCBI): domain Eukaryota; kingdom Metazoa; phylum Arthropoda; class Arachnida; order Araneae; family Cheiracanthiidae; genus Cheiracanthium; species Cheiracanthium punctorium. The sequence goes on from JAWZYV010011610.1 coordinate 451,638, forward strand.
CAAAATTACTAATTTTTTTCCCCGGAACTTCAACTCATTTTCTGCAAATGGAGGAACTGTTCCAGATACTTTAATTTTTTTTACTCGAAATTATTGCCTGCAGTAGCATCACCATTAGCACGCGGAAATGCCATTACCAATGATATTCTAGTTTTACACATTATCAAAGATAGATCATACAGTTAAGAAAAGTTTTGACTTGGATTAATTAATACTATACATGTATATACAGCCACATGGCTGCGTATGCTCTATATACAGATTCCGAAAACGCAAAAAAAAAAAAAAAAAAAAAAAATAATAAGTAAATAAAAATAAAAGAATAAAAAATAAAAAAATAAAAAATAAAAAAATGAAAAGTGTGCATCGCTTCATTGTTCGGAAAAAAGTCCTGTATCCTGTCCTGTTTACTTTTCTCTCCAACTCGCCATTATTATTTCCAATGGAGTAGAGTTGTCCTCGCCTTTTACGACAGTATTTGAAAATGACTAATCTATGATGTAACAGGGCCGACCGAGTTGTATGGTAGGTAAAGCACCGTATTCCGGTTTCGGGTTCAACTCCCGGCGGCCGAGGTTCGATCCCCGACTGGGCGTTGTTGTCATGTCCGTCCCTTCATAGAGGGCGACGTTGGCCCACCTACTAGGTGCCCCCATAATAAAGTGGCCAACACCTTTGGGCCGTTGCCAGCGACAATGCCTAATCGGCAAAGTACCCGTCCGTTAAAAAAAAAAAAAAAAAATATGTAACAGGCTGGCTTTTTTCCGTAGCTACTCATCCCTGCATACAGACTATATAATATGTTCTCTCATTATGAGGCTACATTTAAAAAGTGAAAAGAATGTGGCAGATAAATTTATTTCGAGATGATTGACAGACGAGCCCAGACAACACATAAGCTTAAATCAAGCTTGACATTTCTTTGAATTTGACGCATTAATGCAAGCTTGACAGTTCAACTCATTCTAAGCTGGCAGCAAGCTTGCAGGAGTCAAGTTGATTTGTCAAGCTTAAATACAGCTTGATTTAAGGTTGACAATTGATACTCGCGTGATTTTTTCCTTTTTAAAGGAGCGTTGATGGCGCCATCTCTGAAAGAGAATGGACATTAATTGTCTAGCTTCCTCAAATTTCCTGAAAGTTCGTAAAAGATGTGCTTTATTTTATTACCAGTGCCATATATATTACCGGCAAGGCAAACGGGGCAACTGCCCAGGGCCTACAGATTTTAGGGCCCAAAAATCTTACATCTTACACTTTTGTAGTTTTAAAATAAAATTACAAAGGATAAAAAAAAATTCAGAAGTTAAATATTTTTTTTAATTATAAAGTATGAACAATGAAAATAATTCAAATTTACATTTGTATAAATTAATTTAAACTTATTTTTAATTCTTCGAAATGCTCTATATCGATATAGCATACCAATATGTAGGAAAATAACTAACCACATTTGTATAGAGAATTTTTAGCGTTAAAAAATAGCAAAAAATTTCAATTATTTGTTATAAGAAATATTTACAAAAATGACTAAAGTGTTTGTATTCCATACATGTTATGTTAGCAACTGTGATATAGCATTTCGAAGTAACGTTTAACTATCTGTTTCTTTGATTTCAGATTACTTGACACAAAATTTGTGTTAAGTAAGTAAACCCCTTCTATTTTTCCAAATATGGAAATTCTTCAAAATGAAATACAATTATACTACGAAATTGATTTCAAAATCAGTCGTTTGTCTCGATTTTGGCCAGCGTGATAAGTCACTTCAAACTTTAGTCAGAGTTGCATAAGGCTCGGTGGCTGAATGGATAACGCGCTCGGCTACGAACCGAAAGGTCCCGGGTTCCATTCTAGCCACGGACACTCGATGGAAACAGATTAAATTAAATTGAAATTTCAGCGTAGAGGGGAAAATGCGTGGAAAAGTAAAACATGTGGGGCGCGTTCGCCAGCGGGCGCCCCGTTATTTAGAAATTTTTTTTTGGAAAATTTTTTAAGCTTGAAATGTCAAGCTTGATTCAAGCTTCAAATGTCCAGCTTAATGCAAGCTGGGCAAGTGTAAACTAGAACAGTTGATTCAGCTTGCATCAAGCTTACACGATTGGAATTTTCAAGATTAATTCAAGCTTATTGACTTGATAAATCAAGCTTGCTGCAAGTTTGATGCAAGTTTGCTGTGCTGTCTGGGAGTGTTATCTTTCAAAAATCAGTCATGAGTGGCCTTTATACAAAACTGAGAAATGGGGAAGCTACATTAAAAATCTCAATTGATTTTCAAAAGTGATCAGCGGCCATTTTAATCGGTGGTTGTCTAGGTTCGCGCTATGGTAAAGGCGGCCCTGCATGCATATTCGTGTAATTTTTTAAAACGTGATTTTGCAGTCTAACTAGCAGTTTGTTTCAATGCGAACACATACGTATAATAGATTCGAACACATTCACGTATTGGAAAAATTTTTGTCATTGCCACCTATCGAAGTTGGTTTCGCACCTGAGCGAACATGATGTGCACGGTCAACAGAAGAAATAGAAAGAAAAAAAAATCGAATATGTGAGATTCTCTTTTTCCTTCACAAAGAGGAATAAACAGCATATTACGCAAGTGCGAGGCTGAGGCAAAATAGCCTCGCTCTGCGAAAAAAATGTCCCAGAAAAATAATTTGACATCTTGCGAGTGGCAGAATATGGTGTGACGGAGCATGTTTCCCTTTCAAAAGAACAATGAAAACAAGACACGTCTGGGTCTGAAATAACAAACGCGCCACGAATGGAAGAGATAAAAAACAAATACGGAACTTACTTATGCATGAAATGAGTTATTAATTGTTGTCCAAAGTAACATGCAGGACCAATCTAAACATTTTCTTAACATGTTGAGTCAAAGGATCTGTAATAGAAGGCGATAACAGCCAATTAGATGAATAATGATTCTTTTATTGACAGGCCTTTGGGCGGTTTTTTCCCCAGCAGTGTGAGATATGGAAAACTGTTTATGTCATTTACGTACATTAACTACTTTGTATTCGATTTTTTTTTATTTTTTTTTTTTAACTGTTCGCAAAGGATTATACAGCAAACTATGTTCTGCGGAAGTGTAAGCAATTGTTTTCTACAAAAGCTTTTTCGAAGCAATTAATGAGCGGCTACTCGCACCTATGGGCTGTAGCCTCAAAATCTCTTTCTCTCTCTTTCCTCCCTCTTAAATTGCCGCTTAACCTGCTTTTTAAAATTAAAATCATTATAAAACTTCGGTCAGTTGCATAAAATTTCTCACAACAAAAACAGCAAACAGTTTTATAAAAATATTTATAAGTTTTTACTAATTATTGCCAGGCCCGTCGAGAGACAAACTCGGGCCCGGGGGGTGGATTCCTTCCTGGTCCCTCTCTCCCCCCCCCCCCACCACCAAAAAATAAAAAAATAAATAAAAAGAGCGTACATGACGTCAGCAATCCAGTTTCGTTTAGGACCTCGTCTCGTCTTTACTTATTGCTGTCGGTGTTGGTTTTCGCGAATTCTGTCTATAGAGAAATTTTTTTTTGAAAGTTTAGCCCAGGCCCCCAGAAGATATAGGCCCGGGGGGACAGGCCTGATTATTGCCGTATTATTCGAATGTCTGGAAGTACTTTTTAGTAAACCTAAAAGATGGTAGACAACATTAGCAAAATTCTAATTACTTCTTGTTACATCTTTTCTTTTTTTTTAATCACTGTGGAGACAGAATTTTCCTTATTTACAGAGAATCCCCACCCCCGCCTTTCTTTCTTTCTTTTCTTTTTTCCCCCCTCCTCTCCAGCTCGGTTGCATCAATGCTTCAGGTACTCTACGGTCAGTGTCAAAAATACGATATCATAATCTTGTAGATAAAATGTATGCTCCTTCTTTTTTTTTTTACATTAGTCCCCTGATTCAGCAATAGCAGGTTGTGAAATTTTCATCACCAGAAAAATTAAATACTTATAATAGAAATTTTTGTGTGAAAAAAAGGGACTAATACACCACTGACATTTATTTGAATAGGAAAACAATTTCAAAATCAATGTGTTTAAGTTTCTTACTTTTCTTCTCTTGGGGGTTGAGATGTTATGCAAATTTAAAGACTCGCACGTACTTGAAAGCTAGATCAAAAACATGAAGCTTGACGTACTAGTCTGACGTATGCCAATCATATCGAGTTGATTTTCAGCCTTAACGTAACGTTCATTTTTGGAGGCTCGAGCTCATCTGAACCTTGAACTAAAAGGTTACAGCTCCTTTATAAGCAGGAATATTCTAAATGTGCAGAAATATTAAAATACTCTAACGATTTCCAAAGTTAAAGCGTTTGAGAACTGCAGTGTACTTAAACGCTAGCGGAAGAACCACTTGTTCATTTCTTCAACATCTATACTGTTAAGCAGAAAAATTCCTTTGTTTATATAACTACATGTTTTTGTTTGTTATAGAAAACTAAAAAAAAAAAAAAAAAAAAATCTATATATCACTGTCGCGCAGTGAAATAGATGGGCGTTAAAATTTGCAAATTTAAGTAAAAAGGTTAGACACTATATCAGGTATGCAAATAAGGAGTCGCAGAGTCGCATGGTGTGACCAAAAAATTGGTGCGTGCGACTAAAAATTACATATTTCCGCGAATTTGAAGGATTGGTTTTGGTGTGAGTTTGGTGGACAATCACACAAACAAAAATTTGGTACTACCAAATTTTTGTTGCTGCCGCTAAATATTTAGATCCTATTTGCACCCCTGCACTATATATATACAGGGTGTCCAGTTCTAACGGTGCCCATATCCTAAACCGTTAGTCAGAGACACATAGTTCCAGATGCAAAAATGCTCTAAATTGTATAATCTATTATATCAAAAACAATCGAAGTCAATAAATCAATTCCTATAAAAATTACGAAACTTGAATTTTTATGCGGTCCCCCCGGTCCTTTCAGTTATATTTAGAAAAATGTTCATTACACAATTTCATGCACAATAATAAAAAAAAAAAAATCGCCCTTCTACGACCAAAATTCACCGGAAGCAGCAATTTAAAAATGCCTCGTTACGGTAAACCGTTAAGGAACCCTATAAATACTGCACGAGATAAATACCGCACGAGATTGCGGGATCCCGCGGGATTGACATTTCATTCAAATAAAAATTAATTTTAATAGAGAAAAGTGAGAAAAAGTAAGTTTATAAGCACTATCAGGTTTAATACTTTATCTTAATTCATAATTAAAACAATATCTTACATAAATATGAAAATTATAGCCATGATATTGTAATCCCGCAAAAGCGGGATTTCATTCCTTAGTAGCATGCAGATGTGTAACACCGAGTATGCTACGCGAAGTACAGGAGAGTTTCCTACACGGGTGCATATTTGTATCGCAAAGGAAGCTATACGTTGAGCAAATGTTACGCCAACAGGATTTGTAATATTACTTCAAGTTTCTAAAATGCATATATCCGTACTTGAAAATGTTTCATTTTCTAATTTAATGTTTAGTGAAGCGTTTTATTCTCTTGTTTTTGTATTTTAAGTTATTTAACACCAGCTCATTTAAAAAATTCTATTTTCAGTAAAAGCTATAATTTATTGGATACACATAATTAAACGTTAATCTTCTTTATTACAATCTACAATCGTAAAATAGTTGATGAAATTGCTAATAAATATTACAAGGCTCAAAACCCTGAACAGTAATTTTTCTCAAATTCATTCTCCTGCTTCGCATCTCGAACAGTGCTCAAAAGTTCGCGAGTATGAAAGTATATAAGGTGAATCTAAACTCTTGGGCAATACCTTAAGGGGTGATAGGGAACACAATGAGGAATCGTAATCACATAGCAATCTGGGGTCAAAAGCGCAGTTTTAACTTACTCGGTAATAATCAGTTTGGGAAAAGCATTGAAGTGTTCGTCTAATTTTTTAACCAAGTTAAATAAACAATTGGCTCGTCTCCGAAAAATTCATCCATGAGATGAAATAGACTTTTTAAACTATCCATTTTAGTCTTCTGTTTTCGGAGAAAAATACATTGTTTTCTGACGAACAATTGTCGAAGAGAACACTGTTGTTTCAGCACTTTTTTCCTAAGTGATTATTAACAGCTACACGAAGACGACGTTGCCGACCCCACATTGCTATGTGATTCTGATTCCTTTTTATGTGCCCTGTCACCCCTTAAAGTTTTGCCTAAGAGTTTAGATTCACCCTGTATACACGCTGTCTTTGATTTTTACTTCTTTCTTCATGCTTATGTGCGCTAGTTAGGAAAATAACCTTCATTGCCTTGAGAAAATCGGGTACGTTAACTAAAAGCATATAGTATTTGTATCAGCCTGTGTAAAAATAAAATAAGAAGGATTATCGCTGGCTCGCGAGCTAACTTATGAGTTCAGTTTTGTAGTACCAAGCTTACGGCTGACACCTGTGCTTGTCTAGTTATCAAGGTTGCAGAATTTTGTTCTAAAAGAGACGGGATTCTTGTTAACCCTTTAACGCGCAGTGTTCCCGCTCTGGGAACACCAAACTCTGACGTTTTGACTGTTGCCAGTCACGAAGAATAGATTTGATTTTTATAAATATAGTTGCAAGCGACAGCTCCACGAGAATCCTTTACTTTTTAGGAAGTCATTTCCCGTAAAAAAAACTGTCTGGATTATTTTTAACAGCACTGACATCCGCTGAAAAATAGAAGAATGCGAGAACAGCTGGATAGATTGCCCAATGCTGAAAAAGGGGCAGCCGTTACCATCGCTCGACTTAACTACCAGCAAGATGGTGGACGATCGAAACGTTCATCGCGTTCCACAGATCTAGAGACCCTTTTTTGACGCAGCTGGTCTCTAGATCTGTGGCACGCGATGAACGATCGTCCACCATCTTGCTAGTAGTTAAGTCGAGCAATGGCAACGGCTGCCCTTTTTTCAGCATTGGGAAAGGGTTGCGCCTCAAAGGGATAAGCAGTGCAGAGCCAAGGCAAATGAAATAACTGTAGGGGAAAAAAAATCACATAAGATACACCGCGTAAAGTTTTTGTGTTTGCATTAGGGGTGAGGATTCACCGGAAGATCCTTGCAATTTATTTTCGGAATTTCCTGAGTTTGTTCTCTTGGAGAGAGAAAGCTTCGCTTTGTGGTGGAGGGTGGAGGTTGCGGGCCGATTTATGGGCCGGCGTGGGAGAGAAGCCGCAGAAAACAAGAGCCAAGACCGTTTTTGTGCACCAGCTGTTCGGTGAATGATTGTCTTCGCTCACAGCTGGTGAATCAAACGAAGGCCAGTAACCGAAGATCTGCTGGCGCTGTACCTCTTAAGCCGTTATTAGACGATGAAATTTCGTTCTTCAAAATACGCGTACAACACTTTTGCATTGTAATTCTCTCTTGAAGGGGTTGTTTTTGCAGTTACCACTGGACTATGTTATCCTTTTTACTTTCCGAACATGTACCATGTAAGGAAAGTACTGTAATCAAAAAATTCGACATGCTATTTTTATGAGATGTATGTGTGCGTGTGTGTGTGTGTGTTTGTATGTATGTGAGTAAACACGATAGCTCCTAAACGGAGCATTCGATTGAGCTCAAATTCGGTATATATGTTATAAACTACCGTCGCAAGACCGGTATTGATTTTGGTGTGTATAGGACTTATAGTTTTTCTACAGGGCTACGACAAAGATTTCTTTTACATTATGGCCTATGGGAGAAAATTCTTGAAAGTGTTCTAGCGTTTAAACGGTACATTCGCTTGAGCTCAAATTGGGTATATATGTTATGAACCACCATCGTAAGACATGGAATTGATTTTGATGTGTATAGGACTTATAGTTTTTCTACAGGGCTACGACAAAGATTTCTTTTACATTATGGCTTATGGGGAGAAATACTTGAAAGTGCGCTAGCATTTAAACGGCGGATTCGATTGAGCTTCAATTTGGTAAAATTGTTTGAATTATTCATCGATTAAAATTGTTTTAAATGCTTGGTAATGATCTTAATCGTAAGTTTTCGGAAAGTCGAGTGGAGTCACTCCAGATTTTTTTTTTTTTTTTTTCATGCAAAATAAATATTTGGAGAGAAAAATCCCGTCATCTTACTTACAAATGCCGACCAGCTCAATGATTTGCGATTTTAATGGTCTGTGAACGATTCTTCAGCCTGATTTCTCTGATAAAATTTGCTTTTATTATTATGTTCCGAAAAGCATTTGGGGAAGTAAATATATTTTATGAAAGCGTTGATGTCTTTGTGAGTTCTGATTGGGGGTGATTTCACATAACACGCCTAATTTTTTTCTAGCTGCTGTTGTGCCACCCCCTTTAATACCAATTTTGATAAGTGCCTCTTTCAAAATATAACGTTTTCTATTGATTTCTTAATTTACATTTTTAGTGCGTTGTAATATGATGCAGATAATCCAGAAGGGGGCGGGCACACATCATTTACTAAATCCTTAAAGAGTGAAATTAAAGGAAAGTTCAACTCCAACAAAACCCGCATAGTTAAAAAAAGTTCACATTAATTTATTTCATTATTAAAATATAAATATTACAAATAGTATTCATTAAGTCACTCAGTTAAAGAGATGGCAAAACAGTGCTTACCTGGTATCCAGTGGAGTAGGAAGAAAATCATTATAATCCTTAAGGTACTAAAATCACAAGTAAGAATAATCCGTACGAACCTAACGACACTAAAACAAATCTGTAAGCTGTAAAAATATGAAAATCTGACTAAAAACTGACTGGTGGGGCTATGCATGATTTAAGGAAAAATGCAAAGAGACTGTTTACGATTTTGAAAATCTTTCTTATTTTGAAATCTTGTTTGAGTATTTGAAGATTCTCTTAGACAGGTGAAATGTTGCCAGGAGTGAGAATCTGTCCTCTGCTCTTCTGACTACAAGCATCAGTGGCGGATTAATGCAAGTTTCTCGGGGGGGAGGGGAGGGTTAGTTTGTCGGTGGGGGCGGTTAGTTAGAAGATTGACATATACATGAGATGAGTTCGGGCTCTTTTTTTGAAGCCCGAGAACGAGCAATATTACTTAAGTCGGAGCCCGAGCGCGAAATTTTAGCTAAAGATAAATAAAATTCAGTTACTTCATTGATACGTTGCGATAAATTTTGCCGTTTGTGCAAATTAAAGACAAATACAGTTGCAAACTCTTAATGCACTTTCTAATTCTTTATATCCATGTTTATCAAATAATAACAATAATACTTCAATTTTTATTAAAATTCCGTTGAGTACTCACATCAGTGTTAAACATTCGTATGCACTTAGATATATTAGATACAGAAAAATACAAGTTATAAATCTCGTATAGTGACATTAAAAAATGTTATGTTTAAAACACGTCCAGAAAAGAGATTTTGCATAATAAATTTAAGAAATTTGCATATTTGCATAGAATTGCATAAGAATATATTATTGCATAAGAATTTAGTTGATAGGAACAAAATTATTTTTATAAAATATTTTATGATAAGATGTGAATATATACATTTAACTAAGATAGGCCAGTAAATAATGAGGCCAAAATTTTGAATTAACAGCATTTTAACACACATACGCAAATGAAATAGCACAACACACTATTTAGTAAATTATGTGAAAAAGCCAGCTTTTTACCCACCAATTATTTTGTTGCAAGTCCTAGCATCAGTGTGTGTGTGATTGTGGCAACGCTACACGAGGGCTATCTGCCAAGGGCGGGGTGCCGGAGGACTTTCTAAGGGGTTCTAATGCGTATTCACGTTACATCTGGAGAAAACCTACCAAAACTCCAGACCGTTAGATCGACAGCCCCGCGATGGGACCCAGTACGTTTATTTTTCCGATGAATCGCTTTTTAAAATCCGTTTCAAGGAGTATGCTCAATAAAGGAGACATTTTTCATGAGTCCGAGCCCGAACGCAATCGTGAATTACAGGGCCCGACTCATCTCTAATATACATCCATTTTATGGAAGTAAACTAGGATCTTTTACGTTAATTTCTTTTTTCTCAAGGGGGGGGGGGCGACCTTTTATCCGCCCTTGATAAGCATGAATATTTTTCAGCACCGTCGAACTTGAAGAATGGTTTCATGATTGATATTCATGTAAAAAGCGCAATTACTTTTTTGCCGACCCAATATTATCACTGTGTTTATCATTTCCTTTCTTCATTTAATATTATTGTCTGCAATGTGCAATATTCTTATAAGACTTTTGGTGGCATTTTAATTTATAGTCAGATGAAAATTTAGACCAAAAAAAAAATGTGATTTTGAATGTTTGATAAAATAAAGGGAAGTCCAAAGACCTGATGCTTCAGATATTAGAATAGGTCAAATTCAAGCCTGGAATGTTAAGAATGTTAGTTTTCAGAAATGGACCGTTGTATTGGAAGACATACAGTATCTATTTCTATACATGGAAAACATTTTATTTGGGGGAACAAGTAGCGAACGCAGCAAGAAACGCTTTATAGAATCACCATCAAACTGTCAAACCTTCAATTTATTTACTTCAAAATTTGCTATTTTTTAATACCGCTAAATTTAACTATTTTTGTGCAAAAGAAATCTAAATTACGTTTATTTCACTCAATTAAAAAAAAAAAATCGTCACTTAATAAATTTATATACGGTCCCTTAAATCATGAAAATAACACATTTTATTTAATATAAATTAAACTACTGAATTAAAACAAGTTTTGGTGGAAGATGAAACATATAGAGAACCCCTGTGTACTTGACAATTTTTGCCTAATTCAGTATCATAGAAGTAGCGTCAGGCGTTCACATGGGAGGAAGTGCACCTCAAACTTTGAAAATCTTTTGGTTTAAAATATTTGTTTCAAGATTCAAGTGAAACCTCTCTCTCCTTTTTTGAATTGGATACGTGTCCCCTCAAAGTTTTTCGTCAGGCGACGCCTGTGATCGATATCGATTATTTTTGAGTTTCACATACAATAAGTCCATTTAAAACATGAACAGTTTTATAAAAGAATTGTGAAGATTTGTGATTTATTTGTGCTTCCTTTTTTCCTGTAAAACAAATTCGTAAAAAAATCCAAAACAAATCTGAAAAAAAAAAAACCCTTAAAGTACTTTTCTCTCTTGTGAATGACACTAACTTACTTGGATGCTTCTGTGCCCATTACAGGTGGTGTTTCTTTCCAATTTTCTTGAGTGCACTAAGCAATGCTCGATGTATCTCAAACTTTCATAAATACTGAATACACGGTGATACACAAAATCGTACAGTTATGCCGTTTTTCTTTAGAGAATTTTTTCGGTTAGAAATGTCATGGGAAAAAAAAGAACCAGAAACGCTACATTATGTCATTCTTTTCTAATGCTTCTAACTCCAGACACATTTTTTAGTCTATCTTCAGTTACAGAAGTCATGCACTAGATTTATATCTTACAGAGTATATAATATAGCCACAGATTCCATAGAGGAAGTATGAGATTAAAAAAAAATATCTAGGTATAAAAAAAGAAGAGAAAGATAGAGAAACTAGAGAGAAAAAGAAAAGGAAGAGCCATCAAATACTCGGCGCCCGTCTGCCCCTCTAAATAATCAAAGATCCTCTCCCCCCCCCCCCTCCCTCTCATTTCCCGGAGACCAAGAGTGATGAAAATCGTAATTCGCACAATCTGATCGACAAGATGGAGCCCGCCTTGTTTACTAACAGTGATCTCACTCTTTACTTCTTGAGACAGCACACTTCTCAGCCATTTTTTTTTCTATGAATATGTACAAGCCGTGCACATGTACGATCGCATGTGGTACTGGTTTTTTTTTCCTTCTTCATTTTACACAAATATAATATATCTCTTTCCTAAACACAGTGTTTCCATGCCATCAATCACTGGACGATTTTGGCGCCATCGGATTCTCCGATTAAAATAAGGAACCTCTTTCTTCTCTTCATCTCTCTTCCTCGTTCTTCTAATTTTTTTATTTTTATTTTTTGGATTCCTCAACAGGCATGAATGGGTGCGTATAATATCCCGTAGCACCATTCCTGGAAGATAGAACTCTATGTTGTCTGATGCAATTTGACCTACAAATAGAGATTAATGAAATAATTCAATTTAGATCAACCTCTGTCTCTCTTTTTTTTCATTTTGAATTCTCCCTCCCACCCCCAACCCGAATCGAATGTGTCTGAAAAGCCTATTAAATAGGCCTTCTTTAGTGGGGGGGAGGGGGAGGGATTGAAAAATGGAACATGAAGGGATTCTTTGTAAAAGTTTGGTACAGTTATATTAAATTGGAACACATGGAATCCGTCTAGTTCAAATCTGGCACTTCATACGAAGATCTTTAAAGAAGGTAGTTATTCAGTTCCAGCTATTAGTGATTGCATGCAATAAAATTACTGATTTAATAAGTTTTTCCTTCCTAGTGGGATAAATCAGTCTTCAAAACATTAAACTGTTTTTTTTTTTTTTTTTTTGCCCGCAGCCGCTTACGAAATTAAAACACCTTTCTTTTTTGGTGAATAAGAATGGATGTTACATTAACCTTGATTAAAAATATGCAGTACTGCAATATTTATTTGTCCCGTGAAGTAGTTAAGGGCATATCTTGACTGTCTATTCTCATCTTTAAAATTAAAGTTGAAAGCATTAATTTATAACCTCCTGGTTATGGCTAAAATTTCAGATAAGTTTTAATGAGGTGTAAAGATACAATGTGTTAAAAATGTTTCGTGGCTCTGTAAAATAAGTAGAGAGTTGGTGGTACACTTTTAGATACATTTTTATCTTTGCAAATTTTAAGGTGGGCACTGTAAATGTCAATTTCCATTTTTTTTTTTACTCAAACCCCATGAATGATAACTTTAGAGGGTATTTCATAGAAGATGAACAAAACTTTGAGAGGTGATAGTATACATCCATACAACTTTCATCAGAGAATGTATAGTTGGAATTAAAAGGCAAAAGTGCAAGCGTCAAAGGTGCTCTCCACGGAAGAATGTACCTTACCCTCAATCAGTGTCGCAAAAAGAGTTTCCGTCTCAAACCGGGACGTCTCCTTAATTTTGCGTCCCCCTTTCGCCCTTAGCACAGCGCCATTGCAAACCTTAATTTTGAAGTCGTTTCTTTGGAACCTTAAAGGATTTGTCCCCCCCCCCCCTTTTTTTTTTTCATGGCGCACAGGGCACGTGCTAGCCCATTGAGCCCCATGAGCACCAGCCCATCATGCGAAACAAACTAAAGATGAGAAACTATCTAAACGTAGCCTTTACGAACTAGTGCATTTGTCGGGGTGGGTCTGTAGCATGACCACCGCCTCGATTGCCAGATCTTTTATGTTTTAATTTCTTTTTGTGGGCATAGCTGAAAGTTTTTATGCACGAGACTGCCACTGAATCTGCAGAACACGCTACCAAACTTTTGGCCGCTGCAGGGAATGTGAGCGATATGCGATTAATGTTCGCAAGTCTTTCCTTTACTGTTTGTACCTAGTTCATAACTGCTGCCGGTCATAGTTTTGAATACTTATTATAATCACATGCCATTAAACTTGTTTTTGTAACAATATTTTTTGTGTGTTTTTGTCCCGTGTGAACAACATCTAGTTTGGTGCCCTCTAGTGCGTTTGTATTTTAATTCCGATCATACATCCTTTGGTGAAAGTTGTTTGTGTTTTATCACTTCTAAAAGTTTTGCACATCTTTAATGCAAAACCCTATATATTGAGATAAACCAGATAATAGCGAGGAATTCTTTCAAAAATGGACTTTAACACTTTGGTTAGTATTACCAAAACCAATAAAATAAATATTGGCAAATATTACGCCAATTGCAGTTTTATAGTTCAGGAGCATGCAACAGACCCAAAATGTACCCTACCTTTCCTTTCTTTTCCCCCCGTAATTTCCTATATTATTTCGTACATTAAAACATTAAAAAACAGGTCACCGAAAAATACATTTCCTTAGATTAAAGGCGTTGGTGATGTATTAAAAACGCTATCTTGAAATTTTACCTCTATTTTTCTTTTTATGAAAAAGCCAATTTATTTTTTCGACCCAGCCTCTGTCACCCCAGCTTTTTGAAGAAAAAAAACCAGGAAATGAAGTCATAAGAAACCTTCTGGTGGAGGCAGATCGTATATCTCGATGGGAAAAAAAGATTCTATATCTGGATAGAAGTCGTGTTGTGTTGTATTTTTCTGAACTCGTCCCACAAGATTTATGTTGAGGGTTTGTTATTTATTTCATTCGAGAAGAGCATTTGTTACAGAGACGAGGTCGTGTACTTGTTTACGGCAACAAAAGACCATCATTTGTTCTGTTTTCTGTGGTAATTAAGTGTTCAACGACTGATTATGAATTGTTACTAAGGTGTATTAAGATTAAGTAACTCAGGCTGAAAGTTTTTTTGTTAGAATAAGAATTCACCAACCCCAGCAAAACTTTTCTGCATCAACTGCTTGTTTGTCAGCAATAAAGAATCATTCTGTGAGAAAATGAATGTGTATTACAAGCGATTTAATATACACACAAATTATACTTTGTTAACATTTATTAGTATTGAAAAGCATTTTAGAAACATGCAATATTCCGAACATTTAGTTTTTTTTTTTTTAAATCTACAGAATAGTGTTATTTTAGTATGTGTGTGCGTATTTTGTATGCACAGACAATATACCTGATTACATCACTTCGACATTTAAGCTCTTGAAAAAAAGCTGTAGACAGACTCTCCGCACACGAACTTATAAGACGATGCTTTTCTGACTTAATCCCAGAATTTCTTTATTGTGTATACGTATGTGCTTGTAGGGATAAGTGAGAGACGAGACAGGGATTTCGCAATTTTTATGTGAGACGAGACGGTCCTATTTCCCATTGATACATAAGACGATTGTTGTGAGACGAGACAAAGTATTACATTTGCTATGCCAGACGAGACAGCCCTTTTTCTGATATCGCAGCTATACCAGTGCGGGTGTGTTTGAAAAAAAGGGGGTATTACTTGTTTATACGTACAATAATGAACTGAAATTTTGTTGAAATTCTACTTATCGAGACAGCAATGCCCTGCTCTGTTTTTTTGGGCTGCTGTCTACACTCGCGAGGAATGAGAGAGACGTCCCCATTTACACATAGAAATTCCTTTGGTCTCGTACGAAAAAAAAAAATGGCAATAATTGGAGTATGGGTCTAGGTCTAGGATGGTTTGAGGCAGCGCTTTTTTGAGCAGGCATAAATGGGGATTTCAACAGCGGGACTGGAGTTTCTGCAAAGTCATTAGTTGCATGTATCTCCTCGTGAGTTGCGCACACTAGTATATGTATGTACATGCCCTTAGAATTATGCTGTCCAAAGAAATGGTAATATATGCCAAAAAATCGTTTCAAGAGTTCTCAGAACCCAAAGAGAAAGAATACTGAGAGACTGAACACGGAAATTACGACCCCACAGTGTCGGATGGATTCCGTGGTTCCGCGCTACACAGTAGCGGATTCAGGGGAGGGGCTGGGGAGCTTCAGCCCCCCCCCAAAAGAGATTGCTAAAGGGCAGTGGCGTAGCCAGAAATTTTTCATGGGGGGGGTTACGACTACTTCAACTCACATATATGTATAGTGTATAGGTGTTTGTGATAAGGGGGTGAAGGATATACATTTTGTATGGCAAAAAATTCCTTATGGGAGGATTATGACCCCCCCTAACCCTCCCTTGGCTACGCTCCTGCTAAAGGGTAACATTCTACTTCATTATGCACTTTGAGTATGTAAAGTGATCTTTTTTAATCACTTAACCCTTCCCAAAAGTTTTTACATTGGTTTAGACTAAAATTTTGCTTTATTGTACATTTTTTGGGGGGTGAAATAAGCTGTTTTCAAAATTTAGCCCCTTCCAAAACGCACTTTCTGTATCCGCCACTGGCGCTGCATGAATATCATCTATGTTTGAATTTTCCGTGTTTTTGGCAACACTGATCAAAAGTGTTGGTTTATGAAATTGTTGTTGTTCGTCCGTTATATTCATTGAATCATGGTATAATTAAATTTACGAAACCGAATAAAATCCGCTTAATCTTATTTAATGAAGATTTTTGACTTCAATTTGCTCAAAGTTTTCATTCGTGATTTTGACTTGGAATAAATGCATAAACAAAAATGTAAGCACCACTAATAAATTTATTTTCATTAAACATTTATGAATTTTATTTGTGTTATACGATTGATTACACACTTTAAAATGTTACTATTTTATTTATTCATAAATGTTTATTCATGTTTTTCTTACATGTATGCCTACAATAGAGTTTGAAAAGCTTCAAACTTTGCTTTTTAGATGAAGCTTATGCAAAATGGAAAAAAAAAAAAAAAAAACAATATATGACAAGTATCATTATTTGCACTTCATTCCTCTCATATTTCTTTTCCGTTTTAACTTTTTTTTTTCGGAAAGCTGATTTTTTACAGGTAAAGTTTCTGGAGTGAATTTTGTCTGGATATTCTAGTGTATATAAAGAGTTGTATTTAAAAAACTTAACTGTTATGTGCATTTGGATTTCCCTGACGTGGAAGTTAAGCCGGAAAAAAAGGAGCAAGAAGAGCTAAATAGCCTAGGAAAAGAAAAAAAGTTAGCATGCGTGTAAATAAATATAGGTAGAGGAGGGGGAAAACTACGTCATGCTTAGTAAAGTCCTGCTGCCGCTGAGGGCGCGCTGTGTCAGATCGGTGTTGCCGTTAGCCTCTATGGAAGTTCAGCATCTGGTTCCGTTTCTTTATCTGTGTCAAAGCCTATGGTAGAGGACCACTATATTAAACGAGGAAGGCCTAGAGCATAGGTTCCCAACCTTTTTTGAACTGGTGCCCCCTTTTCTAGTGAATATTTCAATACCGCCCCCCTCCCCTCCCACTCCAGAGAAATAAGAGCTTAAATAATGCATGGTGAAAACAAGAAAAAAAAAAATTACTAATAGATAGAACAGTTGGAATTGAAACTCCACTGAATTTCTTTTTCGTTTATAAAAGAGGAATAAAAGTTTTGGAGAGGTATATTAGAGAGGCATCTCTTTCTCTCAACAGCGAAGTCTCATATCGAAATATGTGAATTTTCGCACACGTGATAGAAATGAATTATCAGAGGGATTTTTAAGTCTTTTTTAGACTATATTTGGTTAATCTTATCACGCCCCTCCGTGCCATATCAACGCCTACTAATTTTCTCTGGGTCTTTTACCGCCCCCCTGAAAGCCTCAAACGCCCACAAGGGGGCGTTAACGCCCACGTTGGGAACCTATAGCCTAGAGCAGTGGTGCGCAAACTATTTTCATCTGCGACCCCCTAATTTGTGTAAAATTTTGTCACGACCCCCTGTTTTGAGTATAATTTTGTCGCGACCCCTGGATAGACAGTAGACATTTTCTTTAATTGAAAACGAAGTTACATTGAAATTCTTTCTGGGAGTTGCTCTTACAGGGTGTTTTTAAAAGAGTGTCGTGACGTCATCGATTGAAATAACGCGTTTTTAAAATAGCGCACCAAACTTATAAACCACCATAAAAATGTTATAAAAGTTGTAACATCATAAAAATCAGTTAATGAATCAACACATAA
This sequence comes from Cheiracanthium punctorium, assembly GCA_038373885.1. NCBI lineage: Eukaryota > Metazoa > Arthropoda > Arachnida > Araneae > Cheiracanthiidae > Cheiracanthium > Cheiracanthium punctorium. The sequence goes on from JAWZYV010011610.1 coordinate 469,219, forward strand.
TTTTAGTAAACAATACTTTATTTATGCATATGGATATAAATATTTTTTAATGAAAAATACTTAAAAAAAACTTTACATCATAAAAAGTCAATGTGAAATATGTGCTTGCAAAGAGCTCATGATTGTTTCTATGTTCGGATCTGTATTGGAATTCGCAAATCGTAAGTCATCCTCTGGATCCAATCGAGATCGATGTTTTGTTTAAATGGAAAATAATTTTGAAGATCACTATGCATGATCACTATGCATGATCAATTTGCATGATAACGTGGTTTTGAAGCCCCGTGATAGCGATCGCGAATATCGCGCTCGTAAAATAATAATTGTCATTTTCTTCTCTTGTATTATTGTAGTTCTTTGAAATGAGTAATTGCAGATTTTTCATAAATTTGAATCTCTTTGAATTTGGCGACCCCCAAAAATTATATCTCGCGACCCCCGGTTTGCGCACCGCTGGCCTAGAGGACCAGTTGTCTCGGCGATATAGCATGAACCGAGAAACTGACATTATTACACAGTATTACACACATGTTGCAGTATTACACAATCAGACAGTATTACATTTTACATCTCACTTTATTCTTATAGATTGAAGCCTTTATTTCTATTTGTTGAATACTTCATTCAGTATTTTCAAATGTTCTGGAAAGTTAAAATTAAGTTCATCCAATGAGCAAATTAGAATTCTACGGCAATTTAAATATTTGACTATATTTATGCTGTAAATGATGTTGTACAAAGAACTTAGAAAACATCCCAATAAGCTATTCTACTGCGACTAAATGTTCAGACGTGGCACCACCGATCATAATTATGCATATTAATATTTTTACAGATATCGTTCTCCGAAGATTTACAGCTTCTGTTTAAGTCTTGGTACAAGATATTTAGGCAGACATCGGAGACTTAAGTACCAAAGGCAGCCTTGAGGCGCCTTGAATGATGTAGTGCCCAAGAACAAATTCTATTTCTTAAAAAAAAATTTCTGACATTTATTAGTTGTTAGAAAAATTTATGGTTCTTTGAAAACAATCTTATACAGACATGATTATATTGGTATGGACCACGCGACATAAGATATAACCACGCAACAGAAAAAAAACTAGTCCACATGAGAGATGTTTAGCTTAACAGGTGTCACAAAATATCTGTTCTTGTCTCACTCAGACGGTCTGTCTCTGCGCAGATTAATAGACTCGCAAGACGACAGGAATACAAATTTGCGTTGCGAATAAGGTGAAGGCATGTGGGTCGAAAACCATCAAAAAATAGATATAGTTAGGCGTCGACTGGCAAGAAAAATGGGTTGGTACTTTGGAGAAAAAACCGCGAACTTCCTCTTGCTCAATTCTTCGTTAGACGCGAGAAGAATTTGAAACTAGATCCTTTTTGATGTGATGAGCCCGAAAATTTTTTTTATTTTATTTTTTAGAAAATGAACTTGTCGCTGGTTGATACTAACAGTTCTGTTGTCGCGTCTGCACTTGTTTAATTGTTCCGGCCCCATCAGGTAGTTCAGTTCCCTCCATTCCCCGCCTATTGCAAACGAGGTCTCAATTAAAAAAAAACTAAGCTGAGTTTTTCCAGAATAATTGGAATATTCCGCATTCCTGGGCCAAAGAGTGCACAGCTATGTCTCTCTTGGTTCTTCTTTAAACTCGGGAAGGCCCAGCGGTACCGTATGGTACCAGCAATCATTACCAAAAAATCATTTTCCCTTTGATAATGTGATAGCCAAGCAGTACCATTCCGTACCAGTAGTTTCTAATTTATATAGTTTAAAAATTAAAATAAAAGAGTGTTCTGATACTGTCAGTCAGGCAGTGAAGAAGAAAAGTTAAAATCGAGAAAAAAATTCGGACTTTGCCTGGTTCAATTAAAGATATCTCCTGGATAGCGCTGAAATATACAACAAAGAGTGGCAGACTCAGATTCAGTATACACGCCACAAATGTGAAATAGTGTGAGTATTAACTCACACAATGTGAGTTCCAAGTTCCGTCCTATGTGAGTTCCCTCCAATGTGAGAACTTACACAACGTCAGTTCCCTCCTCCAGAAATGTGAGTTAATACATTTGTGGAGGAAGAAATAAATTGGTCCCCTTGTTATACAATTCACGTATAAATATCAGTTTTAGTTCGGCCAAGCTGAAGCCAAGTTACACTGCTTTTCCCGATGATCTGTTCCTCTGGGATTTATTTTAGAATAAAATTCGTTTCAATGAATCAAATAGTTAAAATTTGTATTTTGTTACATGTAAATTGGTTTATTACACTGCGAGGTATTGATATGTGAAGGTAGCTTTGGATATTATTAGGGTATGTTGCTTTCTCGCCAGATGTTTACGATATCGCAAGTTGGATAAAGATTTGGGGACTTGTATTTTGGCGCTATTTTGGATATGGCCGCTACATGGTTTGGTTTGCCCCATGGAGTCCATGGTTTGCACCATAGATAGTGATTTCTAGTAAACAAAAAGCGGAGAAACTCCGAGAAACGTACGTCATCGGAGGGTATAAACATAGGCGTAAAGTTTCCAGAATTATTGGGGGGGGCTCGGGCCTTACATATAATGTACGCGTGTGTATATATATATATATATATATAATGTATATATATATATATATATATATATATATATATATATATATAATGTATATATATATATATATATATATATACGCATATATATATATACACATACATATATGTAATAATAAAATAGCCTTTGGCAATTTAATCTAATTTAATTTAAAGACATCTGAAAAACAATCTTTAATGTCTGAAACAGAGTACTTTCACTGTAAGGTTTGTTTCTCGGCTAGACAAATATTACGTTCAGAGACAATTTTTGAGAGCATATGAGAATCAAAAGTGCGAATTAAGCTAAATTTGCAGGCATTTGCGTTTTCTGGTGGCCGAACCTAAAATTCTTGGCCTAAATAAGTAAATGACATCACTTTAGAGAGCCAATATCGCAAAAATCGCGATTTATGGCTCAGCTCGTTTATAAATCACGATTTAAATCCCAGTCTAAACTCATTAATCGAATTTATTAGCTTCAGAATAATAACATTTTAAGACTGAAATGCGTCGAATAATCGCATTTCAAAGGTCGTACAGAAATTACGACAGAAAATCTTTTTTTTCCACTCTAGAAATAAACTTTTACATACAAAATCATAGATAGCCCCCGATCCTCTTTCTTTAAAGATATCTCTGCGACACCGTATGATGAAAGGCTCAGATTTGGTACATCACTTTATGAGTGTACGAGACACATTTTACTAATAGGGAATTACGGGGTCGTATAAAAATTTCAAAAGAGTAACTTTTTGAAAATAAACGAGAGGAATTTTTTCTTAACGGAGAATTTTTCCGACCTTATTTGGAACATTTTCCCTGCCTAATTAATTTATATTGCCTATACTTATCTCACAGATAAGAATTAAACAGGGTCGCCACTAGTCAGGGAGAACAGGGAAAGCCTGGAAAAGTGTGGGAATTTCATTTTGGCAAAAAAGTTCAGGGAGAAGTCAGGGAAAATTGCAAATTTTGGCCCAAAACCTGGAAAATCATGTAATTTGGACTGAAAAATCAGTGTTTGTAAACAAACAACGTTTAACCTTACTTTAGGAAGCTAAGAATATTAAAGAACGTATGCAAAGTTGGCATTATAAACATGAAAAATAGTCTGGATTTTTATCGCATGATGGTCTGGAAAACCTGGAAAAAGTCAGGGAATTTTTTTTTCAGAAATTGAGTGTCAAACCTGATTAAAGCCTGTTTAGAGGCAAATATGTTCAGAGGCAGAAAAAATCTCCCAAACATTTACATGCCCAGTCGGACATGTAGCCTTAAAATAATACATGCCCGAACAAAAATTTACAAGCCCGAAAATTACTACATTTTATTGCTCTATAAAATTTACATTATTCAGACTGTTTGCATTGAAAGGAAATGTTGCAACCACAAACCAAATCCGTATGATATATGAACCAGCATATTAAAACTATTTTATGAATCACTTTTGATCAATTTTTTACATGCCCGATCAGGCACATATGGCTAAAAAAAATACATACTTGTTGAGAATTTTACATGCCCCCGGCATATCGCGCAATAGATTTTTCCGGGCTTGTATATCTCCCAATTTTTAAGGGGTCTTAGGAGGATAAGGATTAAAAAAATCGATATTTTCAATTTTAATTTTATTTGAGAGTTCAATTATATCTGAGCATTTTGACCCCAATTTTATGCAATTATTCCAACTAGAACCGGTGATAAACATAAAAACATTTTATGAATGTTTTATATTTGAACACAGTAAGGTAACTTACTGTAAGATATGTGAAGATATGTGAAAGATGTGAAAGGTAAGTAAAGATATATGAAGTAAGTAAAGATATGTGAAAGTAAAGATAATAAGTAAAGATATGTGAAAGGTAATGGATTTTTATCCTAAATTTTATGATGTACTATAGTGTATTATTATACGAAAAAAGTTTCATTATTCTGTGACTTTATTTTGATCATAAAATGTAAAAACGCTAGGGTTTATAATACGTGTATATTTGCTCCTCAATCCTCCTGAGACCCCTTAATGCAGAAGCAAAAATATAGAAATATGCCTACTGTTCTGTGCAAGCATCACTGCGACTTGCATTCGTTTGAAACGTTTCACTTGCCGTTGGTTCTGGCGTTTTTTTTTTTTTTTTTAATTTTATAAGGTAACTATCCGTTATAGTGCCTTCCTACCAAGTTATCCTTCTTAAAATGCAGTGAAACAAAGTCAAAAATGGAAGCATAGTGAAAGATGCGAAGGTAGTGGGGAAGGAGCATTTTAGATTACTGAACGCATTTTAGGCTGATGTGAACTTTTGATTACATAATTACCATTGCATAGACTGTTTTTTATTAACCGGCTCCTGGCGCGGCCAGCTTAATAACATCTTGTATTATGTGGTGTCAGAATGAATCTCAAATATTCATCGAAAACGAAATCAGAAGAAAATTTTTATGAATAAAAGAAAAGTTTTTTTTTTTTTTTCTATAACTTGAGAGAAATTCTTTTTCTTTAAATTGTAAAAATTGAGTAAAATGCATTTTTTTTTAATTTAACGTAAATTATTGGGTGGGCTCAGCCCCAACTCATAATTTATTGGGGGGGCTTGAGCCCCATGGGCCCATATAACTCTACGCCTATGGGTATAAAAAGAGATCAGTAGTTCACAGTAGTTGCAGCCAGAGCCATAGACTCTTCTGTGTGTAGGAGCTTAGCGTGATTTGGCCGTTTTGTGAAGCAATCAGTTTAATAAAGATTTGTGTCCGCTGTTCGAAGAGTGGATTGTGGTATACTGCACGACGTGGGGCAGTAACGAGTCTGCTCGAAACTCCAAGGAGTCTAATGTTTGTGGAGTGTTTTTTTGTGCGAGAATTTTTCTTTTGTGGAAGCTGTTATATTCAACAGACCTTCCTCCATTGACTGAGTGTTTGTGAATTCACATGAATATGCTGTAAAGATTGTTCGACAAAGTTCTGGAGGAATAAAATTTTTGTTTCGTCCAGACGTCTCAGCTAGAGGCTGGATTTTACTACATTCTGATATCAGAGTTCTCAGCTGTCGACACATTCATACCCGTTCAAACCAGACGTTCACCCGCCAATTTTTCCGTACAGAAGAAAAGCGTTTTGTAGAGAATTTGCATCAGTATCAATTGCATTGAGCATGCATGCGCCGGGAGCCCACATTCTAGTTCTGCCCAATACAATGGTCGTATTTTACCTTTTACGTATTTCTTAAAAACTTCCGCTGAATTGACCACTTCATTAATCCTGTACTTGAGTAAAGCATACGTATCCCAAACAACCAAACAGCAGGTTGAATTTTAAACGGAGCTCACTTCGCCTGTCAATACTGTTACGAATTTCTGGGTCTCCCTGCAATTGAACGGTTAAACATAGCTTAAAATTCTCATTCTACGCGTCAAATAATTAAATTTTGCATTTTGTCGCAACAAAATGCAAAATTATCGGTTAACTAGATCGGAAATTGATCGGTTAACTAGAATGGGAGATATGGAGTTTTGGGTTTCCCCATTGATTAACATAAGGTTTTCTCGAAATCTCGAGAAATATTGATGCTATAGCATAACGAACTTCACTTTTGGAGACTTATATTTGGCGGCAAATTTGGCTGCATTTCGCCAAAAAGTCGTTAAGCGGCAACAGTTCGGACATTTCGCGCGATTTTTCCAATGGGGCCTGTAACGTTTGTTTTCCTGCTGTAGTATTAGGCAATAGCCTTGTATTTCTCATTAATATTTCTATGACGTAATCAAAACGCGAATGTGCGGGATCTTTCTCGAGATCCCGATTTTTCTGGAAAGTACGACGTAAGAGGCGGTGTAGTTCAGGTCAGTTTGCTGTTGACTACCGTGGTATGCAGACATGCGTTCTGCTAGAGCATAAGGCTCTGTATTGGCGCTTATGGAAGCAATATTTTGCTTGTTTTGAGGAGCTTGTTTATGCATGCTGTGTGTGAAATCTTCATTGCTGAATCCTAAGGGACTGTTTATGATTTTCCCCGTGAATTTACGCCGAAATTTATCTTGTGGAAGTATTTTATTTTATCTGTGAAATATAGAATCTGTGAAAGCTTCTGTACCAAGCGGGCTGTTATTAGCAAGTTAAAGGCTGTTAGTGCCTGCGAATTTTGTACAGAAGATTGTTCGACGAAAACTTATGTTCCATTCTGAAAAGTGGACTGTTTACTCGAACTTTCGACATACACTGGACTTTTAAACGACGAACCCGGGAATTAAGCAGAGTTTCCTCCAACAATACACATGAAACATACTCATGCACTCATGTTCCCGCACGCACCATTTTTTAACACTTTCCTATCAAGCTCGAATGTGTTTCTGATTTATTTCTCAGTCTGTTCTTCGGCCTAAAAGGTAGAATTTCTGAAAATGGGCTTAATTTTTGTTATTTTGTTAACAAAAAACCAAATTTCAGGAGGGGAGCTGCCATCATGAGTTTTCTACTGGGCCTGCTCCTAGAAAATGATCATTGATTGAAGTTGATTTTCTGCTAATAAAATAAAAGGGAGGGGGGGGGGAGAGGGCTGCGACTGACGTTTCTACCCGATTCAACGTTCAATTGAGAAAAATCGGACTATGTTCTATCAATTATCATTTTCTATGAGCTGTACCTCATTCCGCCCTTGACCCTCTGTCTGCAACAGAAAAACTGCCGCTAGAATCGCGCATCGGACGCCAAATGTTTCGCGGAACTATAAAATTCTTCTGACTGTCGCTAAAAAGACAAAGTGAGATGCAGTTACTGTTCATATAATTACTCTTTCACCCAGTAATGCTTTCTCTGAAATAAGTCACCCGATAACTCACAAACAATTGGGCGTATGGTTTCCGCGACTGCGGCAATGCATTCTCCTGCGGTATTAATTTACCAGATAAATCTAATAATAGAAACGGCACGAAAATGGAACAGAACGCAGCATTTGACAGACCCGATCCAATACACCCATTCACTTCATAAATATCTCCGTGTCCACTTGAGGCCCGGTAAGTGGCCAAGTTTCCTTTCTTAGCAGAGAACTTTCACTCCTTGTGTATATGTGTTTGTGCGGACAAGCCTGCGAATTTATAAAAATAATCCAGACCCTTGTTAAAGACCACTTGTGAGGTCCGCAAAGGCTTGGAGAGGCAAAAAAGTGCGCTCGCTGTTCAGGAAATGTGGGTGGAGGAGGGCCTTGTTATGAGAGATCTTTGATGATGGAATCCATTTCGGGTCACGCGACATACTTCAGAGTCTTTTAAAAAGAAAGTGGCGCCAGGTCACTAAATGGCGTCGAGCAGTTGTAAAGGTGCTTATCCGCTTAGAGATCTGGCGCAGAGCAGGCTCGTATGAATTGATAAATTTACTCGTTTATTGTGGTAGCTACCTCAGCACAGATGGTGGGAGTGACTGTTCTTCCTTTAAACCCTTTAACGCGCAGTGTTCCCGCTCTGGGAACACCAAACTCTGACGTTTTGACTGTTGCCAGTCACGAAGAATAGATTTGATTTCTATAAAAATAATTGCGGGTGACATAGCTCCACGAGAATCCTTTACTTTTAAGCATGTCATTTCCCGTAAAAAAATTGTCAACGATTATTTTTAACAGCACTGCCATCTGCTGAAAAATGGAAGAATGCGAGAACAGTTGGATAGATTGCCCAATTCTGAAAAAAGGGCAGCCGTTGCCATCGCTCGACTTAACAACCAGCAAGATGGCGGACGATCGAAACGTTCATCGCCTGCCACCGATCTAGAGACCCTTTTTTGACGACAGCTGGCTGTGAGCTGTCGTCAAAAAAGGGTCTCTAGATCGGTGGCACGCGATGAACGTTTCGATCGTCCGCCATCTTGCTGGTAGTTAAGTCGAGCGATGGCAACGGCTGCACCTTTTCCAGCATTGGGAAAGGGGTACGCCTCAAAGGGTTAATGTGTAAAATTTTCATTTCTGCTTAGTTTCGAAAACAGACAGCAGAAGCGTTTGTGGCAAGACGTTAAACAATCGATAACGAATAGTTTTCACTATAATGTGAAGGATTTTCAAAAAGTATTGTATGCTTTCCAATTCAAGCAAGTTAAGAAACTACTTCATTGGCGTACATAGTTCCGCATCTGATAGTATTTTTCAATTTATTCAGAATTTAGGCTTAGAAAGAATGAAATAATTAGATGAAGATTTAGACTGTCTCCTCAAAAAAAGATTGCAGTTCTTTGGCTCTGTGGCCACGGATCGACTATGGCCATCGATCGAACGATCGACGGCCATATTGCTGGTAGTTAAATTGAGTGATGGCAACGACTGCACTTTATCAGCTTTGGAGCCGTTGAGGCAGTCTGTCCAGTTGTTCTTTTACAGCCATGCATTTTCACCACTCTCTCCAGTTTTCAGATGATACCGCAGTACTGATTAAAAAAAATTCTGGCACAAATTTCACAATTAACTAACAGTTTTTCTGAAAATTATGAGCTGCAAAGTAGAGGATTCTCGTGTAATTAAGTATTTCATTGAAATCAAATTTATTCTTTGTGAATCAAAGCGTGCAAAATTAAGTAATGTCCGAATTTTGTGGCCGGTATTCAAAATGTCGGGAGTTTTGTGTCCTCATTGCAAGGACACCGCACCTTAAAGGGTTCTGTAGCTATTGCTTCTTTAAATTTTTTTAACCTTCATCCAGCTGCATTAATTACGAGTGGAGAGAACTGCAGAGAAGAAGGGAGCAAATAGGTTAAGGCAATTAAGGCACTAAAGTATTTCTTTTAATCACTTTCTTTTAGAGCCTGATCTAAAAGAGTTACTTGTTAATTTGCCCAGAAACATGTTGCAGGCAATATTTTCAAGAATATTCTTTTTGATTTCAGCAAAAATTTTGTTTGGTTTGAAACAGAGGAACGCCTCTAAAATTCGCTTCTGCCTACAGCAGTAGCGTAGAAATTACATTTGAAAGGAGCTATGCAAGTTTCCTTCTGTTCCGGAAACTGAAAAATACACCATATTGTGCTGTATACCATATTGCTGTATTTTCTCCCCTTCTCCGTAAATCTGGGAGTTAGAGATGGGCGGTTCGACTCATTTTACTGATTCGAATCTCGACTCACTCACTACTTCGATGATTCGAATCAGTGATTCGAATCTTCAATCAATAAAACAACTAAAGAAATTTTCCCTCTCTCTGCGCCGAAAGCCGTACTATTTAAACACCCTTCACCCATTCATCGGGTTTCTTCTCCGCTGAGTTCTCGGGCAGTTAGCATCTCTCTCTCCTTGCTCGAGTAAAACTAGTGTTTAAACTGCCCGAAATGAAAATACAGGAGAGCTTCGTATGACCCCCTGGGCCTGTAAGATTAAAAGGTTAAGTTTGGTGTCAAAGCATTCGAAATTTTATGCAACGATGGGAATTCCTATGGGGGGGGGTCGAGAATCAATAAAAACGCGCTCCGGTGGATAGTTTCCGGGATATACGTTAATTAATTATGGTAATTAGACTAATAAACCATGGAGCTGTTTTTTCCGCGATCCGGCATCGTCATCAACGGAGAGAAAGCAGTAGCAAAAGCATCACAAGCTGGTATTGATCTCAGGATTTTCTTATCGCCGGCCTCAGAGGCGTAGCCAAGGGGGGGGTTAGGGGGGTCATAACCCCCCATGAGGAATTTTTTGCCATACAAAATGTATATTCTTCACTACATTATCATATACACGTATACATATATATGAGTTGCAGTAGTCATAACCCCCCCCCCCCATGAAAAATTTCTGGCTACGTCCCTGGCTGGCCTGTATTTTTGACCTTTATCGAATTCGAGATTTCACTGAAATGAAAATGGGAATATCGGATATTTGATGTTGAAATAAAACCGATATGTCGATATTTATCGATTTTTGGCCCAGTCCTACTGAGGGGCTGCTGCCCCCCCCCAAAAAAAATGGGACCCTTTACTTAGCTTACAATTGAACTTTATCTTTAAATTTGATACCCAGCCCACCCCGAAATAAAATCCTGGCTACGCCACTGTCAAAAACACTAACTACGCTACTGCTTTAGACCCTATTTTGTATTTCTCTGAATTACGAAAGAAAAGAAAATAATTCCCCTTAAACGACAAACAAGGTAAAAAAAATATCTTAAACGAAATCTGCAGCAATAAAGCGAAATGTTATTTTGCTTACTACAAAGTCCTTTTGTGAGAGCGCTTAATACCGCCCCTGTATCCTTCATTAAAAGTGACAAGCACAATCCTAACTTTATTTCATTCTATTTCCCTTCACATGAAAACCCGCCACCATGTAAACTTAACGTTCCGTTTTTTTTTTTTTTTTTTTTTTTTGAGGGTGGGGGCAGGGGGACATATATTGAAGTTAAAAGTAGAAAAGGGATGTTGCTATTTAAACAAATATTAAACCAGCCAGACAAGTTGGAAGGAGGGAGTACCCCCGAGGGAAAAAGGTTTAAACAACTTTGAGACACCCCCCCACTCTTCCACGAGCATTGGCGTAAATTGGCATGTAATATTTGGATGGGGTGACAAAATGTTTCCGATTGTAGAAAATATCGTTATTATAAATAGCTCTGATACTTGAATTTTCTTAATTTTTTTTTCGGGGGGGGGATTGACCCCTCTTGCCCTTAGGAAGTAACGCCTATGCCCCCCGCCAAAAGCAAACGATGTTCGACCCACTCCACACCCACAGACAGATGAAACTTTAAATCCGACCACCAACCAAGAAATGAAACAACAAAGATTCGAAAAAAAACTTCAATTAAATGAAACATCCTTTCAACTCTTTTCGACTCCTTTCGACTCTGAGTCGATAGAAGATTCGAAAAAAACCCTCCAATTAAATGAAACATCCTTTCAACTCTTTTCGACTCCTTTCGACTCTGAGTCGATAGAAGATTCGAAAAACTAACAAATCTCAACGATCGTATACAATCACCGAAACAGAGCGAAACACTGAATCAGTGAAGATTCGTTGCTGCACCAACTCAGTGACCAACTCAGCCCACCCACTCATTTGCTGTTTCAAATCATCTATCGACTCAGAGTCGAAAAGAGTCGAAAAGAGTCGTAAAGAGTCGAAAAGAGTTGAAAGAGTAAGGGAAAATCTCTGGGACCGGCAAAGGGAAAATAAGTTTTCCTTCCCTTCGAACTTGGAATGTATTTCCCCACAGTTGAGGGCTTGAGATTCGAATCAGTAGAGAGTGAGTGTAAAGACTGAGCCACTCAGTACCAAGATTCGAATCACTGATTCGACTCATCGAATCATTGGCCATCTCTACTGGGAGTCTCCATGAGGGAGTCTCCATGGGCACCGGCAGCATAGCGCAAGGGGGGGCAATGCCCCCCTGGATTTTTGTATGCAGTGTTTTCCCTTACTTTTTTGCTCTTTCCAACATGGTAACCATACGTTGAAGTAGTCTTTGCCCCCCCTGGGAAGTATTCTGCCGGCGCCCATGGGAGTCTCAAGCCCCTGACCCCCATTTTTCTAAGCCACTGGCCTGCAAACTGTAATGCATTGGAATTCTTTCGCTTGCTCTTGTGAAAGAACTACTCATGCCGTATACACCACATGCAAAAGCACATACGCATACCGCATGAAGTGGCGGATACAGAATTTTTTTGGGGGGCAGAGGCTAATTCTTGAAAAAAAAAGCTCATTTGATATAGACAAAATTTACGGTAAAGCAAAATGTCACTGTGAAACAATAAAAATTTTTTCGGGAAGGGTTAATTTATAAAAGAAGCTTATTTCACCAAAACAAAGTGTACAGTGAAGCGAAATGTCACCCTTTATCAATGTCTTTGGGAGGAAATGGATGTCCCCTACCCCCTTCCTTGAATCCATCCCTGACTACATGATTACACTACATAGAAGTATCATATAATGGTTTTTGCAGCAATCAATGCTTATGTTTATGGCTGCTATAGCAGGGACGACAATCATACTGATTGGCGGCCAAATAAAAAGGCGAATTGAAATTAACTGCATTTTTCGGTTTTGCAGGAAAATATTCAAAAGTACCTCTTTATTGAAAACTAGCCTATTAATCGATATCATTAATTTTATTACTTCCCGCTGGGCTCTATGCAAACACATTTCGAATTCAATTTGCATTTATTTGCATGCATTCCCATGTTTTTGGAAAAGGGACATTTCTTGAGCGATAACGACAACAGACCTTGACTATTTTTTGTCTTTTTTCATCTTCTCCTGGATTTGTTTCAGGATTTTCTCGAAGAGAGACGAATGTTGGCACACTGCCACTGTAACGGATTTAACCCTGCGTATATGTTTGGCATATAAAACATGTTTGTAAACAGCAGTCATATGTTACCCTGACAATGCAATGAACCGCTGATGCCGCTCAGCTGTACGTTTTCGACGCGATTAACGTTGACAAGGATCTACGACAGCTTAACTAGACTTGCCATGGATTTGAGCTCTGAGTGGGACTTGAATCAAAATAGGTGCTTATCAGGGGCGTAGCCTGAGGGGAGGCTGATTGGGCTGCAGCCAACCCATTAAAAGTTGGCCCCCCCCTTGACATAAAAAAAGTCGTGCTATATACCAATCGTTAGATCATCGTTAGATCAGGATTGATCAACAACTCCCGTCGTTAGATCAACTCCCCGGACAAAGTTATTAAGTAAAAATTTCAGGGGGGGCTAATTTTAAAAAAAATTAAAAATTGAAAATACTGTTCAAAAATAAAACCATTAACTCAAAAACCCTCGACTGAGGTTAGATCAATCATTTTTAGCGTTAGATCAACCTCCAAAGTACCCGAAAAACGGGTACAAAGTATCCCCGAAAATTAGAAGTTAGCCCCCCCCTTGTCGGAAATTCAAACTGATTTCGATGTCATCAGACGTAGAATCGTTATAGATCAGACAGAAAAAAACATTTTAAGCGTTAGATCAACCTCCAAAGTGCCCGACAAGGGGGGGGGGGCTAACTTTTAATTTTCGGGCATAATTATACCCGTTTTTCGGGCAGTTCGGAGTTTGATCTAACGCTGAAAATGGTTTTTCTGTCTGATCTAACGATTCTACGTCTGATGACATCGAAATCAGTTTGAATTTCCGACAAGGGGGGGGGGGCTAACTTGTAATTTTCGGGCATAATTGTACCCGTTTTTCTGGCACTTTGGAGGTTGATCTAACGCTGAAAATGGTTTTTCTGTCTGATCTAGCGATTCTGCGTCTGATGACATCGAAATCAGTTTGAATTTCCGCCAAGGGGGGGCTAACTTTTAATTTTCGGGCATAATTTTACCCGTTTTTCGGGCACTTTGGAGGTTGATCTAAAGCTGAAAATCGTTTTTCTGTCTGATCTAACGATTCTGCGTCTCATGACATCAAAATCAGTTTGAACTTCCGACAAGGGGGGGCTAACTTTTAATTTTCGGGCATAATTATACCCGTTTTTCGTGCAGTTCGGAGTTTGATGTAACGCTGAAAATGGTTTTTCTGTCTGATCTAACGATTCTGCGTCTGATAACATCGAAATCAGTTTGAATTTCCGCCAAGGGGGGGGGCTAACTTTTAATTTTCGGGCATAATTTTACCCGTTTTTCGGGCACTTTGGAGGTTGATCTAACGCTGAAAATGGTTTTTCTGTCTGATCTAACGATTCTACGTCTGATGACATCGAAATCAGTGTGAATTTCCGACAAGGGGGGGCTAACTTGTAATTTTTGGGCATAATTGTACCCGTTTTTCTGGCACTTTGGAGGTTGATCTAACGCTGAAAATGGTTTTTCTGTCTGATCTAACGATTCTACGTCTGATGACATCGAAATCAGTGTGAATTTCCGACAAGGGGGGGCTAACTTGTAATTTTTGGGCATAATTGTACCCGTTTTTCTGGCACTTTGGAGGTTGATCTAACGCTGAAAATGGTTTTTCTGTCTGATCCAACGATTCTGCGTCTGATGACATCGAAATCAGTTTGAATTTCCGCCAAGGGGGGGCTAACTTTTAATTTTCGGGCACAATTATACCCGTTTTTCGGGCAGTTCGGAGTTTGATCTAACGCTGAAAATGGTTTTTCTGTCTGATCTAACGATTCTGCGTCTGATAACATCGAAATCAGTTTGAATTTCCGCCAAGGGGGGGCTAACTTTTAATTTTCGGGCATAATTATACCCGTTTTTCGGGCAGTTCGGAGTTTGATCTAACGCTGAAAATGGTTTTTCTGTCTGATCTAACGATTCTGCGTCTGATAACATCGAAATCAGTTTGAATTTCCGCCAAGGGGGGGCTAACTTTTAATTTTCGGGCATAATTGTACCCGTTTTTCTGGCACTTTGGAGGTTGATCTAACGCTAAAAATGATTGATCTAACCTCAGTCGAGGGTTTTTGAGTTAATGGTTTTATTTTTGAACAGTATTTTCAATTTTTAATTTTTTTAAAATTTAGCCCCCCCTGAAAATTTTACTTAATAACTTCGTCCGGGGAGTTGATCTAACGACGGGAGTTGTTGATCAATCCTGATCTAACGATGATCTAACGATTGGTATATAGCACGACTTTTTTTTATGTCAAGGGGGGGCCAACTTTTAATGGGTCTGCAGCCACCCCCCTTCAAACGGTATCCTTTACTTAGCTGACAATTTGATATTTAGCTTACAATTGAACATTAGCTTACAATTTGATACACCCCCCCCAGAAATAAAATTATGACTACGGTACTGGTGCTTATGGATTTTGCCAATTTACTAATCATGTGCAAGGGGCAGGTTCTCATTGAAGGCAGGGCATTCGGAATAGGTGCCCTCAACCAGCGTCGATGGAATATTAACCGCCAGTTTCACTGTTTACATTCATGATGAAGGATGATTTTTTGGCAATGTAAACTTATACGCATTTCAAGGGACCTACTTAAAATCGCGCATAAATGAGAAAATCTTATTTTGCCTCTTCATGTAAATTATGAGAAACAAAACACTGAAAAAAAA
The DNA here is from genome assembly GCA_038373885.1 of Cheiracanthium punctorium. Classification (NCBI taxonomy): domain Eukaryota; kingdom Metazoa; phylum Arthropoda; class Arachnida; order Araneae; family Cheiracanthiidae; genus Cheiracanthium; species Cheiracanthium punctorium. The sequence continues at coordinate 484,764 of JAWZYV010011610.1, forward strand.
AAAAAAACACTGAAAAAAAACAAGAACAAATGCTTAATAATATTTTTTCAGTTAAAATGAGTAATTTAAGAAAAATATTTAAATGTACAATTTAGTTTAGCATTTTAAATTCAAAAATAAATGAGATACCTGTATCATTATTTTCCTATTTCTCGTGACGGGATCTTCCGAATCACGCAAAAGAGAGACGCCTATAACTGAGAGGTGCATAAGTGTGAGGTCACTCTATACGTTTTTAATTTTTCGAGTTATCCCAAATTAACTCTTTATACATGCAGACTGACTGGCATGGTTCTTTGAATACCCCTGTTGCGGTAATCGCTTACACGCGAGTGCATGTGCTGGAGTGCAGCAGGGACAGTCAAAGACTCAAAGGGGACAGTCAAAGACTCAAAAAGACTCAGGGACAGTCATACCGGGAAGCAACGATGGGTACAGGAGGGAGAATCGCTGCTGTTGCATCCTTGCAACGATGTGAGCAAACAGATAAAAGTTGCTTTCATTGACGTCAATCTGGCAGTGGAAATATGCGCTCCCTCTCAAGGGTGCATATTTCCATTGCAGGGTAGCAATTGGAGGTGCAGGTAGAGCCCATGTCTGCCAGATCCTAGTCCTGCCATATCCTAGATACGCTACTGGTGTCCTGGTAAACTAAAAAAATAATAAACTAATGCTACTTAACACCATTTTCAGCAGGGTACACGGTATAGTAGATAAGAATAATACACGTATGTATATATTTCGTAGCAACAGATTGAATATTTGCGGCAGTTCGAGAACGGACAAGCAGACAGCTGAACTGAAGTCGTAAACACTTTTTGAACTTTGCAGGAAAATATTAGAAACAGAATTTGAGAAGAAAGAAACCAGATGAAGAAAAGTTGGAAGCCATTTTCTGTAAAGGATCAACACGGAGGTGGTTTTTAAGTTTTTCTTCTTTCTTTTCAGGGAGAGCTAGCTACCTCATCTTCATTCATTTATGCGCTATCCGACATGAAAAAAAAAAAAAAAAAAAGACGCGAGCAACAACACCGGAGTTTATTTGCATACGTTCTGTTTATGATCACGACTTTTTCTCTCTGTGTGAGTGTGTTGTTACCACTCTGCCAGAAGATCAACGACCCATGTCTTTTCGAATTCTCTCTCACAAACAACTTTCACTAGGAGGACTTCATTTAGTGGAATACTCACTCTTTTGCGTAGAACTATTTTTTTTTCTCTCTTTCTAAATAGGCCAGAGTAGGCCGGGGCCTAAGGCGGTATCCCCCATTAAAAAGTATTTGTCCACGAACACATCCGTTTCGTCGGGACAGGTGGTCACTTTCGATGTCATGCTATCCCCACAATACTACATGAATGTGAATTATGTGTGTTGTTTTAAAAATCTACCCCTTAGAAACAGTAAGCTACTTCCGTAAAAATTTCAAAGCTATTGCTCTTTCACTTCAAGTCAATATTTTCCCCTAAAATACAATTTTAAAACTGACAGCGCACTGACAGATGCATGGGATACAAAAGTAGAAGGAGCATGCTCTGAGCTGCGGACTTTAAGTTTGCCTATGGCGGCATAGCCCTATATGCGGCCCTGTTTTCCAGCTGGGAATTTACTCGACACTTTGTGTAACTTTCTCCTCAGAGTCACATATCTTGTTTGTTTTAAACTGAAACAAGAAATATTTATAATTCCAGATGCATACATTTTTAAACACTCTCCAAGACATTTGGTATATCTGTGTAAATCGGGGGCTCATTCCTATGCATAGGGTCTTTCATTAAGACTGATACTTTAAAAAAAATTCAATAATGATAATAATTTTAACAAAGTTCAACTATCATAGTAAATTCTGCTTTTTTTTTTTAGCTTAGACATTGCAGTTATGTTCTAAACAAAATATCTTTCAAATGTCCATACGGCTTTGAACATACTGACGCAAACGACGGATCTTCAATTGTTAATCACTCTGTTTAGCATAATTGGGTCTTGTCATCTACAGCCGATAACCTGACGAATATTCACCTCCAAATGTCCTTAAGTTGGTGGGTTGTCAGCATAGACCTGGGTTTGATAAAAATGACCCAGAGACATAACCCATGAGTGTTAAATTACACGATATTGGCGGGGAATTAACAAATCCACGTCTTCAAATGATCCGGTCGCCAAATTTCTCTCTCAGCAAATCGAGTGTAGCATCAGCTATGTGATATTTCTGAACGATATTTTGTTCAGAACATAACTACAGTGTGTAGTCTTCAAAATATAGCACAGTTTAATTTGATAGGTTGAGTTTTTTTTTTTTTTAATTCAAATTTCAAAACGTATCACTCTTGATGAAGCAACTTATATTAGGCTCAGTAAACTTTAGTCTATGGTCCACGAACAATTTAGGGGAGGCCACGACACAAAATCAAAGTTGTAAATAAATCATGCTTTGAAAGTTTATTTCAGTGTTTGCCAACTTACATAAGTCTGAAAATAATGATAATTTGCGAAGCTACACACAAAACCCTTTAATAGCTATTATTGGTTGAAGTTCGAATTGATGTATACTGGAAAATTTGAAGATTATACAGCAGGAAGTTATGTGTTCTTTTATGATGTTAATTTACAAGCATCTAATAGATTATGATTCATTTTGCATAACTAAAGTAAGCATATTTATCACTACATCCACCTGCAGTCTTTTAATTCTGTATTTTCAGCAATTATTTGTATTTGAATTTTTAAGAGTTTTTCTTTTTTTAACTCTTTTTGTGTTAAAAAATGGCTGAATTAATTTTTTTTCTTTTTATAAAAAATTCTGTTTAGAAATAAATACCAAGTACATTTTTTTTTTTTTTTTTAAGGAATCATATTTACTTTTCTTCCATACAACCTAGCCCTTTAGTGACTATAAAATCCACTGGGTATTCTACACTCCGCTAAATATATTGTTCGCACATCCTTTGTCGAATCCTAATCTCCCCCCCCCGCCCCTGAAACACAAACTTTCTTCCCCCCCCCCTCTTCTTCTTAGACAGATAAAACTTCTTGGATCAAATCCGTTCTGATTGCTGAAAGAACGAAAAATTCCTTGGGAACAGCAAGAACACATCACCTTGTTCGAACTAAAGAAAGAAAAATATGGGACATTTGCGCCCTGGATGAAACCAGAAAATCGATCCCGTACCAGAAAAGAAGAAAGTTCGAAAGCCGGATAGAAAGCCGCATCGTGCTTTATCGAAGCATCTTAAGAAGTTCTTCAGTTCCAGTGAGGGACTGTGAGAAATTCTAGGAATGCTTTTCCTTCTCTTCTCTAAGCAAAATGGCTCCCCAATCGATGCTGTAATGACCAGAATTAGGGTGATCTTAATAAATACAGCTATCTTCGTAACTGATTACAACAATTTATGATTACGATTATTGACAGTTTTCAGAAAGATTAATTACCGTTGACTTCGTAAAAATATATGTAATGTAAAAATTTTACATTATAATTTTTGTAAGCAATTACTCAGTTGATTACAATTCTTTTGAAGTCTTTAGATAAATAAGTTCATATACTAGAGATAAATAAGTTCAAACTCACTTTTGAAGGCCCGAGCCCATCACGAAATATAAGCTAATGAAGAAGGTGGAATCTATTATTGTTATTGCAAATTCGTGCAAATAAGCATATTTGAAAAATGAGGTTTTTTTTTTTTATATATATATATTGGTACTTTTCAAAACATTGCCATTATAAAGATGTACATATTCCTTTTTCGAAGAATTTTTCTAATTGTCTTTCTGCAAATTAGTTGAATTGTTGGAAAATCAGTGCAGTCAAAACATCTTCCTATTTTATTTGTGTCGGGACTAAAATTATACGCATTTATTATTAGATAGATGTGCGATTAGTTGACTCAGTGAAAGTTACTAAACAAGTGGCAAAATTAATATTTTAGTAAGACATATTAAGCGACTTTATAAAGGCACATTAAGATTCTTAAAATAAAAATGATTTTTTTTTAATTAAGCTATTGGTTAAGGCAATGCTACTCGCTACACAAGGGCTATCTGTCTCAGAAGGGATGTCTTATTTGTTAGAAAAATACACATATACAAAAAAAGGTACTGTACGTACTTTTGATGCGGTACAAAGAGTTTACCATTCTTCAACTACAAGTTGGTGATTTTTGCTGCTCAAGAAGGGTACTGCACAATTCGTACCACCCGGGACATACGTATTGTACTATTTTATGTGTATATGTGTTTTAATAAGGAAATTTATTTTATTGTGACCTTTTAAAAACAAATTTCTGATCGTTTTTTTGCATTAGAACCTTTCTCTAAATTATCACAACAGGCTTCTAGAGAGCATTTAAGTAATTTATTTTATTTCCTAAGCCTGAGTCCTTCTCGGACACATTCTGTCTTGTGATATAAGACATTTTGAATTGCAGTCTTTTAAAAATAAGAGAACTATGACGAGAAAAAAGTTATTTTAAATACTTGGCTCACCAATGTCAGCTGTTTGAAAAATAATGTTTCCTAGAAATCTAGTTTTTAGTTGCACCTGTCAATTTTTCCGCAATTATTTATAAAAATGACATTAATAGCGTATTGTTTCTTTCTCTGTGAAATATTCTTATAATAAATACCGCAGAAACTCTCACTCTTTCTCTCGAACGAACTCGCTTGTTTCCAGTTAAAAAACTCTCTATAGAGAAAATTTTGTTGTATGGTGATTAGAGAATTTTGCAGCTACTTAAGTAAACACTACAAACTTAATAAATTTGACAAGTTCAAAAGTATTTAATTATAACTTTCAATTAATAATGAATTAATGTATATCATAAATTAGTTACTATTCTTCACTGCATGAATGAAATTCTTAAAAGTGACGACAATCCCCTCATTTAGAGACTATAATAAAACAGAGACGTAGCCAGCTGGTGGGGGTAGGTAATATGGGGCCTGGGCACTCCCGAAAATTATGTTTTTTTTTTTTTGTTGTTAATTGTATGTCAATAAATGAAGCATTTTTGTGAGAAATTCTAACGTTTTCACTTTTTGGGCACCCCCAATTTTTATTTTTTTTCCTAGCAACCTCCCTGTAATGAAATAGTACTATTACTTACGTTTATATTTAATTTGAAAAATTCTGTTTTTTTTTTTTTAATATTGCTTTGCATTCCGTGTTATTAAATTTTCATCTTTTTAAAACTGCACTGAAAGTAGAGCTGGGCGCATTTTCTTTGACATGTAAATCTGTTTTACTGGTAGCGGTTTCCAAAATTTTTCTCTGTGCGGACCCCATAAAATCCCTTGAAAATTGGCGAACCTTTAGTGTAGTCGGTAACCAATGGTTTAGAAACATTGTAGCATTTCTGTACTGTGGAGGATCCAGAAATGTTTTTTGAGAGGGGCTAAATTAAAAAAAAAAAAAAGCTTATTTCGTCCAATTGAAATGTACTATAAATCAAAATAGTCTAAACCAATGTGCATGCTTTTGGGACGGGCTAAGCTATAAAATATGATCATTTTAGTTATTTAAAGTGTATAATAAAGCAGAATGTTACCCTTTAGCAATCTCCTTTGGGGGGGCTGAAGCCCCCTAGCCCTTCCCCTGGATCCGCTACTATTTCTGTATGTTGAGGTTTTTTGCCGGGATACTTTTACAATATCGGAATCACTGTCACTTTTCTAGCCTTTATTTTTATCGATTACACTCTTTAAAATCTTTCCATCTGTAGAATGTGAAGTATAGTAGATCGTTGATAATCCTGATTCATTGTGACTAAACCTTATCAGGATCATCAAAACGTATTTTATGTGTTTACTTTTGTTTGCACAAAATATAGGCACGAACAAAAAGTAAAAGCATATAGTTTTACTATAAATTTTTACTACTGTCTGCTGTTTTTTAGAAAGCAGACAGCTGTTTTGGGCCTAACAAGGAAACCCTTTGTCTGTGCTGATGATAACAAACAGCAACAAAATAAGAGGTTCAAAAAATTGATTTAAAATTTTTCATTAATAGGCACTGGCAATGGATTTCTTTATCTATATATCACTTTAACATTTTTTTCTTCTTCACAGGAACTGAATTATACATGAGCGGGATTTTTGACGTCCGAATTATCGACGTTTTACTGTAATGAACAACTCTCCATCCATTTCTGAAAAGTTGGAGTGATGTACAAGCACATGTAATCCGTTCCTCTTTCCCTACTGTCCTGTTCAATTCTATCTTCTATCTCAGGTATCTTCATCTCTTTTTCATCATCCGGATTGATCGAGTTTCTGTACAGGGAAAGTTGTTTTTTTATACCTAAAAGGAAATGATGTTTTCTTTCCCGGGCGAAGATTGGCGCATTCAGTTAGTTTATAATAAACGAATGCAAATATCATTATGCAAGAAAATACGAAACAAAATGCAGATTTTTTTAAAAAAATTCAAATTGTTCCAATTTATGCATGTGACATTCAACGTACATTTGCCAAAAACTTCCAAAATTATTTGTAATGGTCCACATGGGTTTTTATTTTTTCCAACACAGGAAAAAAGGCAGTTTAAATAAAATAATAAAAAACTTTGAAAAATAACACCATAAAAGTTCCTTGAACGCCCATATAGCTATTTCGATCAAAAACTTTTTATGATACACTATTTTTTATACTCGTGTTAATAAAATAAAAATAGTACACACTTTGTAGTCCAATCCCTAAAACAAAACAAAAGAAATCCTTTGAAATCCGGGATTTTTTTATTACAGCTTCTATTGCTTTTGAAATAACCGATTCATTAAGCTTTTAGTCCCGTTAACTCTAGTCCTATTTCACAAAATCTGATTTTATTCCATGTAATCGCACAGGAATTCACGCTTGTGGAAAAATTGTAACAAAATACTGAAACTGGGAAAATTCAAAAGCGATTAAAAAAAAAAAAAATCTTATTGCAATTCGTCCACTGTGTTCCGTAGCTCTCTCGCCTTTTATAGATATCGTTTACTGTTTTGTGAGGCCACCCCATATCCACTGAATGAACATTCAAGTGTCAGTCAAATATTTTCGGAATTTCGATAGCGACCTGTCACACCTGTCGGCAACATATCTCGAATCGACACTTTTTATCAAATGGGATGTGAAAATACACAGAAATTGTCTGTCTGTAGATGACTCATTTGTAGTATTTCAGAATTCCAGGCAATAGTTCTGAAGCAAATAGTTGGAAATATGAAATAGTTAAAACTTTTCATGCAAAATGTTCATAAAATAACACACATAAAAGATGCGTATCGTTCTAAAAAAAGAACACGAGTTTTTTTATAATTTTTAAATTATATTTCAGCTTTTAAACACAAGTTTCTTTTATTTATTTATATATTTATTTTTTGGTTCAGTGGGAAATAATCTAGATTTTTAGCTTTGATTATTAGTCCTGGATTGCTCTTATTAGCTCTATATATGGCTATCCCCGCCCCTCCCTCCCACCTCCAGTAGTAAGAGTTAACCCTTTGAGGCGCAACCCTTTCCCAATGCTGAAAAAAGGGCAGCTGTTGCCATCGCTCGACTTAACTACCATCAAGATGGCGGACGATCGAAACCTTCTCGCGTGCCACAGATCTAGAGACCCCTCTTTTGACGACAGCTGGCTGTGCCCGCGCACAGTGATGGCTGTGCCGCACAGCCAGCTGCCTCTAGGTCTGTGGCACGCGATGAACGTTTCGATCGTCCGCCATCTTGCTGGTAGTTAAGTCGAGCTATGGCAACAGCTGCCCTTTTTTCAGCATTGGGAAAGGGTTGCGCCTCAAAGGGTTAACCCTATCAGCCGTACTGAGTTATTTAAAAAAAAACCTTTCAATTTAAGTTTCCATCTTCAACGTCTGTGGGCAAAGATGGCGTCAACCTTGGATGCGTCACGAGCATTTTAGGCTCGTTTGAGATTAACCAGACTCTCAATGGGGTAAATGGATTAGATAATGGAAAAGACAGGGCAGGGTAGGAAAGAGATGTGGAAAAAAAGAAAAAAATAAGAAAGGTCCTTTCTTTTTTCGTAAATGGAAAACGGATCCTGCTTCTCATGAATGAAAATCTCCGCTCCTCTAACGAAAGGAAGGGAGTAAGGAAACTGGATAATAAAAAGAAAATAAACACTCTCGTAAAAATAGACGGGTGTAAGGCAGAGAGAAGATACGAAGAGACTATTTTTAATAACATCTACATGTTTCGTGTCCCAGGAGCGAAGTTCTCGGGCTGCGACTGATGAACCATTTTTTTTTTTTTTTTTTCTTCTTTCGACAACGGAACAGCCAGAACGTGTTCGAGTAGAAATTTCCAAAGAGAAGAAAAAGAATCACAAGAGAAGGATGGGGAGAGATCACGCCAGCAACGCAATATTAAGTTGGAAATTTAGATTGACGGCGAAGGGTTGGAAGCATCTGTTAAAAGTCTCATCTTCTGGCGATCAAACAGCCGCAATGATGCAATGACGTCACTAGCTTAATAGGCTCCCCCTTTTGTACGAGTTCTAAAACTGGGCGATATCTTTTCTTCAAAAAATAAAATATGTTCAAATCTTGATACCTTTTTTGTTGTTGTTGTTGTTAATTTGTTTATTAAGTAACTTCAATGAATTGAATGCAAGCCTAAAGGTTTTACTAAATTTTGTAATAATAAGTGTAAGGATTCTTATGTGCTCGCGGCCTCTCGGGCTTGGGACATTACCTGGCATTTTGGTCTCCCTGCCACCCTATTGTTACACCCCTGAGGTTGTGGGATCAGCTATCCCCATTACTTCTGGGTGTTGAATTGTTTTAGTTTACTCTATTTAATGCGCATTTTATTTGCATAAGTGTCAGTCACTCGCTTATCACTGCCGCACGTAGCCATCTTGATTTTTTGCAGTACAGTGCATGACACATAGACTTTGCTAGAGTCATATTTTTTGTTACTTCTGTTAATAAATAATAAGTTATTATATTTGATCATAATTTATTAATTATTCATTTATTATAATGAATTATCAAAGCAGTTTTTTAACGAAAAAATGACAGGAGTCTAGACCTCTTGGACTCCTATGCGCAAAAAGGTCCAGTTCAGACATACGTTAATACTTATTATGAGGCCAGCCTCCGAGCCTCCCCTAAAAGTTTGTGCCAATCGTTATGAGACACCTCAACGGACACTCTGTATATACTATAGCATACTCCTGACCTGACGAACCAATCTTTTTGGTCGGTATTCACCAGATGTAACGTGAATACGCGTTAGAACACCTTAAAAAGCCCCTTAACAACACCCCTTCCTAGGGAGATAGCTCTTGCGTAACTTTGTCTCAACACAAGAACCCGTCAGTACTAGTAAATAAAAGAATTGGCGAGAGGGGGGAATTATTTTCTTTTTTTCAAAGTAAAATATTTTGGACCCTTGAAACATTTGGGGGTTTTTACGCACAAATTTACCAGTGCTAATGGAAAATCAGGGCCTTCACTTTTGCCTTTTTACAGCAAGCCCTTTGGAATAGATCAGATTAACTCTTTAACGCGAAGTGTCCCTGTTGTGAGGACACAACTAAGACATTTTGGCTGTTTTGATTAACGAATAATAAATTTGATTTCAATGAAATATTCAACATATCTTGATAGACTGCCCGATGTTGAAAAAGTGCAGCCGATGCCATCGCACGATTTAACTACCAGCACGATGGCGGTCGATCGAATCGCCCAGTGCATGCCACAGAGCTCAAGAACCTTTTTGACACAACCGGGTGTGCGGCACCGCGCAGCCAGCTGTGTCAAAACGCTGACTGGGCGATTCAATCGACCGCCATCTTGCTGGTAGTTAAATCGTGCGATGTTAACGGTTGCACTTCAAAGGCTTAACCCGTGTGTCACGTCTGATATCTGGCACAGTTCGAAGGAGCAAGCCCGCTGGGTCGTGAGCCTCCCTGTCTAGACCGAGAGCGAATCGCTGTCTCCTTCACTTTACCTGTGGCGCGGCAATTAATAAAGGGTTGGGGAAGACATTACGGGATCTGAATGAAGATCTTCATTTGGGGCCCGAGTTCCAAAGGGGTGGTCCGGGAGCAATTATATCTGTATGCGCGGCGATCTCCTGAGGTCCGACGGCAATTACGTGCGCTGGGGTACGGCTTCAAAGGCGGTGGCGGCCGGGTATGCGAGGAATGCGCCACAAGGTACACTACTTGAACCGTAAAAAGTAAATGAGCAGAATGGGTCGGGTGGAAGAAGGAGTGGGAGCGATAATTTATAATTGTCCCAACGGAATGTCGGGCCGGTGTTACACACGGGGCTGATGGAGTTATTTTGGGAATTTGTTTTGGGTCTGAAATCGGTATAATGGTGACGGAAAAGAAATATGCTTTCTAAATGGGGTGTCGTTGAAGGTTTGCTCCACTTCATTTGAACAACCTAAAGAACTCCACTATCTAGGAAGAATTTTTTTTTAAAATCTTTTTCCCCTTTTTTCAAGGGCATTGCTGAATTTTACAGATAAATAGTTTATTACAAGGCTATGATGATGATTTGGATGAGTTATTTGACTGTCGATGTTACAGTGGGATGACCGGATGATCCGCTCGTCTTGACTATAAATGATTTTTTTTTTAAGGCTCACCAATGGCTGAGCGATTTGCGCTCTCAACTAGGAAGGCGATCTCCCGACCAGCGGACGATCGCATAGCTCTTTGAGCTGGGAGACGGAAGGTGCCTCGGTCAGAACCATGTCTCGTCCGCCGACCTAGCCGTTCGGAGTTTTCTGTGGTTTCCTCCGAAACTTAGAGTAAATACGGGTTAGGGCCCCTTAGAAAGACCCCTATGGAGGGCACTCCCACCCATCGGCCTAGATCACTCTCGTAGATAATTTGGTCGTAATAGCACAACACACTCAATTGGGAGACGGAAGATGCCTGGTTCAAATTCAGGTCACGTCTTTGGACCTAACCGCTAGGAGTTTTCCGTGGTTTTCTACAAAACTTCGCGTAAATACGGGTTAGGAACCTTTAAGAAGTCCCCCAAGGAGGGTAACAGTCCCCCCCTTGGAGCATTGTCCTCGCGTAGATAATCGGCCGTAATCACACATTTACGTTTGCATAAAGGATTTTAAAGTGAGTATTAAACTCTAAAATTCCACCGTTCCATATGGATGTTTACACACACGCATACATGTGCGATCTAATTGCACCGTGTTTGTTGTACATATACACTGCACTAGTTTGAGTTTGCAGATCAACGAACTTTCACATGCTAACGTAGAAAAACGACAATCTCTCTAAATCATAAGATATAACGCCAAGCTAAAGAGAAATAATAACATGGGTCCGGATTAATGTTGCTTTTTCGTATGGTCTTGCCGAAACTCCTGAAGAATGCTGTTACGCATTTTCGGTTTGTTCTGCATTCCGGAGGTTGAAAATAGTCTAAAATTCGAATTCTACGCGTTAAATAATTAAATTTTGCATTTTGTTGCATCAGAATCGGTTAACGCGAGATATGGAGTTTTGTGTTTCCCCCAATTGTTAACATAGAGTTTTCTAGAAATCTCGAGAAATATTGATGCTGTAGCATAACGAACTTCACTTTTGGAGACTTATATTTGGCGGCATTTCGCCAAAAAGTCGTTAAGCGGCAACAGTTCGGACATTTCGCGCGATTTTGGCAATGGGTCCTGTAATGTTTGTTTCCCTGAATTAGTTTTACGCAATAGCCTAGTATTACTCATTTACATTTTCATGACGTAATCAAAATGGGGATTCTTCGAGAAATTGCTCTTTCTGGAAATTTCACCTAACTGCTGCAACATCTACAAATAGCACGAAAGATAGACCAAAGAATTAGTCGTCAACGAACTCCGTGCGTTAGTTTGCTGTGACTGCCGTGAGAAGCAGACGCATTCTGCGAGAGCATAACGCTCTCTATTGCCGCTTATAGAAGCAATATTTTTTGTTTTTAGAAGCTTGTTTTTGAGTGATGTGTGTGAATTCTTCATTGCTGAGTCCTGAGAGACTGTTGATGATTTCCCTGACTGTTCCCGGACTGTTATATGGAAGTTACTGGCCGTTCGTACCTGTGAATTTGTACAGCAGATTGTTCGACGGAGTTCAAGAAGCAATACAATTTGTGTTCCATCCTGACAAGTGGACTTTTTACTAGAACTTTCTATGTACACTGAGCTTCAGAACGACGAACCCAAGATTTAAGCAGAGTTTTCTGCAACAATAAGAAATCTGGCATGAATGTGAATCTTTAATATAGGTGCGAAATTAGACAGCATTTTCGTAACCTATGGGGGTTAAAGGGGCCAAAATGGTCTTTTCTCATATATCTCTCAGAGAAAAAATACATATCCATAAAATTCTTGCAGTGAAATACAATACTCACGAATGCCTAAAAATCAATTTCAGAATATTTTGAAATTCGTCCTCCAAAGAGGACAGACGGTCACCCTCCCCCTTCTTTCTTGAAAGACACAATGGAACATCCGAGGTCGGATAGCCCCATAATTTGGACACTTTTCTGTGGTACGGAACATAACTATAATATAGAAATATACCTGTGTAAGTTAAACACTTCTGAAAGTTGGACACTTTTTGAGGTAACCGCAGATATCCAACATACGGAAGTTTCACTGTGCATTATCTATAAAATTCTTGCTTTGGAATGTAAAAAATATGAATTCTATGCTTAGGCTCAGCTTGCTTGTAATTAAAAAGTTTATGAAAATTAATTAATTAATTTACTTATTTATTATTATTATTATTATTTTGATGTAATAACATCTAAATAAGAAAGTCTTGTATTACACCTGTAAAAATTATAATCTTGTATCATTTTTAAACTTGGATGATTTTTTCTTAAAAATAATTATTGATGAAAAGGTTTCGTTGAGGACTGTGGGGAGGGAAGGAGTAAAAAGTTCATGTGATAATAAAAGTCAGGGCAAAAATGAATCACTTCTCAAAAGATATACAAAAATGGGATGAACTTTTATATCAACTTAAAGGTGTTCCTGTTGTAAAGCGATAGACCCCACAGGAATTGTTAACAACTTCAAAAACGAACTAATGTTAAGCACTCGAAACAATTAATAATGTTTCTCCACTAACAGTACTATAAAATAATATTAACAGTCAAACTATATGACCTACTAAACACAAAAATTGGACGGTGTTACCTGTTTATGGAAACGCTGTTGAATTCTGTTTAGCATTTTGCCCTGAGTATTCCGTAACTCTTACAGGTTCATTGCTTGTAATAGTTCACAAAACAACTTGTAAAGGGACATTTTAATTTTCGAGTCTATTCCAAGATTGCCAGGTTGGCTTTTTTTTAAGGCCAAAAGAAAATTTTCAGATGTTTATTATTTTAGCCTTACGAGAAATACGTCACAGCGGTAAGACGTCAAGGAAAGTTGCCAGATTACCCTTTTTTTAAAGACTAAATTCATCAACTAATTTAAGTACTAATATTAAAATTATAAAGATCTGAAAATTTTCATTTGACATAAAAAAAGCCAATCTAGCTATCCTGGCAATCGAATTCTCTAAGAAATCTATTCAAAACTTGCATAATTTCAAAGGAAAAAAAAAACAAAAAACAAAAAACATAATATAACGTTTTAATTCACACAGAAAGGTATCGGGGAGGGGGAGGGGATGATCTAAAAATATAATAGCGGAAGGAACGAGCTCTGAATTACATCTTCTTATAATTGCTTTCTTTTATTTTCTAAATTTTTTTGCTGATTTTAAAAGATAAAATTTCTTTTTCTCATCAAGAGCTGCAACTGAAAACTGAACTAATCATTGCACGCAGATGTAAAATTGAAAATCCCATTCTTCGTTTGTTTTTTATTTTTAATATTCCGTGTTATTAACCTGGTTTCAAATTCGATTTCTTCTTCAGATGATTTTTCTGACATCTCTATTTCAAAAGAAAAACTTAATTTTAGAATCTCTCTTTTTTTTCTTTATTAAAAATGTTCCTGAAATATTCTCTGACATCATTTTCTTTTGAAATTGTAATAAAAGAGGTTATTCAATTTTAATAAAGTACAATAAACTTTTGAAATTATCAATTAAAACTAAGAGTAGTAGGATTGATTGAGTTGAATAAAAATGATATAAGATTTAGTTAATAACATGATTGAAGTGCATTTCTATTACTCGACAACCTGATTACTGTTTGGACGGAGTATGGTTTATGTAAAAGAACTAAGAAATAAAGTAATTAGCTTTCTGATTTGTTTAAATTTACTGGAAAAGAAATTACTACTGATATTTATAAAAGTCATTATCTTCCTCTTACAATGAAAGGACTGAAACGGGTCATCCTTATAAGAAATAAGAAACGAAAATTTACTAATCATAAAAAAGGGATTATAAAATGCAAACGCATGGACTATAAAACACTTTCAAATATAACTATCTCATTTATTTACGTACACCTGCAAAATAAATAGTGTGCATCACTATTAGCGCAGCTAGCTGTGCCGCACAGCCAGCTGCGTCAAAAAAGGGTCTCTAGATCTGTGGCACGCGATGAACGTTTCGATCGTCCGCCATCTTGCTGAGTTAAGTCGAGTGATGGCAACGGCTGCCCTTTTTTCAGCATTGGGCAATCTATCCGGCTGTTCTCGCATTCTTCCATTTTTCAGCAGATGTCAGTGCTTTTAAAAATAATCCTGACCATTTTTTGACGGGAAAATGACGTGCTAAAAAGTAAAGGATTCTTGTGGAGCTATGTCACCCGCAACTATTTTTATAGAAATCAAATCTATTCTTCGTGACTGGCAGCAGTCGAAACGTCAGAATTGGGTGTTCCCAGAGCGGGAACACTGCGCGTTAAAGGGTTATAACATCAAAATGTTCTGCGCCGTTCACTCTCCCGTAGAACAGAAGTTACCTTATAATCACGGTTGCCAAATGTCCCTGATTTTAAGGGACAGTCCCTTATTTTATGATGCACGGCGGCGTCCCGGGGAACTTCGATACATGGGATAGTAAAAGTCCCGTATTTTGCATAAATGACAAATTTAACAAATGCAATGACTTTAAAACCCACATTAAGAATTTGAAATGGTCTGACGCAAGAAATAGGTGTTCTGCCCAGTTAATGTAAGCCAAACTGATTGAAGCAATCAACTCTACGTATTTAAGCTGCAATGCGTTTTCCGACTGCCTAAAGAAAAATCAAAACTTGAAAAGAAAAATCGAAACTTGAAAGCTAGTGCAGTGAAGTCAAGTATCAAGTACGATTTTTGAATAAACTGTTTAGCTACAAAAGGTAATTAGCGAATCAAAAAGATCAGGAGACCAACATTATTCTGAAGAAACTTATAATAACTGTTGATAATATCAATTCATTATCTTTAGACTCAGTTTGAATAACTCCAGTCGAATTTTTAAAGAAACTTTAGTTAATATTAAATATACGTACAATAACTGATTGTTAATTTATTATTTTATACGTCTTATTTTAGTTAGTAGAATAAATACGTGAAATTAATTGTAAAATAAATACTCCTTTTATTTGATACCTGCTTCATTTTCTTACCACTACTTGACAATTATTAGAACAAGTCCTTATTGTTTGTTAAAACCCTCAACACGTCCCTTATTTTTTAGTGTTTTTATTCGGCAACCTTGCTTATAACGCCACTTCTTTAGAGAGTCCTAAGTAATCTTGGTCCCTTTAATTATAGGGTGACCAGATTCAGAGATGAAAAATGTAGACATCACTGCATTGCAGTTGGGGGTTGGGATTGGGGTGAGGTAGGATAGCCGACTTTTCACTGGTTGATGAAAAGAAATAATTATTGTCATTTAAGCAAATACCATTCTGCGCATACGTGTGCCACTACAATGGCTAGCATAACGCTTTCCCCTATGTTCAATCTAGGTTTTCCCATTTATCTATGAGTGTAACTAGAAATACATTTCAAAAAAGATGACTAGGCAACACTTTACAAAGAATATTGATTATAACAAACTATAGTGTCCCGAAAAAAAATCAAGAGTTAATGTGTCAACCATCGATGTCAAAACATCGAAATTATTTATCTTAAAATATTGGTATACGGATACCCATACAGGAACTGTGTTCACTTTCTCAAATGGGCGATGACTGACACAAAATGCGGGACATTTTGCAGGGCTAAGACAAAAATAAGGACATGCTTAAGTTTTTTGGTACAATGCAGTTCGCAGGATAAGACGTAAAAAAAGACTGTCCTGCGAAATGTAGGACGTCTGGTCACCCTATTTAATTATGCAGTAAGCGAGTTCGACTGAGTATGATAATGTATTATCGAAAATGCAAAGCTAACTTTTAAAAATAAATATTATAAAGGATGTGTATACCAAGGTTAAACTGCGCCCTTCAAATTTGCAGGCAGGAATTTTAGGCGTATAATCTCATTTCCCCCCCCCCCTCTTCCTGCATAATCCAGTAATTTCGGAGAGTGGAACTACAGTCGATTTTTTCCCCCTTGCATTCCTAAACGTCTTTAAGCACATACATATCCAGGCAGGAATTTCTGCAAATTAAATAGGAACGGTAAAAAAAAAATGAAAATGAAAACAAGAACGATATAGTGTACCAGCACATATCATTCAAACCCTCTAATTTTGGATCAGCACCTACGTTATAACGAACACCAAAATTGGCCGAGACAACCGCCAGACTCTGTTATTTACTTGTACACCTAGTTTGTAGTGTGACGCCCATTCTAAAATAAAATGCCTGGGCCATTTCTTTTATCTATTTTTTTCCTTTTCCTTTCAAAGACAGTTTGGCTCTCGTGTGTATTTTAATGAGGGCGAAATAGAGGAAACTACAGGGTTTCGCATTTTACAGATGCTTGCTTGTACAAGCTGTTCTTTTACGCCCGAGATGATAGGGATCATCACAGAACTAGAAAAATCCCGACACTATTATAAACTCTTTTTGTGGGGAGGTGAGGGAAGGGGTTATAAAAACATGCGTTTTATGAGATCTCGGTACATGTCTCTAAGGAGCCTCTAATTTGATCCATTCAGCTTTGCCGTCGTATCCGCTCTAACATATTATTAGCCATGGGCGAATACGTTTTTGAGAAATTTCTCAAGGTTGACCCGAGGATAGCATTGGTTGTTTTTCTTAACTAATACCCCCAGTGCCTCCTTTCGTGGGATGCGGTGTCTTCTGGCAAAAGTATAGGGCACCGGGGGGACAGAAGTGCCAAGGCCAGATTACCGATCTTCAGGCCAGTGAGACCACGACTAGAAGGATCTTTGAACGGCCAAAACCGAATTAAAGATCTAATTTTAGCGAAATCGAAATTCATCAAAAATCTATGAAAGTTACCTTCAGTGGCGGATTATTACAAAATAGGAAGAAAGGCCGATAAGGCAATCCCCTGTCCCTGAGCCTACTTAAAGCTATTATCGAACACATGCTTTATCTACTCTCTTAGCATAAAAAAAAATTCAACGGAGAAGACTCTCTCCTTCTTTGGCCAGTGCTGTTTCTCAGAATAGTTCTTGGAACGGCTGTGTTCTGATGGAGTGTTCAAAGAACCATTCTGGAAAAATGAACATCGGTCAATATTTTGCATATATATTTTGCATCATATATATTTAGCATCATATATTTTGCAATCTTCGCGAGTGCGCTTGTTCTCCACCCAGTTGATATTCTCAGCAAATTTCAATTCTGTAAATATTTATAATACAAGAATAAACGCAGTCGCAAAGATTGCAAAATAATTTTAAAATAAATTTCAGCTGTCGTAGCGTTTGCGGAATCTTATAGAATTCCAATTTTCTGGAAAAGCCTGCCTTCCCTCCATTAGGGGGGTTATTCCCATCTGATCAACGCACTTGCAAAGAGATCCTGAACGTTTTCGAAAAGCGAATTCCCATCCTTGGAATCGCAAACGATAATGCTATAGGAAATGGAAATACGCATTTTGAAAACGTGCAGGACTCTCTACGATGTGCATTTTCGGAAGCTTTTCGCATCGAATAAATTCTGATTTGATGGGTGTATCCCTTCATGTGTGATTGAAACTTAAATAAAGGAAAGTGTACAGTTATGCTACATCAGGGGTGGCCAAATCTTGGCGCATACGCCAAATTTTGCGCCTTGGATGATTTCAAGTTTCATATTGCATTCTTGTGCTTACTTACTGTTTCGAAACAAATTGAAGACTTTTTAAATGATTTTGTGCCAGCAAACAATTTTTTAAAATGGCGCATAATATACAAAAGGTTAGCCACCTTTGAGTTACATACTGCGTCATTCTGGAATTATCATCTCTGGACGCCTGAGAGCAGACACAGAACTTTTGAAATTTCCAATTTACGGGGAAATCCTTTTAATCCTGTTACGGGGAAATCCTGACTGGCTTCTCCGTCAATTGTCAAGAGTTTTCGTGAAATTTTATTTCTGCACATTAATTTGGTCTAAAATCAGTTCCATTCGGAATCGTGCTGCAAGGTGCTGTAAAAGAAAAAAAAAACGAATTAATTTTTGACAAAAAATAATTAAATTAAAATTCAAAAATTCTCTCTCTCCCTCCCAATATGATTTGGAAAATGAGCTTCTTAATAAAACACGTTAAAATGAAATTGCCCTTTTTATTTCTACATAAAAGACAAATAATCATAATAATTATAGTAATAATTGATTGCAGCAGCACCATTGTACGCTGCAGCTGAGTGTTTTCAAGTTAACTGGTTTATCACACAAGTAGCACAATCTCGAATGCATTCATTGCCTTTTACAATCTGCTCCAGGAAAAATTCCACGGTGATGTAGTTGGCATTTTCAGTTTTGAATTTTTTCCAAAAAAATGTGTTTTAATATTAGTAATTATTTCCATAACCGGATTTTCTTTTGAATGAAAATATGTGCTTTCAGATATTTCGAGAATGCAAGAAATTAAAAACATCCATTGTGTTTCATTCGACCTCGTTTGCAGTACTCCAAAATGCGGTATACTGAGTGCTTTTCCAGAGATAATTTCAAAAAGGAAGATTTTATTTTTTAGCTTGGTATTATACATAAAACGTGTTATTTACCAACTTTCCTAAAAGCAGTTCTATAAAAATGAAATTTCTACCTTTATATAGATAGTGCAGACAATGATAACGTATCAAAGATAAAAACGCAGTCTTTCATACTATGTCAATATGCTATTGCTCTCTCTTTTTTTTTGTTCGGAACATTGTCCTATTTGATAATAATGACATTCTCAACTTACACACATGAAGTTCGATAACTTCTTAGGTTTCTTTTTATGTTTTTATATGACACAAATAAACGCAATCGTTCTTACCTTACTTTCATAAGCATTTGCTGGCTGTCACAAGAGCTTTTCAGATAAATTGTTTTTAATCTGTAAAAGTGAAAGAAAATCCTTCACCTATGTCCTGTCTTGAGAATTGTCTTAACCATTTAACGCGCTGTGTTCCCGCTCTGGGAACACCAAACTCTGACGTTTTGACTGTTGCCAGTCATGAAGAATAGATTTGATTTCTATAAAAATAGCTGCGGGTGACATAGCTCCACGAGAATCCTTTACATTTTAGCACGTCATTGCCCGTAAAAAAATTGGTCACGATTATTTTTAGCAGCACTGACATCTGCTGAAAAATGGAAGAATGCGAGAACAGCTGGATAGATTGCCCAATGCTGAAAAAAGGGCAGCCGTTGCCATCGCTCGACTTAACTACCAGCAAGATGGCGGATGATCGAAATACGTATCGATCGTAACTCGACGGCACAGCCAGCTGTCGTCAAAAAAGGGTCTCTAGATCTGTGGCACGCGGTGAACGTTTCGATCGTCCGCCATCTTGCTGGTAGTTAAGTCGAGCTATGGCAACGACTGCCCTTTTTCAGCATTGGGAAAGGGTTGAGCTCAAAGGGTTAAGATTTATTGACTTTTCGGGTGTTCCCTCTTCTGTGTGCAGCATTGCTTCCTCGCGGGGCATTCGCAACGTAGCCACAGAAAGACCATATCTACCGCTACTTTCTTGAAACAATGGGAGCGAACAGATTCAAATTATAAAGTATTTTCTTTTTCATACAGAAATATATTGTAAACTTTAATGAAAATTTTCACTTGGACGCTTATAAGCTATTAGATTTGGGGCTTTCAAAAAGTAAGTAACATTCATACAATGTAGATTAAAAACACGCATTATTCAAACTGGGCCCTGGGCAACAATACAACACGGCAGACATGCAATATACATTTTTTCTACATAATCTCTTAGTTGCTACAGACATGTGTCGGAACTTTTTTTTTTCTGCCTTACGACAGAAAATGGATCCTTGGCCGTGGAGTCACCTTAAAACAGCTGTCTCAACTGATCAGCCCCACCATGGCCCGTGGATAAGACGCTCAGAATGGTAGACGACTGAAGTGTGAAGGTCCCGGGCTCGGGTATGTCACGCTGCTGTCGATCTAACGGTCTGGAGTTTTGTTGGTTTTCTCCAGATGTAGTGTGAATACGCGATAGAACCCCTTAGAAAACCCTCCAAAAAAGCAACTCTCCCCCTCCTGGGCAGATAGACCTTGCGCAGCTTTGCCATCAGGGGCGGCTCGCCACGGTGAGCAAGGTAAGCAAAGAAGCATCCCATCCATTTCGAACTCAACTTCTGATAAAAGCTTGATTGCAGCATAAAATAGGGGGCGCCATTTTTGACGTTTGCAGGGGAGCGCTACGTACCCTAGGGATACCTCTGTTTGCCATAAAATACTAACAAACTGAAACTGATAGTCCCTCCCCCCCCACCACCAAAAAAAAAAAAAAGCAGAACTTTGCCGGACACATAAAAGTCATAGAGTGCCTGATTAATACGATTTTTAATGATTCACATTACAGGATTTCTATGATCCGGAAATTCCTGTCATCCGAAATCGACAAAGTCGCGGTGATTTCGGATTTGAGAAGTTCTACTGTATTTAGTTTTATGTTTGTGGAAAGGAGTTAAAAAAGTTTGAACAACCTTAGAAACAAGGATGATAGCAGAATTTTTTTTCCGGAAGAGGAGGGTGCCCAATGATTGAATTACAGATTCAGAATTTCGAGATTTGTCAACTTTCAGAAATCCTATTTTATAGCGTATGCGGTACCAAAATCGACGATATTTCAACGCTGCAAACGGCAACAACTAGATGTAATCGTTAGCGCAATAATATTAACGCATGTGCAAAAATCCAAATTAACAGTTCAATGACGTCAAATGGAGCAAGCACATTCGTTAATTACGTATGCCACAGAGTAGCTGGATTACGAAATAACATATACGTGAAAATGCAAGATTTTTTCACAGCTTTAAAATATCTAATTTACAATACTTGGCGCATTGATCGCTCAACTAAAAAATACCATCATGCAGTGGCCTGAAGCACATTTTAGCCATTTCCTGTTCCTTTCATATTATTGTAACTAGGGATACGTATTAAATAATGGAACCGCACTATAAAAACAAAAACATCAGGTTGCTCACTTTGGCATAACACTGGTGTTATTCAAAGAGAAAAGTACCTGTTAGCGAAGCTATAAAGCTGATGAATGGAAGGCACCACATTAAATATTAATTTCAGGAAGACCGCAGAAGTATTTCTGTGGGAATTTGTACAGCATGTTTCTCAACGTATCACACAAAACAGTATTTTTATAATCATTTTATGAATAGAAATGTCACCAATTATGTCTTTTTGAACATTTTGCAATGTCAGTACTTGGTATGGGCACCATCTGCTTTTATGATGACACCCAAAATTTGTAGTAACACTAACCTAAATAAATTTACCGTTAAAACAAAGAAACTTGATTTTCGATGAAATGAGTCCAATAATTTGGTCAACACTGCACTAATCATGAAGATAACAGTAAGGTATAGGGCGGCTAGTTTAAATATATTTCTCTCGAGGGGGGGGGGGAGAGGCGCCCTAGCTTAGGAAAAACTTTTCACTTTCCGAACATGTATCATGTAAGGAAAGTAATGTATTCATGAAAAAATTCGACTTAAAGATTTTGATGTATTTTCACGTTTTGAGGTTTTCTGGATTCATTTATGCTGCTTTTACAAGATGTATGTGTTGTTGCAGAATACTCTGCCTGGATTCGTCGTTCTAAAGTCCAGTTGGTGTAGAGAGTTCTAGAAAAAAGTCCACTTGTCAAGATGGAAAACGAACTTTATTGCCTCTAGAACTTCGTCGAACAATGAGCTGTACAAAATTCACAAGCACAAACAGCTCGTAACGTGCTTATAACACAGTCCGCTTAATACAATAGCTTTCACAAATGCTTTATTTCTCTCACAAAACACTTCCACACGCAAAAATTCAGTGGAAATATACGAGGGATATCGTATACATTCGCTGAAGACACAGCAATGAAGAATTTACACACAAAACTTAAAAACAAAGCTTCAAAAAGCAAGCAAACTATAGAGCAAAGCAGCCTACTCATCGGAAGCTCGATAACACACTGAACTGGGTATCTGTTATGCCTGCATTTATAGGTGACGCAGAAGATATAAGAAGCTTCCAGAAGAGTCTATTCTCGAGGATTCCACATAAAGAGGGACTTTTGATTACATCATAGAAGAGTAATATTAGGCTATTATGTGATTTTATTGCAGAAAAACCAACTTTACAGGTCCCTTTGGGAAAATCGCGCCAAATGACCGAAATTTCGCCAAACTTGGCGACTTTTTGGCGCAATATTGCCAAATTGTGCAAAAAATAAGTCCCCAAAACTCAGGTTAGCGCAGGCCAATATTTCTCGAGATTTCTAGAAAATGCTATAGAAACCAATGGAGAAACATAAAATTCCATATATCGCGTTCTAGTTAACCGATTTTCATGCAATAACATGCAAAATTTAACTATTCGACACGTAGGACATGAGTTTTAAACTATTTTAAACCCCAGAATAGCGGGTTACTTCGAAAATTCGTAACATTATGTAGGGGTGCGTGTACGTGTGCATGTGAGGGAACACGATATCCCCTAAACGGTGCATTCGATTGAGCTCAAATTTAGTATGTATGTTATAGGCCACCGTCGCACGAGCGGTATTGATTTTGGTTTGTATAAGACTTATAGTTTTTTTACAGAACTGCAAAATAGAATTGTTTTACATTATGGTCTATGTACTGAAATTTTTGAAAGTGCGCTGGCGTCTAAACTGTGAATTCGATTGAGTTCAAATTTAGTATATATATTAAACCCCCCCTCGTACGACTGATATTGATTTTGGTGTGTATAGGGTTTATAGTTTTTTACAGGGCTACGAAACATAATTCTTTAACATTTGGGCGGAAATTGGCTTTGTATATTATAGGTCACGATCACATGCCTTGTATAGAGTTGAGTGTAGTAGACACGGTAGTTAGTTCACAGGGTTACGTAAACATTTCTTATAACTCAACAACCAAAATAATTCTAGGAGTTTTAAAAGGTAGATTTATTATTTTTCCTAATTGCACTAAGTGACTCATAGTTATAACCAGAGGTTTTTTTTGAAGTTTCAGTTTAAAGAATCTCTCGAATTTAAGTAAAGGAAAATCAGCATCTGATAACGAATTTTTTACTTTCTTATTTATTTATTTATTCATTTGTTTTTGTTCGTGAGAGTTAATATGGCTGCTACGTGATATCGAGATATGATTGATAAGTGATAGGCCTTTCATGTCTGTTGCTCGTTCCTGGCATACAAGTGCATTTTTATTCCGAAGACCATTTATTCATTTATTTTTTATTAATTAATTAAATTTTAATTTTTCAGTTTGTCAGTTAGATTTACAAAATGTTAACCGATACGCGTCTGCCTGAGTATTCCCAGGAAAAAAAAGCACTGGTTTCATTAAAATATTGTGTGATATAACTTCTGAAACCTTACTGCAACTTGTTTACATAAATTCTATCGTAAGAGATTCAGTGTTCAGAGTTTACTTTAAAAAAAAAGGAAGAGCAAGTAGCAATATGTATACAATGTAACATATTCCAAGTACTATTTTATTTTTGATTACTTCATCTAACGAACGCATAATATTTCTCTGCTTTCAGTTAAAAAGAAAATAGGCATACAGAAGGTGCGATATTCTATCTCCGAAATGACGTCACTGGCCATATGGATGCAAATTCTGAGAAGTAAGAGTCCATAACATTCCCACTACATCTGCATACGACTGAATTCTTGTGATGCCACCCGCGGTTCACAAATTCGGCAGCGTTGTGTGGACAGGAAGAAGTAGATTATCCGAGCATCAAGATAAAACGGGTTGGAATTTTGCAGTGAATATATCTAACTCCGTGGGAGATATTTTTGCACTTTAGGAATGCATGTTATATTTTATTTTCTGTACTAAGAATATACAATGCAATTTTTTGAATTCCTGCTTCCTTGTAGCTTCCTTTAAATTCTAGAATGGCGATAGCAGTAAATCAGGAGTACCTGTTGTCTCATGTTTATAACTGTGGTGCAGTTGAACAATCTTTACTAACTGAAGCTGATTTTTTTTCCCATTTGTTTTTGAATAACTGCTCACGCATCTGTTCATTTTTTCCCTTCGTTATTTTAAGTCCATCAAAATGAGTAAAATTTCACTTGGTAGTAATACAAAAAATTAATTTCTAAATTTTTATTACATCTAAACAAGGTAACAAAAGAGATATGTCTCTTTGCAACATGTAAGGAAATACTAACATACAGTAGAATCTCGCTACAACGATATCCTCTATAACGATAATTCTCTCTATTACGATATTTTTTCATAGTCCTGGCTGAATTCCCTTTAGATTAATGTAAAACAGTTCTCTGTATTACGATACCCTTTAAAACGATAATTCTCTGTACAACGATGGTAATAATTATCCCTTACATCACAATAATTCTCTCTACTACGATATATTTTTTTTTCTACAATGCATCAGAAGCCCAACTCATGCACAGACATTGAAAGCTACACAAAGAAAGTCGAGGTAAAATGTGGTTGGAACGGGTTGGAGCACACATCTGCCAAAAAACGTCTTCTAAGTTTCGTTTTGCTGATGTAACACTATGGCAATGAGAAAGTGCATTTTTGGTAAGGTGGAAGGGCACTTGGATGACACATCTTTGATTCCTATCCCCCTCTTCAAAAAATGGTCAAGGATTCCTTTCACCGGAACTGATATAGAAAACGATACGTTCTTTTGTCTGAACTTGAGTGAGAATTTTAACCTTCGATAAATCCTATCGAGGTCGATTATTACACGAAGATATTTTAAATCATTTATGAGTTTTGTTTACTTTGAAGTTTGTTTAGTGAAAATCGAAAAGCAAATGGCTAAAAGAAAACAAATATCTATCGAAGTGAAATTCAACATCATAAAAGATTTTGATAAAGGCATGAAGCAAAATAAATAAGGATACATTAATGGGTATGTATTTTCAATTAATATCTAATACATTTTAAAAAACGCTTTTGCGGCATTCAGGTATTATTTATTTAGACATTATATATTGGTTATTCAAATATGCTATAAATATTTATAAGCTATCTCAGCTAGAATCCCTGGCGAGGCGGCAAGGGTATTTAACTAAAAATTGTGAGTGTTGTGAAAATTACTGAAAACTATAAACATGTTTTTCTCCTTTTATTTATTATATATTACTTGCGAGGGTGTGCTGAATGAAAACAGAACACTTTCTGGTGATACCGGAGGGTATGGGATATATGAAGAACAAAAATAAAAAATCTTTTCGTTCCAATATCGATTCTCTCTATAACGATAATTATCTTTACAACGATATATTATTTTGATCCCCAAAATATAGTTATAGAGGGATTTCACTGTATTTAAATTCTAAAGACATCCCATGATCGATAATTTGAATTGCATTAATTTTTATCTCTCGCTAGTCTTGTGTTGAGGCAAAAAGTTGAGTTGTTCATTCTTTTATGATTTTTTTCCCTTGAAGCCATGAGTACTATTAAACCACATTTCTGTTTATTCTACGCAAATATGTCCATAGGATCACATATTTTTAGCACATTAGATTTATTAGAATTTCGCTTTTTTTTTTGTAACATTTTTTTCAAATTTGCGGAATTTACAGGCAAATTTTCTTGTTAATTTAGCGGGTTGAAATTATGATGTAGTCTGTATTAGAACCCAGAAGAAAGAGAAACCTCTTGGAGAATATCGTTTTTAAAAAATATATATATATATATATATAGAAAAGCACTCTATTGAGCTCAAAGGCAGAACTACAATATTTATTAAAAGCCAGTAGTACATAGTTTAGAGTACCCGAATCTGCTGCCTGGGTTGTTCCTTGGAGTTTAAGCAATTTTAATTTTAGAAAAAAATAAAATTGGATATAAAAACAACTATATTTAATTATAAGAAACATCAGTTCGGAATGTTTCTTTCCAATTTAAAAAAGGAAAAAATAATTTACTATATTTAATAAAAATATATGCAATAAACATATTTTAATTTCGAACGATGTAAGATTATTGCAGTGGAAGAAACTTTATGCTTTAGTTGCTCCACGGGCGTAGCTATAGCTTGCTCATGGAAGGAGTCCAGGTAAGGAGTGTGGTCCGTTTTTACTATTAAATTCGGTTGTCGGTAAATTTTACTACAAAAATTTTGAAAAAAATTTCAAGCACTAAAATTTTTTAAATTCTTTTTTAATAAATTGTGTTTGCTGCGCATTGAATTATAAAACAAACAAAATTAATGTTTTTTAATTTTAATGTAAAGTTTTCAAAATTTTTTAATTTTTTACTGTATACTGTTTTGAGCGATGAATTCAAAAGGATGAATGAATGGAGGATGAAGGAGATGAAGGAGCGATGAATTAATTCTATTTGGCTGTGTAATTAGCGTTTGTGCGTAGACTAAAGGGGTACAGACCTCCCATTATATACGTCCGTGAGTTCCTCAAAGGATTAAAAGGCCCTTTAAACAATGACTGAGGCACGTACAGTCGAACTAATATCACTTTTTTACAACTTAGTTGGAAAATGCCGGAAAGAAAAATTTACAGGTAGTGACACCATTCTTGAAAAAGAGTTCAGCTCAGACCATTCATCTTTCTAACGAATGTGATACAGCTTCGGTTGCAGATTAAGACAGACGTTCTCTAGACCTTTGAAAAAATATATTGCTCCCGTAAAAAGAAATGATCCAGGAGACATTCATTCGTCGCAGCATCAGCCAAAGATAACGGAATTATTCGACGAATTATCCACAGACTAATATATCGGACTGCGGGCCCAACAGCGGCGTTTGTGTAGCCGAGATAATAACGTTCAGGTATGGGACGCATGTAATAGCTGTTCTAGAGATAGTCAAAGCAGTTTTACTTGCCCGGGTATTTGCACTTTGATACAGCAGCATCCGGCGGGCCGGATTGTAAATTTTCCCTCTCTCCGTTGAGTCATGAGGACGTAACGCGACGACTTTTCTCAGAAAAATGCAGCTCGTATATGTATATAAATGTCGTGGGAGCCTCGCTTTGATAACGTTTAAAGGATTTTGGGTGAATTTAATGGTTAAAGTAAGCTGTTGTAGCATGTACCGGCGCCATTCGTGACCACCCAGCAAACTCGAACAGAAGTGTGTCTAACGACCAAGTAAAATGAGTGATAGAACCATTGGCATAGCTGGATAGGCTTTTTTAGGTAATTTTAAGGGGACTGTTTAGTTCCCCACCCCTCAGACAGCTTCTTTTCTTGCAAACAGGTACTATATTTTAATGACGGACGACATCTACGTTATACTAGTACGTACGTTATTTCGGTAATATATATATATTTTCCGGAGAGCTAGGGTGGGCCATTCTGTTGACCGGACCGCAAGTTGGTAATACTGTCAAACTTGAATAATTTGAAGTTGATGGGACCAGAGATAAAGTTCGAAATATCTAAAAATTCGAATTACGTATACATTGTCAAAAAGAGAAGAGATAAATAAAACAGATTTCTAAGGACGGGGCAAGAATTTCTAATTTAACAAGTGCGAATTATACAAATTTCACTGTATAAGAATAGGTAGTGCTGATTTATATTCGAATTCTTCATAGGAGCATTAGTAGTTGAGCCAGTATGGCTGGTAAGACTAGTACTTCATACAGCTGGCGTAAATTAAAACTTGTTGGTGTGGATTAGTGCATCGTGCAAGTGGTATGATAGGAACTTCTATTTGCCTTTTTAAGCAAGTATGTGGGGGGTGGGGAGAAATGGCCAGCCAGCCGGGAAATATCCAGACTTGAAGGGCGTATGTATCGTGGGCTTGTTTTCAATAATGAATCTGCAGGATTTATATTTTCTTCGAACCAAACCACGTTTTTTTAGTTTTCCTTCCACTTAAAGCAGAGGTAGTCATCTCACATTCATTGAGGGACAATACTTTTCATTTTGACAAAATACCGCAAGATTATAAAAACACACAATCCTGTAGAGTAAATAAGTATAAATAAGTTATCGAACGGGAAAAATGTTTGTAGGCGCGTTTTTACTTTTGAATATGTACTGTATGAATTTAAAATGGTATTAGACAAATCTCTGATAATAAAGTGAACAAGGAAAAACGTTCTGTTGATATAGCTCCATAAACAGATAAACCAAATATCTTGTTCTGCCCCTTCTATAATTAATTGAACTATGGAGAAGTTGCATTATTTTATATGCTATATGAGATTTAGTAGCAGAAACATCTACAGTATGAAAAATATCTGTACAGTGGAGTTTTGAAGTACGCGAGGGATGCGTTCCAAGAATCCTTGCGTAATTGAAAATTTCGCGTTGTTGGGATAAAGTATATATATTGTTGCAGACAAAAATTCAGTGGAAACTTACGGGGGAAATCATAAAATGTCTCTCAGGACTCAGCAATGAAGAATTCACTCACAGCACTCAAAATCAAGCTCCTAAAAACAAGCAAAATATCGCTTCCAATAACACAATTCACAAAGTAATGCGGCGAACTCAACCCGCGTTCGACAACAACTAACTGTTTGGTCCATGCTGCCTCATATTTATAGATGTCGTCGAAGTTAGGAGAAATTTCCAGAGAGAGCTATTTCTCGAAGGATCCCTGTAATGCGCGAATTTTGACTACTTCATGGGATTGTAAATGAGTAATACTAGGCTATTGCGTAATTCCAATACAGCGAAACAAACATTACAGGTCCCAAAGGAAAAATCGCACCAAATGTCCGAAATGTCGCCCAGCTGTCATCAAAAAAGGGTTCTCTAGATCTGTGGCACGCGATGAACGTTTCGATCGTCCGCCATCTTGCTGGTAGTTAAGGCGAGCGATGGCAACGGCTGCCCTTTTTCCAGCATTGGGAAAGGGTCTCGCCTCAAAGGGTTAACGGCTGACATGAAAATTTCTGCTTGCCTTTTGCTTTTGGTCAACTTGCACGCAGCTTGTTCCGTTCCTCTCGGGCAATCGAGAGATCGAGCCTAAAGTAACTTCGGAAGATTATCTCCTCTTTTGTCCTAGTGTACATACTGGTCTTCAAGAAGACTACAGAATGTTATCGGACATGTGATTTAGCACATGGAAAAGGAAGCTAAGGTGCAAAGTGCTTTCTGCAACACATCTTGTTGCCACTTCAGAAGAAGGAAAGAGACGCTGATACAGGATAAGTATCCGGATGATAAGGAACTCCCTTCTCAACTCAATCCCCCACTCCCAAGCAAGCAAGCAACACAACCAACCCTTCTGAAAACTTCACAAATCACAAAATCGAAATTCCCCCTCCCCCTGAAAAAAATAGTTTGCTAAAAGGGTGGTAACACTTTTTTAAATTTTAAATTTTACTTTATTGTACTCTATCTCATACTCTGATTCAGACTGATTAGCATTTATTATTTACATTTTTCTTATGCTTTTCCTTTTAGGACATTATTTTTTCTTCTTTAAATTGAGGCTTTTTAAATTGTCACTTTACAGTACTTTTAAAAATATTTCTTCGTTTTTTCAAAATTTCTTTTACAATAAAATTTCAGCCTTATGTTTGCTTCATTTTCAAAATTTGTTGCTCCGTTTTATGTCTTTTCCAAAGAATTATAGTTTGACATGTACTTGAAAATATATTGTACTTTAATATACAATTGCACTCCAACACCTTTCAGAATCTTCACTCGTGAGTAAAATGAAAGGCATTATACGGGAACTAAATATAAAGGGGCAAAACTGTAGAAATAGAGATAAAAGATGGAGGAATATTAAAAAATGACTGGAAAGAATTCTTTCACAGACCACGTAAAGAGACTGTGGTCAATTTTAGAATGAGAACTGGACTTGAATGCCTAGCCGAACGTCTAAAGAGATAGGCATATTGACCAGTAGTCTATGTCCTATCTGTAAAACAGACAGACACTATGAATAGAGAATACTTGCTCGTCTGCCCGGGCCTTGATCCAAAATTACTACTTAGAGGTGATGTTTGCCTGCTCTATTGGATCACCAGGAATCTCATGTCCTGAGTAGTTCATTGCTCCTCCTCTAGACTTTTAAATTGTTTTTTAGAGATTCTACTTCTAATTTTATAGATGTCCTGGTGTTTGAATATTGTCTTATTTTAATGATAATTTTTTTAATCATCTGTTTAAATGTATTTCTATTTTTGATGTTTATGCGAGTGGCCAGATGTTTTTGGATTGAATTCCTTTTTAGCCATATGTAACAACAACAACTTTAATGCCGTGCGTGGTGCCTGGTAGTATAGGGTCCTCTGGGGGAAATAGTAGCTTTAAGCCAAGAAGGCGAGCTACTCTCGCGAGGTTGTATCTTGTACACTTTGTTTTGATGAAGTGAGATTTTTATTTTAAATAAAGCTGCTCCCAAAAATTTTTACATTGCTGTATTGCATATTTTGATTTAATCAAATAAGATTTTTCAAAAAATCAGCCCTTTCAAAAGAAATTTCTGTAGCAGCCACTGTTATCAACTATGTGAGCAAACAGGTTATAAATTGATTCAAGGAGAGGGGTATACATTAACACTCCTTAGCGTAAATCACCGCAGGAGGGGGGGGGGTATTCAGATTTCTTCCCAAGATTTTGTTTCTCATAATCAAAGCGAGAAAAACCGGTCTTTTTAACTTTTCCAACAAAGTCGAAAAGCGTTTACGATTTCGGTTTGTCTGTCTGTCCGTACTCTACCTTGTATGAATATGAATCCATTGCCAAGAAAGTAATCTATATTATCGTTATGGACTGTAGTAGTTCTAAAATGGCGTGTGCAACATGAACAGTTTTTCTTTTTCAGGAAGATCCTGTTAGAAAGTGTTTTATAATCGAAGCATTAAGCATAATTTATCTTTCACGTTTAGAAAAATATTATACTACACAAAAATATTTGTCTTCAATCATTGCCTTTATCTATGACAATCGGTGTACGTGCACGTCAACTTCGTGGTTCCAAAAGTCTTCTCGACAGTCGCAAGCAGTTTCCGAAGGGAAGGGTGCCAATATTTAGAAGTCCTCCATCTTCTGATGAGGATCCAAACTGTGGCGTGATTACTCCGGGAAGGACGTACGTAGCTCTAAATGGCACCATTCAGTGACGTGATCTGTCCTCTCCTGGCAAGCAATCGTTTTGTGTCACATTTACGGCCGTTAAAGCAGGAACGGACAAAGTCGAAATCATAAACGCTTTTGGGTTTTGTTGAAAAATAGCTATGATTTCGCACACAAATTCTGAATTTATGTAAAGTTGCAAATTGTAATACAAATCAGTCTGCTGCCCTGAAAAGCTGAAGGCACTCGAATAACCCAACACGGCCGATTTTCCAAACGCGTGAGCAAAAATGGCGGAGCAGCTGAAGATGTTCATTTCCAGCTGCCATCCGTCCGATAAGGCGATTATACGACCACTCAGGAAAAGGAATTTATTTTACCTCCTTCGGATTTTTGCGCGTTTTCTGACAAGGACCGCATTTCTTGCGATTGAGAGGCCCCCCCTTTCTTATGGGGTGCCCGTCGGCGCCGAAACCGTGTTCGGCTATCAGCTCTCTCCCGACGTGGCGCCAATTTTTTGAGGAGGGTCCCCCACCGGAGGAGCTCATTTTCTTCATCACCTGAGATGAAGGAGAAAATTGAAAGTAATCATTCCGATGCCGGGGCACGCATCCGTTAGCGCCATCCACTCGTCCGTTTCTGTCCTCGGAAAAAAAAATACGAAGGCACTGGCCGGAAGAATCATGCACATTCAAGACATTAAGAGTTATTTCTGGGGGGTCCCCTGTACTCTGATATCTTGTAGACCCGTACAGTCACAGGGTACAAATATTAGTTCGCAGTGGCATACACTCACTCGAGAAAGTATTTGAGAGCAAGTGAAATTTGCTATATTAAATTTGTGAATAACCGATTAATTAACCCATTTATGCCTAGTGTCCTTTTTTTGGGACGGCATTTTCGCTATTAGTCGAAAACGTTATTTATTTTTCCTAGCCTTTATTCATGAGTATTGAGCCTCAACTCTACAAAATGTCTTAACATGACCAAGTAAGACGTTGATATTTGGATTTTCATACATAATGATTTTAAAAGATAGCATCCCTTGTTCAAGAAGTTGACATCAGAAATGTATCTATTATTTCTGTTATCAGTAAAAATCGAAGAAAGTCGCAAAAATATCCAGGCACAAATGGGTTAATGTTTCAAAACACGTACATGTCAAAAGAAATATGATACACTTGCAGGGCCGTAACCAGAGGGGGGCTATGGGGGCTGAGCCCTACCTAGCAGGCTTTCAGCCCCCCCCTAAGATTTAAAAAAAATTCGTAAATTTATAGATAAATACTATTGTTTAGAAATGAATGATTTTTAACAATCGTTAAATTTTACATAACGGGTTTGCATAAAAATAACCATTGTTTTGGGGGAATTTCTTATCACAATTGCTAGACTTCTATATACTATATACAGTTAATTATTTTGCTGCTCTTGGTTGCGCGTAGCATCGGATCTTGGAACACAAAACTGCCCCGCAAAGATTTCGAGGGGGAGTAAATACTTAAAAATTTCAACGTGTTCATGTTTGCATTCAAAATGGTGGCGAACATTTTCAACATTTGTGTTGTGAAGACTGATACTGTAAAAAATTGGAATTCGTTTTTCAAAAACAAAATGATCACAGGATTAAGTAACGTGTGTCTCCGTTTCTGTTTTACCTTACACATAAAGTTGTAACAGTCCCCAACAGTGCTCGAAATCGTATAGTTGCCACATTCGTCAGATCTAAAGGTAATAAGAAAAACCAAAGGGCATTCTTTTGAATTGATCGCTCTGTATAATATTTATATTTTGCTTTATCATACATATTTAAAATGAAACATAAATAAAATGGATTTATTAGTAAATTTTCATTTGAATATTTTTCATGCAATCTCAATGAAAAAATTATTAATATAATGAATGTTAAATATTTTAAAAATACGGCGTTTTGTGAAACAAATACTCTAAAAAAAATGTACAAATTGAAAAACAGTCTCTTCCCTCGCCCCTCCATTACTAATACTTATATTCGGTCAGCCCCCCCCTAACTAGATTCAAAGCCCTAACATTTCATCCTGGTTACGGCCCTATATACTTGTATGATATACTACATGATACACTTTTTATAATGAATATTTTATTTGTGGAATTGGCATAGGAAACTTCACTTGCACTCGAATACTTTTTTGAGGGGGTTTGCATAAAGATATAGGCGGGTTGGGTTCCAGACAACTATGTCTAAAAATGTGTAACTTTTTAACAAGTTAATACGTAGCCCATCCAGAAAGTAAGTTTCCCGATGGTTTCCCCTTTAAAGTAAACGTAATTAGCCGTGTCAATTGCGCATGCTTAACAGATCTATGACGTATCAATCATATGCCAGCCGGATAGGTCTTGTCTCGTGCCATTAGCGTGGTAGCAGCCCTACTAGCAATTTTGCTCGGGCCTTCACCGGCCACGTAGCCTTGAGCCGATGAGAAGGAATCGGGCCGTCCACTGTGAAACTGCTCGGATACACGCAGTTCATGTCCCCTCGGACGTGGAAACGTCCGAAGTAGTCTAACCGATGAGTTTTCATCGGGTTGGACACGGATTTAGGAACTGGCCCGTTCACTTTATGCGTGAGGTTGGCCAAACACCAGGGTGAGTATCACTTTTCGATAAGTTCTTATGTGATGTTGCCATGCATTTAACCCTTACCGTCCCTACGATGCAATTCGAATGATAACATTCACAAGTGTTTTACAGATTTCTTTTATCTTTGAAATGTAGTTGTAATCGCATTTTTCGTATACGATAATGCAGTGCAGAAGCAATACAGTATAGAAGAAATACACTTTTACTACGCGGCGCACATGCATGCATGTAGGTGCGTCGTGTACTACATCTATTTACGTATATAGTCGTACTATATACGTAACTATACTATACGTTAACGTACTATAGTCGTACACTCCATCTACGTATGACGTTATATACGAATGTTACATGTTCCATTTGTTTTAACTAGTCCGAGCGCATAGCGCTCTGAACTAGAAGACGGAAGGTGTCTGGTTAGAAACCAGGTCGCATCCGCCGATCTAACCGTTCGGAGTTTTCCGTGTTTTCCACTGAAATTTAGCTTAAATACTGGTTAGGAAACCTTAGAAAAACCCCAACGGAGGGCACCCCATCTACAGGCCTAGATCCCCTGTGTAGATGATTGGTCTTAATCCCAGAACTCGCTTTAACTAGTATTTTGGTAATGTCTGTACGCACGCATGCTGCATTTTCGATCTAGTTTGATTAAATTTGAGGGACTCTGCTCGTATGCATGTATTTATGCACGTATATTCTTGCGTAATTCGATTAACTCAAAGAGGAATAGCCGAAGAAATATCAAATGAATAGTTTATTTACAGAGTTATATGAAAGACTTTCGGTGCATTAAAGTCTATGGACATGCCTTTCACATTAAAAATCCCTGAACTATCTCTGTTTAGCTCATGCCCAAAATATTGCCAACTGTCCCCAAGCTTGGTAAATTTAGGAGCAACATTACAAATTTTGGCACTAAAAATAAGTACGTATCACGAATAAAAAAAATCTGATGTGTCCAACACATGACTTCCTTGCACGTCCATTAGATGAAAAATATTTTCGACGCACTTCCTCTAAATTTATTTGTTTGAAAGAGATAAAATATCAATAATAGTAAGGTTTAGCGATTTCTAGCCAAATATTTCGATATCTCCAAGCTGAGTTCAACTTGAAAGATTTCCTTCTGACTCTTTATTTGGCGATATTTCACCAAAAGCCGACAAACTTCAGATAGTCAGCGAGATTTTGGGGATAGCCAAAGTAGTCATTGACCACAGACTTTCAATGAATTGAATGCATCTATACACCTCAATGTATTCAAAGTCATTTGGCTCACCATGTAAATAAATTCTCAGTCGATTGCTGTCAAAAAAGATATTGAAAACAGTTAGATTTTACAATAGTTCTAAATACAAAGTTAAAAAATCTACGGGTTAAAGTTTTAGAGTTATACAAAATAGGAAATAATTTTTGGCGCCAAATTTGGCGATATTTCGGCGAAACTCGTCAATGTCGACGACATTTGGCGAGATTTTCAGCATAAACCAAACAATGACAGATTATCGCCAAATTTGGCGATATTTCGCCAAAATTCGCCAAGAACGATGACAAATGGCGATACTTTGGGCATGGACCAAATGACTGACTATCGCCAAAACTCGCCAAGGTCGAGGACAGACGGCGAGATTTTGGGCATGTACCAAACAATGACTGTCTACAGTTGTATTATAATGAAGATGTCCATAGACATTAAGGTACTGAAATTCTTTTCGGTGGTCCTGTAAATAAACTCTCCAGTAGATTGGAACCAAAAATCGAGATGCACAACTAGATGTTACAACATTCTTATATATGAAATTTCATAACAGTTTTTGAGATTTGAGAGTTAAATATGCACACACGTACACCAAAAGTCGCCAAGCTTGGCGACTTTTGGCATAGTTCTTGAGGGAGGCACGTGGTCGGACCATTACCTAACTTATGTGGTAGGACGGTATTGTGCTTGAAATGGATGAATGCCCCTAAAATTGCTATTGACCGTAATGTATTGGAAATCTTTTGAGTGTTCCTGTAGCAGAACTATAAATGATAAAGACACTTTTTTTAATGGAGAAATTCATTTTCTAACTCTTTACAGCATATATCACTTCTGAGTCGTTTGAAATAGCCCAATACCTCTAAAAAACGCTTTGATGAATTTCGGCCCATAGAGCGTAATGCATTTCGAATCTTTTGGGCGGTCCTGTAGATAAACTATTCAGTCGAATGGAACCGAAAGGGGAGGTGCACAACTAGATGTTACAACAATCCTAAATATAAAGTTTCAACATTCAACGCCTAACATTTTTTGAGATATGCGAGTTTAATGAATTTCGGCCCATTGAATGTAATGTATTTCGAATCTTTTGGGCGGTCCTGTACATAAACTATCCATTCGATTGCCACCAAAAGGGGAGGTGCACAACTAGATCATAGAACAATCCTAAATATCAAATCTCAACTTTCTACGACCAATAGTTTTTGAGATATGCGAGTTACATACATACGTACGTACGTACGTACAGACGGCATGGAAAAACTGGCCACAGTAGACTCGCCAGTGGTCAAAATGAGTTGCAGACGCGTTAATAGGATTGTGCATGCTAGCCTACGATGAGATGCATCGAAAAAAAATTTTAAATTAAATTTAGAGGTAGTCAAAATCGGTTTTTATGTCGAAATTTGGCCCCCAAAATTTTTCGGGATCACATTACTTCCTTATACTACGTACAAGGAAGTAATAAAAAACTGTTAGCCATAGAATATTGAAATTTTGTATTTAAGACTGTCGTAACATTTGGTTCTGCACTTACATCTTCGATTACAATCCACTGGCTAGGGTCACTATTTGGGTCATGCTTAAAATCTCGCAGTTTGTCGCCAAGCTGGCGAATAAAAGAAAAAAACCAATTTTTCAGCCAGGAATAAGTTTTCAATGCTGAAATCTCATCCTGGTGATATCTCTTACGCTTAACGAGATACTGAAGTATCGCATTTCAGTTTCCAATATATTACTTCCTTGTACGTAGTATAAGGAAGTAATGTGATCCCGAAAAATTTTGGGGGCCAAATTTCGACAAAAAAACCGATTTTGACTACCTCTAAATTTAATTTTAAGAATTTTTTCGATGCATCTCATCGTAGGCTAGCATGCACGATCCTATTAACGCGTCTGCAACTCATTTTGACCAGCGGCGAGTCTATTGTGGTCAGTTTTTCCATGCCGTCTGTACGTACGTACGTACGTATGTATGTAACTCGCATATCTCAAAAACTATTGATCGTAGAATGTTGAGATTTGATATTTAGGATTGTTCTATGATCTAGTTGTGCACCTCCCCTTTTGGTCGCAATCGAATGTATAGTTTATGTACAGGACCACCCAAAAGATTCGAAATACATTACGCTCAATGGGCCGAAATTCATTAAACTCGCATTTCTCAAAAACAATTAGGCGTAGAATGTCGAAACTTTATATTTTGGATAGTTGTAACATCTAGTTGTGCACCTCCCCTTTTGGTTCCATTCGACTGGATAGTTTATCTACAGAACCGCCCAAAACATTCGAAATACATTACGCTCAATGGGCCGAAATTCATTAAACTTGCATATCTCAAAAACCATTAGGCGTAGAATGTTGAAACTTTATATTTAGGATTGTTGTAACATCTAGTAGTGCACCTCCCCTTTCTGTTCCATTCGACTGGATAGTTTATCTACAGAACCGCCTAAAAGATTCGAAATACATTACGTTATATGGGCCGAAATTCATCAAAGCGTTTTTTAGAGGTATTGGGCTATTTCAAACGACTCAGAAGTGATATATGCTGTAAAGAGTTAGAAAATGAATTTCTCCATTAAAAAAAGTGTCTTTATCATTTACAGTTCTGCTACAGGAACACTCAAAAAATTTCCAATACATTACGGTCAATGGCAATTTTAGGGCCATTCATTTATTTCAAGCACAATACCGTCCTACCACATAAGTTAGTTAATGGTCGGATAACGGTCACGTGCCTCCCTCAAGAACTACGCGAAAAGTCGCCAAGCTTGGCGACTTTTAATGTACGTGTGTGCGTATTTAACTCTCAAAAACTATTATGAAATTTCATATATAAGATTGTTGTAACATCTAGTTGTGCATCTCGATTTTTGGTTCCAATCTACTGGAGAGTTTATTTACAGGACCACCTAAAAGAATTTCAGTACTTTAATGTCTATGGACATCTTCAATATAATACAATTGTAGACAGTCATTGTTTGGTACATCCCCAAAATCTCGCCGTCTGTCCTCGACCTTGGCGAGTTTTGCCGAAATGTCGCCAAATTTGGCGATAGTCAGTCATTGGGTCCATGCCCAAAGTATCGCCATTTGTCATCGTTCTTGGCAAGTTTTGGCGAAATATCGCCAAATTTGGCGATAATCTGTCATTGTTGGTCCATGCTTAAAATCTCGCCAAATGTCGTCGACATTGACGAGTTTCGCCGAAATATCGCCAAATTTGGTGCCAAAAATTATTTCGAATTTTGTATAACTCTAAAACTTTAACCCGTAGAATTTTGAACTTTTGTATTTAGAACTATATTATAATATCTAACTGTTTTCAATATCTTTTTTGACAGCAATCGACTGGGAATTTATTTACAGGGTGAGCCAAATGACTTTAAATGCATTAAGGTGTATGGATGCATTCAATTCATTGAAAGTCTGTGGTCAATGACTACTTTGGCTATCTCCAAAATCTCGCAAACTATCTCAAGTTTGTCGGCTTTTGGTGAAATATCGCCAAATAAAGTATCAGAAGGCAATCTTTCAAATTGAACTCAGCTTGGCGATATCGAAATACTTGGCTAGAAATCGCTAAACCTTACTATTATTGATATTTTATTTCTTTCAAACAAATAAGTTTGGAGGAAGTGCGTCGAAAATACTTTTGATTTAATAGACGCGCAAGGAAGTCATGTGTTGGACACATCAGATTTTTTAAATAGAGTGCATCAAGAATGCGTAAAGTTTAACTGCCATACAAGAAAATTGTGTAGTTCACATTAGGACTTTTTTACTTCCTTGTACGTAGTATAAGGAAGTAATGTGATCCCGAAAAATTTTGGGGGCCAAATTTCGACATAAAAACCGATTTTGACTACCTCTAAATTTAATTAAAAATTTTTTTTCGATGCATCTCATCGTAGGCTAGCATGCTTGATCATAGTAACGCGTCTGCAACTCATTTTGACCAGTGGCGAGTCTACTGTGGCCAGTTTTTCCATGCCGTCTGTACGTACGTACGTACGTACGTATGTATGTAACTCGCATATCTCAAAAACTAATGGTCGTAGAATGTTGAGATTTGATATTTAGAATTGTTCTATGATCTAGTTGTGCATCTCCCGTTTTGGTGGCAATCGAATGGATAGTTTATGTACAGGACCGCCCAAAAGATTCGAAGTACATTACATTCAATGGGCCGAAATTCATTAAACTCGCATATCTCAAAAAATGTTAGGCGTTGAATGTTGAAACTTTATATTTAGGATTGTTGTAACATCTAGTTGTGCACCTCCCCTTTCGGTTCCATTCGACTGAATAGTTTATCTACAGGACCGCCCAAAAGATTCGAAATGCATTACGCTCTATGGGCCGAAATTCATCAAAGCGTTTTTTAGAGGTATTGGGCTATTTCAAACGACTCAGAAGTGATATATGCTGTAAAGAGTTAGAAAATGAATTTCTCCATTAAAAAAAGTGTCTTTATCATTTATAGTTCTGCTACAGGAACACTCAAAAGATTTCCAATACATTACGGTCAATAGCAATTTTAGGGGCATTCATCCATTTCAAGCACAATACCGTCCTACCACATAAGTTAGGTAATGGTCCGACCACGGTCACGTGCCTCCCTCAAGAACTATGCCAAAAGTCGCCAAGCTTGGCGACTTTTGGTGTATGTGTGTGCATATTTAACTCTCAAATCTCAAAAACTATTATGAAATTTCATATATAAGAATGTTGTAACATCTAGTTGTGCATCTCGATTTTTGGTTCCAATCTACTGGAGAGTTTATTTACAGGACCACCGAAAAGAATTTCAGTACCTTAATGTCTATGGACATCTTCAATATAATACAACTGTAGACAGTCATTGTTTGGTACATGCCCAAAATCTCGCCGTCTGTCCTCGACCTTGGCGAGTTTTGGCGAAATATCGCCAAATTTGGCGATAGTCAGTCATTTGGTCCATGCCCAAAGTATCGCCATTTGTTATCGTTTTTGGCGAGTTTTGGCGGAATATCGCCAAATTTGGCGATAATCTGTCATTGTTTGGTTCATGCTTAAAATCTCGCCAAATGTCGTCGACATTGACGAGTTTCGCCGAAATATCGCCAAATTTGGCGCCAAAAATTATTTCCTATTTTGTATAACTCTAAAACTTTAACCCGTAGATTTTTTAACTTTGTATTTAGAACTATTGTAATATCTAACTGTTTTCAATATCTTTTTTGACAGCAATCGACTGAGAATTTATTTACATGGTGAGCCAAATGACTTTGAATACATTGAGGTGTATAGATGCATTCAATTCATTGAAAGTCTGTGGTCAATGACTACTTTGGCTATCCCCAAAATCTCGCTGACTATCTCAAGTTTGTCGGCTTTTGGTGAAATATCGCCAAATAAAGTGTCAGAAGGAAATCTTTCAAATTGAACTCAGCTTGGTGATATCGAAATATTTGGTTAGAAATCGCTAAACCTTACTATTATTGATATTTTATCTCTTTCAAACAAATAAATTTAGAGGAAGTGCATCGAAAATATTTTTGATCTAATGGACGTGCAAGGAAGTCATGTGTTGGACACATCAGATTTTTTGTGATAGGAAATCGACTTTCCGAAGTTTCTTGAATTAACTTACAATTTAAAAAAGATTATTGACTACTGGAACCTAGGGAACTAGCTTACAGTTTTGAAAAATAGGTTTTTTTTAAAAAGCATAGATCATAAGACATAAGATCGCTATAATAATTTTAAAAATAAATTCCAAAAATTTTTATTGAAATTATTCTACACAAAACATATCATACACATAATTTACAAAAGAAGTATTTTCGTTGAGTTTTGCAGCAGCATCTTCAAACATCTTATTTTATGAGCAGCTTCTAGGGAAAAAAAAGAAAATTTTTAGAACTTAATTTACACAAAGAATAGGAAATGCAGAGTAAGTCTGCTTCATATGTTTTTTAAAATAATTTCTATATCAGGGATTTCCAACCTTTATATTACTTCAACTACCTAGAAAACGTTTTTTTTTTCTGAATAAACCCCTACGTTTTCTCCAACACATCGGTATCTCGAAAAATTTTCCCAATGCACTTCACAAAGACAGCAAAACATTAGGTGAAAGAAATTTTTCATGTGTCCGGCAGTAGAACAGTTGGTTAAGCTCGGCTCCCATTGGAACTCCGAAAGAGAAGCAGCACCTGCTTGGCCAGTGCCTAGAAGGGTAAACTTCTTTCTCGATTGAGCCTGATGTAAACCGTGTACGCTGTAGGGAATTAATGCATGAAAAATGTGTT
Source organism: Cheiracanthium punctorium (assembly GCA_038373885.1). Taxonomy (NCBI): domain Eukaryota; kingdom Metazoa; phylum Arthropoda; class Arachnida; order Araneae; family Cheiracanthiidae; genus Cheiracanthium; species Cheiracanthium punctorium. The sequence continues at coordinate 526,452 of JAWZYV010011610.1, forward strand.
ATGAGTTCAATGTTTTCCATGTTCAATCCATATCTCTCTTTGGGGTACCAATCCAGCTCTTAGGTCATCCAGCCGTCATCTGAAATTGGTTCAAAATTTAGGAGGGAGACCCGGGATAAGTCGGTATTCCCCTCACTGGGGATCAGCAAAAAGGAAGCTGCCCAATTAAGGCCATTTTCGTTTTATATAAAGGATCTGATCCCGCTCTGCAGTTGGCAGAGGGTTTCGATTTCGAAGCAACAATAACAATTTTCATGTTCTGCGTTTGCAGAATTTACCATGATTCAGACTGCGGGATGCAGAAAATGACCAGAAAGACGGATTTTTACATATCCCTTCTTTTTTCAACTTTTGAACCCTCAGAATTCTTATTTCATGTCAGTTTGTTTGTTTGAGTTGTGATGGCAACGCTAAGGGTGGGCGATCAACCTGGGATGAGGGGTTATCTTAAAATGTAATTTTTAAAAATATTATTCCCAAATTGTGTACATCACCTCATTAGTGTATGGGAATGCTTTTGTACGAGGGTCATATAAAAATGTAGAAAGTGTAACTTTTTGAAAATTAACGAGAGGAATTTTTTTAACGGAGTCTTACTTCCGACCTCATTTTGAACACTTTTCTCAATTTACGCTGTCCACTTATCTCTAAAGAATTAAAGCCCGTTACCACCTTTTTGGGACACCCTGAATCAGTCTGGTTTATAATATCCACAGGTTCTGAAAACATCATTAACCAGTGTTCTGCTTTAAAAAAAAAAAAAAAAAAACAGTGGTCTGCTTTAAAAAAGAAAAAAAACACTGTATTTACGCATACTATTTCTAAGCTAATCTAAATTCATCAACGAGGGTTTCGAAGTTTAAAAAGCGAAACAAAACAGTCGTTTGAATATCAAATCAATGCTGTACAGCTTCTCATTTCCATAACCCTAAGAATCTGCGCTTTATGCCTTTGGAAACTATCTTGGCGAGTAATCGCATCATTTGGATTTTTTCTTTTTTTTTATGGTTAACGGATGCAAATAATCGGTAATTATTTTACCGTCGATAATTCACGCCAACAAGTTTTTTTCGCCAAAGGATTGCAATGCACTACATTGTAACAATGAATCTGACGTATTCCACACGCACACGAAATCGCTCTTTTTGGCTGACTGACTGTAAAATACATTAGTACCAAATAAGCTTATTTTGGTCGGAAGTATGATTTTTTTATTAGATTCAATGAAGAATTTACCCGTATATTTTAAAACTAAAAAGCGATTAACTGCATGAACTAGTGTAAAAACACACTGTCCGCCGTGTAAAGATATGAAATAGATACTAATAAAAAATAGTGTTATTCCATTAGTGTTATGCAACAGTATCAAAAGAGAAAAAAATAATTACAGAGATTTGAACTTATACTTTATTTATATTAGACTAATACTATATTAAAAATGTCAAAAATTTGTTACAAATGATAGTTATACGTACCAATATAGACTAATCACCACCAAAAAACTTCTTCAGTTTTTTTTTCGTCTCCTATTCTTATGAAAACAAACATGGCGCCTGCCGGTAGATACTCGGATGTTGCCATCGCTCGACTATTGCATGAACAGAGCGCATGCGCCAATCTTCATCGGCTGAATGCCGCTCGGCCGTTATGCGGGCCGAAATTTCTTTTCAGTTCAGCGTATTTTCATCAAGTTTAGGCATATGGCCCGATAACTCAGGCCGGATATGGTTCCGAGCATCGTTTTATGGGTACCGGACCGATCAGTGTCTGACGCACACATAACAATCATCGTTTTTAGATGGAATTCCGTGTCTGGGCCGAGTACCGAATTTTGCTGAGCGATGAGTTGCGATGAATGCCGGTGGTTGGCCGAGCAGAAACTGGGAATTGTTGCTTGTAGGGAGTGGTCCGAAATGGAAGATCTTATTCCTTCTCCCGCCGCCTGCGAGGTTCGGTCGGTGATAAAGTTCTTGAATGCACAGACGTGCCATTCAAAACAAGAGGCGTGTAATGCTTACTGCAGGTGTTGTGCTCCTCCATGACAATGCTCTTCCACATACGGCTCGACGCACAGCAGCTGTTTTAACGGAATTTTTTGCTGGGAGGTGTTTGATCATCCACCCTATAACCCTGATCTTGCTCCCAGCGATTTTCACGTTTTCTTGCACCTCAAGAAATTCCTGTCCTCCGGTGAGCGTTTTGGCCACGACGAAGAGCTGAAGACGTCTGCCACACGCTGGTTCCATTCACAGGCGGCAGAGTTCTACGACAGAGGGATACAAAAGTTGATCTCACGATACAACAAGTGTCTCAATTCTGGTGGTGGCTATGTTGAAAAATAGCTGAAACATTGCTGTACTTGTCGCCAATAAATATGTTCCTGGAAGTGTGAGTTCTTTTTTTTTTTTTTTTTTCAATAGAGAAACTTACTTTCTGCATGCCCCTCAGGACAGAAGTTGTGCTTCAAATGACACGTGGACGAGTGTTCGACGATGGAATGCTTTCGATTTTAACCGGATGCTTGCTCTATCTCCGAATATAGTGCAAAGGAACACTGCCATGTGTTGTAAAAGTGCATATCTTTCTTTATTTTCATTAATATTTTATATACTTTTTTAAAGAATAGAACTTAAATATTTTAATCATTTTGGGGCCCCTAAAACCAAGGGCCCTTGGACGAGGCCAGGTCTAGTTGGCCACAGGCCCTGAATAATGTAGCACATTTATATTATTATATCTCCGTTTAAGATGTTTTTATCGTTAATGTGTACTGATTATTAAAAATATAATTTCTATAGCTAGTACAAAAAATTATTCTAGATTACCCGAACTTATTTTAAAGCATGTAAAGTATACGGCATAGATCACTGCAATAAAAAATTGGCCCTGGATGTCGCAGAAAATATTTTTGATCCAGACTTCCTCGCTTTCCTAAAAGTCCTCCCGCGACCTTGGCTTTTTGACTTACAAAGAGTGCTTAGGTAATGCTGAAATCGGAAATGCATAATAATACAACTATACAAGTCCAGTGGCGTAGCCAGAAATTTTTCACGGGGGGGTTACGACTACTGCAACTCACGTGTATGTATACGCGTGTGTGATAAGGGAGTGAAGAATGTACATTTTGCATGGCAAAAAGTTCCTCATGGGGGGGGGTGTCCCCCCTATACCAGCCCCCCGCTTGGCTACCCACTGTACAAGGAAGATTTTTGCAGCTATCAATTGTTTGGCTCACTATAATGTGTAGATTGCAGCTTTCCCTTTAGAGCCTAGAAAAATTTTAGAAAATATTTTTCGATTAGCTATGAGTGGTGCTTCTGATTGAATTTTGTTTTAATTATTCAAATAAGCTCCAAATTACTTTGTTCCGAACAAAAAAGTATTAACAGCAATTCGAAGTCTAACTCTTTTTTTTCCGGTGAAGCGGGGTGGGGGGAGGTAAATTTTTTTGTTATTGTGCAAACTAATAACAGCGTTTCACCAGACAAGAGGAGACTTGTGACTTCAAGAATTGTTAAGTCAAGCTTAAGCACTCGTATCCGGCGATAAAGGATCGTTACTACGAGTCAGGCCAATGTCACTGTAATCCGTGCTTAAGTTCACTGAAACTATCATTCAAGCTTGGATTTGACGTTTTCCGAACGTGCAAGATCTGTAACGTCCTTCAGTGGACTGGATCTATCTTAAATAATCTAAAGCAGGACACGAAATCCTGAAGAGTTGAAGTAAAGTATTACCTGGATCCGTGTCCATTCTATAAATCTCAACATATATCACAAGCTAGAGCGTTCTTTATGTGAGAACATATCCGCAATTTCAACATTGCTTGAAACAAACAGATCACGCAAACACAGCAACGAATTTCAACTCAACCCAGTATCCATAAACAAAACTCTTTGAGCGTCCCCCCCCCCCTCCTCAAATAATCAATTCTATCTACACTTGAAGAAGTCACGCCACTTGCTGAAAATAGAAAAACAATATGTTGGTTAAGAGAAGCGAAATTGAAAACAATTTCTTAGCACGTGCCCGTTTGATATATCTTCCCGTCACACACCCTTTCACTGCTATTTGCGAAAATGACAGCTTAACGGACGGTCTAATGCGCCGAAAACTTCTGATCTAGTGGCCTTTTTCTGCAGTAGGTCACGTCAATAAGCGATTAAAGAAGGAAGAATTGGACAAGGGATCCTCAACAAGCGGTAAAAATCAATCCTGTTTCTGCAGCATTGTTGACATTCTTCGTAGCAATTATTGCCAGGAGAAACAAAATCTTACCAAGGCTCTAACTTTTTTTTTTTCTGGAAACACCAAACAGTCTTTTGTCTCAGTTTCAGCAATATACAGGGTTGTGCCAAAAAGATGTTAACATGTTTTACATCTTTAACTATTTGAGATAAGTGGGCCGTGTAGATTGGAAAAAAAATGTTCAAAATAAGGTAGATAAAGTGCTACGTTAACCCTTTGAGACGCAACCCTTTCCAAATTGCTGAAAAAAGGGCAGCCGTTGCCATCGCTCGACTTATCTACCAGCAAGATGGCGGACGATCGAAACGTTCATCGCGTGACACAGATGTAGAGACCCCTTTTTTGACGACGGCTGGTTGTGCCCGGCACAACCAGCTGGCGGCCGATTAATGGGGTCCCCCTTTCTTTTCCTCAGATTGTACATTTCCCATACATTAAAAAAAAAAATGTGTTTTCATAACATTTTTTTTTGGATAATTTACTGATTAGAAAATTAAACGATATGTGAAAAAAAAAGAGGGGAAAATTTCTCTAAAACTGGTAAGTTATGAGCTTAAAAAAATTGTGAAAGTACATTAGTTTTATGAAAATGTGCAAAATTACTTTGCGCAAAGCTGATAATATCAAAGCAGTCAGGTAACAAAGAACATTAAAAAATCTGGTGTTAAAAGACGAGATAAATAGAACTTTGTATAAAAACGCACACATTAAAAAAGTACTAATCAGACAGATTTTTTGTCGGTTTGATCAGTACCTTTTATGTGTTATATTATAATAACGAAGTTTTATTTATCCCAAGGTAAACTTTAATTTAACCCTTTGAGGCGCAACCCTTTCCCAATGCTGAAAAAGGGCCAGCCGTTGCCATTGCTCAACGTAACTACCAGCAAGATGGAGGACGATCGAAACGTTCATCGCGTGCCACAGATCTAGAGACCCTTTTTTGATGACAGCTGGCTGTGCCGTCAAAAAAGGGTCTCTAGATCTGTCCCTAGTAGCACAACTAGTTCAAAAAACGTTCAAATTACGTTGGAAACACGTTTTTTGACGTTGAAAAACGTGTTTTAAACGTCTTTTGGACTAATTGTGCTACTAGGGGTGGCACGCGATGAACGTTTCGATCATCCGCCATCCTGCTAGTAGTTAAGTCGAGCGATGGCAACGGCTGCCCTTTTTTCCAGCATTGGGCAATCTCTCCAGCTGTTCTCGCATTCTTCTATTTTTCAACAGATGTCAGTGCTGTTAAAAAATAATCGTGACCATTTTTTACGGGAAATGACAGTGCTAAAAAGTAAAGGATTCTCGTGGAGCTATGCCATCCGAAACTATTTTTATAGAAATAAAATCTGTTCTTCGTGACTGGCAACACTCAAAACGTCAGAGTTTGGTTTTCCTAGAGCGGGAACACTGCGCGGTAAAGGGTTAACAAGAAAATTCAAAATTACTGGCGGTCGAAGGTGATCGTAAAAACGGTCGAACTTTTTATTTATGTGTGTTGTTTTACTAAGTTCTTATTTAAATTCCATTTGTTAATTAGTTTAAATTTCGGAGTTTTGTCTATTGCGAGCCCTAACTTATCTCCAATGTGAGTTTCATGGCAACTAATTTATAAAAAAATATAAAACTTAAATTGTGGAAGGATGAGATGAAGAAAAATAAGGATGAAAAATACACCTGTAAACTAGCTAAGTACCTCAATTAATCCTTAAAATAAAAAATTACGGATTAAAAGCAACACGACAGCAAATTAACGGATACATGCTCTGTCTCACGTACACACATGGGGAAAAAAAAGATTGATATAAATGAGAGGATAGATGAAAAAAAGTAGCTTTTAGGATGAAAACGGAAATAGAAATCTGAATGCAGAACCAGACTCGTAAAAAAAGGCAATGTGACAAACTACTACGCTACAAGCGGCACTGACTTAAAAGAAAAAAAAACGAATACAGAAATAAACAAAGATAGATAATTCTTCTAGTTTTGTAAAAGACCTCGTCTGTGCTTGTTTTATTGTGCGAAACAAAAACTCTGAGTGGGATCTGTTTTTAAATGAGAAAATAATAACCAAAAATAAATAAAACTGAATGAAAATTTATGAGATAGAATAAAAACCTCTTTTTAGAAAAGGAAAAAAAAAATAATAATCTCTTAAAATTTGGAAGAGAAGGGAGATCAGTTTACGGAAAGGAAGTCCGAGAGATGATAAATATTTTATGATAGAAGGAAAGGCGTATTAAGAAAAGTAGTAATTTTAAAACATAAATTGTTTCACACACGAGTGAGTTTTAATTATTCATGTTGATAAACGAAAGGATAAAAAATATTTCCTGCAGTGGAAATCCAGAAAAGAGATGCTAAATTTGAAATAGATACGAATGGGTCATCATTGGAAAAACCAAATAGGTTATGATGTTTCCACACACAGTCAAAAACAGTGTTTTAATATAGGTTTTTTTTGTTTTGTATCGATATGCTTATAAAATGAAAGTGTTACATATTTGAAGCCAAATCACTGTAAGTATACCCAAAAATGTCTTGAAAATCCACTTATTTATGTGTTGTATACTTTTTATTTATTCTTGAAAAACTGTGGCTTTTCAGATTTTAAGCGATATTTTAAAAAGGTTTTTTTTTTTCCTTTCCTTTTCTTTTTTTTTTAAATGAGCGATTTACATGTGGCTTAGACAAATTTTAAGATATCTAAACATGTAAAAGTATGTGCTATAGGTTGTTAAGAAAAATATCGGTACGAGGAATTTCTAAATCTTAGCCGGCCTAGACAGGAAAACTTAAAATTCGTAAGTTATTAGTTGAAATAAATAAAGAGTTCAAAGCTTAAAATTTTAATGTTTTTTTCCTCAAGCATAATTTTATTTTGTAAAATTAAAATTATATATTCTTCATCATTCTGTTTTTAAAACAGCGTTACAAGTTTTATCTGCATTTTGTTTCATAATACAATGTTTCGTATTAAGTACATTGATTTGTATTTTTGTTTTATAGCTAAATAAAGTACTAATCATACTGAAAAGCAGACCCGAACTGGCCAGGTCGGCTGGTCCATGATCGCCGATGGCCCCCTTAAAATGGACACACTACTTTATAATTAGCGTAATTTGATATATAATATCAGAGTAACTGGATTATTTATTTCCCAGTAATCTTACGTCTTTACGCAGTGGCGCAGCGGAGAAACCCAGGAACCCCGCCAAAGAGTCAGGGCCCGAAAAGTTCTAAAATAGTTAAATTCCGTTTTTAGGCACGTAAGACTAATTCCCAAATATTACATAGTCTAATATTGTTGCCCCTTTTCCATGTCTAGCTGAGGGCCCCCCAAAGGAGCCAGTCTGGGCCTGCTGAAAAGTCTAGTTTATAAGCGGGATTTTCTTGCAATGTATTAATCTTTAGTCATAAACCTTTATTTATTGATGTAGGTAAAATATTTTAGTGAATTCACTTGATTAAAGCGTGGAAAATTTATTTTGATACTGTTTCCGATTAAATAATCTTTCGTAGCCTCACCATGGCGCAGGGGTTATGTCACTGGAAATGGTAGACGGCCGAAGTCTGAAGGTCCCGGGTTCAGGTCCCACCGCGCGTCCGTCGACTTAACCGTTCGGAGTTTCAGTGGTTTTCTCCGAAATCTAGAGTGAATACGGGTTAGGACCGCTTAGAAAGACCCACACGGAGGCCTGTGTGCCGTTGGCAGTTTGTAACGCTTTTAGCGATTGTAAAAGTTTTATTTTGTAGTAAATAAATAAGCCGGGGGGGGGGATCTGGTGGGCGTAAACCGCTATCGCGGTCGCTCTCCCCCTTTATCTCAGGTGAACTCCCCACGGAGGGCACCCCCCCCCTTGTGTTGTCCTTCTGACGAGGATCTATAAGCGGACTTCGAGCAAAGCATGCAAATCCGATAAACGTGTAACAACAACCTTTCGTAGTTTTTCAAGTAATGAAATCATCTTTGAAAGTTTTTCTTAGCTTTGCTTAAAATATATATTTTTATAAAACTGAGAGGTTTTATATGATCTTTTAAAAGTTGAATGCAAAAGTTTACTTGCCACTTACCACTTTCTTTTGCTCGCCACATTGTGTCCAAAAATTAAGCACAGTTTTTATACATAATTCTGTATTCAAATCGATCACGTTAAATCAATTGAATTCATCGTGGTGCTGCAACAATAACGCTGAACACCATTTATTTCGAATTGGAAGCTAACTTTTTGCTGTTCGTTCTTCAAAATACATAGAATACAAATTTACTATAGCGATTTCGCGATTGGTGTAATATCCAGCTGTGTCGAAATTGTTACGTAGTCCAGGACCGATCTAATAAAATTCAATGTTGAAATTTAATTTCTCTTTCAGTCGAAGGGAATGAGGGTGATTCTGATGAGGACGTGGAAACAGGCTGTGTCCCCTCTCCAAATAGTCAAAAAGCATCTGCAGCCATTGTAATCGTGCAGCAGCATCTTGAAAGTAGAAACAACGTAGACGGAACCCTATTAGTGTCTGTACAAAAGATAAACGATTTGATAAACGGACAACTCCGTGAAAAACAACCAAAATTAACCAATTTTTTTTTTTTTTTTTTTTTTCAGAAAGTAGGGTAAGTCTTGCAAGTGTACTTACGTTATGTACAGTATGTAAGTACAGTTTCTTATAGTACTAGTAGCAGTTATGATTAATGTAATAATAAGAAGTTAGTGAAAAAACGTTGTTGTTGTATGTAGTATTATGCAGTATAAGTCCAGAGTGTATGTATGTGTTTATTTTTACGACTTAAAGATTATCCGACTAGTCGAACTTATGATGAGTCAAAGTTTGTCGTCGGTTTCCAGGAATTCGACTTCCTTTCCACAAAATCACTGCATTATCAGTTTTAGATTATCAGGAAAAACGGGTTTGTGACATTAATTTTGTACACCAGTGTAATCTCTTGTTTTGGGTGAAGAAGCATTATTAATTTTTTCAACACCATTTGTTTGTTTTTAAAGCTGTTCAAAAGTTCTGTGATACCTACAGATTTTTAAAAGGGAACGGCCTTAATTAATGCCCAGTTGCCCAAAAATTAAGGAAATATTGAGGGAAAGCGTTTCCGAATCTTCATATCCCCGTGGATGATGACAACGTTAGATCCGTCAGATTGCTGATTTCTGATGGTACCCCATACTGACAACGTTACATCTGTCAGATCGCTGATTTCTGAGGGTATAGAAACACAAAAGTGAGAAGGAGGAGAAAAAAGAAAGCCATATTAGTTGGGAAAACAAGGCTTCGATATCGTGCTCAGAACTTGTTTAACCCTTTGAGGCGCAACCCTTTCCCAATGCTGAAAAAAGGGCAGCCGTTGCCATTGCTCGACTTAACTACCAGCAAGATGGCGGATGATCGAAACGTTCATCGCGTGCCACAGATCTGGAGACAGCCAGCTGCGTCAAAAAAGGGTCTCCAGATCTGTGGCACGCGATGAACGTTTCGATCATCCGCCATCTTGCTGGTAGTTAAGTCGAGCAATGGCAACGGCTGCCCTTTTTCATCATTGGGCAATCTAGCCAGCTGTTCTCGCATTCTTCCATTTTTCAGCAGATGTCAGTGCTGTTAAAAATAATCGTGACAATTTTTTGACGTGACAAATGACGCGCTAAAAAGTAAAGGATTCTCGTGAAGCTATGTCACCCGCAACTATTTTTATAGAAATCCAATCTATTCTTCGTGACTGGCAACAGTCAAAACGTCAGAGTTTGGTGTTCCCAGAGCGGGAACACTCCGCCTTAAAGGATTAAAAAGCGAAACGCCGGAATAGGTATGAATGGAGTCCAACAGCAGATTGCGAAGCCGATTTTCGAAAGATCATTCACCTTGAAATTCGAATGGAAGCCAATTTGCACAGAATCTCTACTGCTTGGAAAAAGTAACCCTCGTCCGGTCATGTACACGGTCTCTGATTTACGTTTGTCCATTTTTTTTTTCTTCGCGTGTTTCTCAAGGTTTTCTTTAAACGGTTGCTGGGTGGTGTGATGGTGTTCTTCTTTTCTTTTATGCTCGTCTTTGCATTTTTCTCCGTCCTTTGAAAAAGGAAAGGAGTGCGCTCTCATCTCGCAAACGAACTGACCTCGATTTCAACCCTCCTCCTCTTCAAAAAAGCATTTTAAAGTGGCACGCGCGAAATTTCTAGGTGTCGACATGATTTCTTTTTCGAAACAAATTGATACTTTGTGAAAAGTGCCTTGTTTTCTCTGTTTGAAGAATGGAAGTGTTCCGGCAGCACCGCAGAGGAGGATGAGTTGACCTGTGCTTGTTGCAGAAAAATTCTATTTAAAAGAGGGTCAGGACATGCTTAATATGAGTATCTGTGTATCTGTAATATTAAGCAGAAAATCAGCAGAAAAGTAGTTTAGTTTGTTTATTTGTGCCATGTACAAATCAGTGGCGGATTCAGAAATGCTGAACCCTTTAACGCTCGGTGTCCTCGCCGTGAGGACACAATTCTGACATTGACTGTTTTGTTTTACACAAAAATAAATTTGATTTCAATAAAATACTTAAGGAGGACATAGTCACACGAGAATCATTTTCTACAGAGTACATAACTTCCCGTAAAAATGAAAATGATCGATTATTTGTAAAATGGATGTCAGAATTACTTTTATCAGTACCGGCAACTACTGAGAACTGGAGAATGTGGTGAAAATATACATCGATATAGAAGAAAAACTAGATGGAGTGCCCAATGCCGAAAAAGTGCAGCCGTTGCCATCGCTCTATGTAACTACCAGCAACATGGCGGTCGATCGAATCACCAATCGAAAGCCACAGAGCTAAAAAACATATTTGGCACAGCTGGCTGTGCGGCCGCAACACAACCATCCAAGTGTGATGATTTTGGCCTTAAAAGAAAGCCAATCTAACAACCTTGGTTTGACGACTTACCAGTGTAACGTATCTTACGTAATATTAAAATAATAAACAAAATTAAAATAATAAACTAAAATAATATTAAAATAATAAACAAAAGTTTTTCATTTGGCCTTAAAAAAGCGCCAATTTGGAAACCTTAATTATGTCCAAATGCCTCCTTACCTCACAGCCCTAACGAGTCAAGTCCTTGAACGCCCTTTGAGGCTTTTTCAAGGGGCTGAAAGCTTGGATGTGGATTTCCTTTTTTATAGACGATAATGCGTGGCCACAAAAAATTCACATTGATGATGATCTTCTTTAAGAAGAGAATATTCGCCGTATTAAAGGACTCGCGTAGATTTTGGATGTCAATACTTATAGAAGATGTTTGGGATGGTCTAGGAAGAGCCACTGAACGATTTCTGCTTCCCTGAAAGGACGTAGAAATTCCAGGCGTTGAAAACCTCTCTTTTGGAAGGGTGGGTTTTACTGGCGCAAGCGTTAGAATGAAACATGTAAAATTCGAATTTGTAACACTGCTCTGTTTTAGAATAAAACTGATTAATATAAAAGCTCAAAAAAAATATCGTGGCTGATTTCCTTACGAAGCCTCCAGTAAAAAATAAACTAAACAATGTTTTATGCTATATTTAAAACTTTCATGGACTTTAAAAATACTACAACATGCCCAAAGGAGTCGCTTGTTGACGTGAATTTAGTTTCGGACATGAAAAAAAGAACGTACCACTTTTACATTCTAGTTTATGCGTAAATATGTTTGCAGTTTCTTCTGAGAGATAATAAGAGGACGAAGTGGTTTGTAAAACAAGAGGGTAGTGATAATGCAGTCATCAAGTGCGTATATTTAGGGCAGAGTATGGCTTTGAGTTCATTTTAGAGGGGTTTTTTTTTTCTTTATGTAGTATGAGATTTGAGATTATTTCTCTAAGAGTTTGCGTTTAATGTCAATTTAAAACTTTTAAAATTTATTGCAACATGAAATAAATGTAAATACTGTTTGTGTGTCATAGTCACTGTAAATAAACGTTTTGTGGATATTGTCTTATATTCGATGGCTACACAGTGACCGGACAGCAGTTACTGAGTGGCGTGTTTCACTGTGCTCGAATGGCGTTATCCAACTTTTTAAGGGACGTGCACAGCTGCGGAAAAAAAAGTCCCACTTGTACTTTTTTCGCCCGTCGTTTGTCGTACAGCAAAGTTACAGATACCAATCGTTTACGATTGACGTACACTTTAATTTGCTATGCATAAAAATTGCATAAGGGGCCATCTACTTATTAAAATTCGCACCAACTTTTTTTTCTCTCAATAGCAACCCCTAGATTTCACTTCATATTTCAAAATTTTAGCTCATTTTAACCCCGGACACAAATTTTCAATAAATTTGGACAGAAAATGAGTGAGTTATGAGCACCCAAACTCCCCCTCCCCCTATGTTAAAATATTTTTTCATACTTCAATTCATATCTCATATAATATTGGTAGTAAGAAGCTGATTTTTATTCGTACTATTAGAACTAAACGACCCAAACATAATTTAATGTTATTATGATTTTTAATAAATTATTAATATGAACTATGAATTATTAAATTAATATTCAAAAAAATTATGAATAGCGACCTAGCCAAATTTCGATGGAAATAGATGCAGAAATTAATATTACATGGCTGAGCAAAATTTCAAATTTTTACGTTCAGTAGTTTAATTTATATTAAATAAAATGTGTTATTTCCATGAGTTAAGGGACCATATATAAATTTATTAATTGAAAATTTTTTGAAAATTGCATAAAATAAACGTAAATTAGATTTATTTTGTGCAAAAACACAGTAAAAGATACCAGTATTAAAAATATCAAATTTTGAAGCAAATAAATTAGAGGTTTTTACAGTTTGTTAGGGATTCTATAAAGCGTGTATTGTTGCGTCCGCTACCATATTCCCCCAAATAAAATATTTTCCAGCTATAGAATTAGATGCAGTAGATGTATGTCTTCTAATACAAAGTCCTATTTCTGAAAAACTAACATCCTCAACTTTCCAGGCGCGAATGTGAACATTTTTAATATCGGAAACATTAGGTCTTTGGACCTCCCACTTTATCAAGGATTCAAAATCTCGTTTTTCTGTCTAAATTTTCATTTAACTATAAATTAAAATACCGCCAAAAGTCTTAAGAATATTGCATATTGCAGACGATAGTATTAAATGAACAAAGTGAAATAACAAACACAGTGATAATATTGGGTCGGCAAAAAAGTAATTGCGTTTTTTACATGAAATTCAAACAAATAAATTTTCTATCAGGAAATCATTCTTCAAGTTCAACCATAGCTGAGTAATATTCAAGCTTGTAGTCAGAAGAGCAGAGAGCAGCCTGCCAACATTTCACCTGACTAAGAGAACCATCAACGGAAATACTCAGTGGTGGGAAAAACTACTTTTTTTTTGTAGCGCGCTACAACTACCGCTACTTTTCGAAAAATGTAGTTAACTACAACTACAACTACTTTTTGACAAATGTAGTTAGCTACACTACTTTTGAAATGTAGTCGCTACTTCGCTACTTTTTCGCTACTTTTAAGAGACAAATTTTGCTAACAGATTCAATTTGCATTACATTCATATTTAAGGATATTTATATACTAATTAGAGAAAACTATCGATATCGAAAGCCTTGGTTTTCTACTCGCGTCCAGCGTGATTAATGACCTCAGCGGGTGTCTCTCGCGTCCAAAGAACGCGTTTATTAAAAGGTGGTTTCCTTGGAGCGTTGAGCGCCGCAGATTTGGTGGACGCACGAAAGACCCCGGGCACCTTTTCGCCTTTAATTAGAAAAAACTATTGCTCTAATAAACAACTACCAGGCGAGTATTTGAGCAGGGGGAGGCGGGCCCCCTCCGAAAATGTAAAGCAATTATTAAAAAGGAGCTATTTTGAAACATTTCTTTTAACTTTAGAACAATAAAGTTTAAAATACCGAATCGTCCCCCTCCCCCCGAAATGGAAGCCTATATATACGCTACTGGCAACTACTGCTAATTATTGAAGTATTGCTGAAACTAATTAAGTTTTAATACCTCTATGATAAAAATAAATTGGGAAAGTGAGCTCTGAAAGCATGAGAAAAATCATAAGAACTAAAAAAGTTTTTAAAAATATAATAATAAAATGGATGTCTGAACGGGAAAAAAAGTCCCGTTTTGAGACCCCTTTCATGTTGTACAAACATTCTAGTTTCTTGAGCACAAATCAAAATTAATGAGTATAAAAGCCTTTTTTCATGACTTACCAAATTAGTGATTTATGACGAATGACCCGTGTGAACCATGTAATATTGTATAATTGTTTTAATTGAAAACATCACATATGATATGCATATTATAAAATAATGAAAACAATTACTAATTAAATTCATGATATATCTATTTAAAACATTGCATTAAAAAAATCCTCTATATATGTTAAAGAAATTTTAAAAGTTATTATCATCAACACAACTTTGTGTTAGGTATAAAAGAATTTTATAGAATTATATTGTTATTTTAAGGCTAAGAGAGAGATAAGTCTCTAAGGATTTTACAAACTATTAATTATTAATAGAAATTCTCATATTTTCGTATTAAATTCTGAAAATTATTACACAAAAAACCTAATAATTTAAATATAATAGACACTTTAAAATTTTAACGAAAGAAAGAATTTCAACATATTCATGGAAGACTGCCATGCCTCTAGTATAAAATAAAAACCACATAAATTTATTCAAAAACATGTTTATTAAATTTTAACAAGAGCTGGATCTCAAAATTGTTATCCGCCAAACATGATCGTCGAAGAGAAAATGCGTCCGATGCAATCGAAAACAATCTTTGTACAGATGCACTGGACGGCACGCCAGTGTTAGTTTCTTTGAAGGCTTCTTTCATATACGTGTACGAAAGCGAAGGTAGGGGTTTAATTGGCTCTGACAAGAACCTTGTAAGTTCTTCCTCGTAACTATTTCGAGTGCATGCGAAAGAGAAATTAAAAAAACCAGAAAAGTCATCATCCATGGGCTGATCCTCGATACTGATATCTGAAGTTGTCGGAAACATATTCTGGAGGTATTCCTCCATCCATTTTTTTTGGCTTCGGTCTTCCTCTCCTCCTCAATCCAGAATAGTTTGAATCTGGGATGGAAACAAGCTGAGAGAACAGTTTCTCTGTCCCACAGCAAATGACTAAATCTCGTTTCCACCTGACAACTGAAGATTTTGCGCCCCCTCCTATTTTTTAAAAATGCAACTAGGTAGCTTTCATATACCATTTAGCGCTCATATACCATTTTCTTTTCTTCATCATAATATTTAAAAATATGCTAACTAATGGATATAAATTTTCAATAACGCCTTTAATTTCTATTTTATTGATCTAGTCTTAGAAACCATTATCATTGTGTTAGAAAGAAGAACAGAAAATAAGTCTCGAAGCCTTTTTATTGTTACACAATTATGATATAGATAAAGGAAATTTAGCTTAATAAAAATTATTATTGCAGCATATATAAATTTAATATACAATAAATGGAGAGATTTGCGAGGCCTTTATTTTTCAGGGGCTCACGGGCCCACACGCCTGTGTGATAATGAGACTCTCGAGGCCCCATCAAAATAACCTCTGTTCAACTTTGGACCTCTCTTAAGCCCTGGTTTCCTGGAGGCGGCCGGCGTCCAGCGACCAGAGTGATTAATGACCTCAGCGGTGCCTCTCGCGTCCAAAGAACGCGTTTGTTAAAAGTGGTTTGCTACTCGCGAAAGCGGCGGGAGGGGACGCTCGGCGATCGCCGCTTCCGTCCAGATGTGGTGGACGCTCGGCGAACGCCGCTGCCCGTGGAGAATTCGTGGACGCACAAAAGAAATACACACCATCCAATGTACCTTGGATTTTAACGAATTCACATTAAATGAGTAT
The DNA here is from genome assembly GCA_038373885.1 of Cheiracanthium punctorium. Classification (NCBI taxonomy): domain Eukaryota; kingdom Metazoa; phylum Arthropoda; class Arachnida; order Araneae; family Cheiracanthiidae; genus Cheiracanthium; species Cheiracanthium punctorium. The sequence goes on from JAWZYV010011610.1 coordinate 542,580, forward strand.
TAATAAGTAGTTATTTATTGTGAATGGAGAATATAAGTACTAATTAATGCTTGATTAAACAGAACTTAGCAGTCGCATATTTTCATAAATCACATTTTTTTTTTTCATAATTATATACTCAACGATACAAAAGAATAAAAAAATATATTTACATGTTACAAATGTATATACTGTTTGCTATTACACACATGCATTGAATGAGATATGAAAAATATCAAAATACATTTTGTACGTTCTTTTTTCTAAACAAATAAGGTTTAATTCATCATTAAGTATTAATTTTGTATTTAAAGGGACTTTGTACCTGAAATATACTAAAAAACGAATTTTCGATTGTGTCTAGAAATCCCCTGTGATTCTTTATTGTGTTTAGGTAAACAAATTTTTTAAAAACATCCTATTTTACTTTTTGTTTCTTGATTCAATCCAGTGCCGCAACCTGGGTTTACGAGTTCCAGGGGCGAGAGTGAATCTAGGGGCCCTTTTCATGTTATATTTGGTAAAAACGAAAATAAATTAGCACGTTTCATACATTTGTATGTACTCAAAGTCAGAATTAAACGCTTTTAGATAATAACAGATATAACATGTAAGTATGTAGTCAGTACAAAAAAGAAAAAAAAAATCAAAAGAAATCGTCGTCTTTTAGATGCCTTTGAACTAAAATATTAAAAGTTCCTTCATCCTCTCTTTTTTTAAATATTTCATGGGTATCTTTTCTTACAAAAGCCGATGAAATGATTTCTTCTTTTTCTTGCTCTTCATCTAATACAAGAGCGATAATTTCATATTCAACACTTTCAGCCATTTTCAGTGTGCGAAGCGTTTTCAGAACGAAGAATGCCTGCCCAACAACCGTTTTCCAGAAAGTGGACGCAGAAAAATGCCGCGCGCTCGCGCGCCTGCAGGAAACCACCCTTTCGCGACAGCTGTGGACAGTTTTTCACAGATGTCACCTCGGGCACTTTTTCGCGGTTGTCAAAGGCGAGCGCTGGACGCTGCCGCTCCCAGGAAACCCGGGCTTTATTGACTTTTAATGACCACCGCCAAAGGATAACGCGTGAAACCACAAAAGCACGCCCACCGCTCAGTGGGGGCACTTTTCTCCCCAGTACGTCTTCAAGATTCTGAAAAATATATTGGGTTCCCATTATAGCGTACTGAAACGCACTAGTTATGCTTGGAGTCAGAAGAGAGAGAAATTGCACCACGGGATCAATCGCCGGAAATGATGACACGGCAAAAGTAGCTTCCAAAAATCGCTACAAACTACTGTTTTTTTGTAGCGCGCTACACGCTACACTACTTTTTAAAAAAAGTAGCGCGCTACACTACAAACTACAAAAAAAAGTAGCGGCTACTGTAGTTTCGCTACAAGTAGCGCGCTACTTCCCAGCCCTGGAAATACTCAATAACAATTTCAAAATTACAGAGATTTTAGAAATCGTGAGCAGTCACTTTGCATTTTTCCCCTTAAATCATGTGTACGAACCAAGGAAGTTATGAACTTACGGGTCATTTGAACCACAGACTAAATATTCTAGTCTACCCTTGATATTCTCAGTACAAAAAAAAATAAGAGAGATGGAAACAATATTTTCCTTGAAAATAATATTAATTTCTTTTAACTCTCGCGAGCGAAATTAATGAAAGGCGAAAAGTTCGGAAGCTACAAATAGCGTTTTTCAATTTGCAGAAAGTCCTTTTAAAAACGCGCAAAAATTAATTCGCAATATTTCCGGAAATTATCGTAGAAAATTGGTGAAAATTTACATTTAGGGTAATTTGAAGGTTTTCTTTCGTTTAATAAAGTCAAAATATGGGGTTGCCATTGAGAAAAACGAAGTTGATGCCGAATTAAATATGAAGACGGCCCCTGATGCAAATTAAATTAATAGTAAATTAAAGTACGCGTTATTTGCAAACGAATGATATATATAACTTTACTGTACGACGAACGACGGCGAAATAAAGAGCAAGTGGGATTTTTTTTTCCGCAGCTGTACATTCCTAAAGGTCTAACATCATCAAAGAAACACTTTAATTAATTTATAAGCTACAGTCAAACCTCATTAGGGCGTCAATCCCTGAACCACTGAAAAGTGACTTACTCAGCGGAGTGATTTCTTTAGAGGAGATTATGTTAAATGTAATGTGAAATTTTTTAAATGTTTATATAATAAATATGGTTATAATTAAATTATAATTATACAGATTGTGGTATAATAAGAATTTAAATTCATAAGATGTGTGACAAGTTAAGTATACTATTTCTGAAAGCTCTGCTAATTCTTGGGTTTGTCGTTCAAAAGTCCAGTAGGTGTAGAAAGTTCTAATTCACTTGTCAGGATGGAACACGAATTTCAATACTGCTAGAACTTCGTCGAACAATCAGCTGTAAAAAAATCACAGATACAAACGAATTCAGTGAAAACTCACGAGGGAAATCGTTAACAGTCCCTCAAGACTCAGCAACAAAGAATTTACACACAGCACTAAAAAAAGAGCTTTTAAAACAAGCCAAATACAGCTTTTCATAGCACAATTCACCAGCGTAATATAGCGAACTCATTCAATGAAGGCTCGGCGAAAACTGACTTGAGCTGGGGGAACCCGCCGCTTTTATAGTCAACGACGAACACCGTGGAAGATTCCAGAGAGAACCATCCGTGGAAGGTTGCAGAAGAAACTCAATCTTGATTGCGTAATGGAAGAGGAATTGAGTAATATTAAACTATTATGTGATGTTAATGCAGGAACATTAGCTTTACAAGCCCCATTAGGAAAATCGCGCCAAATGACCGAAATGTCACCAAGCTTGGCATTTTTTCGGCAAAATATCGCCAAATTTGGTTCCAAAAATAAATCCCCAGGTAAGAGAGGTTAGCGAAGGTCCAGGGCCAATATTTCTCGAGATTTCTAGAAAACTCTATGAAACCAATGGAGAAATCCAAAACCACATCTAGCTTTCTAGTTAACCGATTTCGATGCAATAGAATGAAAAATTTAATTATTTGACGCCTAGAATACGAATTTTGAACTATTTTAAACCCCAGAACACCGAGTTGTCCCAAAAATTCGTAGCAATCTTAGACTTTGGGACTTACAATACTAAGTAAATACTGTGGAAACCTGCTATAGTGAGCACCTTGGTAAAGAGACCACCTGTCTATAATAACCACTCTTGTTCACAATTTCACTTTACAATCACCACACTTTACCACATTTGTAAGGTGACCAGTTTTGTTCTTCCCTGGGGTGGTGTGGTCACATTAAGGGGTTATCACACTAACGCAAAATCCGACCAATGTTTTGCTGGAACAACTTTTTCGCCAGACTGTAAAGGCGGGGGTTATCGTTAAGGATTGTGAAAATAAATAAACTTTCTCCGACGCTAAATAATCATTGCATGTTAAGGTATCGCTGATTTGGCGTGTAAGTTATTATTTTACATATCGTGATCCAGTAACTAGCCTTTCGTTGGTATATTTATATCGGATCAGAGGCGATTTGTTATTGATTGCGATACTTAAGCTGATTGCATTTATCAAATAATGACTAATTCATCAATAAAATCGACTAGAGCCTATCCAGAAAAAAAATTTGGGGGAGGGTCCAAAAATTTCGGAGGGGGACCAAACGGGGAAAGTGGCTGAATTTCTCACAAAAGACTTTATTATTATTTTGTTAACAAAGTTTTAAATCCCACTCCCCATGGGTACAGCCTTGAAATCGACTTTTAATTCTACACTCCACTTGCACGCCGCTATATTTTTATCATTTCGAGGCAACTTGGAACCGCAATCTGATCAATCAATGGTATGATGGGCCAAAATTTCGGCTGACTCGTATTCTCTATATTTGTTCAAAAAGGAAAAAGTTGGAGATCGCCGTTATCAAGGTAACGACACAGAAAATCGGTCTAAAAGTTGTTCGGCAAGAAAGTTGCTGGAATTTCAAGCTAGTGTGATAATCCTATCAGACAGGTTCCACTTATGTTATCGGCTGAACTTTCCTCACGTCTCAGAAATTCAGTTTTCGAAGAATACTCCAGGAGAAATTCCTAAAATTTGCTGATATGGCAGGTAATTTTTGTAAGGAAAAATGCTGACAGTCATGTCGTACGAGAACTAAGTGCTTTTCGATTTAATCTTAACAAAGAATGGGACCGAGTTTGCATATTGTTCTCTTAAAAGGGACGTCTAATGGCCTTATCACACCAAAGGGAAAATCCGAGAAACTTCGCGCTGGACCAACTTTTCCGACGGACTTGAAGGCGTGGTTATCTTTAAGGGTTTCAAAAGTAAACAAACTCTCTCCGACGCCAAATAGTCATCGCATCGCTGATTTGGCGTGCAGGTTCTTATTTTACTTATCGTGCGTTGGTATATTTACATCGGATCGGCAGCAATTTCGGCAGCATCGGATGGGCAGCAATATCTAATTCCAAAGTCCACTTGAAAGCGGCCATAATTTTATTTACACGTGATTCTGACATCGAGCCCAGCTTCGAACATAGTAGTAGTAGCCATTCCTCGAAATTGCTTATGATGTAGCAGGAAGAAGTACTCTGATTGGCCGAAATTTCGTCCGACTCGGATTTTTTCCTTCGGAAACGAAAAAGTTGGAGTTCGCGGTCGTCAAGGTAACGGCGGAGAAAATCGGCCGGGAACTTGATTTGCACGGAAAGTTGGTTGGATTTTTCTCAGTGTGATAGCCCTATTAAGCAGAGCGGACGAAAAAAATAGCGATGGGATAAGGGCGTACAAAATGGGAAAATGCGTATATAAAAGTTCGGGACTTCTGAAACATGGCGTAATGCGCCGAGTGACGTCTTATCCAGGTGACTTACAACCCAGGTTTGACTGTACTTTTTCATTAACAATTATTTTTATTTATTACTAATATATTTACTTGTTTAATGCATCATCATTTTTACTTCCTTGAACGAAGTAAAAGGAGATATTTTGACAGCGAAAGATTTCGGTATTCATATACGCTTAAACCAAGTGAGCGAAATTCGATCAGTCGGAGTGAAAAGTGACCCAATTTTCAAAAGTGAGGTACTCCTTTAGGAGCGTTTTTCGATCACAAGAGCGGAGCGGAATATAACAATGAGCAAGGAGGAGAAATTCTCGGAAAAGATACGAAGCGAGGAGAGGATTCTCAGAAAAAGGACTGCGTAAAGAGCCCTTTCGCGGAAAAACCAGTCGGTTTCCAAGGAAACAGATCGCTCCGCAGTGTATCGTTTTTTTCGCTCTTTGGGTTTAAGTGTGCAGATTTTGACTATCTCTAAATTTATTTTGAAGAGTTTTTTCATGACGTCTCAGCGTATGGATGTATTTAAATACGTTTATATGGATGTGCGATCCATTCTGATCAACCGCAAGTCCATTTTGACTAGTTTTTCCTGACATCTGCACACATTGAGGTATGATGGTACTTAACTATGATACCTCAAAAACTATTAGCCGTAGAATATTGAAATTTTGTGTCAAGATTGTTGTAATATCTAGTTGTTCACCTTTCCATTTTATTCTAATCCATTCGGTAGTTTATTTATAGGGCCAACCAAAAGAATTTCAGTACGTTAATGTCTATGGACATCGTCAATATATTAAGTTTGGGCAATCGTTGTTTGAGTTATGCCCAAAATCTCTCCAAATGTTACCAAACTTGGCGAGTTTTGCTGAAACATTGCCAACATTGGCGCCAAGAATAAATCTTTAAAATTGAAGGCCAACTTGTTGATATTTTTTATAGTTGGCGAAAAATCGCTAAAACTTTTTATTATTGAACTGTTGCATTTCAATTTAAAATGCAATAAGTCAAGATGGAGGCAATCTTATAATGTAAGAAACATAATTAATCTCGCCAGCCTGTGTGTGTCTTGACTCCAAAATGCTTAACCCTTTAACGCGCTGTGATCCCGCTCTGGGAACACCCAATTCTGACGTTTTGACTGTTGCCAGTCACGAAGAATAGATTGGATTTCTACAAAAATAGTTGCGGGTGACATAGCTCCACGTGAATCCTTTACTTTTTAGCACGTCATTTCCCGTCAAAAAAGGGTCACGATTATTTTTAACAGCACTGGTATCTGCTGAAAAATGGAATAACGCGAGAACAGCTGAATAGATTGCCCAACTCTGAAAAATGGGCATCCGCTGCCTTCGCTCGACTTAACTACCAGCAAGATGGCGGACGATCGAAACGTTCATCGTGTGCCACAGATCTAGAGACCCTTTTTTTGACGCAGCTGGCTGTGCCATTGGGTAGTTTATTTACAGGGCCAACCAAAAGAATTTCAGTACGTTAATGTCTATGGATATGGTCAATATATTAAGTTTGGGCAATCGTTGTTTGTGTTATGCCCTTTTTTTGACGCAGCTGGCTGTTCCCGGCACAGCCAGCTGTCGTCAAAAAAAGGGTCTCTAGATCTGTGACACACGATGAACGTTTCGATCGTCCGCCATCTTGCTGGTAGTTAAGTCGAGCGATGGCAACGGATGCCCTTTTTTCAGAGTTGGGAAAGGGTTGCGCCTCAAAGGGTGAAGGTGAATTTGGTGTAGTGGACGATGTAGTATGTAAGTAGTAGCAATAAATAAAATCTTAAAAGAAAAGAAAAAAACAGTTATTTTACGGTTTGTCTTTATTGGGTTCAAACTTGGACAGCTGTTCCATGAAGCCGTCGTTGGGAAATATCTCTCTCTTGCTCCTGACGAGCCTCATCGCCTCTTTGCAGTCCATGCCTTCCGCCTCCATTAGGTAGGCAACGACCAGGGCGGCCGACCGGCTGATGCCCATCCTGCAGTGGACGAGGACGCCGCCCCTGCCCGACCGCAGGCCCCGGCGGATGAAGTCGGTCGATTCCCGGAAATGCCTGTACAGGGGATACGAGGACATGTCCAGGGCCTCGATGCCCAGGTAGGCAATGCCGTTCTTCTCGTACTCTTCCTGGGAGTGGACCTGGAGGACGATTACACAGTTGTCTGTAATCGATTACGAGAATTTGTGCCGATTATGATTAAAATTACTGCCTGGCTCTTTAGAAATATTATGGGTCATTAATGTTAAATTACTAAAAAAATCCAGTTACCTTGATCAGAGGCGGATCTAGAAGAGTTTCAAAGGAGAGGCGATAGATAGGACGAAGCATGCTTTCAGATATGGGCCACTTTATTTCATTTTTCTTTTTTTGCCTGTATGTTTAACCTGTCCGCTCTCATCATTAGAAAGACACCACAGACAGCCGAGGAGGCTCTCCTTCTCTGATTGATGTTGCTTCCAAAAATTGTTCTTTGAACGATCCGCCGGGCCCAGGCTTGTGCGCAGTCATCGTTAGCTCCGTCCGACTGAGCGTCCTTCAAAGAGCCATCCCTGGTAGCAACATCAATCAGAGAAGGAGGAGCCTCCTCGGTTGCGTCTTCCTGATGATGAGAGTAAACAGGTTAAACATGATTTTAGGAATAGTTTTAAGTACGCCCGACGGATGGGTGATCGCCCCATCGCCCCTCCCCTTCTTGGATCCGTCACTGATCTTTACGCAAACTTTTAATAAATTCTCGGTTTTGCCCGAACTCAGCTCTGGCAGGCAAAATGTACCATGTCATCTAATCCAGAGTATAGCTTGGGCCAGTAGGAAAATTTTCGTTCTATACGTAGCTCTTTCCTGAATTATTTTGTATGTGCTTTTATTTACTTTTCTACAAAATAGATGCATCATTATACTGTTTTTTAGAAAATGATACTTGCGAATGGTGTTATTATGTTTAAAAAACCCATATCTATGAAAATAAGCATAAAAATTGACATTGTTTCAACCTTCAAACGCTGGATAAATTGAGCCGTCAAAGGGTTAGAAAACTGACGCATAATAATACAGCTTTATAAAAGCATTTCAGTATAAGTTTATAAAATACCACTTTTTTAACAGTTTAAAGCGCGACCATTTCCCAATGTCTGAAAATTGAAGCCGCTGCCATCCCTCGATTTAACTACCAGTAACAGGGCGGTCACCTATAGCGTGCCGTGCCACAGAGCTAAAGAACTTTTTTGAATCAGTTGGCTGTCAAAAAATTTCTTTTACTCTGTGACACGCGATGGGCGATTTGACCGATCGCCATGTTGCTGTTAGTTAAATGGAGCAGTGGCAACGGCTTCAATTTTCTGCGTTGGGCAGTATATCCAGTTGTTCATTAATTTTACAAATGAAGGGTCCACGGGATGAACGATGAGAGTCCACTTTTCGTCAATGTTGAGGTTTCTACTGCATTCTGTTGTTCATTAGTGGCGCTATTAATCTCCGAACCCATAAGGACAAAGAACGCTGAGAATCCACTAAAAAGGTAACTCAAAGATACAGTTTAATGGAGAAGAACGATGAGAATCCTCTAAAAAGATAGCACAAAGATACAGTTTACTGGGGAAGAACGATGAAAGTCCTGTGCGCCTTTCGATTTTTGGAGAATCAGCTGTATTGGACTCTCATCGTTCTTCCCGTGGACCCTTCAAATAAATTCATCAGTTTTAGAAGTTCTTCATCAATTTTATAAATTTGCAAATCAGTTTTACAAATGATTGACAATTTATTACTGGGAATAATGTGCTAAAAGATTCACGTATAACTAGGCTACCCTTATGTATTTTTGTTGAAATCAAATCTCTTAGTGAGTCAAAATGCCAGAGTTTTGTGCCCTCGCGGAGAGGACACCGTGCGTTAAAGAATGAAAGGATTACAGTCGATTGTAATCTCTCCGAAGTCTGACCTGAAGCTGGTTGAGGGTGGCATCTGTGCCGTGGGCCGCGTTGAGGACGTGGCTTATACCGTGCCTGCGCAGCCTGTCGAAGTCTGCCGCGGACGCCGCGTTGCCCAGGAATATACCCGGGTACACCTCGTCCATGTCTTCGGTGGGGTATTCCTGGACGCCGTGGGAAGGAAAGAGGCAGACGTGCTTCAGCTCGTCGATCGTGTAGCGAGCCATGGTTCCAGAGAGCGATCCTAGGAGGACAACAAGAAATAAATATTGTGATATATACGCATCCATTATATTAACAGCTTGTATATTTGCCCCCCTCCCATGGCGACTTACGCATGCGTATAATTCATAATCATTTCCTATTTACCCCTTGCGCACCATGGCGTTCATGCGTACGTCATTATTCTATTTTAGTACATCCACTGTAATTGTTGTCTAGTCACACTATGCTTGAAAATGGTGCTTTGGTAGTGTGAGCTGTATCCTATGTTCATTTATCTGCTCTCTTTCGCTCACTAGGATGTGATAATTGCCGATCGAAATCACAAGGAATTGACTGGTTTTGAGTGTCGTTAATGCTAAAATTAACGTGGTGCACAAGGGGTTTAGGTTGACAATCAACTTCTACTCCATGTGCTCCTCATGATAGAGATTGCTGTAATGAGGTAATTAACGAATATTTACCATCGCCAATAGATGGCAAATATCCAAACTGAGACCCTTTATAAATATAAAGTACATGCCACAGTGCCCCTTTACCTGACGCCATCTCACCTTCTCTGGGCAATTGTTCATGGAAGTGAAAAACAATATGTACTTCGTACCAAAAATTCATTTAAATTTTAAACTATCTGGATTAAGTGAATAAATATGCAAATAACAGCATTAATAACAAACATTTCTTGCCTATAATACTCCAATTTATTACTCGGAGTCCACACTGGATCTCCTACAAAACATGTCCTCCTGGAGCGATAATTCTGTCCTCTACTTCTACAGTTCTCTTCTCTTCAGCACACCCTTCGTCCATGGAGAGGAAGGATTTAATGCATGATCCTATTTGCAAGTGTAATACTATTTAACGCGAAATGACCACTATCATTACAACGACACAATACCAGTGATTTTTTTTCTGTGTCCACCGTTGTTTTCCGGATTTGATCTTTCAATGTTCAACTGTGATCTAGCAAAAGTGTTAAGTGCAACTTTAGATTACAGCAGGTGCATTCAAAGACCCAAGTTAGAAATCAACAACTGCCACAGAATGGGGATCTTTGCCGCCGTGCCTTGGATACGCAAAAATACTTAAGAAAGAAAAAACAATGATTGTTTGCAGATTGAGAAAATATTAAGTACGTCTTGGCTGTTAGAGATATCGACAGCAATTGGAAATCGCCTTTTTCGCATCAATACTGTACGTTTAAAAATAAATGCATGTATTGCTTCTTTTAAGTAAAACTTCTTTAGGCGCAACTAGGGAGTAACTCAGATTTTTTTTTCTGACGGAAGTAACGTTCAGTAAAGAAAGTGACGTATATGTCATATATTCCACGCTGACCCTGAAAAAGAAGAACTACTGGAAAACCTACTTTTTCGACCGCTCTGCGGCTTTCGCCAACTTCATCCTGTAAAAGTACGTAGAACCTGTTAGGGAAAGAAACGGCGAGAAAAACAGTCAAGTGTCGTATCTTTGAAAAATCAATCTTTATTTGATATATCAATAAGCGTTGTGAAGGTACATCCAACACAATATTTTACATGTAATCCCAACCTCACAGGAGGTTCTCGATAATCCTTATTTTTTGATGAATAATATGCATGATTTTGGAAAAGCACAAAGAAACGGACCCTGGCTGCAATCAATCCCAAACAATAAACAGAACCTGCAGTTTAAAAACACGGATACAGAATGATAATTCGAAACCTACCAGCAGACGAAGTAAACGCTTAAGACCACTGTGATAGAAAAACACAAAAAATTTTTTTACACTACCTGCATTCGAACCCAACAAACAGAGGAAAACATCAGACTATGGACATTCCCCCCATTCAAACCCAACCTCCAGTCGGAACAGTGGTATACGAAAACAGTTAAAGAATAATACTACAACATGGACACTTCCTGGATTCTAAGTAATTATCATGAATTACCGATGATTCTTACTGGAGATTTTAATGCTAATTTTCGCTCTCAAGAATCTCAGCCGTTAGTTGATTTATTAAAAGAAAAATTTGATCTAACTATGAATACTTCTCGACTTCAGTCAGCAACGCGTTTCGGTATAACGATAGATGCTGTATTTTCAAGAAAATTACCAAATTTAGAGAGTAAAATTTATGTTTCACATTATAGTTACCACAAACCTATAATTTCATACATAAAGAATTACGATGACATTCAAGTACCTATTTCCAATGAATAATATGATATGAATAATCTTTGTAATGTACACGAATAATAAATATAATTAAATTATAATATGATATTTATTTTAAGTTAAAGTTTAATCATTTTCAGTGATATGTGTCGTAAACGTCAAAGAAGTTTTACTTCAATCGCAATCAAGATTATTTTTTACGGTTAATATGTATCTTGGACAGCCGAGGGGGGTGTGGTGGCTAACGAATCATTCTATCCTAATTCTCTGCTTCTTCATAGCGGTAGCATTGACCGTCAGTTTGGGGCATAATAAAATATTCAATATCTTCCGGCCGTTGTAGTGTCGACGGCCCATCGGCAAGTTCTTTTTTTTTTTTTTTTTTTTTAAAGTTAACGTCTATGCCAAGACGGGATTCGAGCCCAGACCCAAGGCGCGATAGAATGGTTCTGAAGCCTTGCACCACCTGGGCAGCTGTCCGTTCAAGGACGGATTAAAGGGAGGTGGCGGAGAGGGCGACCGCCTCCCCACGAAAAAAATGAAATTAAAGTAAAAGATCCTATTTAACTTCCATAAAATGGATGTATATGTCAATCTTCTAACTAACCGCCGCCCCCTCCCCTGACAAACTTGCATTAATCCGTCACTGTGTGCGTTATTTAAAAAAAAGAAGAAATTGTCTTGGCGTTCACAAAGCACACAACAACAATTAAAAAAATGAAGTTTATCATACCTTACTAGCAATTTTGCTCGGGCTACCACTGGCCACGCAGCCAGCCGATGACGGGCCGAGCAAAATTGCTAGTAGGGTAAACGCCATTAATTAATTTTTCGGGTTTAAATGAAATTAAATTCATTTAAATGAAATCTGGTCTCATATTGGCAGATGTCTGGTCTCATTTTTCTGTGCTACAATTTAATCTTTTTTTTCGATTTTCCTCTTCATTGTTTTATTTTGATTAGCATCTAATTTTCCCTCCTCTCTTTTCAAACTTATAGTGATTCTTTGTGATTTTTTTTCTAATTTCTAAACAATTGACTTCGGATTTTTCTAATTAAAAACACAATTATTACTTTTCTGTACTTATACATTGACATAGCTATTTTACGTCATTTGTAGTTAATATTATGTGCAATATTCATTTACCTCTATCAAATCATTTGAACTTGAGAAGTTATATTTGTTTAGAGCTCTGAATATTGTTATTGCGCATGAATCGATATTACATGCAAGAAATGGCCCGCAATCAGGGACGGACTGACACGGTAAGCAAGGTAAGCATCGCATCGGGGCGCCATGTCGAATTCGGAAACTGAGAAAAACTTGAAAAATATACTCCGTTATTACGTTTGCAGGGGGGCGCTCCTGTCCACAATTAATGTTATGTATTTAAAAACATGGGATATACAGGACAGCTGGCGACAGCTGGCTGTGCCGGCACAGCCAGCTGTCGCCAAAAAAGGGTCTCTAGATTTGTGGCACGCGATGAACGTTTCGATCGTCTGCAATCTTGCTGGTAGTTATGTCGAGCGATGGCAAAGGCTGCCCTTTTCTCCAATCTATCCAGCTGATCTCGCATTCTTCCATTTTTCAACAGATGTCAATGCTGTTAAAAAGAATCGTGAAAATTTTTGTTACGGGAAATGAAGTGCTATAAAAAGTAAAGGATTCCCGTGGAGCTATGTCACCCGCAACTCTTTTTATAGAAATCAAATCTATTCTTCGTGACTGGCAACAGTCAAAACGTCAGAGTTTGGTGTTCCCAGAGCGGGAACACTGCGCGTTAAAGGGTTAATAATGTATGGTATTGGGGTATTTAATGTCACATTTTGCTCTTACTATGGCGTTTCTGATCAAATGGCTTAAATGTCATTTTAAAGGAACACTGTTATAAAGAACAAAATATTCAATAGATATCCAAAAGAAACCACCCCAACAGAGATACGATTCACATTTACCTATTCACTGCATAACGTCATTTCTCCTTCGCACAGCTCCTTCAGTAAGTTTTAGTGGGTTTATTACCTGAACTGCTAGTGAAATAATATGCAGTTGGGAAAGCCTCAGAAAAAAGCTTGTCCTTGAGTATCTAAGATTTTCTTTTTTTCTTTCCTGCTGGCCTCTTGGGATCTCTCTTACCTTTCTATCCTATCAACATTTCCCCTTTTTTTCTTCTTCTTTACATTGAGGTGAATGAATCACCGTTACCAAAATGGAATCACTGTTATGGTTAAAATCTGTCCGCTCTTTTTTTTTTTTTTCCCTTATGGTGATCGTATTAGCAAGACAAGCACCGGAAGTTAAGAGGCAAGAGGATGTTTACGCGGGGGCCCAGGGGTCGTCGTTCTCGAAATACACCTCATTTTTAGAAACTTTCAGTGGGAGGAAAGTTGTAAAGCATCAACAAAGTATAGAACTTTGTGTAACAAACCTTCTGCGGAAGTTCTTGTCACTAAGTAGCCGAATGGCAATTAAAAGGGTTTCTTTTAAAAAAGAGGTTTACTTTTTAGATTGCCTGTTCGATAGATCTGATATCGAGAAGACTTTTCAAGCCCATAGGAGTCAAGGTAGATTATCTGTTGAGTTCATCAAACTTTTGGATGGTATACAGCCTTAGACCAGTAATGACATACACGCCGGTTTGCCACCGGTGCGTGTAATTCAAGCACAATGCTGGGTCCCAGCGGAGTATTCAAAGACCAATTCTGAGAAGCAACAACCTTCATAGAAGAAGGGTCGACTTCGCTGCTTCTTTTAAATGATGAAAGCGGGTTCAACGGGGCTTCAAAATTAAAAATGAACAGGTTAAAAAAAGAGGAGAGTGACTCCTGTTTGATAATATACTTCGTCCTACTTATCGTCCCTCCACTGAAAATTTTCTGTATTCGTGAACGTTCACTAGTTTTACATCATTATTCATGTCGCAGTTTTTCCAAGTTCAGCGCCTTTAAGTAAACATTTCTGATTTTTTTTTTTTCTAAGCACACCTCTTCCTGTATATCCCATACAATATACTGAAGTTGATACCAAGCCGCTCATACGTTCTAGGCCATAATGGAACCTCCGAAAGTTAGACATTTGCGGCTCCCAGAAAAAGTATCCAATTTACGGAGGTGTATTTAAATATTACGAAGCAATATGTTCCTCAGGAAACTGTCAAACTTTGGGAGGTGTCCAGCCAGAGTCGGATTAATGAAATTTGGTGGGTGGGGCGGCTATTGAAATTTATGTCCATTTTATGGAAATAAAATAGGATCTCTTATATTTTTCATAAAATGTCTTTTGTCTCTGAGGCGGGGACGATCATCCCCTCGCATTCCCCCCCTTTAATCCGTCAGTGTATCCAATTCCTCCGTGTATCCGTCAGTGTATCCAGGTGTTCAAGTTGGGAGGTTCTAAAAAACTAGGTAGACTATTCGTAGGTGTTTCTAACGCTCCTGGCGGAGTCAGAAATCCACAGGACCATATAACTCTTTACCTATAGATTGATAGTATACTACCTTAATTCCAGCTCTAAAGCTAGATTCTCGTCCATTAGTACAATAATTTCTGGCATCATTTGTACGGATCAAGTGAGCATCTGAGTAGAGTTCTCGAAATTTCCACCTCGGAAGTGACTTGCCGAATCCTACACAATCAGGAAGTGTTCCAATGAAAAACAAATAAATCAAGAGAGAGAAGGCATATGACGGCAGGCCTCTTGTATATTAAGAAGGAAGTCCCTTTTTTTTTGCGAAAGACGTTGTCCTTCAGTAAGAACTGATTGGTAATCAAAGACCTCTCTCTTTTTCCTCGCTTTTATTTCTTTACTTCTTTACTTCACCTCACATCTCTTTTACAAACGAAGGATTACAATCCCTGAGGAGTCCAATGACAACAGTTCTGACTGCTCGCAGAACTTTCGGGTACTACCTCAAAATGCTCTTATTACGTTTAATGTCTGTGGGAAAACGTATAAAGATGCATGCAAAATACGGAGTGTTCTAAAAGTTCCCGTACTGACGGCGCATACAGGTATCGTTTGGATATTTATGTAGCTTAAGCATCTTTGCATCTCTCATGCAATTTACATTGAAAGTATACCACGAGGAGAGCAATTCTCTGATTACGTGATGAATTCATTTCACCATGAAGAACAAAATAAAATATAACTTTACTAGACGCCAAGGTGACCAGCTCCGCCGGCGCATACCTTACTGTTCTTTATACTCAGTGCAGTGTGACTAAATTTCTGCACTCATTTTAACGAAAAGAATGTTTCTTCGTTTAAACAGTATTTGTCATTAAATTTATTTAGGTTAGGGTTGCTACACATTTTAAGTGTCGTCATAAAAGCCGATGTTGAAATAGCACATGGCTAAAATGTGCTTTAGCTCAATGCATGGTGGCATTTTTTAGATGGGCGATTATTGCGCCAAGTATAGTAGATTCGATATTTTAAAGCTGTGAAAGAGTCCGAAAGACATTGTATTTTTGTGCATCCATTATTGTTATTCTGTAATCCAGCTACTACGTGACGTATGCTTGCTCCATTTGACGTCATTGAACTGTTAATTTCGTTTTTTTAACATGCGTTAATCTTATTGCACTATTATTTACATCTAGCTGTTGCCGTTCGCAGCGAGGAAATATCGTCGATTTTGGCACCGTATACGCTAGCGTATTACATAAGTACATTTTTTTTCGCGCACTTTGAGCACGATAAGAACCAAACAATAAAAACTAAAGAATGATGCAATGATAAGCAGATGATGAAATTTAGTATTAAAAAAATATAAATAAAAATAAATCACTGACAATGAGTTAGTTAAGTTGTACATTACATTTTTTAAAATTCCATTAAAAATTGTTTTTAAAAAATATTTCTTTCTATCTTACTTTATTTATTTTTATGAAAGGCTTTCAAATGTAGGACTTCCCCTTTTCCCTTATATATATATACATACATTTTTTTTTCTTGGTGACCATAAAAAGCTATTTTTTCATTTTTTACAAAATATGTAGTCTTACAGGAAAAGTATGGCATAAAAATCAATTCAATATCATTAGAAAAGTTTTCTATAATTGTAATGATTTAAATAAGTACAATGCAAAAAATAAAAAATACCAATATTATCACTCCATTAATATTAGGATATGCGATCTAAAATAGCGGCCAAAAATGTTTAAAGATTTAGTGTTAAAGTTGAAAAAGATCATTAAAATGAACTTTTTAAAGAATCTCTTTTCTTGAAAGAAGTTCTACAATTTGAAACGAAATTTACCAGCTTTAAAATTTCTCTAAAAAATTGGAACGTATTTTATCCAAACTCATTATGAAATATGCGTCACTAAGATGACAGCTATGGGATTTTCATATTGCATGCGGGAAGAAAAAATTATATATTTGCCGAGTTTAGTTTAATTAATGGCTTGAAAACGGCCGATATGGCGGTGCAGTGGCTAAAGAATCATTCTATCACATCTTGGGTCGGGTTTCGATTCCCCGCTTGAGCTTGGATGGTAACTTGTTCGTCCCTTCATAGGTAGTAACGTTGACCTCCATAATAAAAGGGTCAGTACATCGGACCTTTGTAGTGCCGAATGCCTGATTTAAAAAGTGCCAGCTCTTTGAAAACAAAAAAGGCCGTACACGAATTACAGAATTACTTTTAGTCCGACGTAATTCTTTTCGTCACAGACTACTAAATTATTGAATTTTTTAAGCATTTTTAAACTCGTGATATCAAAATGATGTCTGTCTCATGTAATACCTAACTTGACATAAATTACACGGATATTAACTTGTTAGGGTCCCTATGAAAGGACAACTGGTTAAGACCCTATGAACTTGGGACTTTCAAGGGCGACCCTAGGATACGTGGCGCCCCCCTGTAAACGTAAAAAAGGTGTCCATTTTTATGCTTCAAATCTAGTTTTTCTCATTTTTTGAATTTGAAATGACGCCCGTTCGAAGATGGCTCCCCGATGTGATGCTTACCGTGCCGAGCCACCTCTGGGGACTTTATTAAGAAGGCATGGGGTTGAATTTTCGTGATACAATTCCCCTCAATCTGTTTTTAGCACCTCCATCATTTTTCTGTTGCCGTCATTTGTCAGGGCCCCCGAAAAAGTGTGTTTCAACAATTGTTAGATTTTCTACCATATTGCTAGAGTGAAATTAAAACTTCTTGTGAGCGATTTATGTATTGTCAGTTAAGATACATTAGCATACGACGTTGCAGCTTAATTTGAGATTTTAAAGTAAGCGGAGAATTGACTATAACACTTGATGCACAGGACGTACAACGTACACGCAGTGTGAGTTAAATAAAAGAGTAAAAATGAAAAGTTAATTTCATGTTTATTTTGCCCCACTTGAATCTACAACTATATAAAGCCACATAAACACGCAGTACCCCTTATCAATAGTTATTGAAGAACTCTTGCAAATGAACAGGTATACAAGGACACATACAAGGGCATACACGGGACACTAACACCGCAAACGCTCAAGCGAAGCGCCAACGACACAAATCACAGCCATGCCGCGTTTGTTGTACGTTTTCAAATCGAATTACCTGTAATCCTATTTTACAAGTCCACCGCTGTCGCGAACAAGCAGAATGACACAACAGAACCAACGCCTCTCGCCTAAGCTCTGATCTCCGGTATCTAAATTCGTATTTTATGAGGGGGCAAGGGGCGCCAGAGAGAGAAATTCTCCCTTTCCCAAAATCAAATTTAGATCTGCGAACACTCACCCGGGCTCTCTCTCTCACCGAAAATACGACACAGAAGTACGTTTAAATATAGAAATTGTCTTTTAAAATGCGACACGGTTTCTCTTGGGATTCAGGGGGTTTCTTTTCTTCTACAACCGCGCTCGTCAGTTTTTGACGATCTGTCTTCGCTAAATTTTGTGAAGAAAATTGGATAAACGGGAGGCGTTGTTTCGAAAATATCTCATCATCTTGGGTTTTCGAATATCCTTCCCCTTGATGGAAATTCCGTGTCGTGGGGACCCGAATTATCTTTGCTAAAGGGGATATATGCATTCTACTGAAGATGTTTTTTAGAAATAAAAATGTTATTTGCATCAAAACACGGAGGAAAGCTGCAGAATCTCCAGGTAGCTTTTTCAAATAACTAGAACACGTAACATAAAACAGGTGTGGTAAAATTAATTGAAAACTTTGCATTGTGTTTTTCATGTGAGTTATTTTACAATCTTAAAAGATCGGGACTAACGACCGACGGCAAAAATTATCAAGCGGAATATACGCGAAGACCTTCCCCTAATTCAGGCAGATTTCATTATTGGGGGCATCAACAAACGCCAGCTTATGGGCGAGTTATTCAATGGACCATTATTGATATAGACTTTCATGTCCGAACGCCCACTTGTGTGTCTTTGGTACTAGACTTGACAAAAGCTCTAATGCCTTAATAGGGCCCCCCATTGGACTGTTGATGACTGGAAACACGTAGCCGAGTGTAACGAGTCTCGTTTACTATTGTATCAGATAGAAAGACGTATTCGTAACGTATGAGGACAGCTTCAAGAATTCAAAACTCTATATGTCAGCAGCGGACTGTTCGAGCTAGTGCTGGGGAGGGGGCTCTGTCATGGTATAGGAATATGTAGTTGGCGTGATATGAGACCCCCGATACGTCTTGATACGACTCTGACAGGCGACAGACGCGTAATCATATCATCCGATCCTATGTAACCATTCGTGTCCATCTTGCACTCTGACGGACTTATGCAATTCCAGCAGGATAATGCGACGCCTCATACGTCGTGAGTTGCTACTAAGGGTATCCTGGAACTCTTCTGACTTAGGGACTTTTATCGCCCACCTAAATTTTCAGATGTGAACATTATTGAACATATCTGGGATTCCTTGCTACATGCTGTTCAGAAGAAATTTCCACCTCATCGAACCCCTCCCCT
This sequence comes from Cheiracanthium punctorium, assembly GCA_038373885.1. Classification (NCBI taxonomy): domain Eukaryota; kingdom Metazoa; phylum Arthropoda; class Arachnida; order Araneae; family Cheiracanthiidae; genus Cheiracanthium; species Cheiracanthium punctorium. The sequence continues at coordinate 561,654 of JAWZYV010011610.1, forward strand.
GCCCTGTAGAACTAATTCATGGTAAGAATTGCCACCAGCATAGCTTCATTCAGACATTAGTGAAATCTATATCCCGTTGAGATGTGGCACTTGTGCGTGCTCGCATGAGCTCTATTAGGCACATGTACCAGTTTTTTGGCTCTTCAGTGTATAATATTGAAATTTCTAAGATTATTACCATTACATAATAGGGTGGTATCTATAGTAAATCGATTATCTATTTCAAAGAGATGTTGATGTGGAATTGTTATCGCTTAATTAATTTGTTATGTTCTATGGTTACATAACACATATATATTGGACAAGGTATCAGTATTTCTAATTATAAATAAACACAGTTTCAGATTATTAATAGCTAAACTTTCTTTTGAAAAACTGAAAAGAGACCTTTTTCAATTGAATTTTGTGAGTTTTGTCGAAGAACGTCTGGAACACTGAAAACAGACCCGCAAAATGTAGCATTTGCTTATTCCTTCTAAGTATCTAAACAAACCCTTGCTCTCGTCTGCTTTCGAATAAACTCGGTCCACGCCATGTCATAACTTTCGGCGCCAGAGTGACAACTCGTAGGTATCTATTTACGGCAGAATCGCATCCATCACGCACTCTCTCCAAAAAATGATGGATCAGGGTCATTTTTTTCGTACCCCGAGTGCTACTCGGGGTCTCGAACCCTCGGCTGTCAACGCCACGCACTCGCGGGCTCGCCCATTAGCGCAATTAATTGGAGGCCCGAAAGTACACAGCAAAGACAATTAGGTCGTGGTTGAGCTGCAAGGGATCGCTTATTAAACGCAAGGCGACTTGTCATTATACCATTGGGTGAAATAGACACCGAGAAGGTCCGTATATACAGTGTCTGTCAGAGGTTGTTTTTTTCCGGAGTTACTTTATGAGTGTCTTCAGAGAATGCCTCAGTTTAACGGCCTATTCGTATGATGATACGCCGTAACCTTTTTGCCTTTTATTCATGAGATGTGCAGAGAGCCGCAAAGCCTTGTAATGAATCTAAAGGCTCTCATTAAAGAAATTGAATGTTATTGGCCTCCCCAGACACAAAGGCACACATTACATAAACAATAAAACACACTCACATAAACAATGATTTTCCCCTAAACTCTTTTGTTGTTGTTGTTGTTTGCAGCGAACTAACATAACGTATGTAAAATCCATGTAAATTCCATCTTCTGCATCGCAAACAAGTTACCAATCTCTGTTTTCAATAAACAATCAAAGGCAATGATGAGTCCCTTCCTATTAAAACTACATGAAAGTGTTACTATTTTAAAGGTATCTTCTTTAATATCTGCTATGAGCATAGGTGTTAAGTATAATTTTAAAAGCTCTTAATTCTTATTCAAACAATTTCAACCAAAATCAGTTCGTTAGGTTTTTTTCTTCAATTTTCATAATAAAAATATTAGAAAAAATCCCAAATTGCTTCTTAGAATTCCTCGAATGTTTGTATGTTGCACAGTTTCTATTGATTTCTGAAAAATTGTGATTTCGTAATTTAAATTGTTTTGAAATCAATGGTTCAATTTTAGAATTCGACTCAAACTTCTGGGATTGGACTTTTAAGTATCCCTTTCAATCACCAAAGTTTAGAGCTGCATGACGAACATAATAATAAATAACACAAATGCAAATTGATTGGACTGAGATCCCAAATAATTGAATGACGGGACATGAGCCTTTTCAATCCATTGGCATAACTGAATAAAGGCTAGGGAACGAGGAACCCTCCCTAGAATTCTTTTATCCCTCTCTTGAAAAAAAAAAAAAAAAAAAAAAAAAAAAAAAAAAACTGGTCCTCTGTAATAAAAATTTATATATTTGACTCTGTTTAATGGAGGTCTGTTCAACCGCTTTCTGCGTGCAGGGACATTGCGATGATTTTTAAGGGGGGGAGGGAGGAGAGGTCTTTAAACTGCCGAGTCAAATATCGGTTTTTGCCAACTTATTGTAAAATTTTGCCAACTGGGTCTGTATAGTTTTTCCGAGTCTACCAGGAATAAAAACGATATACTAGTTTTTATTTTAAAATTTTGCAACAGAGTTTGTAATTTTGCTAAGTCTTCCAGTTTTGATTGAAGGTGAAAAAAAAATTAAAAATTCGCAAGTTTTCCAACTAGTTTAAAAAAAAATTTCTAGTCTACCACAATTGGAAAATATAATATCACTTTTGCTTAAAAAAAGGCAGAAAGAGGTTAACAAAGATTTTTATTTAAAGGCGAAATTTCCCTGATCCTACCTAGCAAAAAAATTGCTAATTACGAACAACAGAATTTCTATTCAACACCAATTTTTTTTTTTTTTTTTTTTTTTTTTTTTGCAGTAGATGTAGATATACTACTTTTCTCTTTTATAAATTTTCTGCAGTTAGACGAAACAAGATTGATTATTTAACTATCCCTGTGCATATAAATTTGACTGATTGTTTCTTAAAAGCTGATTGTATTAGCTGGTTACAGAATCATTTACAACAAGTAAGTCTATTGTAGGGCATATTCACTTAGAGAAGTATGTTTAAAAAATAGCTAACAAAAGGGTAAATCAGAAAATTTACAATGGGAAGCCATGTGTGACTACGGTAACATCACCACAGAGGCATCACATTTCCACGTATTATGTTTAAAGGAGTTCTTGAAAGTCGTTAGAGAATCAAATATGTATAGCTATTTCAGAGATCTCTTGGAGCGCTAATAGCTAAACCTTTCTTTCATTGAAACTGTCAAATAAACCCATCCAGTTCGTGCCAATAAATGACAAAGTGCAATTACACCAAGAAGATTGAGAGAGAGAGAAGGTATTAGAACAAATATTTCACCTTTCCATGTCGGGCTAATTTCAACTTGGCCTCAAGCATCGAAACATAAAATATCAAAAAAGTACAATGGGTAAACAAACACATCGTTGTTCGGGGAGTGGTTTGCTTTGTGTTCAAGGGATGCTCACTCACAAATTAACCCTTCACGATTCATCATCAGTAAAAATCATCCATAAAAATCATCTTTTCTGTTCTTCCTCATTACACAGTTCATCAAACAGCCTCGAATTATTTTTTTTTTTTACTTTTTACAGCAGATAAACGATTATAAGTGGGTGCAGCAGTGCCCCGGGCACGAAAGATTCTTGCACGCTTTAAAACTTCAAATGGGATTTTAATCCGCTAAACTGGTGCTTTGTCTGGAAAAAAAGGCCCAGAAAATACTTAAAACAATGGTTTCCCTCGTAGCATAATTGCTTTGGATTATAATGAAGGTAATTTGAATAATTTGACACTAATGATGGCAATCGCTGAACGAGTTTCGTTACGAATACCAGAATTCAACTTTTGACCTTTTACAAATCTTTGATGTACAAATACAAATTCTTTGAAATACAAATCTTTGTGTGCTTTGCAGGGGCGTAGCCAGAAATTTTTCATGAGGGGGGGGGTTACGACTACTGCAACTCACATATATGCATACATGCGTGTGATAAGGAAGTGTAGAATATACATTTTGTATGGCAAAATATTCCTCATGGAGGGGGGGGGGTTATGACCCCCCCCTAACCCCCCCTTGGCTACACCCCTGGTGCTTTGATACATATATTTATATATACAGGGTGTCTTCGAATTCGTGAACCAAACTTTAAGGGTAGGCAAAATAGATGTAATGAATTTTTCATATAGTCATGTGGATCGGAAATGAAAAGTAAAATATGGTTTCAACACGATGGGGTTCCACCCACGCGTGCGTATATATATAATTAGTACCTCCACATTCCCACTTTTTCCACCTGCACTTTTTATTTCCGACTCCTGAATGAAATCGGATATTTATTAATTTTATTTTGTTTTGGTGTGTTCTTCCTCGCGAACACACAATAAATGTCCATACACTTTAATGCATTGAAATATGTTTGGCTCGTCTTGTATGAAAACTATTGAAAAATCTATTAAAAAAAGAAAAGTTACAATTTACACTTTTAATTATTATTGGTTAGAAAAGTATTTTACTTAACAAAATTTGACAAATCTCTTGCAATTTTTACTCTGTGAACGTCACGACTGATTTTTTGGTTTAAATAAAGTTGATTGATATCTACTACAACATTTGCATTAGAGTTGATTGAATCTACTACAACATTTCCACTGTTGTAGTAGACTTATACACTGTTGTAGTAGACTTATATACATTATAGACTAGACAATACCACTAAACACCTAAATCCAAAGCTCAAGAATAACTGGTTCCAGTGGGGGCATTTTAACAAGAAAGGCTAACTGTCGACTACCGTTGATGCTCTTTCGCGTTCCAAAGCTCGCGTTCGTAGTGATTTCAGGAAGGAATGCTTTTATTGTACTAACATTTTGTGAGTTAAGATTGAGTGAGGCTTTTCCAAAAATGATAATTAAGGTTGTTATATACTACGAATATGTGGGGGGAGGGAATCAGTTCTTGTGGCAAAGTGTGGCACAAAGGGAGAGAGGGGGTCAAAATTTGTCAAAAAAAAAAAAAAAAAAAAAAAGGTATCATGTAATTTTCGGAAGTTTCCTAATCGTTTCATATTTTCGACAGTCAGAGAACGGATAGGCGAACAAACTGATATCATTAATACTAATAATGATATTTCATTTTGGGAAAATTGAGTTAAAGAAAGGGTGGTGAGGGGTAAAGAAACCTCTATGGTCTAGCCTTTCAAAAAAAATTTCAAAGGATGCTCATTATAAAACAACTAACATCGTCTAAAATTTTCATGAGATTCAACTGCAATTTCTATGAAAGTTGCCACACACATTTGCCTAAAAAAACATGTGTCAAAGTTTGATATGTATGCGCATGTGTTGGTAAATATTATTTACTTTAAATGCTTTCATGTTTTTAAATGGTCTTACTTATATAATCCACTCGGGGGGGGGGGGTTTATTCTCTTATTTTATTCATTCAATCTTGAAGAAATTCATGTTAACGATAATTACACATCAATCTATTTTAAAATTGTTTTGTGGATAATTGAATATTGTATATATAGCTACTACCTTTTCCCTACCCTAATTTCTATTTCGACTAATCAATAGCAAAGAGAAATTCTATATATATACACACATATACAATTTCTCTTTGCTTCGTTTATTTTCCTTGAATTTCAAAATAAGTGCATAAATGATAGCATAAGTGATTCATAATTAGACCCTAACTAAACACAAACACAAAGGAAATTTCAAACATTCATACAAGACTTAAAAATGGAAAGCAATATGCGAAAAGATATAGAATATATATAATGAGCATAAATTTCATTTGCGTGTATTTATTTAATATGCTGAGCATGCAATGCTGAACATGGTGTTGCATTGGACATAATTTTTTTTTTCCCCCACGGAATTTGCATGTTTAATTGCATTGATAAATCACTTTGACATTATATATTTTAAAATTCCGTGCTTTCAGGAGAAATCCTTTCCTTTCTTGTCTGAGCCTCAAGCTATAAGGCTAAGGGATTTAAAACACCAATCCCAGTTTTAGTAGAGGCGTCGTTCCAAATGTTAATCGAATTCATTTAACTATTATCGGGCCCAGTTGGCGGTCCACTGACCCAGCGCCTTTGGCATTTGCCCTTACGCCATACACCATGCCTGTAATTGTTTTTCTTTTCCTTTTTTCCCCCCTCAGTCCTTTCTTCTGCGGTGTGTCACTGTTTTTTTTTTTTTTTTTCTCAATTCCAAATCTATTTTTTCTTTTTAACCCTTTAACGCACAGTGTTCCCGCTCTGGGAACACCAAACCCTGACGTTTTGACTGTTGCCAGTCACGAAGAATAGATTGGATTTCTATAAAAATAGTTGCGGGAGCCATAGCTCCACGAGAATCCTTTACTTTTTAGCACGTCATTTCCAGTAAAAAATGGTCACGATTATTTTTAAACAGCACTGACATCTGCTGAAAAGTGGAAGAATGCGAGAACAGCTGGATAGATTGCCCAATGCTGAAAAAAGGGCAGCCGTTGCCATCGCTCGACTTAACTACCACCAAGATGGCGGACGATCGAAACGTTCATCGTGTGCCACAGATCTAGAGACCCTTTTTTGACGACAGCTGAATCCAGCTGTCGTCAAAAAAGGGTCTCTAGATCTGTGGCACGAGATGAACGTTTCGATCGTCCGCCATCTTGGTGGTAGTTAAGTCGAGCGATGGCTACGGCTGCCCTTTTTTCAGCATTGGGAAAGGATTGCGCCTCAAAGGGTTAAACAACCGATCAAAATATGCGTTTAATCATATCTGGATAACAACGCAAGTGATTTAGATTAAATATAACTTGGTACGCCAGCGGCGGATGCAAGGGAAGGCGCACGATGGGGTGATCGCGTCCCCCTTGAGAGCTCTTATACCCAAGATTAAACCCATATTTGACCTGTTCGCTCTCATCATTAAAAAACGCAACAGAGGAGACTCTCCTCCTTTGAGGGATGTTACTTCCTAGAAGAGAAGGATGCTTTGAACCCAGGGATTGCACTATCTCACACTGGACTCCATTCAATGAACGATTCTGGGAAGCAATGGCTGTCAAAAGAAGAGAGTCTTCTCTGTTTTGAGTCTTTCTAATGGTAGATGGAACACATTAAAACGTTAAACATGGGTTCAAGATTAAAAAATAACTATAAAAAAAATGAGTCATCCACATGTCTAACAATATGCTCTGTTCCAACTTTTACGCCCCTCCCTCAACCCATTTGACACGCGGTGGTTGTGCCGTGACACCACCTTATCTCAACGCTTTCAATGCTAGTCGAAAAAAATTTTTTTTAAATGTTTAAATGATGCCAACGGTAAAAAAGTGCAACCGTTGCCATAGATCCATTTAACTATCGGCTGTACAGCCAGCTGTGTCAGAAAACTTCTTCAGCTCTGTGGCGGCAGATGGGCGAATCGATCGACCGCCATGTCAAATATATCGATGGGAACGGTCACACTTTTTCGCCGTTGGGCAGTCTATCCAGTCGGTCTTCGATATTGATGTGAAAATGCTTGCTCTTGAAAGGGGGTTGGATCCTCCACTGTTGTGTGCGACCCCAGACCACCGCGGATCTTTAAAAGTCCCACTCTGGAAAGCGGCGATGGTCACAGAAAGGGATTCCTTTTCAGTGGCGGATCCAGAAATATTTCAAGGGAGGGGTGACAAGTGTGTCGAAACATTTTATCAAAGATGTGGGGCGCCGTTCCTTAATCCTTTGAGGCGCAACCATCTCCCAATGCCAAAGAGTGCAGTTGTTGCCATCGCTCGGCTTAACTACCAGCAGCTTGGCGGACGATAGAATGGGCATCTGTAAGAGTTCGCATCTCTAATTCCTATGAGTATCCCAAGATATCACTGTAGTAGGATTTTCGGAGCGATGGATGCGTACTTACAGCAGATTTCACACATGCACACTGAGAAACCAAAATCATAAAAGCACTTTCTTCTTTGGTAAAATGTTAAAATAAACTGCTAAACGCGTGTACGTTTCCTCTTTTTCCCCATCATCGCCTTAGAACAGGTATGGGCAACCTTTAAAAAGTTGCGGCCCAAACTTTAGGAAGTTACCGACGTCGCGGGCCGTATAATTGGTATTTATATGGGGTTTTGAATGGTTTATATGGGTTTTGTTATCTTCCGCGGGCCGGATCCAAAGCCGTGGTGTTCCACACCCGGCCCGCAGGCCGTCGGCTGCCGATATGTGCCTTAGAAGAAAGGAAAGCATTAGTTCCCTAAGAAGGGTCGGGAAAGAAACGATCGCCCCTCCCTTTTGCAGAATTTTTAACGATAGATTATTCGAGTTACCACTTTCAGCTCCATTATACTCATCACTACGAAAATCAGCACACATAACAATATTAAATAATAATATCATACACTCCCTATCACTTAAAGCAAGTAATACAGTAATAGTCAATATAACAATAAATGAGGAAATATTATTATTAGGTAGCATTTATAGCCCACCCTCCTCATCATTCACAGACGATCTTCACGAATGGGAAGTACTTCCCAGAGTAAGCAAAAAATTCGAGGAGGCGACTTCAATGCACACAGCCCCTTATGGGGAAATTCACGGGAAAATGATAGAGGTAGACAACTACTAAAACAAATAGCAATCCATAGACTAATAGTTCTCAATAATCCAAACAGTTTGCCTACTTACGAACACACAATTAGCCAAGGTTGGCCTGACGTCTCACTAGCATCGTTCCCAATTTTCGATGATATTTTCTTATGAGAGGAATCAAGAGATCTTCAATTTGCTGATCATAGACTTATAACAATAACTTTGCAAAAATCTATACCACAATTACTTAAAAGGAGATACAAAACAAATACTCCAGCAATACATAAGTTCATAAAAACATTAAAAAAACAAAAACAACTAAAAGAAATAATAAAGAAAAATTTATTAACTAAAGCAGAATTTGATGATCAATATAATAAAATAATCCAAATACTACACAAAGAACTAGATAATAATTTAAAGAAAAAAGCCCCAACAAGAAAGGTAAAAATAAATTGGTGGAATGAAGACTTAAGAATCAAAAGAAATAAACTTAATACTCTCTACACAAAGCATAAATGCTTAAATAATTCAATCCATACCAATATGTATCTCCAGGCAAGGGCCCGATACAAAAAAGCAATTTTAGAGGCTAAGGCTAACGCATGGTCGGCCTTCTGTCGGGGTGCTGTCAACCCATTTGGGATACATAACAAAATAGGATTCCAAAAATTTTTAATTTCGAACTTTGAACCATATTTAGCCATATCAGACACTACCGTTAGCTCTAAATTTGAAATACTTAAAAATATAACTGAGAAAATATTCGGACCTTCTACAAATACGATTGAAACAGAAACAAACTCAGTTACAGTAGCCTCAACTTCCCATAACTTTACACCACAAGAAATTAAAAATGCAATCTACTCATTTAGATTAAATAAGGCTCCTGGCCAAGACAATATTGATCATACAATAATTAGAATAATACACTAAAATATTCCAAAATTTTATGATTTCTTATATAACAACTGTTTAAAATTACAATACTTCCCAGTTCCATGGAAAATAGGAGAAATAGTCTACTTTTTAAAACCATATAAGAATCCACTATCCCCAAATTCTTACAGACCAATAACATTATTGCCAATACTAGGAAAAATACTAGAAAAATTAATACTTAATAGAGTTGAACACTTATTATCATTAACAGACAAAATACATCCGAATCAACATGGCTTTGTAAGAGGGAAAAATACGGAAACAGCAATCAAACAAGTACAGGAAATCATAAACATTAATAGAAATAATCATAAATATACTGGAATAGTATCTATAGATTTTACTGAAGCATTCGACTCCCTGCCTTGGACTAAAACAAAAGATTTACTAATAGATTTAAACCTTCCAAAGGACTTAACAAACATAATAATTTCTTTTTTACATAACAGATCGGTGATAGTGGATTGGCAACATCCTGAATATTTGCATCACCTTTCAAAAGGTTGTCCACAGGGCTCGTGCTTTGGGCCCCTTCTTTGGAAGGTACTATTAAACTCATTGCTAATAGATTTTAAATTGCCAGGTGTTACTCTGGTGGCCTTTGCTGACGATCTTTTGGTGGTTGGTGAAGGTTCGTCAAGGGCAGCTTTGGAGCGAACAATAAATAATAGTTTAGATTTTATAAATACTTGGTCAAACAATAACAGTCTTACAATATCCATAGATAAGTGTACTTCTATATTAGGTAAACCACGACAACTAAAAAGAAGACCGTATTTTAAAATCAATAATGTTATAATACCATATGATACCAAATTTAAATACCTCGGAGTTATAATAGATAATAAACTGTCTTGGATACCTCATCTGAAATACATAAGTAATAAAATAGACAAAATACTACAACAGCTTTTTAAATTTTCCTCATAAAAAAATGGAACAAGTAAATATATATTGAAAATATGGTATAAAGCTATTCTAGAAAGATCAATAGTTTATGCTTCCACATGTTGGTATGAATCGTTAAATATACACGGAAGACATTTGCTTCAATCAATACAAAGCAAAATTCTTTTACTCATATCAAGATCATACAGGACAACCCCAACTTCAGGCCTCCAAATTTTAACAGGTATTGCACCGGTCCATTTAACTATTCTCAAAGAAATTAAATATGCATTTATTTCAAGACTAAAAATCCAAGTTTCAATAAATACAACAGTACACAACTACTCTGATTATGACATTCCTATAATGAAATCATTGTTGGATTCCTTGCTTCCCCCAGCTCAATTGTTTGATAAAATTAATATAGACCTTAAAATTTATACTGATGGCTCTAAAATGAAAGAAGGTTGCGGAGCGGCATACTGTGTTTTTCAAGATGATATTCTGATAAAAAGTAATCAATTTAAGCTCAACAGCAACAACTCCATTTTCCAGGCAGAATTATATGCAATATATGGATCGTTAAAATGGTTTTCAACAACGTCATATAATTCATGATTAATCTTATCTGACAGCAACTCAAGTATTCAAATTCTACAAAATAATATAACTACAAATAAATTAGCTCATAAAATTTTAGTTCTCCTTACAAAAATACCTAAAACAGTAAGATTTAAATGGATAAAAGCACACTCTATGATTATGGGAAAAGAGCTAGCAGACGGATTAGCAAAACAAGCAGCTATCTACAATAGTAATTTTATCACTAAAAACAAAATTGGTAGTCGCCTCCAAGAAATAGTAAGCGTTTCACTTCCAAGCCCACTATCTTATCTAAAATACATATTAAAAAAGGACAAATTAGAAAAATGGAAAATATCATGGGACACAGAAGTTACAGGCAGGTTCTACTTACCAATACTTTAAAAAACCATCAGAGGATTTTCTTTTAGAACACAGGAACCTTTATCTTTTTTTTACCAATCATGGACCATTCCCAGAATATTTTTTAAAAATAAACAGAGCCTCCTCCGATCATTGTAAATGCAATATGCAAGGAAATTCATTACATTATTTCACTAATTGTAAATTATTAAAGCAATACAGAGTTTTAAAATTACCTTCACAAAGTAATCAGCAGTGGGCTGCATATGTATTAAAAAATAAAAACTTATGCAACAAAATAATAAAAGGGATTGAAGAACTACAAAATAATCAACCCAAGTATATTCATCCGATTGATATAAGACCTCATACACCAGAAAGCGATTCAGATTAAATAAATACAAGAATTTCAGTTAATATAAACCAAGTAAAAACTCTAAATAGAACAATTTTTTTAATTATGAATTTATTAGCATTATTTCCTGACGTAGAATTTTTGTTGCTGCTCTTATTTCGTTAGATTAAAAAAATACACTTCTCATATCGAAGCCTAAATTTATTTTTCAGTATATTATTATATGTATATGTATGCTTTCAAAGTTTAAAAAAAAAAAAAAAAAAAAAAAAAAAAAAAAAAAAAAAACATTCTTTCTAAAGCACATTTTTGAATTTTAGTTTTATTTATTTATGTTTAAATTTTTCAAAATTACTTTTAAAGTTTATCATTCTCAAGCCAATTCTTTACTTTTAGATATTTATTTACTTTTTTTAACTTTCAAAATTGTAAAAAAGAAAAAAAAAAGAACGTGTTAAATATATGTATCTATGGTCAAATGTTACTAAGAACAATATTGTGAGAAATTGCAAACCATTGTAAACTAACTGCTTTTATATTGTATAACTGATGTATTTTACCAATTGTAATCCAAAAATTGTGCTGTAAAAAAATAAAATAAAAATGAGGGAAACCGCTGCTTGCTGGACCTGAGCCTAGAGCTAGGGTTCAGCAGGACAGTAGGACACTTCAGGAACTAAAACAGGCTTTAAACCAAATAGGTAGGCCGTTCCTGAAGGTAGTATCCTATAGTATCCCTTTTGCAGACTTGAACTGAGTTCCTCACTATGACATTTTCGTGCCCAGGGCACTTTTCAAATTTTATGCCGCTCTGTATATAGCTGGCTTGATTTTTCTGCCCCTCTACATAATTTTAAACTCAATATTTTGGCCTATTTGTGTATGTGTACTCACGGGCACGTGACCCAAGTGACCTTGTGATAATCAGGGCTCGCTTGAACCTAAATGTCTGTCGAGTTGTAAGACAGTTTAATCCACCAATGAACTGCGGTTTAAACTGTTGGTCTTCATCATTGGAAACAGGCAATTGCTAATTCCGACCAAGCATTGAAAGAACCATCCTGGTAAGTATTAGAGGTGCCGGGAGGGATTTTTTGCTTGCGGGGGGGGGGGGGGGGCAAGCAGATATATTGTTTGATAAGTTTGTAAAGAGCCCTGTCCTTCAACGGTCGCAGTTATTGTCCTGACCTCTGAACGTAGACCGGACTCCGTAAGTCACCCCGTACCCTTTAACACACGATTGAAATATTGTTGCAATCCCAAAAATGTGATAGATCAGGTTTGATCTTTCTGATCTTCAAACATACTACTCTCGTTGCAATCCGTATGTTGGAGCTAACGGAGCCTTAAGTGTTGCCGGATTTATGTGCCCCTTCTGTCCTTGAACGATTATCATGACCATCCCAATTTTCCCAATGCTGCTGTTGATTATGGCAAAGGGTGCCCATGGACCCTGGAGACACTTCCTTCAATACGCACCATTATCAGTATCATTCCTATGATTTAATAAATGGGATTTAAATCGCTGCCCAAATCAATCTTTCAACACACTATTATCGTATCTACAATATCGTATTCTATGCTATTGTTGCTACTGCCAGGGGGTGCTTATAGATTCTGGGGGGGCACTTGAAGTGTGCCTACCCACTCTATGGGCTTGGCTATTTTGTGGTTTTGTCTGTATTTATGAACTTCCTTGCACTTCAAAAAACACATTTTACACGATATATTATACAAAAAATGGTTGATAGTATATCAACAAATTTTTCTTGATAAATTCTGGGTTTCGAAATGTGGGGGAGGGGAGTTAAAAAGTATACTTTGCCCCCTCTCCTCCCCCCCCCACCCCCACCGATTCCGGCGCCAATGGGAAGCACAGAAGGACACCTTATCCGTTGCCTATTTTCAGTGATGAGAACGAACCGGCTAAACCTAGGTGAAAATAATAACCCATTAATGAACCATGTTTAAAAATGCTTCGTCATACTTGTTCTTTTTTCAATTAAACTTTTCTGAATCCTCCAGGGAGCGAGAGACCGGTCGTGGAGTCCGCTACGTTCTAAATGAACTCTGATCTAGTTAACTGTCCAAGAGATAAAAACAACAAACAAACAGAGAAACACCGTCGCGTTCTCTGACCAGTTTCCGAACAAAAGATCTCAGAATTTATTTAAAAAAGCTTCACCGAAATCACGGGCGAAAACCTTGCTCGTTCACCTTTATTGTTTGTACCTACCAAACAGGCAAGTGCCAACCCACAGCATTTCCTTTTATGAACGCGAGAGAGAGCACGCGCTTTAATTAATTACCCGACAGATTTTCTGGTGCATGGCGATATTTTTATTGGTTTTCTCACTTCGGTGTGTGGAAAGTTATCGGGCGCACCCTTATCCAGTGTCCTTCAGTGATTTCACGCTTTGAATCAGCCCCAGTTATTTTGCATACAAGATTCCGTTTAGTGTCTGGTGTTGTTGTCTTTTTTATTAAATGAATTATAATGTATGCATTGGCTTTTCCTTTTCCACACGTTGATAGTGTTTGATGATAGTATACTTCACTCTATGCATATCTCTTTTACTTTTCTTTTTCTTTTTTTCAAGAGATCGAAGAAGCAGCGTAATTTAGAAAAGTTTTAAGGGTATGGGACGATAGATACGGCGAAACATTTTATAAGGGACGATTCATTCTCCCCTCTCCCCCTTTTTTGTAAATAAACTATTTTCTTTTGCTGGACAATGCAGGATTTAAATATTTAAATTTAGCATTTCGAATTCCGCATTAATTTTCGTTATTGAGACAATAGCACAATGTTGTAATTTTTCTGGTTATGTAATGGAAACAACAGTTTATGCATTTCAAAAATAGAAACCGGTTGTCAGAACATTTTTAACGATAATATGGCTTAAAGCACGGGATACCGTGTAATAAATATTTCCTGAAATTAAAAGTGTTTGTTATATTCATTATTTTTCAGCTAATTAAACAATAAATAATCCTGCGTAATCCTACGTTATCATATAGGTAGTTCCAACAGAAGAGACTACTCGAACCTTTTTTCTTTCTCTATTTATGCTTTAATTTTGAACCTAGATTCAACCTGTTCGTCCTTATTATTTCAAACATGTGACGCAGATGAGAAGAATTAATGTTCCCAGTGCCAGGGATATACATAAGTTATTGTGATATCATTATAGCTAGTATATGGTCAGTATGGTATGGATCCGGACCCCCCGCCCCAAGTATATTGCTAAAGGGTAATATTCTGCTTTATTATACATTTAAAATAGGTATAATCACTATTTTTATAACTTGGCCCTCTTAAAATTTTGCTTTATTGTACATTTTGTTCGTGTTGAATAAGCTTTTTCAAAATTTAGTCTTTCCCAAAAAATTTTCCTGGATTCGCCATAGATTATGATAAAGTAATTTGTAGTCATTTTTCTGCTTTTTATAATCGTACTTGTTATATTAGGGCATAATGTCTCTCTATATAATTATATGCTCAATCTGATAGTTGAATTTTCGGGCAAATAAAGCTCACCAAACTTACTTCTTGTAAATTGATACGATGGTTTTTTTCTAAGTGTGTTCTACACTTTATTTCAAATAAAACTTTTATTTTCGTACAATATTTATGATTTTTTTTTCTGTTTACTAGGTAAGGGGCGGACAAATGATGACTGCACACAGGCGGCCAACTATTTAGAACTGGCTCTGAATGTCCCCTTCTCTGAAGTGTTGAATCCTAGACCGGGCTTTGATGCTATGTTGGTAACCATAGTTGCATTTACGTAATCGGTGAGTTTCCGCGGAATATTGAGACCCAAGTACGGAAGCAAAGCGGTCACAGACGGGATCTTTTCAATGACGCTGAGCTCTTTCCATAATGAGAACGTACAAACTCATTATATAAGAATATAGGAATTATATCGGTGTATATATGAGTCACACTTTTGCGGGCGGACACTGCTACTTTCTTTCTATACTTCGTACACCAGTTCCGTTTTAGGCAGACGAAATTCTTGAAAAGAAGGACGTGGTTAAGGCGTTGGACTCGTAACCGCAAGGTTGCGGGTTCGATACCGGCGTACCACTAAAGACCACCGTGTACATGGGGTGTACGTGCACGTTAAATGCGCGGTTCTGAAAGTCCTCTCGGCGGTCGCTAGCAGTTTCCGAGGGGTGCCAATATTCAGCAGTCCCCCACCTTCTGATGAGGTTCAAAATTGTGGCGGGAAATTCCGGGAAGGACGTATATGTAGCTCTAAGCGACACATTCAGTGACGCGAGCTATCCTCTCCTGGTAAACAAACAAACAGCATATATGTATATTGTTTGAAAACTTAATACAATACCATTTATTAATGAGTATATTTCAAGGCCGACATACAGTAACAAAGGTTTTGAAGATTATACGAGTACCTTTACTTTATTATTCTGATGGAAAGTTTCATCATAAATATATGAGAAGAAAAAATCAGTTTTGCATAGGGTGGCACATCAACACTCAACTGGCACATCTTTGATGATATAGCATGTTAAGGTTGGTCTTTTAAGAAATTATACAAATTTTGAATGCCTTTTTAAAGAATCCAATTACTCTAGTCACTCGCAATAATTTATAATGTCACTTCACATGTTGTACTGTGCATTTTTAGAAACAATCTATGCGACGTGCAGGTTTCCTTTGGGAAAAAAACAGCTGAGTCAAGATTAAACATAACGAATTTTCTTCAAATTTAAAGAAAATAGTAAGTGCATAGTTGCGCATAAGTTAGATAGTTTTATAAAGAAAGCAGTACCAGCAAATTGTTAGAGCTGACATTTGAAGGTTATTAAAGGATCTGCTGCAAAGCTATTTTCTGTAACTTGGCGATTTGAAGATATGAGAGGTATGACTTTAGTTTGAATTCTTGTACGTTAAGTTGCCGTTGGATATTCACACAGAACAATCATACCAGTAACACCAATAAAATTTCAGCTGTGCTAATCCTTAAAAATTCCCGTTTTCCTGGGTCTTTAAGCTATTGCGTAATGCATTGGAACGACTTCAGCGCCCCTGTGTAAATTTTTCTTGAAAATGACTCTCGTTCCCCTTGGAATCACTGGCGCAATGCGACTATTAGTGGATACAGAATTTTTTGAGAGGGGCTAATTTTAGAAAATTTAATAATGACCTAAAAAATTATAATAATCCAAAATACTATCCTATAAAGCGATATAATTTTTTTCTATGGGCTATTTTTTAAGTTATTTTACCCATCCAAAATGTACAATAAAGCAAAATGTTCCCCTACAGCAATGTCTTTAGGTTCGGGGAACACCTCTAACCAGTAGCGTAGCCAAGATTTTATTTCGGAGGGGGTGTATCAAATTGTAATCTAAGTTTTAATTGTAAGCTAAGTAAAGGGCCCCATTTCGGAGGGGGACTGCAGCACCCTAAGCTCCCCCCCCCTTTGGATACACCCCTACCTCTTACAAAAAATCATTCCAGTCGTGCTACTGCTGTGTGCAAGTGGCTGTTGCATACGTTTAAGATAAAGTGAAGTTTGCAGTCGTGTATGCCAGTCCTCAATTAAGTTATGAGGAAAAATTGGATGGCATATTTGAATGTTTGCTAGATGATCCCCCTCCCCCTTATTATCCGCCACTGAGCATGACGGTCTCATGTTTGGGTTAAATTGCACAAAGCCCACACTTCACTATGGCACTAAGGCTTGAACTACCTGTCTGGGGCTTCAGCTATTTGGTTTTATTAAGCGTGTGCGACATTTTGTGGCTCTAACAAGAATATCATAAATTCGCTCAAAAAATTATTAGTATAGTCAAAATGTATCAAAAAAGCTTTATTGTTACATATTTTTTTTTTTTTTTTTTTTTTTAGTAGAGCACAGATTGGGCTCCCTAGCATTGAAGGGTAGTCCTATCGCCGCATGCGGTAAATCGGCCTTTTTCATTGACTAGCAAAGCTAAAAATGCTCAGCAAGAAACTACACTTTACAAATTTTCGCTCCCCATGCAAGCGAATGAATGGAGTTTTCCCGTTTTGGTAAGTCGCATATTTTTCACCTAACAAGTTCATTCTTTATTAAAACGGAAGCGAAAATAATTAGATTGCAAACAGTTTATATGGATTTATCCTTCGCATTATGAAAGTTTTATGTAATATTCATTTGATGAAAAGCAGGATTAAAGAGTATTATGTACCACTTTAGACGTAGAGCAAACTCATCAGGTCCAAGGCCTCTCTCTGTAGCTTTCATTTCAGCCGACTGATATGAGAAAAAAATGACACAATAAAGCTTAATGAGAGGCGTTTTAATTGGAGTCAATGACATTGGCCTCATTTTTTTTTTATTGGACAACTATACTCTTCTCTTTTTTAAAGATGTTGACATTTTAAAATTATTCTCCAAGGCTTTTTACTCGACGATACTCTTTTTTTTTCAACGTTCTGAGAGGCTCATACGTGGAAATCCGTTCACTGACCTCCAGTTTTCTCTGTAATGCATCTGTATTGTTTATGAACTAAAATACTCATGTGGTTCATAACTATATTCTTTTTAACACTTACAACAAGGCTGAAGATGATTTATGATTTCGGTTTGTCTGTCTGTCCGTCCATGCTCTAATTACCATAAATATGCATCAATTACTGCGAAATATGCATATTGTTACGAATTTTGGGGGTGATCCGCTCTTTCAGGGTCTGTGTAAATCTGGGTATAGTCTAAAATTCGTATTTTACGCGTCAAATAACTAAAATTTACATTTTGCTGCTTGAAATTCTGTCAATTACAACACGAAATAGGGAGTTTTGGGTTTCCCCACATTGTTTAACTTGGAGTTTTCTCGAATTCTCGAGAAATATTGGCGCTATCGCTTAGCTTACTGCAACTTTGGGGACTAAGTAAATTTCACAAAAAGAACAAAAAATATATTTTTTAGAGTTTTCAAACTTTCAACATAATTTGACTTCATTGAGACATTCAATTGTATCGCGCCTAAAATTGTGTCCCCCATGATTAATTAAGATATTAAATATGTTATCGTAACAGGATCTCTGTGAATTTGAATACAAGCAACATTAGATTAGTTTTGAAAATGAAAATTATATTTTAAGTAGCAGAAATTTGTGATTCGATTATTGTTATTTAGCAAATTACTAATCAAGATAAAAATGGTTGTTTGCTTAAAATTTGTATGACTCAATTTTAGCTAATTTAACACAACGTTTTTAGTAATTAGAAAGTAATTTAGTAATTATAATTCTCCAATTAACTGTTTATCAACGGCCAGTCTAGCAAGATATTACAGTAAGTTTTCAGTACATTTTCTATACAGCTCCCCTAATTGAACTTGCGTTATATAACTATTTTGCTAAAAATATTTAAAATAATCCCAAATATCACTTGCAATAAGATACATTGATTCACTTATATTGATGAGAAAATGTTTGCGCTTGAAAGTGTTAAGCAGCGCCAAAAAAAAAAAAAATGATACGAGAAAGTTTTCTTTTCAAGGCTGCTCCTTTAGATGGGCGGATTCAAAGTTGAGTTGAAAATCAAAAATGAATCCGTAAGAAGTCAAGAAAGACTCATCCATATCTGATAATATGTTTCGTCCTACTTATCGACACTCGCTTGCTACTTTTCTTTATACGCCACTGCTAGTTTGTTTTCCATGTTTTTACAATGACCCGAAATGAGTAACATGCGAAGAATTTTTCCAAAGATATGAAGTTTTTCTTTTTCCCCCCGTGTCGATCTTGAATCCAAATTTAACCTGTTCGCTCCTCTTTTGCAAAGACGCTGTGGTGAAGATCCCACTCTTGTGTCCAATGTTGCTTTTAGACATTAGTATTTAAATGCTTCGCGGAGCTCTTGCACAAGATGGGAGTAAATAGGTGAAAACAACTTTTCTCGTTTCTCTAATTCTCAGAAGGTTATTTTTTCTTTCTTTTTGATGGCTAAGTCAGCTGCCGATTTCAGGCTTGATCATTACGATGGGCGGATGTGTTGATCATTTCATCCTGGGGGCGCCTATTAGACAGGCCAATCTTGCCCCTTACGAGTTTTTCATCCATTTTCTCCTAAAGCTCAAATTATTTATTTTTCTTTTTTTAAACATTCCATCATTTTATTAACTTACTTGATTTCTGCTCCTCGCACGCATGTTTCTGTTTACGTTGAAATTTCAATGCGAAAAAAAAAATGAATAAAATATATAGATTACTAGCTGAAGTACCCGTTCTTCGCACGGGAATGAATGGACTTTTTGATATTAATATTTGTTGTGATTACTATTTATTGTAATAAAGAGATATAGCAAAATGGATAATGCGTTATATTGTGTTCAATAATCATGCACACTGAATTTCAAGGCAATCGTTTTTACGGTGCAGAAGGCCATGCGGCGTAGCACAATCTAGTGGCGAGTTTTAGCAAAACGGATACGGAAAAAATATTCTTCGCATTCAGATATCGATGTATACGAATTTTCATGACGATCGGCTGAATAGTCTTGAAGTTCATGTGTTGACGCGACATCTAGTGTCAAGTTATAGGAAAATGGATCGTGCCAAACTCTTCCCCGTGTTCAAATATCTATGTATACCTATTTTCATAGCGATCATTCGCACAGTCAAGAAGTGATACACTGCAGGGCCATCTAGTGGTTAATTAAAGTAATGATTTGCTACAGCACCGTCATGTGGCGAGTTATAGCAAAATGGATAACGCCAAAATATTCTCATTGTTCAAATAGCTATGTATACTGATTTTCATAGCCACCGTATGAATGGTCAAAAATTTGGCCTGCTGCAGCGTCATCTAGTGGCGAGTTAAAAGAATAATGCATTGCAGTGCCATCTAGTGGTGAGTAACATCAAAAGTAACGCAGTTAGAATATATTCTTCGTTCTCAAATGTGTAAGTATAAAAAATTTTATGCCGATCTGTCGAACGGTATAGAAGTTGATGCGTTGCAGCGCTATTTAGCGGTAAGTTACAGCAAATGGATAGTGAAAAATATTCTCCGTGTTCTAATATTCGCGTGTACCAAATTTCATCGAAATTGGTTGGACGATATTCGCATAGCAAACGGCTAAACTGAATAGAATTCGACGTTCTGCTGCGCCACCTAGTGAAAAGTTAGAGGAAAACGGATAGCATAAAAACCTTCTCCATGATAAAAGACTTAGGTGAACCAAATTTCATGGTGATCGGTGAAACGGTGCTGGAGTTTTTCAACCTCCTACACACATACCAACATTCATTTTTATCTATAACCAGTCTTATTATACGTATATACCAGTCTCAAGTAAAATCCAGTTTCAAATCTAAGCCTCGCCAAAGTGCCAGCATACGCCATTTTGCAAGAGTTTTTTCAGGGAATCATTCGAAACATTGACTTAGCAGCAATCAAAATGGGAAATGGTTCGACCGCCAGGCATTTATTTGAAAAGTGGAATCCCCTAATACAGCCGCATTTTTAAAATTATCAACTATAACATGTTTTATTCATCGTTACCTCGATGTACTAAATGCGAAGATTTCAATTTTCTGAAATTTGGCGGATTTCCCCCAAGTTAAATGAATGTACTCAATTGGCGAGAATTCTGAAGCTACATCGCTTGAAATGCCCTAATAACTGCATTATTTCTGGACGGATAGTTAAAATTTAATGCTGTATTCTAAGAAAACCTATACACTTGTTTTCAAAAATGCTATTCCCTTAAGCTCTCAGTAAATTGCGCCAAAAAGCCTAAAACTGTGCAAACCGCTAGAACTCACTCTCTAAAAATCGGCCTATCAGCCATTTTTTTTTTTCGCCAAACTAAAAAAAATTACATATTAGTCTCGGATATCTTCGATCCTCATTGTTTTGCGTATAAAACATTTCATTCCTGCTCTCATTTCTTATGCGCACACGATATTATAATTAAAAAAATAACCTAAAAAAATAAACTAAAAAAATCATTATTATTCTTTTATTTTTACTTTAAGAATTTAAAACATTTTATTCGGCAAAATCGCCACACATGGCAACCAAGATGCTTATTTCGCACACTTTTTTCACTACAGGGGTTAATATTACGTAAAGCTTTCTGCGTGGAGAACATAAAAAATCTCTTAAATTCCGGGAACGGTAATTAAGAGAACCATTCAGGAGGAAAACGTTTTTAAGTGGAGTTTCAAAGTTTTAAAGTGGACTATCATTTATTCTATATTATTTTACATATCTGTGTAAAATTTCAGGCTGACAGGTCCATTTTTGTGGAATTGTATACTACCCAAATCAACAAATTGACAAACAGAATTTCATTTTTATTTATAAGATAACCTACGCTTGTTTTTAAAAATACCCTCTCATTAAATTGCGCCAAGCGCTAGAATCATAGAAAATCTGACACACTTTCAGATTTTTAAATACGCACTGAAGTGCTATATATAAAAAGAGTTATAATCCATGGGTCTTCCCTATTTTCGTTCCTTCTTTCATTAAGTTGGAAAGTGTATCATTATTCATGAGTGTGATTAAACAAAATTAAAATTGATATTTCTAACATCCTTTTTTTCTGGATGTTAATACATTAGATGCAGAAAAGCTACTCAGAAAAATGCACAATTCCAACTGAATGAAAATTTCAAAAACTTATACGCAGGTGTATTCATAACCCAAATAGCAGACGATTAAATTACGATAAATAGCGCCAAGCGTTAGAATCCTCCTCAAAATCGCGAGAATGCTGAAGATAGATCGCTTGAAATCCCTTAATAACTGCATTATTTTCGCACGGTTCATTAAAATTTAACGCTGTATTCTAATAAAACCTTTGCACTTGTTTTCAAAAATCCGTTTCCTTAAGCTCTCAGTAAATTGCGCCAAGCAGGAAACTGTTCAAACCGCTAGAACTCACTTTCTCGGCATTTGAGCCATTTTATTTTTTCGCCAAACTAAAAAATTTTAACATATTAGCCTCGGAAATCTTCAATTCTTATTGTTTTCCGTATGAAACATTTCATTCCTGCTCCGATTTCCCATGCACACGATATTATAATTAAAAAAAATATAACCTTACGAATATAAACTAACAAAAAAAAATCATTATTATTCTTTTATTTTTACTTTGAGAATTTAAAACATCTTATTCGGCAAAATCGCCACACATGGCAACCACGATCCTTATTTCACACCTTTTTCACTACAGGGGTTACAATTACGGAAAGCTTTTTGCGTGGAGAACATAAAAAATCTCTTAAATTCCGGGAACGGGTGGACTTTCAAAGTTTTAAAGTGGACTATGATTTATTCTATATTATTTTACATATCTGTGCAAAATTTCAGGATGATAGGTCCAT
This sequence comes from Cheiracanthium punctorium, assembly GCA_038373885.1. Classification (NCBI taxonomy): domain Eukaryota; kingdom Metazoa; phylum Arthropoda; class Arachnida; order Araneae; family Cheiracanthiidae; genus Cheiracanthium; species Cheiracanthium punctorium. The sequence goes on from JAWZYV010011610.1 coordinate 584,219, forward strand.
TTTTGTGGATTTGTATACAACTCAAATCCACAAACAAACAAACAAACAGAATTTCATTTTTATTTATAAGATTATGAATGATGCGAAAATTTATCCTATTACAGCTTCAAAGCATGCAATAAAAGTTTTCTTTTCAAGGCTGCTCCTTTAGAACAGAAATGCAGGCATTGCAAAACTGCTTTTGAACAGCTCTCAGAACCAAAAAGTGATGGCAAATACTGTAAAAAATCGATGTTATATTTTGCCAAACTGCACCACAGGCGAAACGTCGGAGCAGGGCATAGATAGATGTACAGTGCCTTCTCATCTTTTCTTTTTTCTTTTTTTTTTCAAAACCTAAAGAAAAATTGTTTTTTTTTTCCTCTTAAATATATTATGCCCCCCCCCCCCCGAAACGAAAATAGAATCGGTTTCGCTGTGTTTATGAATTCAATTATGCATTTTTGCAGACAGAATCTGTATGTCGCATGCAACTTTCAGGAAAGAACTCTATACAACAAAAATCGCCAAAAATAATTAAAATTTTGTAAAATACACGCATAAAAAGGTACTTATCGACAAGACAATCTTTTCGGGTGGCACAAAAGCTCCACCCTCCTTCAGTTTCAAAAAAGTTTCACACGAGTAGAAAGGTTAGGACTGAAAATTAAGCAACAGAGATAGCTGCCATTCAGAAAAGGAAAAATAAAAGGTAAGAAACCAGAGAGAAAAAATAATAACGAGGCGAGAAGGGAGAAGACACTAAAAAAGCAGCGTAGTATGTTAAAAATTAAATAAATGAAATTGTACAATGAGCAAAATTATAGAAACATGAAATAATAGTACTAAAAAATAAGTATTGAAGAAAATACAAAATATTTTTTAAAAATTATTATACAGGGTGATCAATTTAAAATGTACCCGATGGTTTTTCTTATCATCCTTAAATCTGACGGATGTGGCAACAATTCCAACACTGAATTATAATTGCTTGAACTTTGTTTAAGTGTAGGAGACAATTTCTAACACTATTGGACTGTTAATACTTTATTTGTGAGGTGAAACAGAAATGGAGACGCACAAGGTTACATAATCCTTTCATCATTTTATTTTTGAAAAACATAATTTAATTCAATTTTTTACATTATCATTCCCTTCAGCAAGTGTTGAAAGTGTTCGCCACCCTTTTGAATGGAAACATGAACACGTCGAACCAAGTTTTCCGCCGCTCTTCGCAAGATTGTTGGTGTTATGGACGCGATTTCTACAGTTATGGTTTGTGTTTTAATTCATCGATGTATGGGGGACTTCTCCGGAAAAACTCATTTGTTTTCATGTTCGCATTGAAATGGGTGGCAAACATTTTCAACATTTGCTGTAAGGAGTGATAATGTTAAAAAAAAAAAAGGAAATTACATTATGTTTTTCAAAAAATAAAATGATCACAGGACAGGATTAAGTGACATCGTGAGCCGTCATTTCTGTTTTTCCTCACAAATAAAGTTGTAGCAGTCCCACAGTGTTGGAAATTGTCTCCCACACTTAAACAAGGTTCAAACATTTATACTTCATTGTTATAGTAGTTGCTACCTCCGACAGATTTAAAGGTAATAAAAAAAACATCAGGTACTTTTTAAAATTGATCACCCTGTACATACAGTAAAACACACATACAGACACACACACACACACACACACACACACACACACACACACACACACACAAAAAAAAAAAAAAAAAAAAAAAATTAGAAGAAGAAGACGATTTCTCGTAAATCTTGGGGGTTTTTAAACGTCTCATTCAAATCTAAAACTATTGCATACCCCTAAGAAGTGAGTCAACCAAGAAATCCCATTGCTTTTCCAAATACATGGAACAGTTCAACGAGCTAATTTTCTTTTAAAACACCTTGCAAGAGAATCGTTTGATTTTCTATGCGGAAATTATCGTATTCGGCACACAGCTGATCTCCCCCACCCCCCTCCCCCTAGAGCACGACCTAAACAGTGGAGCCTTTTCAAAGCGTCGAAACATCTTTTAAGGGTGTACTGTTTTCCTTTAAAACATTCATTTATTCCACATTAGTATTTTCTCATTGTAAACGAAAAGACGCCGTTCGTTATAAGTTTTAAAAAGAGAGAGAGAGAGTGTTTGTAAATAAACAAAAAAATAATAGATAACTGGTATAAAAGTTGCCATGTTATAAAAGTTTCTATGAGTCCCAATGCGATAAAATTTGAACTACAGATCATTCAAATGATGCATTCTATGGTATGTTAAGGCAAAACTAATCGAGGACTATTAGCCTGAGCGGAGGGCTTTTTTAGGGGTTCTCACGCGTATTCACACTACACCTAGAAAAGAAAACCGCCCCAAACTCCCGACAAGTGCGCGGCAGGCCCAAACACGGGACCTTCACTTTTCAGTCATCTGCCATGTTCAGCGACTCATCCACTCGGCCATGGTGGAGCCTGGATTTGTTTTTGCCCTTTGCCTGAAAGAATGCGAAGTTGTCCAGCTGTGCCAAATTTCTGCATCATCTTGCGTAGAACGGGGCAGACGGGGACATTGGACGTCTTTGTATCTTTTTTTCATACGACAGAATTCTTTTTCAGATGCAACGCAAGAACGGTTTTAGCTATGGCGCTTTTTCCTGCAACGTAGTAAAGATGTGCAGAAGAGTAACAAATACTCGTGCAGAATCCGCCTTTTTTAAGTGGTTAAAAGGGAAAAATAAAAAAGCATATCTAAAAATTAAGACAAAATTTAAATCGGATTCTTAAAGGGAGAATTTCATCACGCGATATAATAACTTAATTAAAAGAGAGAAAAAACAATAATTTCTTTAATTTATTCCGATACTCAAGTGAAAAACCCATGCTCCCTTGATCGCTTGATGTTAATTTATTCTGTCATTTACACTACCGTGCGTTGATTACACCGTGAAAATCACGGAGAACGATTTTGAACATGACTGAATTGAATAACGTTTTTATGCGATCACGCAATAGTCGGACTTGGAAATTCACGAAAAATGGGCAAGGTCTTGAACCCCCTCCTCCACACTCTCGCTTCTCAAAAAGGGGAATTTTCGCAATCCGATAATTTGACACTTCCATGAGTAGGTAGTAGATGCACGATGTCATGACGTAATTTGAATTTACTCTTAAAACAGCTGCTCTTGTTTAGAGCCCCGAGTTCTGTTTACAGAGAACAGCTGCATTGAACGTTTTTTAGGGGAGTTTAGTTCTAGTGCTACCATCTAGTGTTCATAGCTGGAACTTTGTAGGGATGCAGCTTTGCAGCAATTGAGACTTTTTTGAAAGATGAATCACGCATCAGTCAGAAAAACGTTTTTAAGCATGATTTTACCTGCATTGATCTCTACACTTCACTGTTTCACCAACAAGAACTGTGAATGGATAGAAGACATAACACTACACCATTTATAGGATAGATGCAGATATTGTTGTTCTTGGAGATTATAAAAATGAAATATTTTACTTCCTGGAAAGCAAACACCCCAGGACTTCGTTCCAATCTTAACTGTATTTTCTGTACTCTTCCTACAAAGCAGAGCTCAGAACTTTTGCCTAAGAATTTCATCAGGGTGTGATCATCGATCTCACTGATGTTAGGATTATTTCTGGTCAACAACAGTAAGTTAACTATAGGGTAGGCCACCTAATTTAATAAAATATACATTTCATTGTTTCACGTGTTCTTGCAACGTCATCAGTCATCTTACAGCTAGCACAGTCAAGGATAATGTTTCATCATATTCAGTATGCTGCACGTTTTTATTTGTATAAAAATTTATTATATCATGTATAAATTATTGCTCTGAAAATTTAAAATGTACTTTATTTAACCTGTTCCCTCTGATAATCCTGCCTTTATTTCAATAAAAATGTTTTCTATAGTATGGGATATCGCCTGGGGTAGGTTATCACATCGTGACAACTTAACCCTGTTGCTTGTGACAACCTACCCCTATTTACACATATTTGTTTACATTCATTACATAGGCCAGGCATAACAAACAGTGTATATGTTCCTAGAAAACAACGTAATATTCACAAGATATCAAACTAGAAAACAGTGGAAAAGTACTCGCTCGAATTTTAAACACATGAAATATCACCACAAAAAATGCTGAACATGAAAGGTAAACTTTTTTACATAAATAAAGGCGCATTTAAACTATCGCCTACTAGAGATGAGACGGGCTCAGCCCGAGCCCGAAAGCCCGACTCGGGCTCGGGCTCTGTAATTCACGATTGCGTTCGGGCTCGGGCTCGTGAAAAATTTCTTCTTTATTGAACATACTCCTTGAAACAGATTTTAAAAAGTGATTCATGGGATAAATAGACGTACTTATTTCAAAAAATAGCGGCACGGGAGACTAGAAGGTGTGTGAAGCTCCAAAATTTATTGTATCCTCTTAATGTAGAAGTTAATTTTATTTGTCTTTAGCTGAAATTTCGGGCTCGGGCTCCAACTTTAATAATATTGCTCGGGCTCGGATTAAAAGTCTGCGGGCTCGGGCTTCAAAAAATGAGCCCGAACTCATCTCTATCGCCTACCTTCGTAATCGCAGTTTCTTTGTTTGGATACTTTCTAAAGTATTGAATCAATACAGACCATTTCAGACAATATTTATCAGTGTATATCGCTAAAAAATACATGTGACAACGTTCCCCATCATTTCCTACCGGCCTCCCGGGCAAGCTAATTGTCGGCACCCTTTAAAACCTATACGAGAGAGGGGTCGGGCTGCCTTGGGCGGAGAACTTTTTAAGGGGCTCTAACTCGTATTCACGAAACATCGCTTTTAGCCTTTATATATTTTAATATGTATTTTATTCGATAATATAACTTTACTATTCTACTATTTACTACTAGACGTCAAAGCCCGTTGTGGAGGCAATGACAACGGCCGCTAGAAAAAAACATTTGACGAAAATATGTCTACGCTCAATATATTCATCTTCTTCCACCTAAAATAAATAAGTTCATATTCAATTTTTATAATATACACCCAAATCGAATTTCATGCTCTTCCTGAAACACGCGGAAACTTTTGGCATGCGAAAGATTTCGTTTTGTGTACACAACCTTTCTCATATCCATGCAGGCAATTTATTTGTGAAAAAAGAAAATTAATTTATGTAATCTGGAAAAACTATTTTAAACGAATTGGAATCACACTTTATTTTCAAAGCCTGATGACCGTGATGAATAGGACGACCTATCGATTGCAATAGCTCATTTTGTCACGCAAATGATTCACTTTTTGACTCTCGGAAATAAAAGGGAGCTGAAAAAAAAAAAAAAAAAAAAAAAAAAAAGGCGCTTAAAAATGAGCGAAACGGTGGATTATCATATTTTTAAAGTAGCACAGATTGTTTTTTTTTTTTTATATTTTTATACATAATTATGAAAAATTTCAAGCGGATCGTGTAATGTATCGTAATGTTATTACGCTTTTTAATCCTATGGAACTTTTGAATCTTCTTAGAGTAATGGCTGTAAAATAGTTATATTGGAGTAGTTGCCCGGAATGGTTACAGAGTGAGTCAAGGATCAGCGTAACTATATACAGTGGAACCCCGATCTATCGTTCCCGCATTCATCGTTTTCCCGTATTGATCGTTTTATTTCTATGGTCCCTGCACAAACTGTATTCAAATAACGTTAACAAAACCCGCATGTATCGTTCGTCAAAAATTCGCTTTCCCGTATTCATCGTTGTAAAATGTTTCTTCTGACCGAAATGAAATTGAAGATCAAGTGGATCAATATGGCTTACAAATTTAATTACTTCCTGGTATGATATCTTGGGTTGATAATGGTATAGATGAAGAGCTCTTACATCTAGCAGTGATGAGTATGGTATGAAATGTAGGGATTATATTTCCATTCATTTAGAAGCAACAACGTGCGGTATCCTAAGAATGGAAGAAATATGATGCAAGAAAATGAAAATATTCGCGAAGAAGCTGAGAATAATATTCATGCCGATGAGACTGAGCCAACACTAGTGCCTAGTTTATCCTACGCAATAACGGTTTTTAAAATTGTATGACTTTTATATACAAACATGAATACACATAAAAAGACAAAAAAAATATGCAAATCTTGTTTAATGAAAAGATTAATGAAAAATCCAGTGTAAAATTACTGATTTTAAAAAAATAAGTATCACTTAATTTCTACACAGCTTCAATTTGTTTCTTTTACAGTTTGGTAACAAATTTAGAATTTTTGGTATGCTGTATATATTGTGTGTATTCATAAATACTGTTTTCTTCGTATTTTGACTTTAACCCGCATTCGTCGTTTTCCCGCATGCATCGTTTTTTACTATGCACCCCCTGAAAAACGATAGATCGAGGTTCTACTGTAGTAGGATTCTGTCATAGCATGACATTCTTCTGCTTGGCTTACTATTCTGTTGCCTGGCGCAGCTTATGCCTGTATGGATCTAGCGAAATTGAACCTCAACCAGCCATCCACTAATTTATGAACTGCAATCAAAAGTCGAGATTTTACGTCCCAGATTTCCAAGGAAAAGCTGCCATTCGATCCTTGTAAGAAAAATATTCGTCAAAAGACATCTGCGGCGACCACGCCACACATCGGAATGCAGAAATCAAATAGGGAGAAATAGTTCATTCGGAAGCACGGACTTCCTATAGTTCCATGAACGAGCACTTACTTGCATTCATAGTCACACGTGCACCAGCGCATATGTCATCCCGCCGTGTTTCGCCAAAATTCGACGACACTTGCGTCATAATTAAGAAATTCAACATCGTCAAGTGACATTGCAAGAATGTCTTGGATCCGATATCCGATTTTAACCCTTTGAGGCGCAACCCTTTCCCAATGCTGAAAAAAGGGCAGCCGTTGCCATCTCTCGACTTCACAGACAGCAAGATGGCGGACGATCGAAACGTTCATCGCGTGCCACAGATCTAGAGACCCCTTTTTTGACGACAGCTGACTGTGCGGCACAGCCAGCTGTCGTCAAAAAAGGGGTCGGCTGCAAAGGGCAACGGCTGCCCTTTTTTCAGCATTGGGAAAGGGTTGCGCCTCAAAGGGTTAAATGGTTCATTCGCGTTTCATGGTTACATCTAAATGGGACGAATTTTAACACAACATGCGACGCGTTCTTTCAGTTATCATTTTATTCCCGAAAAGAGGTGGACGTCAACGTGTCATGAGAACTTTTCCAGAAGCTCTATGAGGTCATCGTGAAGTGTTCGAGTGCGTATTATTATGGCAGCTATTGTCTACACAAACACTAAAAAATGTTGGAAGGATCATTTCGAATGTTTTCGCGTATTCACGTAACTTGTTTACTCACATTCATACGGCACTGCTGCTCCCACAGCCTTCATTGGTTTTAACCCTTTGAAGCGCAAGCATTTTCACATCAGTATAGAAGACCAACTGAATAGATTGCCCAACGCTGAAAAAGTGCAGCCGTTGCCATCGATCCATTTAACTAACAACAACATGGCGACCGATCGAATCGCCCACGTGACGCTACAGAGCTAAAGAAGTTTTCTGATACGGATGGCTGCTCTGTGCTTTTTCAGCGTTGGGACCATTTAACCACATTTCTTTTTGCGAGTAGCACTGAAAGCGCTACTACTGCAACTCATATATGTATACGTGCGTGTGTGATGAGGGAGTGAGGAAAATACAATTTGTATTGCAAAAAATCCCTCATGTTGGGGTTGTGACCCCCCCATCACCCCCCTGGCTACGCCTCCTGGTTGTAAATGTTTATATACTTATTGTATTGTGCTTGAAATGGATGAACGGTCCTAAGCTGCCACAGACCGTAATGTATTGAAATTCTTTTGACTACCCTGTAAAAGAAACAATGAATACTTCATACGCTATTTTCAATGACGTACATGGTACAGTGCATAGGAACAACTTGCTATTTCGTTACGACTGTACTGGTATAGTTTCTTTATAATCGAATTATCTCTCGCGAAGTCTCTTTCCGATTTCGAGAAGAGATGAGTCTCGGAGGATTCGGAATCCAGCCTGATGAAGGCTGAAAGGAGAAGAAGTGTTGCGCTCTTTGCGCCTGAATAAAGAAAGAGCAGGAAGAAGATCTCAATCAAAGAATCAAGGACGCTGATTGCATCGTCTTTCTCTTCTTTTCCATTTCGGTTATTTTTATGGGTCATTCAGCTGTGTTCAAGAACGGGATCGAAAATAATATTTTTCTTTTTTTAACTCCGTTTTGAAAGTTTATTTTACCGTGATTCATGGACACAGAAAGAGAGACTGATGGCCGTAACCTTTTGGAGCGCGAGCATTTTCATATCCATATGGAAGACCCACTGGATAGACTGCCAACCCTGAAAAAGTGCAGCCGTTACCATCGATCCATTTAACTACCAACAACATCGATCGAATCGACCGTCTGCCGCCACAGAACTCAAGAAATTTTTTGCCGCAGTACTGGCTGTACGGCCGCGCAACCAGCTGTGACAGAAAACTTATGGACCTATATTACCAGAACTTATGGACCTATATTACCGAAATTTTTGGACCTATATTACCAGACATTTAGGGTAAGTAAATTTTACCCTAAATGTCTGGTAAAAATTTTCAATAGCACTAAATTTTTATAGTAAATTTTATTTATTACGCACTGAAATATAAAATTTACAAAATTATTAATACAGTAGAATCTCGATTGTTCGAGTTCCAATAAACCCGGGTTCATGAAAAAATCAGTTTAGCTCCCAAATAATGACCAACCCATACAAAACGCATGAAAGAATTATTTCGCACCACAAGATTCAAATACCTGGGGCACCCGGAAGCCACATCAGAAATCCCCCTCCCAAAGAAAATGGGTGTATTCTTCCTATAGATACCCTCAATAGATAAGACATTTCTGTGCAGTGTTGACATGCTGCTTTGGCGATGGCGAGATATTGCAGCACGAAAACGGGTCAACATGTTAATATACCCTCCCCCCACCCGAAACAAAAATTGATTATTATTTTCCGATTTAATTAACCAGTTCTAATCATCAGTAAATGTAATAATATGTAAGTACATTTTTCATTTAAATATGCTCTCAAATTGCAAAAATTGCTTTTCCTTTTATTTGTTTATTAAACTAGGGGCCAAAGCCCCCCAGACTCGCTACGCTCGCTTTTCGTATGAGGCATTCGGCCCCTAATAAGGCTTATTCGTAAAAAAGACAAAATTTCAACAGACAAAACCCGAAGATTGGATCAGATAGAATGTTACTGAGCTACACATTGCTTGGTTCTTGCATGTTCATTGGCACATAAAAATTTAAACTTCACACTGCAGTAGATCCCCTCCCCCTCATAACACGGAAGATATTTTGTTATGGGAATCCGTGTTGTACGGGTCCTGAGCTATACTCCATCTGGAGTGTGGACTCCGCTTATAATCGCTGGAAAATTTATTTGCACTCCTTAGAAACACAACGATATTGAATGTTGCCATTCAAAAGTTATATTAAATAGGAGCTAAAGCGTAATAAAATCAGAACATATGTTTCAGCTGTATTTTTAATAATGTAAAACCTATTGGACACCTTGCGAATTTGCCACCCATGGCGATTTTTCATTATTTGGCGACTTGCGTACATGTAAAGTTAATAAAAGCTACGGAACAGATAGGATAGCTTGCCACCAATGGCGACTTTTCATTATATGGCGATTTACACATGCTCACAACCTATAATTACAGTTCATTTAAGGTTACCGGAAAACCGTTATCCATATTTTCATTTACATAATCGTTTGCAGATTGGCGTACTTAGCACCACGAATTATACCATCTCGTAGCGATAGCAAATATCCAAAGTGTACTGTAACTGCTACAATGGCATAGTTAACGCCGCCAAATATTTCTACTGGTAGCAAATAATCCAGCTGGACCGAACCGGCTTTAAAATAATCTGCATTTTAATTATTTTTCATTTTCAAGATATTAGTTATTTTGTTTTGGAAAAACGAATAATCGCTCATTCTAAACTCCTGTTGTCTAAGCGAACTTACTATTTGAAAATTGTCAACTTTGTGTAACACATTTTGAGTTACTTATTTCATATAGTTTTTATTTTGGCGTAAAATGGGCGTAATTCTAACTCATGTTTGTAAATTTCACGCGATTCTAGATACTTGGAAACGTTTTGTTGCAAAGGAATGAATGATTTTATGCCAAATCTGGCAACCATTATGTTTATTTTTTCAGTTTTTTATTAATATCTTCTAAAATAATTCGATTTTCGAAATTTAAGTCAGCTTAGCAGGTTCCTCGGAATTTTTCGAATCTGTGGGCACCTTAGTCGAAACTCAAATCCCCACGGTTTAGAAGGAGATAGGAAAACAAGCTTTGACAGCGCCAGCGCCAGCGGCCTTTACTTTTTTTTAGAATAGAGAGATTCTATGATTTCGATTGTTCGAGGTAAGTTCGGTCCTCTCCACCTCGAATTATCGAGACTCTACTGTATATAGTTTTAAAATTTTAATATAAAGTTTTCAAAATTTATACAAACCATTTTTTTTTTTACTATTTTGAACGATGGATTCCAAAGCTGAATACACTAGCTTCCAAAAGTTAAGGAACAACCGGGTTTTGCAATTTGCAAATGAATGAATGTAGAAACACCAAATTTGGATGACACGTGCACTAAACAGTTATGTAGTTATGTATGGACTGCAACAGAGAAGTTTACATAAGAAAAACGGAAAAAATATTTACAACAACAAAAAAAAAAAAAAAAAAAAAAAAGGCAATCTTGGAAGTATATTCTTGGAAGAAATAATAAAGCAGAGTTTTACGTGGTAAAATGTCATAGAAACATAACAAAAATGAGTTTTAATAAGGTATATGCCGACCCTTAGGATATGCCCAGTACCTTGAATGCATTGGATGCATCGACTTTCCATGCTGTCAATTAAGTTGTTGGTTATCGGAATGGAAGCGAAGACCAGGGGCTCTACTACGAACACAGTGGAATTAAATTTGGATGAGTGAATTCCGATCGGAAACTTGTTTCCACAGATTCTATTATCAGTACTAGGAGAACATCGGAATCACACCTCGGAAAGCTAATTCTGAAGATTTCCCATTCCGATTTTCGTACATAAGCCTCAACTTTTTAGTATTACGGCTGCGGCAGCCACTAGTATGAATCTGTCGCAAAGCACAGAAAACCTAAAACATAAATGTGTGAAATCATTAATTATGATGTAAGAAAGTCATAATACGTGACATTAGAGTTCTACATTTCCTGTATCCTCTTTTCGTTTCTGTTTTCACTAGTGCTGTTGCTCAATTACAACCTTACTTATGGAAAGTGAAGGAACAAAGTATGGCCGCGCATCAAACGCTTCGCTTGTGCGAACCTTGTGGGTTCAACCCAACAACTTCTTATTTTTGTAAAATCGAGAAACTGAAGCATTGCTTTATTGTTATTACATTAATTTAGATATTTTGTAATTATTATAGTATTTTTAAAATACCTTTATTAATTTTTAAAATAACTTTAAAATTATTTTACCTTTTTGTCAGTTTTAAATATTTTTTCATGCTCACGAGCATCTCCTCTTCCTTATCTCTGTTTCAGTCTACACATTTTTTGAGCTGTGTAGTTGAGGAGCAATTGCGTCAGGCACTACAAATACCAAAAATCTTTTGTATCGTTTCACATATAAGATTCACAAATGCAGATTTCACTGGTTCTCGGCCAGGTGGAATTTCAGGACCATTTATTCCGCTTCGGAATTTCTTTCCGAGCGGAATCAAGAGTTGGTAGTAAGCCAAACAGACTTCGACCGGAATTGTGACGTCACTCGGTCCAAATTCCGATCTAAATGCCATTCCGCTGTGTTCGCGTAGTAGAGCCCCAGACACGTAGCTCTCCTAAAGACCTTGGAGGCGGACTTAAAGCAGCAACCTGCCTACCAAGATAGTCCCAAAGATGCTCTATTGAATTCAGGTTTGGAGATTGAGCTGGCCATACCATTCGCTCTAAATCCCGACCCTCAAGATATTCCTCAGCAAGTACAGCTCGGTGAGATCGTGTATTATCATCCCTCAGAATGAAATCATTGCCAATTGCACCAAAATATGGGCGGACATATGGAACAAGGATTTCATCCCGATGCCTCACACCAGTCAAGAGTTCCTCCGTGGAACATATGCAGGTCAGTGTGACCACCGAGTGAGATCTCTGCCCAAAACGTTATTCCATCATCTCGGTAGCTGTGTCTTTCAACAGTGTTGGATTGATGGTATCTGGTGCTTTGTTCCCTCCAGATCAGCAGACGTCCTGAATTGCTCTCCAGTGTGAATCTGGACTCGTCTGTAAAGAGTACAGAAGCTGTCTCGTCCAGGAAACGTGTTCTGTTACCCAAGAGAAGCGGGCCCTTCTTTGTTGTCCGTTGAGAGGGACACACATAACTGGTCGCCTTGTATAGAGATCTGAATTGTGAAGACGCCTTCGCATCGTATTAAGGCCGCTGCAGATACCCAGAGACTGTCGCTGGCCGCTTGGCCAATTATCACTTGTAAGCAATAAATTTTTCGCACGAGAAGAAAGCAGGAGATACTCCGGACAATAGGTAATTGGGGACCGTGGATAATATTGCGGTTTTCACCCCATCTATTGTTCGGTAGAGGGTCGCAGCGTCCAAACCCTGTCAAATTTCCCCGTTCAAATACATTGTAGCCGCGACAGTCTCTGGGTATCTGCAAAGGCCTTTAGCTGATATTCTTCTCCCTGATGCTACAGAGTGGTCTGCAACAAGTCGCGCCACAGAAATGCTTCTTTTCCTACGTGCCGAAAGAGCCATAAAAATCTCTTCTGCAGGTATTGTAGCTCGTAGTCGGCCTGAAACATGTCTTCTGGACACAGAAGCTTTGGTTTGATATTGATGACGAGACGGTGGACCACACTGTGAGACCCATTTAAGGCACCTAGCAGCATCAGCCTGTGACGACCCCATTTTCGTCCACCCGTCCTTGCGGGACCCTATTGTCAACGAATCTGCAAAAAAAAAAGTTGTAAATCAACAAAAGTTACACGCGTAATTACGAAAGGCCGATATTTGCATATTTTTTTCTCACTCATATACATCTGTTCTTTTCTATTAAAAAAAAGTGGTAGCTATCGTTTTTGCATAAATTTGCATAAAGTTCATTTTTATCATTTATATAAACTATTAATTTTATTGTTAGTGTCATTTTTTTATAGTGAGCTCCGAAAAACATGTTGTGTCTTAACTTTTTGAGGCCAGTGTATTTGGCTATAATTAGGGTTTGTACGTAAACTAAGGGACATGGGCTGCCCTAGGGTATGTGGCGCCCCCTACAAACGTAAAAAAGCGCCCTCTTTCATTCTCCAGATCAAGAGTGTCTGTTTTTGAATTCGAAATTGAGCCTCTCCGATGATGGCGCCCCGATGCAATGCTTATTTTGCTTACCGTGTCGGGCCGCATCAGGTAAGGAGAGGTGTCCAGCAACCCCTGTGTTGGAAAGCGTCTTATAAGCGATGCATCCGGCGTGATTTATTCTTTTAGTCTCTTAATTGATTCGCCAGGTTGGCGCCTGTATTTTGGGAGCCAGACATCTTCTAATCGCAAAACGGACTCGGTGAATAACGGCTTTCTCAGTATGAAAAGAATCTCGGGCCAAACTAATTTGCATATCATTCAAGTCTGATATTAACAGCAATTATTGCGATCTTACAGCTTCCCAGAAAATTTCGAATGCTGGCCTCTTTTTTTTTTTTTTTTTTTTTTTTTTTTTTTTTTTTTAAATAAAATAAATAAATAAATAAGAAGAATATACGCAAGTGTCGCTCATGCACGACAATGGTCCATTCAACGTTAAATTCATTTTCTCATCAGAGGATGGTCATTTGATCCGGTATTCCAGACTTGCTAGCACAAACGCATTCGTGTTTTTACGTTCGGTGCTTGCAATTAGCATAATTATGTTGCAATGCTGTGAGTCTGGATTTGTCTTTGTTCTGTAATTAACAATTTTGGCAAATCGATGCTATACAATACTGTTTGTTCTTAAGTAAAATAAGCTTGTAATTTAGAACTCAGGCAGGAATTCTAACCTGTTATTTATGTCATGCGCATTGAAATTCCATAACCATCTAAAAGTTCCCCAATTTTCAATACGACCTATCAATTTAAAAAATATATATATATACAGTAGACCCCCCTATAACACAGGTTCATACAAGACGGATTCGTAGAACATGGCATAAAAATTTCGATCGTGTTCGTGTAACATGTCAAAAGAGACTCTTACAGCACGGTAAAATAAGATTTCATTTCGCTTTAGCTCCTGCAATTAATATAACTTCTGAATGGCAACACTCAGCATCATTGGGTTTCTAAGTAGCGTGACCAAATTCTGAGATAAAAAATGCAGGACATCGTTGCATTCAGGGAAGGAAGGGGGCGGGGGGGGGGGGTCAAAGCCAGCTTTGCATTGGTTGATAAGAAGAAATAATCATTGAAATAATTATTATCATTTAAACAAAAACTACCATTCTGGACATACGTGTGCAGCTACAATGGCAACCATTTGGAGACATCAAGTTTTCCCCCGTGAAGCTCAATCTAAATTTTCTTATGATGAGTGTAACTAGATATACTTTTCAAAAAAGATGACCTGGCAAAACTTTACAAAAAATATTGAATGTAACAAATTATCGGTGTCCCAATAAAAATCAGGAGTCTATGTATCAATCATCGATGCCAAAACATCGAAATTTTTTATCTTAAAATATCGGCATTATTGATACTCATGCATGAATTGTGTTGACTTTCTCTAACGGTTGATGACTGACTCAGAATGCAGGACATTTTGCTCGAGAAAGGCAAAAATAAGGCCATTCTTAGGTTTTTTGGTATGTAATGCAATTTGCTGGACAGAACGCAAAAAATGACTGTCCTGCAAAATGTAGGACGTCTGGTCACCCAATTTCTAAGGAGTGCAAAAAAGTTTTGCCGCGATTATACCGCGCAACGTATCTACATCGTACCACGGAACGTATCTACCGTGTTGTAGGCGGGTCTGCTGTACATAATGACGAGCACTCACCGTTTATATTCACTGGCCACTAAGGAACTGATGGTCACTTCATTATGGGGGCACCTACTAGATCCACTGATGTCCAAGGCCATGTCAGGAATCGAACCCGGACCCAGGGTCGGGTAAATGGTTCCCCAGCCACTACATACCCTGGATGGTTCAATGAAATTCATTTGTCCAACCAAGTCGAACTGTATTTATGATTTCGGTTGGTCGTGTTTGACCTGAGTGTTACTGCCGCATCGATTGCTACAAAAATAATATATGCTATTGTTAAGTACCGTGCTTAATGCTGCAAACTCTTAGTTCTCATGCAGATGCACATAAAAGCATTTCGATACGTTATTGTTAAAGTGCGTTTTGCAGACGTACATCCTTTTACGAACAAAACAAAATGAATGCAAGTTATTGAGTTTCTAAAATAATATTGTCCGTCGGAAATAGTGCAGTAGTGATTTACAGCTCTTTTACCAGGGTCAAATATAAAAGAAAATCTCGTAAATTAGACTCTAAGGAAAGAATTCAAGTGTCGAACTTTCAAGAAGGCTTATTGTACTTAGCTGGATTCAGTGGAAAACCAGCTATAGATCGCCCTTTTAGCGTGTCAGATTTACGAAAGAGACTTGCACGAATTTGACCCGTAAAGTTTTTCTCTGTAAAGTGT